>OX392499.1:43026239-43728739 GCA_947623375.1 Apotomis capreana
CGTTAACCTGTATTTATACTAATTAACCCGTTTGAGATTTCGGTTACTCGTTGCTAACGCCGATTGTTTTGTAGTGATCAATAAATACGGATCTTAAGGTAGAAATGGCTGTATTTATGAAGCTATTCTAAAATAAGATAATCGGTTATAAGTTCTGCCCAGAGAGTCCAACCAGATGCCATCTGTCATTTGGGTTTCTCTATTACAGGTGTAAAGGTACTGAGATGGCTATCTTTTTAAAGATTACATTGGGAAGTACCATCTAATCTTAAAAAACTAACGCTACATAATAAAAAGGAACTTATATGCAATTTCCAGGGCGATTTCGTATTTCAATTAATTTAAACACTATCCATTACATGAGTCGTTCTCACAATTGTGTTAGGCAAGCTGGGTATTTTATTTTGACCGGTGAGCTACACATGTCGTAAGGATCCCAGGAAGGGTGGCAAATAACTAAACATCATCAGCATGAGGCCGTAGCGAGCAGCGTTTCAAGAGGACTCCAAAAGTCTTAAATCTTACGAGATCGTAAAATTATAGTTTTGGGTTCTGTGATAAAAAAAGTAATGAAATTAGTTGCATTGCATAGAACTACAAGACCGCAGTTTCGTTCCTTGAAAAAGTATCCACGGTGATACCCTGGGCTGCTGCAGTCGGTACTAGAGTGTGGAGTGGTCGGTGGTCACGTCCACGGCCAGCTCGTCGGTCGCCGGACAGGGGACAGGCTTTCTCGCGGGTCAACGACCGCGTGACGTCACCCGGCCCACGCTGTTGTCACTCACGTAATGTTACAACCAGATTCGCACGATACTACTGATTTTAACATTGGCTGTTAAAATATACATTGGAAAATATATTTGTTAACAGTAGCCCATGTTAGCTGCTAGTTACCTAAATCGGATGACTGACAAACTGAGGGCTAATAGTAACCAAAACGAGTTTAGTAAAATTTGCATAATTTTGTTTACTGCTAAGCACAATTTGGCTATTTCTAATGTAGTTAAACCAGTTGAGCTTCTTCTTTCTTTCAGTGTAATGTTGTAATTTGTTTTAGTAATTAATATATCAATCAATGAAATACGTCTCCAGCCTATATCTTTAGGGTCCCTTACACAAGGTAATTTCGTCTGGGTTTTTTCTGTGTGTATGAAATTATGCCACTATGATGTCGTGTTTAGATGAAACCAACAAACGTACAGTCCGTGAGCTCTCAAATTGTGATTCGGGTTTGGGTGAAAACTGAAAGGTTCTTATCTGTATTGCGTATAAGTGAGCGAGACAGGTATAAAAAGCGAATTGCATTCTGTCAGCAGAACTTTAGGTACTTTTGTTCGCAAAGTATGAGGCCTAAATGAGATTAACAAATTTAATTCTTCAATGGAAAGATTAATCGTTGAGACTCATCTCTGGTATTTATTTCTCTTTGAAAAAATAACAAAAGGTGCAATGCAACTTTGATACAAACACTTATATATGCTGATAAATTGATAATATTGAAACAAAATTTTGCATCCCCACAATTACTAGTCCTAATCTTCATGATAAAGACATCAACGCGTGAAACGCGGTACGATACCCCACTTGCTAAAAGTTTCTACTAGGCCAAATGAAAATGCTAAGAAGGGTTCCCTGTTAACTACAAAAACCGAAATAGTTTTAAAAACAAATAGTCTTCGTTCTATAATGCCATGGACAGAACAGAACAATGGCATAGCCCAAAGACTATTTACTAAAGTTTTCTTGGCATTGTATGGTGCTCGCAAATCGGATGCAAAAAAGTAAAGTTACATAAGTTCTTCTCTACATAATACTGAAGAGTGTAGAATAGCTATAGTATTTTATTGCTTCTGTGACAGATCACACCTGGTATAAGATGGGGATGGTTTCTTATTTTTTTCCCTCCATTCACAAAGTAGCGGGTACCTTCAAGATGTCCCCTGAAACATTCGGCGCGACGTGCGCTCATTAATTCACTTTCAGCCGTTTCTCCGCCGCGGCGATCCGCGCACGCGCCCGATCCGCGCACGCGCCGCGCTCTCGACACAATCCGCTAATTGCGGCTGTAGATAATACTTGCATATATATTCTGTGTGTTTCGCGGGCCGACGATGACTGCTTTTATCACGCGATGAATATGTGACAAAGCACTTGACCATTTTGACAAAATGCGATTGTGAGTGAAAGATAAATAAATAAATATTTAGACAACCTCACACAAATCGATCTAGTCCCAAATTAGGCTCAAGAAGGCTTGTGTTATGGGTACTAGACGACGATATACATACTTATATTGATAAATATATACTTACTTAAATACATAGAACAACCATGACCCAAGCACAAATATTCGAGTTCATCACACAAATATTTGCCCCGGCCGGGATTCGAACCCGGGACCGCCGGATCAGTAAGCAGGTCTCTACAAACTGAGCCAACCGCGTCGTCAAACTACAGATGCTCTGTCACTTATTTATCACGTGATAAACGCAACCATCATAATGCCCAGTATCACAGAATATATATACCCAGTATACCGTTCACCGCAGCGCTAATAGAAGATAAGTGTCCAACAACCGCTGGCCCGGGCTACATGAAGCGGTCATTGAACACAATCAATACGTTCCACTTTTGGTTGTAACTACCACCGCGGCGTATCAAATATGAATATTACAACGAAAAGGTATAATTTTTTATAAGTTCGAACAAACCGAGAAGTCACACGTTTCCAACAGCCTTCCTGGCCAACATGATAGTCCTTCTACCAACTAGGCAAACGAAACTATATACAAGCTTGATAATATTATAATAGGCGTAAGTTTGTGATTGTATATGTGTATGTTTGTTACTTCTTCACGCTCAAACGGCTTGACCAATTTTTATAAATTTTGGAATGAAGGTATCTGACACCTTGGATTAACACATAGGCTATTTATCCTGAAAAAATGCGTTATTCCTGTGGGATAAGCGGGTAAGACCGTGCGGCGCAGCTAGTCATATAAGTTTCAACCCTCTGTTTCATCTTAAGCGCACGAATAAGTGTCATACCTACTTAGATATACGATTGTTGCATCCATGTAAAACATATGTTTATAGCCGTCTGTGGGAACAAACAAAACTATGAGACAAGCATCGAACACCGGACAAGAAATCGTATGAACTCCCGCACCCTTAGCACAACTGTGACACGCGTATCTTTCTGGCGCGATAAATACTATACCTATCTCTTTCTATACAGTACTGCGAAAGAGTGACGGTAATGCGGGTGATGCTATGTCGCGCGACATGAGTAGGTAGTGAACCATATAGTTGTGCTAGACATCGCACCTTTAGGATTATATTTAGTGGCCTAGTTGGAAATCGTCAACACTTCAATTTTAAATTACATGTAGAATGAAAGAAACCTATTAATTCTTTTTTTTTATTCACAAACTGACCGGCGATTAACTTTAGTATCACCTGATGGTGAGTGACTATGGGGTCGAGGATATAGCTCGCTGGTTTCCACTCTTACCTTGAAAATACCCAAAATATAATTTTCTGGAAATAGTACACACGATGGGAACGAGTTTCATTTCCTTAGCGGTTCGCATTAGAAATAATGAATTAATCAATTTATTTTTGGGCTACGCAAATATGATCATGTCTCCGCGTATCGTCGACAGCTGCAGTGGCTTCCGATTCGCTAACGTAGATCGCTAAGGATTTTGTGTACTCTCTTCTCTATTCTTTATGACCCTGTGGCACCAGATTACCTCAGATCAAAGTTTCAGTTCGTAAGTGCCCGGCCAGGCGGCGAGCTCCGTACCTCCCGTAAACTACTACTCTCTGTTCCTCCCCATCGCTCTGGCGCCATGGGCAATTCGTTCACAGTGCAGGCAATTCATCTCTGGAATGCCCTTCCCCTCTGTATACCTACGTCAAGCTGAGAACAAGCTCTCTTTCAAGCGCTTGGTGCGCAAGCACCTTTTGGAGAATCTTCAACATTAAATCTCGTCGTAGTCATTTAACAGCAGGTACCCTATATATATATACCTACTGGGAAGCCTCAACTTTGTTATGTTTGTAACCACTGCTTTTTTGAAATAAATAAAGTATTATTATTGCTACTGTTTAAAAGTAGCAATTTGCCTTAACTTGTGATATGAAATATGTAGCAAGTACATTAAAATATGGCGTAAACCTCCTTGATCACCTCGTTCGCGTGTCGGCAGCAGATTCGTGCGCGTAATCTGTAAGGCAACCCCTGATCATGCCTCGCGCATTTTACATTATTTACAACAATTTCCATTATTTATAATGTAACGGATCATAACCCGTCCATCTTTGAATCCCGACAGCAGCGGTGCGTAACTGAATGTGAACACTTGAACACTCATCCCAAGTCGAACACATGCTGTATACAGGGTGGAGCAGATCGAAGGACTTTTAAGCAAACAGGGAATTGTTCAGACTGAGTACTTCATTTTTCACCAATGAACTATGTAAATATTTCTATCCATTTTTGAGATACAGTTTGTTCAACTTTAGTGTCAAAATCTGCACATGTCAACCCTAGCATCATTGAACATCGCTTAAGTTAAAAGGCAGGTATCAATTTACAATGTAAATAAAACCTTTGAATTAGTAGGGTTGTCACTGATATTATAATATATTTTATTTTGATGATTTTTTTTTACTTTTAAATCCAGCTTTACAATTATAATAGGTCGATTGTAGATCATTCAGATGACACTATCCTGTTAGTTCAGTCTTTACAAATGTTCCACCCCGTATATACGCGCTTATACAGCCTTTTTTCAGCTTATTACAGCGGAGTAAGTGCGCTTAATATAGCCTGTGTGCTACTTGGGATATCAACTTATTTTGACGACACGGTTGGCACAGTTTGTAGTGCACCTGCCTACTGAGCCGGCGGTCCCGGGCTCAAATCACGGCCAGGGCAAATATTTGTGTGATGATCTCGAATATTTGTGCTCGGGTCATGGTTGCTCTATGTATTTAAGTATATATTTATCTTTCCAAATACGTATATCGTCGTCTAGTACCCTTAACACAATAAGCCTTCTTGAGCTTAATTTGGGACTAGATCGATTTGCGTGAGATTGTCCGATATTTATATTTATTTATATACCTATGTTTTGAGTTTTTTTGCACCACTTAGGTAATTATTTTCGTTTGCTTATTGAAGAAACCGATCTTCGTGGAACAACACTAGTGGTCGCGCGCTAGTGGCACATCTCTACCGCGTGTGACAGTTCGTTTCGAGTAATTTTCGAATGTTGAAATATAAACCGTGCTAAACTCTATTTTCCTAACTGAATCAATGTTTAAATAAATAGTAAATAAATAAATAATATAATCAATAAATACCTAAACTTGGGCAACTTTCGTACAAATTGCACCAATATAATAGATTTTTCTTCCGCTTCTGTAACTATGCATGAAGTTATGTATGAGGCTTATAAAAAAATCGGTGCCATCGTTCCTAAGAACAGATTTTTCTTTCTCTTAGGTATAGTTTGGGACTTCTCCCTTGGGTTGATCACCATGTAGGTATAGGTAGTTAATTATGTCCGATTTGCTGTCGCTGCCAAAGTGAGGAACCCTGGGCCGCCAAGCTGACTCGCCGTCCAAAACCGGTGCTCGCCACGTCAGAACTTTCTCCAGCATTTGTCCATTGACTTACGATTCGATGATGACAACGGTGTCATTGATATTGAATCACGACATTGAATCATCGAATTGGATAGTTTCCGATTCAATGGAAATTAAAGTTGTCCTTGATACCAACTTGGTACTTAATACCTTACCTAATACTAAGTAACTCTCATCGAAAATTAAGTAAATTCTGATCTATGTAATGTAAACAAAGTCTGAGATTATACTAAGTTATTATTAATTGCATAATACTGATTGAGCAGACTTTCACATTGATCATGTCGTTGACCAGAGCGATATGTCACTGCGCATGTCCAACATTAGACATATATTATAATATTACCTATCTCTTTCTTCGCTGTTCTGCGAGAGAGTGACGGGAGATGCTATGTCGTGCGACAAGTCGCGAAGCGTAGTTGTGCCAGGGTTTATCATCATTCGCTAAACAACGTTTTACAAATAATCACTTAACAAACAACAATTTACAAACTATTCATTTCACAAACCTATCATTCCTTAAAATGCTAATTTTACAAATAATTTTAATTACTCGACAAATATACATTTAATAACTTAGACGCTTTATAAAAATATTGAATGACAAAGTTTCATTTAAAAAATGTTCACCACGAATAAATCGTTTTACAAATCAGTTATTTTTCAAAACATTATTTGATAAACTATTGTTTCATAAAAAATATTAAAAATAACTCTGTATGTAACGAAACGCAGGACGGTATGAAAATTAATACTCGAAACTCTTGGGCCAAATATTAAACAGGCAAATACTTATTTCGGTCAGTTTGTACCAAAGAGGGGCCGTTTCTGGGACTTCATTTTTTTTTACACTTTTTTTTGCTGTTTTTGGACTTAAATTACATTGAATCTTGTAGATTACACTAAAATACGCATGCTTTGTTTTTTAAAATTTTCTATCAGAGCGATATTTACCGAAATATTGGGGTTAAATAAAATGTTTTTTTCAATATTGCCATTTTTAGGCTAAATTAGATAAAAAACAAAACAAAACAAAATATATACAGCTTTACAGTTTTCAGTAGATTGAGTGGTGTTCCATTTTTTAAGCAAGCATTTTGACGCTCCGCTCGCTTCGCTCGCTCCGCTATACATGGTCATAAAACAAACCTAACCTAACCTACAGTTTTCGGTTTTCGAGCCATGTTACCTAAAAACCTCAATAACCTGAACACTAAGACGTCTGTATACTCATCAGAACAATTTTATTATACTTTGTTAAAAATTAAGTATGTTAATATTTGTACTCGTAGAAAACTACACATATGAATGGCGTTCACACCATGATGATTTATTAAACGAAATGTTTATCAAACAATGCATTTTATTAACGTTGTTTTATCATTCGTTATTTTGTTATTTGACTAGAATAATAAATGAATAATTTGCGAAATAATGTTTTGTGATATGATGTTTTGTCCAATAAATAATTTGTATTATGATCTATTTGTAAAACTATATTTTATGCAACGTCTAATTTGTGAATCGTTCATTTGTCTAACGTTGTTTGTAAAATGAATATTTATGAAACGTTGTTTAGCAAGTGATTGGCTACCTTGTGCCAGACGGGCAGGGTTAGTAAAAAGCGAGCAAAATTTATTGAAGTGCTAGAGGGCCGTCACACGTCGCTTCAATCGTGCTCGCATCTTACGATCCCTGATTTATAACGACATCATCTGATTAACACGACAGTACCTACTACTCGTACTTGAATCGAAAATATAGCACAATGGAGGTCTTTATCTGAATTTAATCTTTTGCCCGAAGAGGATGTCCGGTCAATCACGACAATGGGAAACTTTCAGTAACTTTGACTTATAGCTTGGCTTCTGGGGCACAGCCTCTCGGTAGACGAGTGGGGATTTATTTTTGTTACCCACTCATCCCACGGGAACACTACATTTTTTCGGGTTAAAAAGTTTATGCGTTAATCCAAGGTGTCAGCTCTACCTCCATACCAAATTTTATCAAAATTGGTCCAGCCGTTTGAGCGTGAAGACGTCTAGTCTCACTTAATTTGTTGCAATACGTTATAATTTGACGTTCATCGTCAATTTCTTCAAACAGTGTCTCTCTATTACTTCCATGCTCACTGGCAAGCACTGAGTTCGCAATGAGTCAGCGCGCAGACGCGACGACCGGCGCAGACTCAGATTAATTAATAAGGGCGGCGGAACAAAGCTTTCTTTTCCTAAAACGCGGCGCGAGCGCACGCGCGCCGCATCGCTAACGTGCGCGGGTCACCGGTGAAATTATAGGGGAGATTCGTTAGTCGTTCTGGTAACTACTACTGCCCTAGGGTAGATATACCCTACCACCTTTACGATCTTCACGCAGGAGGAATTCTGGCCGAAAGGTGTTTGTATTGCATTCTGGCGTTTTCAGGTTACTCGACACCACAAGAAGTTACGTGCACGTCGCCGATCGAATGTGTTAATCTTTATTTTATAACTCTTGTATTGTTTGATGTGTACCTATGTTAGTGAAAACATTTATTTATGACCACAATTACCTTTAAAATAGACAAAGTTGATTTGATTTAGTGATGACGAAGACCACTAAATTTTCTTCGGATTGTATTGTAGGTATTTTAATACTGCTTGAAAGTGAAGCCAGTTTTGGTTAGCCACGGGCTAAGTTTCGTCCGTGTGCGCATCTGTCACAACGTCAATGTCACAAACACGTCTCTATGATTGGTTCGTAGACACGCATACATAAAACCAAATACGGCTTCGTCTTTCGCTAATCTGTTGTACGCTCATTTTAGGCGTACTTATTCTAAAATTATAATCGTATACATTCGTATCCCGATGTCTAAGTCTGATATAGAGCTCGCTATATCCCAGGGTGTTTAATGTGTGTAAAGTACACACATAAATACAATACGCATTACACATTGTAATGCGTATAACCCGACTGTGGCTACTACAACGAAACCGAAACCGTGAAATGCCGCTTGCTACCAATTCGGCGCCGTGTCAGTGGGTTGATCGTCGGCCTTCTTGCGGTTACTGGTACACTCGACTTCGCCGCGTTAAACCTTCGTCATAGTCGGGTAAAAAGTATCCTATTCTATTAACCATCTTTGGATGTCCAGTAAAAAAAAGCCCTTTTTCATCAGGGGTTAAAATTACGATCCATGACAAAATGTTATTTATTTACATCTGTACTGTGGGCAGCAGCGTCTTCCAGAGACCTTAAAAAAAAGAGTAGTATCTTGTGATGTCAAGACAAAACTAACTCCTCATCTCCCATGGTTATTAGGTGTGAGCCGTTAACGGCCGGCAGAAGAGCAGTTCCTGGCCTGTAAGTACCATCTTTAACTTAACAAAAAATATTATTTTGTAATAAAAATTATCAATGAAAAATTCAAACTGTAGATTTCAAATATATACCAATAAATCACAATAGCCCAGTTCTAAGTAGTAGGTAGCATTGATAATATGTTAAGAAATATGTTTGATCATAGACCTAAATATCTAAAATAATCAGCACTTTTGAAGGAGCCTTAGGTGTACTTCCAAAATGTACCTATCTCCTAGGTGTACCTCGAACACGCTTGCACAACACTGTTCTAGTGCGTCCACTTGCGTACGCGCAGAATTCAAATGCGGGCGCGATATGGCGCGGCTAACGGTGCGCGCGCGCCGTTACCCGCGTTTTTCCGCCGCACGCGCTTAAGCCGCGAAGACGAGATACATCGCATTCCGCTGTTTCAAAATAAATAAATAATATAAATAAACTAGTGACCCTACCCGACTTCGCACGGGTACAATGCTGATAAATTATGCATATATTATACAATAAACCTTCCTCTTGAATTACTCTATCAATTCAAAAAATCGCATTGAAATCCGTTGCGTAGTTTTAAAGATCTAAGCTAGGGACAGACAGAAGGAAGCAACTTATACTATGTAGTGATGAGATAATATATGATATCGGACAACCTCAAGCAAATCGATCTAGTCCCAAATTAAGCTCAAGAAGGCTTGTGTTATGGATTCGAATTTGAACCCGCGACCGCTGAACCCGCGACCGCAGTAGGCGGTGCTCTAAAATCTGCGCCAAACGCGTCGTCATAAATGTCTTCTGAAATATCATATTTACAGATGCGTTTTTAGGGTTCCGTAGCCAAATGGCAAAAAACGGAACCCTTATAGATTCGTCATGTCTGTCTGTCTGTCTGTCTGTCTGTCCGTCTGTCCGTCCGTATGTCACAGCCATTTTTTTCCGAAACTATAAGAGCTATACTGTTGAAACTTGGTAGGTAGATGTATTCTGTGAACTGCATTAAGATTTTGATGCAAAAATAAAAAAATAATAATAAATATTGGGGGCTCCCCATACTTAGAACTGAAACTCAAAATTTTTTTTTTCATCAAAAACATGCGTGTGGGGTATCTATGGATAGGTCTTCAAAAATGATATCGAGGTTTCTAAAATATTTTTTTTCTAAACCGAATAGTTTGCGTGACAGACGCTTCCAAAGTGGAAAAAAGTTGGTCCCCCCCCCTCTAACTTCTAAAATAAGAAAATGAAAAATCTAAAAAAAACATATGATGTACATTACTATAAAAACTACCAACGAAAATTGTTTTGAACGAGATCTAGTAAGTAGTTTTTTTTTAATACCTAACTTTGCAAGTTTGCACCTAATTTATATGGGGCGCTATACATACCAGGTGCAAACTTAACTTAAACACTTAGGGATGGAAAGTGTTTGTACGGAACCCTCGGTGCGCGAGTCCGACTCGCACTTGGCCGGTTTTTATAGATAGAGTGATTCAAGAGTTTAATACGCCAGTGATCTTATGTTTCATCGACTACAGCAAGGCGTTCGACTGTGTCAACTGGGACTGTTTATGGAAGGTTCTAAAAGAACTTGGAGTGCCAAATCATCTCATCGCCCTACTTCACTCCCTGTATGGCTCAAGCCAGGGAGTTGTCAGAGTCGATAAAACAACCTCAAAACCCTTTGAATTTCACCAAGGAGTGCGTCAGGGATGCATCTTATCGCCCATTCTGTTCAACGCTTATGGAGAGTACATCATGAGACGCACATGCGAGAACTGGGAGGGAGGCATCACAGTCGGTGGCTTGAAAATTACCAACCTACGCTACGCCGACGACACTACCCTACTTGCAGCAAATGAGTCGGAAATGGCAGCGCTCCTGGACCGGATGGAACGGATTAGCGAGGAAATGGGACTTTCCGTAAACAGGTCCAAAACTAAGGTCATGGTGGTGGACAGATTTGGGACTTTGGAACTCACTGGCGCTTTGAACCTGGAAACTGTGAACAACTTTATATACCTGGGTTCCAACATCAGTAATGATGGCTCATGCGAGAGGGAAGTTCGGAGGAGAATAGGCCTAGCTAAAAGCGCCATGTCTCAGCTTGGAAAAATCTGGAGGGATCGCAACATCTCCGTAAAAACCAAAACCAGATTGGTACGGAGTCTCATCTTCTCAATCTTTTCGTATGGCGCTGAGACTTGGACCCTGAAAGCTGCAGACCGCAAGCGTATCGACGCCTTTGAGATGTGGTGCTGGAGAAAGATGCTACATATACCCTGGACAGCATTTCGGACTAACGTCTCCATATTGCGGGAACTCAAAATCTCCTCGCGGCTTTCATCCGAGTGTCTCCGCAGAGTCTTGGAATTCTTCGGACACATCGCAAGAAAAGGCGGAGGCAACCTTGAGCGGCTTATCGTGACCGGCAAAGTAGATGGGAGAAGGCCTCGTGGACGCAGCCCAATACGTTGGTCCGACCAGATCCGCTCCGCTCTTGACTCCACAGTTCACAGCGCCCTTCACACCGACGCAGACAGAAACAGATGGAGGAAGGTCGTACGAGAGAAAGTATTGCAAAGGGGAGGTCACGACCCTCAGCTATGAGGAAAACGACGCAAGGAGGAGGATTCAAGAGAAAGGTTTATATGTATAATACATGCATAATATATCAGCATTGCACCCGTGCGAAACCGGGACGGGTCGCTAGTAAATTATATAATTAGCGAACCTGTAAGGTAAACGTCTCTGTGGGCCTGTGCTCGACACGCTAATGCCTAATAGTTGACACCATGCTGTCACCTCTATTGCTAATGACATAACATTCAAGATGGCAACTATCGGGACAGTGTCGAGCACGGGAACGTTTATCCTTACGTCTAGCACAACTGTGGACACGCGAGTCTTTGTAGCGCGACAAATACTACCTGTCACTTTGCTTTCAATACCGTGCGAGCAAGACAGGTGACGCAGAGTCGCACAACAAGCGCGAAAACACAGCTAGATATGGTAGCCAAGCAACTCACAAAACATTACGAGTTATCGGTTGAGAAATGCGACCCGTAGGAGAGAACATCCGGAAATCTGGACTACCGGACCAACTGACAATACGAAACAGTTTTTATCTATAAGATGACTTAAAATATTTACAAATTAGGTACATCACAATTTATCTGAACATATCGAAAACTAGGCGATGCTGGCAACGTCCGTAGGGGAAAAGATATACCTACTTAACTAACGTTTTTGAGACATAACTCTACGTTTTAGCATTCTCAGCAAATACTCTCTCTGGTGATTGCCTTAAATTAATGATAACGCGGTTGTTTAAAGGTATAATGTTTTAATCATCGCTTTAATTACAAGTGTATAGTTACACAATGTGCGTAGAGTTATATTATTCTGGCCGAAGGGTGTTTCGGCAGTTCCGGGGCAATCTGCCGTATTCTACACCAGATCAGACGACGCAACGGAGCCACGCCATTGTGTCGCCTAAATCTAACTAGTTTTAAGTCTTTGTTTATATGTATTTCTGTAGTTCACAGTGCCTTGGTTTTTACTGTTTAATGCTGTGAAACTGCTATGAATAATAAATAAATAAATAAATATTCCTATTATCTTTAGGTACTTGATGGCAGACACCTCATAATTATATAATTATCGATATTTTCTATCGATGCAAATATCGATAAGCGGCTTAAGCTGACCCCTCTGACGTAAAACATCGGCGCATCACATACAATGGCCATACCCTGTGCACCATTCTGAATCTCTATTTTTACTGAATAAAACCGGCCAAGTGCGAGTCGGACTCGCGCATCGAGAAATCATTTTTACTGTTTTTTGTTTTCTGTATTTTTTGTTATAGTGGCATCAGATATAAGTACATCATCTGTGAAAATTCCTTTTTTTTTTAAGACATGACTTGAACTGTATCAGGGCTTGTTAGCCCTCACTACCAGTAGTTGGACTTTGTGTGGGAGTATAACCCGCTAATGGGATTATCTCCGCGCCACAGGGGTAAACCTGTGAAAATTTCAACTGTCTAGCTGTATATGTATGGAAGAAAAGTACCGAAGCGAAATCTCCCTCAGCTTCTAATAACGCCTATCATGTCCTGGATTTTTGTTTGACGCCGCTGGTGTTTTGCCTTTTCGCCGAATTATTTTTCATCGAATTTTCGAATTTCATATCATGGGACTGTTACTTCGCCGATTTTTTTTCCTTTGAAGTCATATAATTTTCATAAAAAATATCATCTATTGATTAGGTTAGGTTAGGTTTGTTTTATGACAATCTCAAATAGTTTTCGTTAACAGAGAAAAAAATGCTTTCAGCGAAAAGCCATCAGAGACTCGCCGCTGCGCTAGCTACGCAGCGGCGAGTCTCTGATGGCATGCTCGTATATATGTTATACCTACCAAAGAACACATATCCTACGCAATAGTAAACATATTAACAAGGTGCTCCTGTTGGAGTATACTAGGGTTTTCCAAAGTAAACTATCTTTCCAACTCGACCTTCTCTCGCTACTTCAGGAAAGATCTAGTTATGATTTACTGTGAAGACACTCTATCGTTTTAGTCGTATTATCATCGGGTGGAGCACGGGTGGATGTTTTCGAGGCGGTAGGTTCACCGTCCGTTAGGTATGTGGTACTGTTTACATTAGTCTAGAATCGGAGAAACCGTTCATTGCTAAGGCAACCGCCGAATTGCTACTGCGCCTTGTATACGTTACACTTACATACATTGTGTGTATTGTAGAACATGTGAACGAACTGGTGTTTTTGATGTGTCGTGAGAAAAAGTATTCCTAAGTCACCATCATCAAAGTGTGGGTGTGTTGTGTCCACGCACATACATATGCATGTAAATATACCTTGGTCGCCCCCGCAAAATATGACAATGTGTGAACCACATGAGAAAAGGGACGGCCTAAAAACCAGCGATGCGCAGACGCTTGGCTGTCGCAGCACATGCTGAGTCCGCTCCTTTTGCCACACGGAATAATTTGGGGTATAATCTGTTCTTGCTTATTCTAATGTACCTACCTATTTTTTCTTTTGGTGTGGCAATACATATTTCTTTCTTGCATTCTTTCTTTCGAATATTTCTGTAATAGGTTACTCTATTCTGTACAAGGTAAGCCCAATTTCACGATATGCCATAAAATTTTCTCTACCAGCCAACCATGGGGCCGCAACTAGCATTTGGTGCAGGATAATTAAAATCTTTTTGTCACACTCAAATGTTTGTTTATCAGTCTTGTTCATTGGCACATGGTCTTGCATCATATTGTGTGGAAGATGAGAAGCCAAATGCAGCAGAACCTGTACAGATACACTGAACTCTATATCGACGGCAAAAACGCCAAGGGAATTCATGCTCTAGTTTAAATAGGTTTTCAATTTATTTAATTTGTCTGAATTAGGTAACTATAAAAGGAATATAATCAGGAAACTAAAACCGTCACAACATCCAATATGGTGTAACCCGAAAAAGTGTAGGTAAACAAAATAACATATGAACACAATAATAAACTGGACTATTTTTAGATGCTGTATTTGTTACAGACTTTCAATTGTTATATTTTGCTTTGACACAGTGTGACCGTGTAACGTATATATATGGTATATGTATTAGTGATTACACCCATTGCGTTGTTTTTATCTTTACGATTTAAAGCTTTATATATAATTTAAGCTCAGTAAACTGTACCTATAACGGTCTTTACATATATTATATTCTCCAGCGGGCCTATGATGGTTGCGTTTATCACACGATAAATAAGTGACAAAGCATCTGTCACTTTTTGACAAACTGCGAGTGTGAGGGACAGATGCTTTATCATTTATTTATCACGTGATAAACGCAACCATCATAGGCCCGCAGGTCGTGTATAGTTAATTCCGCTTTTTAATCTGATATGCCTAGGACTATTGAGCTTCGCTCGGTGGATGGATGATTTTGTTTATTTACCTCAGGGATACATTCTGTTTAATCAAACTTTAAACGAAAAATGTTTCTCTATATAAAATTTCCTCCAAATCGTTAGATCCGTTTCCGTTTCTATGATATCATCATTACATATACAAGAATAGCTCGTAAAGTATGATCCGAGCAGGATTTTCTCACCTAAGTAAATTCTGTCTGTACCGACGCTCTCGCTGTAAACGGCTCACAGTAGGCCATATATCCGCGGGTCATATAACTGACCACAGCGTAAGTAAAATTTCACATCAGTGACCCAAAAACGCGACCCATCTCAAGAGAAAGTACTCACCGGAAAGAAAGGAGCTCGCGAATGAGTCCTCTTGTCCCCGCGTTGGGGAGAGGCTGCCGCCCACTACGAGCAGCAGAACTAGCGCTGTCATCGCTGTCATGGTGGCACTGGCTGTCAAATGTCAACTGTCACTGTCACAGGCGCATGGCGCGACCGCTCGCTGAGTCGCGTGCGTGTTAACTGGAGAAAGAAAGGCGTTTGGTCGGCGGCGGCGCTAAGAGTTGACAGGGAAGAAAGTTGAGGTTGGTAGGTGTATCGGTTGAGCCTCGTAGAGGCGGGAGCTTGCAGTGCGGACATTTGGAGTTTGACTAAGGCGCCATGGCCAAGTTGAACCTACCCAGGTTTAGATAATTTGGATTTCAACTGTAGTATTCTTTTGATTACATTCCAAAAACAACTCGAGAGTCAAGACTGTTTGTGGTACGTTTCTGATAAGATAAGATAAGAAATCATTTAATCAAGTAGGATTCGTTGAACCACCTTTGCATCGTCATAATCGATATATTTTATGTTGTGTGTTCGTCTGGATATATCAAAGCACCACTGCTGCTTATTATATTACGTTTTTTTTAAAGATGAGACTGTACCTACCTCTAAGAATTTACCTGCTATTGAGATGCACCTGCCTGAAAATGACGTCGTATATACTATACAGTATACTCACTATAGGGCGTAGAGGCGCATCTTGTTTGTGTATTTTTGGCAAACCATACAACTTTGGTGGCAACGGGCAGGAGGGAACTTGGGAACTTGTTTCAGAGAGCCAAGGGAATCTGTGACGACCAACATTTGACTGATGAACTACAGCATGTCAAGCGTGCGCTTTGGGCCAATGGGCTCAAGATACCACGCCTCAACCAGAAACCCCGTGTGAAGACTCCTACAGTCGAGCGTAAACCTGCGGTCCTGCCATATGTGAAAGGGGTCACGGATAGGATTGGAAACATCTTGAAACGGGCTTCCATTAAAACATATTTCAAGCCGATGAAGAAGATGTCTCAATACCTGAGGCCCGTGAAGTGTAGCATCCCTCTGCAGAGTGCTGGTGTTTACAAGCTGGACTGCGAGTGTGGTCTGTCATACATTGGCCAAACGAAACGTAGTATAGCTACACGGGTTAAGGAGCATGTAGCTGATGTCAAGCACCGTCGTTGCAACAGGTCTGCAGTCTGCGAGCATGTCATGGACAAACCAAACCATTCAATTAAGTTTGATAACACTTCAATCCTTGCCAGAGAGAAACGATATTTTCCCAGAATGTTGCGCGAGGCTATTAAAATCAAAAAATATCCCAATTTCAATAGAGAAGATGGTTTGTCATTACCACCGGCTTGGGATCCTGTTGTACATCTTATCAAGGATCAAGCAAGACACAAGACTGGAAACCTTGGGCCTCGAACGGTGTAAAACAAATTAGAGTTAAAAGTAGCATATGTAGAGTTTTTGTTTAAAAGTATTTTATAGTAATAAATAAGGCAATCTGGGAGTTTTCTTTGGCGGTTCTTTCTCCTCAGTAAGCCTTTAGTGAACCGCTGGTAGATATTTTAAATAAATAATAAATGCCCTTCTGGCACATGTGTAACTGTCTTTACACATTAGGCCCATCTGGCATGTATGAACACCTTTATTTTAAATTAATATTTACAAAATGGGTAGTTTGCACAAATGTAACTTTGACAGAGAAAAATTGTGTTTTTCTCAGTCAACCTTTGACAACGGTATCTGTAAAGGTACTGAAACGTCAGGGAGGCTCAAATAATTAATATACGCGATATAATCCGTTTAAATAGTTTTATTTAAGCCAGTTACAATGATAAAGAAAGCTATTCCACCTTTCACGACATGACATTTGGATGAGCGACGTGTCCGAAGAGTCTTTGCCGGCCCATAGGCACAATATGAGCAGAGATGTTGATCTATCGCGTCTGTCCCTTAATTCTTCGCTCAAATCATCGCTTAACGGCAAACTGCTCCAAGAGTTGAATCGCCAGTTATCATACTAATATTTAGTAGACGAGAAAATAATGTACAGCTCGCCGCGGCTTAGCACGGCATCGGAACCAAACGGACCTAAGTCTCCAACCGATTGGAACCAATATCTACCATAACACCTTGAAGTAGAATATAAAATGACGAAAAACACTTTTAAGTCTTTGTAGTTTTATGTCAGTAGAGGGATAGTTCATCATAAATTCGCTTTTATACTATTAAGTGAATAGTAAGTAATAAAGTGGACTCAAAATGTTTGCATGCTTAAAAGGTTTCTTTATAAGTAACTGTTTATTTTAGGAGAAATTATTTCAACTATTATACCTACATATAAATAGGTATCTCACTGTATTAGTTATTAAATCTGCTATATGTTTTTGTTAAAATGGGTATTTTGGCATTGTTGGCCGGATTTACACGCACCTAGTAGGTACTGGTATATATTGTTAGGTAGATTGATTTTCACATAATATTGTTAACTCAATGTTAACTTTTATCGAATTTGAATTTGAACAATCTCGTAGGGAACAAGAAATAGGTAAACATTCTACTACCATAGAACGTAACAAAACCATGTAATGTTGGGCCAAAGATATTACAACCAGCATTGGAAGTCGCGTGCATTCGGAACGTGGGCTAGCGGGACGGGGTAGGCATAGGCATAGACGGAAATGGCGGGACCTGGTCGTCAACTCTAACACGCATCTCTGCATTCTGCATCGCGGAATTAAGATTTTTCTGGAAATAATGACCGCTCTCAGTAGAAAACTGATTTTCAATACAATTTTAATGTATAGATACGTGCTGCTTACCTTCAGATAACAACTACGCCTACTGTCGGTCTAGTGTCAAATCATTTGTGCACCAAAAACCACGGGGTATGATAATTATATCAGTGGCTCATATCACGGTTATATCTACTTAAGTAACCCAGAACTAGACCCTTGAAACACGTCAAAAAGACGCGTAGGTGTAGTGTAAATTGCGAATTTTCTCGATTTTAAAGTAGGTCAAAATTAGTATCACTAAAAGTTACAGTGGAGGTCAGCAGTTAATGTTTGTCTGTTGGCGGACGGCGTGGGACCGACCCGCGCCACATACGATGTTAATTTACCTACTAGACCTATGCTAACATATACAAGGTGTTTCCAAAATTCACTGAAAAAAAAATGTTAACAGTAGCCAAAATAAATTGATGAAACATGTAATGTCTCATTATTTTTATAGTGCGTAGGTACCACGATTTGTTTTTGTATCAATGGTACAATGTAGCCCAAATGTTAGCTGCTAGTTACTTAATCGGAGGACTGAAAAAATAAGGGCTACTAGTAACCAAAATAAGTTGTATAAAATTAGCATAATTTTGGTTACCTACTGCTAAGCACAATTTAACTATTTCTCAAGTAGGTATTTTTTAGTGTACCACAAAACACACGTTAAACGTAAACAAAAGGACGAGGTTAAGTACCTAAGTATTAGAATAACATAATTATACCTACACTTTATATTGATGTCATTACGTCAGACGACGGGATTTTGAGGGATGGAGTAAGGCAAATTTTTTCTTTTTTTTTTTTCAATTGTATTTAAAAATGGGGGATGTTCTGTTCTCTATTCAGTTGTTTTTTTTTGTCCGATATACGTTATATTTAGATTGCAGAGTATCGCGACTAGGTCAATGGTTTTTGAAAGAGATGGGTCGACGATGGGTTTTTAATTTGCCGATTAGTTATAGATACATTTATGAAACTTGTAATGTCTAATTTTTTTATATCTATGGTTTAGCGGATTATTCGGCGTTCTCGTTTAGTCGGTGCTAGTCGACTCCCTGCATCGGCAATTATTAGATCAAAAATCTTGCATGCAAATAACGATACCGTAGCGATAAGGATTTCCCAGCAATTTTCACCAATTTTTGCCAAGAACATTTGACACGATGATATTCGTTTTAGCTGTCTAACGTAGGTGTATTCATAGTTATCATTAACGACACCTTAAACTGGTTGATTTTAACAACATCGTGGCTTCTTACCGCACGTAACCCAATTTTGTCGTATAGTTTTAAGTTTTTCAACTGAACTGATTTACTTGATGAATGCAATACCATTCGAGTTAACAGCAAATATCGTTTTGAAGCAGAATATCGTTTTTAAGGGGATCATAATAACTGCGTCGCACGGTTAATAGATTATCGATAGGTATACATATTCAATGGGTAAAATTTATTTACAGATCAATAACCTATATAATGTAATGATAGGTACAGTAAATACATGTAAATATGTATAATACCTACTACTCTAGAGCGTCTATTTAATTAACAGTAGAGTTTGAATAGGCAATAGTTACGATATATTATCTTGCATTATAGTACTCGTAAGTACTAGGTAAGACTTTATTGAAGGTAAGTATTAATTATATAGGTACTCGTAAAACTATATAAATCAATATATTTTCATTACAAGTTGCCATCAAACACGGGCAGCCTAGGCGGGTCTGCAGGACACCGACTCGTTTCTAGACTTCTCCTTTTAAGCGCACATTTTCTAGACATTTCTAGCGGCTAGTTGTTCGCGAACATCCTGTGCCGACGGTGAGAACTGGCGCTAAGTGCAGCTTTTACTTTTGCTGGCGGTTACATTGTTGTTAATCTCTGATGATCTTCGAAATTAACGTGTTAAGTATTTCGCTAATAGACTAGACGGCCAGAAAATCTATGGTCATCCGAAACATCTACTTGAGCCGTTTTTCCGCTGTACGGGAAAGAAAGGATATGCACTTTTGCTAGTTAGTAGTTATAACATAGGTAGTTACTAGTTACTTATAATCTAGAAAGTCAAAAGTACCTATTAATTAATTGCTTTATTTTCTTTTATACAATGAAACAAAATGTATCTATAGGTATCTTTCGCACACGTGTAAATTGTTAATAATTAATATGATCCCAGTGCCTTCGTTTTATTAGTACCTAAGTAAGTACAGATTGATGTACCGATATTAAATACTTAATTGTGAAGAATGAGCTCCATATTCACACTTTCTTCTTCCTTCTTTCGTTCCGGATTCGCACGAGCGCAATGCTGATAAATTATGCATGTAGGTATTATACATATAAACCTTCCTCTTGAATCACTCTATCTATTAAAAAAACCGCATCAAAATCCGTTGCGTAGCTTTAAAGATCTAAGCACACATAGGGACAGACAGACAGACAGACAACAGGAAGCGACTTTGTTTTATATTGTGTACTGATGCTCCTCTTAAATGGTAAAGAATTTACGGTGTCAAGTGTATTAGACAATAGAGAAACACAGTCTTTTATTTTTGGCCTCCGACAAAAAAAAGAGGGGCGTTATATAAATCTTTACTATCTTTAGCCGGTAGGAACCGAGCGAAGGATCCTTACAATAGGTAGTTACGATTAACGCTGTATCTATATAAGGTAAACGCAGGTATCAACGACCCATCGAAAATCTGCAGGTAATACCGACCTATAAATTGAAAGTCAATTTCTACCCTTCCTGTACTATTCTAGCTATAGATAGCTGAAGCTACGCACACGTTGGTTCCTAGACCATCATTTACTTTTGCGTTAGTGTGTGTGAAAGTGCAAAAAAGGGACAAAATAACCCAGTTTGTGCGGAGACAGCGTGGGCGCAGTTCACGTCGTACTAGGCCTTAATCCATCAGGTAAGCACGTGACTTTTCTACTTAAGCGATTTATTCGAATAAGTGAGTGCTATACTTTTTGTTGTGTTATTAAATATGTTCCGTTGAGTGTCAGTTCTGGATTTCATACCACATTTTATTGAAAAAAAAAACTATTTGAAACGATAAAACCTTAAAATAAAATAGGACGGTCTTAGCTTCATCAGTTTTAGCTGTGACAGCTATCGCCGAGTCATAAGTCGTTAATGGCCTCAGCATAGTGTTTCGGTTTTTTCTATATTGTGTTATTATATGACAATAACACAGGTAGTTCAATAGACCAATTGAAATTCAAACATCTGTTCTTTGTCAAAATGTATTAGCGACCTACGTATTGTTGTCTACTTTCTTTTTTATTACGCTTTTATTTTAACCAATATTAACATATTTTTGGAAGGTCGACTCATGCATCGTTACATTTATAAATATTTGTTTTTTGTTTAAAACTGTATGCATGGGTACATATTTCTTGTTATATTTATTCATTACGATCTGATTTATAGTCAGAAGGTGTAACTTAATAATAAATACCTACTTTTTATGAGTCGCTAATACATCATATGTTTGCACTTACAAATTTTATTACCGACCCATAAGTCGTTAATGGCCTCAGAATAGATTTTTGTTTTTTTCTCTATTATGTCATTATATGACAATAACACAGGTACTTTAATAACCCAATTTAAATAAAAACATCGGTTCTTTGTAAAAATATATTAGCGACATACGTATTGTTCTCTACTTTCTTTGTTATCACGTTGTTAATTGAACTAATAATGACATATTTTTGGAAGGTCGATTCTTGAATTGTTACATTAAAAATTATTGTTTTTTGTTTAAAACTGTGTGCATGGGTTCATATTTCATGTTATATTAATTAATTACAATCTGTTTTAAAGTCAGAAGGTGTAACTTAATAAAAAATACCTACTTTTTATGAGTCGCTGATAAATTATATGTTTGCACTAACAAATTGTATTAGCGATCCATAGGGGTCGGTAGTAGCAACAGTAAGAAGCTATTACCGATCGTATATAGATTATTGTATATCTCACCTACTTTGTGACCGGACACTTTCTTTGTTTTTTGTTTAAAACTGTATGCATGGGTACATATTTCTTGTTATATTTATTCATTACGATCTGATTTATAGTCAGAAGGTGTAACTTAATAATAAATACCTACTTTTTATGAGTCGCTAATACATCATATGTTTGCACTTACAAATTTTATTACCGACCCATAAGTCGTTAATGGCCTCAGAATAGAGTTTTGTTTTTTTCTCTATTATGCCATTATATGACAATAACACAGGTACTTTAATAGCCCAATTTAAATAAAAACATCGGTTCGTTGTAAAAATATATTAGCGACATACGTATTATTCTCTACTTTCTTTTTTATCACGTTGTTAATTGAACTAATAATGACATATTTTTGGAAGGTCGATTCTTGAATTGTTACATTAAAAATTATTGTTTTTTGTTTAAAACTGTGTGCATGGGTTCAAATTTCATGTTATATTAATTAATTACAATCTGTTTTAAAGTCAGAAGGTGTAACTTAATAAAAAATACCTACTTTTTATGAGTCGCTGATAAATTATATGTTTGCACTAACAAATTGTATTAGCGATCCATAGGGGTCGGTAGTAGCAACAGTAAGAAGCTATTACCGATCGTATATAGATTTTTACGATCGGTGATAGCTGCATAAAAATCGTTAATAGCTTCACAGGCATTTTTGTGAGTCGGTATTAGCAACAATCGACTTCGTCGTTATATAAATTATTTTATACAGTATAGACCTTTATTCAGTAGCCTTTAACATAGAAAATATAGAATTTACACATAATACAAACGTAAAAAAATAAAAACGTGAATCTGAGAGCAATCAGCATCCTTAAAAATTATGGTTCATTTTGAAATTGCCTTAAGGGGGTCGGTAATACCTGCGTTTACCTTAAGTAGTTTTGTCGTAACCGAAAGCACCCATGTGTTAGCTAACGATAATGAAGCACTATTAACACTACAGCTTGTCCATTGACAACGGTACGCAAACCAGTTCTACCGTTGGCCGCCATTCATCGCTCGACTGTTGTCGCAGGCCGCACCACATCGTCGTTGCTTAGCGATGATTTTTAGGGTTCCGTACCCTAAGGGGAAAAAAGGAACCTTATTACTAAGACTCCGCTGTCCATCTGTCTGTCCGTCTGTCACCAGGCTGTATCTCTAGAACCGTGAAAGTTATAATATTGCCGTTATAACAATACTAAAAAACAGAATAAAATAAATATTTAAAGCGGCTCCCATACAACAAACGTGATCGGTTGCGTTGACTTTGCACCTCATTTGTATCCGGCGCCATTACATAACCAGATGCAATTTTAACTTAACTCGGCCAGTTAAGAAGGTATAAGCATTTGTACGGAGCCCTCGGTGCGCGAGTCAGACTCGCACTTGGCCGGTTTTTGTTTCGAGGTTAGTCTGTAATCAAAATATATAATGAACTTTATTCTTTAAGTAGGCCACAGGGGCCTTTATATGTCTGAGTCTACTGGTATTTCTCAAGATGAGACCACTGATAAGAAACGCTGAAAGAAACTCAAGTCCGACATTTTTTCGTAAAGTTATTGACCATATGATCCCTAGTCTAGAAACCTAGTTAGCGTTTGAAAGTGAAGCCAGTTTTGGTTAGCCACGGGTGGCCACGGGCTACGTTTCCTCCGTATCATCACGTCACTATCACAAGCACAACGTCTCTATGATTTGTTCACACGCACACATAAAACCAAAAGCGGCTTCGTCTTTCGCAAATTGTATGAGACTCATTCTAGTCGTATTTATTCTGAGGCAAAGGCCAGACGTAGGTACCTACAATAAATATTGTTGTCATACAGATATTTATCTAACATTGTGATAATATATTGTTCGTATAGTCTGCTATATACTTATGCACATGGATGACAAAATTTGTCACGAATATCTAGATTTCTGGATTCCCAGAATGTGATCCATCAGTTTTACCTTACCATATTGATGAATCAAAGTATTTATCGTACGTCTAGCCTTCGCCTAAGGCCCCTTAGGGTAAAATAAAACTTACAAATTCGCCCACGCAATCTAAAAGGGACAATCAAACACAAATCAACCTAGACCCAAACCCAACCAAAGGACGAAAGTCCCAAACTAAGCAAAGCTTGTACTATGGGTACCTACTAGACGACGATATACACAATATATAAATACGTCTACAATATATAAATATAGATAACATCCATGACCCAGGAACAAATATTCGAGTTCATCAATCTAATTAGTACCTAATTACCGAAAACACAGCTCGGCTGCTCGAATGAGGACACGGCATAACCCGGTTTGTACGGGCTGGGTCGGCCTGTCATTGCCCTCTTGGGCGGCAAGAAGACTATTATTAACGTCCTTGGGCGTCCTGCGCCCGCGCCTGCTGACATAACGGTCCACGCGTGGATGGACCGATGAGATGCGGCAGAGTGGTAATTACGTAAAATGTGACCTCGCTTTACAAGCAGCTAAGGTTTCTAATATTCACTCACTCATTTAAATACTACTTAGCGGTGCTGTGTGCTGTTATGAAATATTAGCTGAAATGATTTTTTTTTAATTTATTTTTTTATTTAATTCAAATAACTTGATGACTGACTCATTTTCGATGGACTGGTCAGATACAGCTCAAAACCGCAACAGATGGAAAAGGAGGGGGGAGGCCTTTGCCCAGCAGTGGGACACAATAGGCTCATAGTAAAGAAATAAATTCAAATAACTGAATCAACAAGAAAACCTATTCGCTGAAGCTGAAAACGAAAGGCTTCGCTGGCTCGGTCAAAAACTAAAAATACACCAAGTGCGAGTGGGACTTGCGCACGAAGGGTTCCGTACCATTATCTGTAAGTTTGTTGTGGCTCCCATACTACTTAAAATACTTAAATATTTATTTTGTTTTATTTTTAGTACTTATTTGTTGTTTACAATGAAGCGCAGTATAAATCTTTACGGTAGATGGCGCTACGATGCCACCCTAAGGCATGTTGAAGCAACTGGTTGAAAGATTCAATATCTCTGACATCCAGTTGGTAGGACGCCCATGTTGGCCCGGAAAGCCGTTGGAAACGCAGGTTCGAATCCTGTCCTAACCATTAAAATGTTCAATTTTTCGCTTCACTGTAAACATTTGGTTTTTTTTTATTTTTTATAGCGGCAGAACATAGTGGCTCCACTTCGCCTGATGATAAGCAAAAAGGGGAGCCCAAGTCGCAATGGCAACTGACGAGAAACCAACGGTGCCAAGTCAGATTGACACTGCCATGCTGGCCCGAGAGATGCTTCTTCACGCTTCGTTTGAAGGGTCCCAAGTTATAAAAAGGAGGAAACACATGAGCCGGCAAGGAGTTCCACACTTTAATAGTTCGGCAGATGAAGGAATTGCCAAACTTCTTGGTACGTGTGGGAATATTCTCCACGGTGAGGCGATGACATCGCAAGCTGGCACGTGTGGTTCTATGACGGAAAGGGGAGGGTGGGATAAGAGAAAATAACTCTTCTGCACTCGCCATGGTATAGGCGATAGAAAACGCTCAGCGACCCAATGTCCCTACGTAGTATAATTGAAGGGGTTCGAGGAATCTGGTACCTATTTCAACTGTCTAGCTATCACCGTTCTTGAGATACAGCCTGGTGACAGATGGACGGACGGACGGACTTAAATGTAAAGGACATCAACGAGTTCACGAACTTGGAATAGTATTTTATGCAATTGTTGCACAATGAAGGTTCTTAAATTTGAGTACCGCGTTTAGGTCACGAGGCTTGCCGAGTGGCCTAAGTAAGGTACGAGATTTTAAGACAGAATTGTGTAACAATTGCATACAATACCTTTTATACGAGTAAAACACATAAAAAACGCGATGGCATGGCGGGTGCCTCGCGATTGGTTATTGTTTTTTCACAAGTAGCGTGTTTTTTTTTTAGTCAGATATGCTGATTGTCTCTTTTGAAATTATTAGAGTCATAGATATAGTATTAGAGTGGAGTAGAGAGACGTCTTATGAATATTAAAGTTCTGGAGCGGGTACCATAGAGTATAGAACTTTGTTACAGGATTAAAAAGTGCGTTATTGTGATTTTGTCTGTGAAATTATAATTAACAGATTAAAGTAGGTACGCGAGTATAAAAAAATAATTTGAAAAGTGGTTGGCACATTCTAAATGATAATAACGCGATAACGTTTAGGTATAATGTAACGGGTCGCTGGGTCAATGCAATGGCATGCAATGAAATGTCGTCATAACGTGCGTTATAACAGGCTTCGAAGTATCACGTTTCGGGCGGAACAACTCGAGAGAACTGTAAAGGAATTTCATACAAAATATTTTTTTTCGGGAAGTAATTTTTTTTAAACATGGCACTGTGTTTATTAACAGGCTAAACTCATGTCACACTTGCCCAGAACGCTCTATTATTAATTTATTATAGAAGAGATCTCGGATAGGATCGGATATCGAAAAGTCGTCGTCGTCGTCGTCAAAGTCGAATTTAGGCCTTGCACTAGCATACCTTACAGCAACTCCGCTTGTCGCGCGCCCTGTCGTCCTCGCACGATGTTTACATACCTACAGACAAATGACAGGTAACGTTTCTCGCGCGACAGAGGCACGTGTCACAGTTGTGCTAAAGGTCACTGCTGTGCCCTTATCATGAGTCTACAGTGACCATACTCGCTAGCGTCTGGGTAAACGATTTGTATGGCGAATTCTGAATTGTAGTTCTACAAAGTAACCGCGTATATGGACAAGACGAAACTCATGTCAAATGCCAAGGTTGTGCCCATCCCAGTCTCTGTTGAAAACTCGGTACTCGAAGTTGTTGACTCATACATCTACCTAGGACAAGTGGTCCAATTAGGTAGGTCCAACTTCGAGAAAGAGGTCAACCGCCGAATCCAACTCGGCTGGGCAGCGTTCGGGAAACTACGCAATGTCTTTTCGTCCGACATACCTCAGTGCCTCAAGACGACAGTCTTCAACCAATGTGTGTTACCTGTGATGACTTACGGCACCGAAACGTGGTCTTTCACTATCGGCCTCATCTCAAAGCTCAAAGTCGCTCAACGAGCAATGGAGACGGCTATGCTCGGGGTGTCTCTACGTGATCTAATCAGAAATGAGGAAATCCGTAGACGAACTAAAGTGACCGATATAGCTCACCGGATTAGCAAGTTGAAGTGGTAATGGGCAGGCCACATAGCACGCAGAGCAGATGGCCGATGGGGCCGAAAAGTGCTCGAGTGGAGACCTCGGACCAGCAAGCGCAGCGTAGGACGTCCACCTACAAGATGGACAGATGACCTTGTAAAGGTCGCCGGAAGGCGCTGGATGCAGGTCGCTTCCAACCGGTATATATGGAAGTCCAAAGGGGAGGCCTATGTTCAGCAGTGGACGTCCTGTGGCCGAGATGATGAAAGTAACCGCTAGGGCAGCTCTAAATAGTGAATAAAATAAAACTTGAAGAATAGAAAACGTACTTCGTTTATTCCGAACAACAAAATGTAACTTACATCTAAATTATTTACACTTTATGTCAAACGAGTGGATGCTTACAGCCAAGACGGATACAATTATAAGTAATTTGGAAAAATACATATAATTTACTATCTTGCAAAAAAAACAATACATTGATTCACAATAAGTACTTAGTTACTGTAAATCAGGCTTATCCTTAAACGAAAACAAAGACATAAGATACCTTCCGTAATTACAATATTGGGCATTACTTGAATAAACAGCATTTGACGATCAAAGGTTTTCTTTGGCATGATGAACCTTTTGAACCCTACGAACATTTTTAGAAGAGCAATCTTGAACTTTAGTGCAGGAACGAGTTGAGGTCATGTATTTTTTGTATGAAATTTTGACATTTTGCGTTTTGAATCCTTTCATGTGAGACATGGTATAAGACAACAAGGTATGGCATTCCGACAAGGCAGACTTGTGCTCGCTTTATGGTAACAAAATAATGTAAGGAAAAGATGTTCAACGCCAGTCGTACAAAAAAAAATGCATTACAATTGTCATTTTCTTTGAATAAATGTTTTTTGTCGTAATAATAGATTTTAAGACCTTCATACAGGTACCAAGGGAATCGGGAGTTATGATATACTACTGGCAACACAGAAACGGATTGACAGAACCAACCAACCAAACATAGCGTGATGACGTCTGGCCTGTCATTCCGGAATGCCATACCTTGTTTTTTATACCAAGATGTGAGGTATCTAATGGAAGGGCTTCACAAGCTGATTCCAAATATATACTGCATTATTACATACGCCAAACGCCAATGCCTTCTTATAAATCATTGGACTTTTATACATATTGGGCTGTTGTATAAACACAATATAATTTTACTTCTCTGACTGGGTACTGTCTCGAGCATAGTGAAAACCAAATAAGATAAATATTAAGCATTAAAGTGTGGCAAGCAAGAATCTCTTATTCCCTTGAAAAAGGTTTTACCAGTTTACTGTGAGTAGTCAAGATATTTTTTGTTACTTGATTTCTATTACGTTTTTCAAATATATCAAAATATTTTTTTCGGAATAAGTTCGGAACATATTCGAACCTCATACCTATAATGGGTACTTTGTACAGGAATACGTTTCCACCGCGTCGCGTTAAAAAAATAAAAAGTCACTCTTAAAAAAGAAACTCTTGAGTGGAAAACTACTGCTTCGTACAAACCATATTAGTACCGTGTTCAGACATGTTTATCACAAAAAAAAAACTTCAATAACTCTAATTATATCTAGTTATAAACACTTTACATCAACTTTCAATGAGTCCTTACGTGTAATGATTAAATCAGTCACTTTAGTTTCACTGTCGTGTGCAGGTTACAATTACTTATTCACATAACATGGGATTGGATGTAACGAGGGCGATCAGGTGTCATCTGGAAGAACCCTACGAGTTGCTATCACACTAATATTATAATGACGAAAGTTTGTGAGTGTGTTTATGTGTATGTTGGTAACTTTGTCACGCTCAGCTCAAACGGCTGGACCAATTATGATAAATTTTGGTATGAAGGTAGCCTACACCCTGGATTAACACATAGGCTACTTTTTATCCCAAAAAATATAGTGTTCCCGTGGGATGAACGGGTAACACCGCGCGGCGCAGCTAATAGAAAATAAATGTGAAAGTTAAAAAAGATATTTTGACATTCAATTATTGGGATGTTTCTCATTGACATCATTGGCAACTTCACTTTGTAAAATATTTCTATACTGTGAATATCGTCAGTTTATTTATGTGGACAATTAGCTTTCGTCTATCCTCGTGAGAGCCCAAATAAAACCATAAGGCCTAAATGTCCAATGTACTGTGAAGGTTGGACTTCACTTTCAGTTCATGAAGTATAGTATCTTCGCAGTTGTATAACTGAGTAGCCGAAGAGCCGCTTTTCAAAGAATTATTACATTCTACATTTTTTATTTCTAAATTATTGAACTCATTAGACTTAGGAATGGGCAGAAGATCTTCGAATACAGAAAAATCAAGGCTGCATTGATCATGTGTTATTTTACTTTTGGAGATAGTACTGTTTCTAGCTTCATTTCTAAGATCCCAGTAAGCCACATCTCTTTAGATATTCTTATTGGTAGATCATCGACGTTGAAATCGTCTGATGAAAGATTTACTGTACTTGCATTGGCTAGATCAACATTGTTCAAAAAGTTTAGCTGTTTAGCCGCAAAAGTTTTCGCCGTAAAATTGTGATTGATGTTATTTTCTTTATCTAATTCCTCAAAACCAGATATATCTAAATCATTTTGAGTTGATATTGATTTTGCTTGCAGTGCTGTTCTAGAGCTATCCTTTTTTTTTATTCTGGTTGAATAGACTCTCCTTGGCTGGAACTGTCTGTTTAGCATTATTCCTTCTGGCTAAACCAACATTTCTTTTCAATGATAGCGAACAGCGACTGACTACCGGATTCTGAGTTAAAGAAAAATTTTCTTTGTTCACAGTCCTGGGATTCAGAATCGACGGCACAAAATTATTAATATCATTATTCATTTCTGAAGATCATCTTGCGACTATTCACACCTCACATTAATATAAAATGAAACGATAAAATTTCATTAAAATTCTACGGATTTATTGTTACATTTAAGTGATGTGTGTATAGTCTTAATACTTTGTATCGACAGAGACATGATTGGCGTTATTCACCGCCAGAATAATTAGGAACATTTTAATCTATGCCAATTGTAAAGAGATGGTGTAATGAGATTAAAAGGGTATGCGCTACGCGCTGTTGTAATTTTGATTTGAATTTCATAAATGGGAGAGGAAATTATGGACCGAGCCAGCATATCAATCCCAACGTATGTGAACACTAAGTGTGAGCGGCGCACTGACACTGTCCGGGCACTGTCATTCACTGTAACTGTGGCACAGTCACTGGCACTGTCACTGGCACCGTCACTCGAGCTCCATGGCGTTCTGCATGTAGGTGTCGAGCTCGCGGTCGAGCGCGGCCTTGCTGCCCGCCATGTACTGGTCCAGCTGCAGATCCAGCTCCTCCCTCGTCGGCACCGGCTTGGCCGCCTGCCGCGTTATGCCACCTGGAGAATTAAACAACATTGTTATTAAACCATTGATATGAAAGCAAAATTGGAATGCGTAACCAGGTGGAAGGTACCGGAAATGGAACCCAATACCTCTGGATTGCCGGTCCAAACATTGTTATTGCTTTAAACTCTTTAACGTAATGATACTATGTAAATAAAACAATTTAAACAGATTATATAGCGTAAATTAATTATTTGTCCTTTCCTGACGTTTGAGGAACTATTATAATTACGAATGTGACCTTTGACAACAATTGCGGAAACCGTAGAAAGTATTTTATACGATATGCTTGTTGCTTATCCTTCTAAGGGAAAAGGCTCCGCTCGAGTAGAAGGCAAGAATGTACTCATACCATTTTTGAACTCCTGTTTAGAAATAAAATTGCACCCTATCTCTTATTTACCCCTTTAAATTATAATCAAAATAGATCGAGTCAATTTAATTGATTGAATTAATAAATCGATGAAATTTAATTTAACTAACTTTAAGAGCTAAATTGGGTTAAAGAAAACGAGTGGTTGTATTACCTCGTCCCCGCCCCCTCGCTCCCCCTCGGGCTCCGCGTCCCCCGCGGCCCGCGCCGCGCGCCCCCGCCCCCGCCCCCCTGCCCGCAGCCCCCCTCCCCGCCGCCCTCCGCGCCGCCCCCGCGCCCCGCGCCCCCCGCACCAGGCTGCGGCCGCGCATGGCTCGCGCGCCCAGGATGCCCACACGACCGAACGCGCCGCCTCTGCAACATTATAATCTAATCTATATATCTTTTATAAAGCCATCATCGTTCCAGATACCACTGGTGAAACATGGTCGAATCGGATCTGCGTAAGCTTTAAGCGGAAAACATGAAAAAACCACACAGGATCGAAACTTGACATGCTCTAGTTTAAGAGACAAAGATCCTTTGCCACTCAGTCAAATAGTTTATGAACAATCCTCCGCCCCCTCATGGTCTTACATGCCTCACGGCGTACAGACCGAATCGTGAGAGGCTACGCACGGTACTTGCCGATGGCTATAGTTTATGAAGAGTTGAACACTCACCTGGCGCGTCGCAGCACCCTGCCCCCGACGCGGCGCCGCAGCCCGCGCGCGCCGCGCCCGCGCCCCACGCCCGTCAGGTTGCCGAACGACGTCGTCCGACTGCACACAACACACATTGTAATAGTAGACGGTGTTCACAACGTAAATGTGTAATATACGACGTTTGATGACCGAGGGTTCTCCTCTGGCAAAGAAGCCCTAAGAACATTCTAAAGATACAACACACATTGTAATAGTGGACCGTGTTCACGACCTAAATGTGTAATATGCGACGTTTGGCAGGATGAACCTTCTGAACCCTAAGAACATTTTAAAGATACAGCACACATTGTAATAGTGGACCGTGTTCACGACCTAAATGTGTAATATGCGACGTTTGGCAGGATGAACCTTCTGAACCCTAAGAACATTTTAAAGATACAGCACACATTGTAATAGTGGACCGTGTTCACGACCTAAATGTGTAATATGCGACGTTTGGCAGGATGAACCTTCTGAACCCTAAGAACATTTTAAAGATAGCCATTTCGATGTTTAGTGCAGAAGGGAGTAATGAAATGATGTCACAATATTTTGACGATTGTTGTTTGAAGTCCTACCATGTGGCGTATGTAATGAAAGGGCATGATTCCAAATATGTATATACTGCGTAACTACAACTTGTTCAAAGGTTAACTACAAGAGAACACTAGGCGATAAGGTAGCCTTTGTACTGGCTTCTTAATAACAAACAATACGTCATCAATTCATAAAATAAAGGGTACCCTCAGAAGTGACAAGTTTACTCGACCACAATGATATACAGCTGTTTACTTAGGTGAAGTTTTTGAATAAATGCTCAAACAACTTTGCACACGTAACAATATTAATGATAAATAAAAATACGGTAATAATCGGCCATACGTATACACGGTTTTATTTAAAGAATTCGCAAAAGAAAAAATATTTTAAGTAATTATAATCCTCCTTTTTATGTTTTTTTTAACTGGTCTCTTCAAGTCGAGAGCGAATAGGTGCGTGACTTATTGTCACATAACATCGGGTGCAATCAAGGTTAAATGCATGGCTATTTAAAAAAAAAAAGAAAGTTAAAAAAAACTTATTCACTTGTCCAGCAGGCTGGGCTAGCATATTTTCGCCGCGACTTTAGACTCACCTGTCTTGCTCGCACGGTATTAAAAGGAAAGTGACAGGTAGATTTTTCACAGTTGTGCTAGACATGCAACTGTATAAAAATAGTAAAAATCTTTTAGCCAATTTGAAATGATGCTACAGAGTGCGGTTTCAAAGACATATAATCAAACATCCAAAAAATAGGGTTGCCAAATATATACAATTATTAATTTTACAATGTGTAGAAAAAATAAATGCTTAAAACTCATTGTAATTATGATTAAAAATTTTGTACGCCTACAGGATGGGTAAAACAGAGTAAGACAACAATCATGTACAATATTTTCTATGTTACTTACCTATGTCACCTTTACCAATCAAACTAATATTATATTATTGTATGTTACCTTCACCAATCAAACTAATATTATATTATTGTATGTTACCTTTACCAATCAAACTAATATTATATTATTGTATGTTACCTTTACCAATCAAACTAATATTATAAAGGCGAAAGTTTGTGTATGTGTTTATCCTTCACACTCAAACAGCTAAGTCAATCTTGGCAAAATTTAGTACAGAGGTAGCAGACACCCTGAAAAGGCTGGACATAGGCTTACTTTAAATCCCAAAAATATGTCGTTTTCCCGTGAAATATGCGGATAACACCGCAGGGCGAAACTAGTTACAGTATATTACCAATATTTAATGACAAATCTGAAAGGAATGTAATATTCAACCACAGCAGACGGTACCAAGATGTCTAGCACAACGGCACGACTCATGTTGTGCGACATAGCATCATCCGTCAACTCCTTCGCAGTACTGTACAGAAAGAGATGGGGAGTATTTCTCACGCGAGAAAGAGACGGTTGTCACAGTTGTGCTAGAGGTGTAGACTCACCTAAGATTCCCATTGGACTGCCTCCATGAGATCCTACTCTTAACCCCGCGCTGGCTCAGGTCCCCGAAGCTGTTGGAGCGCCGCAGCCCCGGCAGACTGCTCTCGCTGCCGAAGCGCCGCAGCGCCCCGGGGCCCACGCCGAGTCTTTGGCGAAGTGATTGCTGGAACATAGAGTGACTGAGTAACCAAATGAACACTTTATTCATACTTAAATGGATAGACACAGTAAAAACACCATGTCTTGTAGCAGAGAAAGTGCACTGACGTGCACGATTAATTATCAAGCCGTTGCAACACTTAAAGATGCGAGTGCTGTGCTTGCGTGTGTGTGAGATCATTTACAACGCTTAGTGGGAACTAGAATTAGTAATACTATTTTTCTTGAGATTTGGTCCGCTAACAACAAAGAAAAAAAAGTGATCCCTGAAAAACCTCAATCTAAACTATAATAAATTATGTGGGAAATGCTTACTCAAAGAAGTTAATAATATTATAAATACATTCTCTAGGCACAGGTTTAAAATACAAACAACATTTACTAGCATATCGTCGGCACTGCCATGGAAATTGGCTTGCTATGGAAATTGGTTACATATTGAGTCTTAGACTATAATTCTTGTGATTGTCCACACAAAAGCTTCTAGGCTAGTGTAATTCTTGGTTAAGGTTATTCAGGTAAATACGCATCCATGCATGGGAGGAAGAAGTTGATAACTCAGCAGAAAAATGTATGAATAAGATTTTTTTGTAATCTGTTCTTAATTAAAATGATTTAGTTTGGTGTCCCATTATTAAGTGATTCCTGCCATGCATCAAATTAGTATTATTCACCAGTTAGCATAACTTAAATAAGAAGTGCTTTCGCTTGGCTTTCACTTCATAACTTCACATTACATTAAACATACTGCTGCTGTTATCAATGTTTGTCAACAAAACAAGCTAAATACCCATAAGAGATGTGTGTAATTGCAACCCAAGTCTCACCCTTTTAGCCTGCTGCTCCAAGCGGCGCGCAATCTGCTCGATCAAGTTCCTGTTCATGTTTTGATTGTAGAAACCCCCGACAGAAGGCCTCCGGCGGGGCGTGCGGGCCCGCGGGCGCGCCGCCGCCGCCGGCTGCGTCGCGAACATGGTGAACCGGTCATTCAGGCTCATACCGGTGGCACTGAGGCCGTGGACATGTTCTAGTATCATTTTCCCGGCCCGCGAAACCGCGAGGGTTCAGGATTGTGCGAATAAATGGGTACGCCACGCGGACGAGTAGAGGTCGACTTCGACGTAATTGTATCGGTAATTGGACACTTTGCAAATTATTTGCAGTGCAGATTAACTGTAATAAAAGTATACTTAGAATGTAGGAAGCCTCATGAGATATTTTTGCAGACGCTTGCGGTATGAGTATGAAAAATAGAGTGAACGAGTGAATGAAATTACTGATACTGACAGAATTCACAGAATTGCAGTGAGAATGAAAGGAACGAATGAAATGAATGAAGTAAGTTGTGATATCAAATGTCATACAGATAGGCGTTTTTCCATCGTTTATCACGGTGGCAAAAAAATATGTTAGATTTCTCAAACTTAATTTTAATTTAAACTCGAATGTAAACTTAACTTTAACACCTTTGTAAATATCTCAAGTTGAGGTGTGTATTTTTCATGAATGTAACACATAATTATTAATATTATTTACGGCGATAAATGAATAACGAAACGCGAGCAGTATGTGTCAAGATGACGTTTTCATGACATTCACAACATTCCCTTGCGTGATTTCATAATATTTGAATTTCATGAAAGTTGAAATAAAATCTGTATAATTTAAGCTGCAATCCGTCTATAATGATAATACTAAGATTTACAACGTCTAAACCTGCCTGTAAAAAGCGTTAGATCCGTTTTCAGCGTTTGTTTTGATGCGCGTCGCGAAGGTTAGTTGCTGAAGCAGGATGAAGCTCGACCGGTATATAAGCCGTCGCGCGAGCGGCGAGAAGCTTATTTCGATCCAACCTACGATGTCGGAGGTTGCCAACGGCTCGCCACTTGACGACAACTGTTTGTTCGATATGGACGCGTGCTATGAGACCTTCGACAAGGATGGGTACGTGATGCCTACGCTATATGTATGTGCAAACTTAGTCACACGCACTCATGAGTACCTACGTTAAATTTTTCATGAAAAACCATCATTCTCGTTAAGAATTAACTGTTTCCACCAAAAATGCTGAATGAAATCATTGTTCTTAAAGTTTAGAAAACTTTTAAATACTGTTTATAAGTTGATAAGCACTGATAAAACTATAAAAAATGCAGATATTACACGACCTTCACCCATAGTTAATAATCTCTATGTGATGTAGCAGCATTTGATTGATTAAGATTATTTATTTCTAATTATAAGTAAAGAACATGTACTTAACCTTTTTTTCAAGCACAAACTCTCAGCTTTTTCTAAATTTAAATATTCTAGTGTACTGCCTTTCTTAATGCTTAATAATTTACTATATCTTTCTATTTAATTAATTAGTGTTTTTTAATAAATATGTGAAAATGGATTTTATTTATGCATAAACATTATTATTTTAAAATAAATTGTTTTGTAAGGAATTTAATATAGCTGTTAAACATTCACAATAGAATATTAAATAATTTCTTCAGCAAACAAAATGTATGCTTATTATTGTGAAACAAACAATGCAACATTAGGTAACATTATTCTCGTGACAGTAAATCCCCTAGAGTCAGGGCCACGTGACATCACAACTCTCTGACGAATGAGTCAACTCAATGCAGATTACTGACGTTATCCCTGCTATTGAAAATCATGTGTAGTTTGCAAAGTTGTGATCATGATGAAAACATGTCAGGACAAGTCTATTCTTGTGACCGAATATGAAAATGATGTTGGTATACTAAACTGTAATCACCTCTATGTGCATAAAACATATGAATCTAAATAAACATAATATAATGACTCCTCTTTGTTTTCTCTGGGATTCTAGTTTCTTTAAGGAAATATGAAAGTACAGTCTAATAAAATTTAGTAACATGTGTTTGTCAGTATTTTTATGATGGTTACAATTTAGGATTGATTCTATTGTTTTTTTGCAATGGCAATGTCGTTCATGCTTGTCCCAGTAAAAAAAAACGCTGTTTTACAACTGTATGGCAAGTGTCAATCAAAAGGATAGTAACTGGCTGGTTATTGGAAAAGGCTACTGTATATTATAGGAAGACCGAATTAGTTAAGAAAAACCAAAAATTATCATAAGCTAACCAGATCTACACACCTTTTCCTTCAATAGGTCACCCATGATGATAAATCTCGAATTTGGCTAAAATAATGGTACTTAATAGTAATAATAACTAATAACTTAAGGTAAATTTTGAAAGAAACATGTATTGTGATCTACTACAATCTATGCAGGACTTGAACCTGCGACCCCCTACGTTTCTGGCGTAGTGCTCTCCCAACTGAGCTATTACATTGTTACGTCAATCACACCAAATCTTTCATTCCATAATTCTACGGTACAGGTGCGCCCTCTGCGTCATATGTGTCATATGTGTTTATTAATGCTTATGCGCATTATCCATACCCTAGGATGGGCGCTTTACATGCACTATCCCCATTGTATATGTTTCATCCCCAATATTGTATATATTCTCATTTTCCAATAGGTAATAAAGTGCCGACCATTCGGCATTTTTTGTCGACTAATCGGTCGACTAGAAATGATGCCGCTTTGTCGCCCCATCTCTAGTGATCAAACCTCAGTCCCTAGTTAGGTAGCCTGCACCTGTAGGACAACTGTAACACGAGACTCTTTCTCGAGCGAGAAATATTACCTATCTCTTTCTTCACGGTACTGTGAGAGAGTGACAGGCGATGCTGTGTCGCGCGATAAGAGTCCCAAGCCTAAGTTGTGCTAGACGGTCTGGTGCTGTGGTGTTTTCGTTTCCGTGACCATCACTTTTCATTATGAAAAAACATCTAAATTTATGCATTAGGTTTATATGTATATGGATTGTGCAAATATGACCATTATTCCATATTTCGCTCGCAACTCAAGTGACTTCCTATTCGTCTTCGTGGCACTCTCACATTATTGTTTGCCATTATAATGTACTGTATTTATGAATTGGTGTTTAAAATTTTCCATGTGGTGCACAATGCACAATAAAGAGTATTATTGTTATATTAACAGAGTACATGCCATACCTATATTAAATATGGTGTACAGAATTTAAAGTACCACTGTTGATCGAAAAACTAGTCATTCAAACAATAGAAACCTAGTTAACGCTTGAAAGCCAAGCCAGTTTTGGTTAGCCGCGGTCTCTAAGTTTCGTCCGTTGGTTGGCAGATCTGTCACAATCACAATGCAAAACGTCTCTGTAGACACACACATAAACCAAAAACTGCATCATCTTTTATCATCTGTTCTATGAAGTTTCTCTTTCTAGGCGTATTTATTATTCTAAGTGGCACTCATACATTGCGTTTCATCATTTCGTGGGCGCGCCCCAAACTTAGGTACAGCGAAAAGCCACTTTTCACGTGTCGCATATTTAGAATTGTGCAATTCTTGAATATTCGCGGTTTTGTTCTCAATTTTGTATATGCTATTTTCTCGAGAACATTCTCGCCTCTTACAAAGACGAGTTCCCTCGCTCGCGACACCGTCTCGCCACCGATGTTCAGGTCGAGCCGTCTGACGTCTGTGTGTGCCCTTCAGGTGTTTAACCATCATCCGCCAGAATCATCTTTATTAGGACAGACACTAGCTATAATAATCAGCAATTAAAACGATTACATTTTATGTACGGCATTTTGCAAACTATTTTCATCAATCATGAAGGTTCACAGTAATCAAGTTTCATAATCACATTAATATTCAGGTACATACCTACTTAAAAGAGTCGCAGTGGCAGATGTAGGTGTGACGATGACTACACGCTTTTATCATTTCCGTTCGTGATCGCATCGTTTAATAAGTCAACCAGCCGGGCATAACTCGCCGGGACTTGTCGCGCGACTTATCTTGTCTTGTCTATGTCTTGCTCACACGGTATTGAAAGAAAAGTGTCAGGTAGTATTTAGGCGCGTGTGAAAGTTATGCTAGACGTGCAGTTCCTAGTGTGTACCTATTAATGTGCTAACTTTGTCCCACAGAGATGGCAAGTTAAACCCGGACGAGTTCCGGGTGATCTGCAAAGCGCTGTTCCGCAACGACAAGGGCCACATTTACCCGCTGTCGGAGGAGCGCGCGCGCCACATCTTCCAGGTGTTCGACAAGAACGGCGACGGGTTCATCGACAAGGAGGAGTTCACCTTCTGCTGGAACCACTGGATCAAAGTGGTGAGTAGTTTGGTTCCAGGTGTTGCAGATCTTTGCCAAGAACGGCGACGGGTTCATTGATAAGGAAAAGTTCACGATCTGCTGAATCCAGTAGAATCTGGATCAAGATGGTGAGTAGCTCCAGGCCTTGCAGGTCTTTGTTAAAAATATCCTAGAAGAAGTATCAGCCAAAGCGTTGTTCCTGAAAGACAACGCCCACGTCTACCTACTGCCCAAAGAGCGCATGCGCCGCAACGTCTAGATGTTCGACAAGAATGGCGCCGGTTTCGTCGACAAGGATCTATCTATCGATCTATCTGCTGGAACCGCTGGGGCTTATCAGTGTACCTATCTAGCGGGTGACACATCTTCAAAGGATAGCGATGGGATGGGTTCATCCATAAAGGACTGATTGAACTATGAATCAAAGTGGCCAGTTTCTTGATACCAGGACTGACCTTCGATAAAACTGATTGACAATGGGTTCTTTGGCAACGTGAGAGGGTATATTTCTGTAAGCTGTTTTTAGACCCCGTATGTACGCCATTTCGTAAAACAGAATCTAGAAAAAATCTATACCTATACCTGCTCGCTTAATTTCACGAGATCTGGTTGCGAAATGCAAATCTAGGTGAGAACAGCCCGAAAGCACTTGAACTTCCAAATATCCCTAGGCCAAGCTGAACTATCGTAAGACAGTTTGCTAGCACGTTCAATTACATTTGTCTTAAAAGTGTAAAAAAAATCATCTTTCGAGATATATGCGGCGAATAGATTAGTTACCTGCGTATGCGTAATAACCAATGCCCTTAATGTCATCTTCATCTCGGATGCCTTCACGTAGGTACGTGATTAGAAACAAGCACTCGTAAAGTTGGGGTAGTTAAGTTACGAGTTCATGACCGCTGCAGGGGTAAAAATAGGCATCGCGTCGCGTCACAGCCGCCTGTCTCAGGGGGGATATGCCATCACGTGCGTAATTTGGCGTGACATAATTTGCCATCTTTGTACCGAGGGCTCCCTGTGCGCACTGAAGCCCGTTGATGTCTGTAGTGTATAGACATCTTTATATAAAAATACCGACCAAGTGAGAGTCTGACTCGCGCATTGAGGGATTCGTAGAAACACTTATCCCAACTGGCCGGGTTAAGTTTGCACCTGTTATGTATGGCGCTGGATTCAAATAAAGTGCAAAGTTAACGCAACTGATCACGTTTGTTCTATGGTAGCCCCACTCAAATATTTATTATATTCTGCTTTTAATATTTGTTGTTATAGCGGCGGAATCATCCGAAAATTTCACGGTTTATGAGATACAGCTTAGTGACAGACAGACAGACGTACCGGACGGTTTTCCGTCGGCACATACGGCAGGGACGTTAGGAATTAGGGAGAGTGCCTTACCTTCAAGCTTCAGGCCCTAAAACACGCCCCTGGCTCCAACTGACCGTGTGGTATAATTGCAGATCGTACGCCCGGTGAGCGCGTTCCTGGTGGTGGACGTGCAGAACGACTTCATCTCGGGCACGCTCAACATCAGCAAGTGCAACGCGCAGCAGGATGGCAGTGAGGTGAGTACCTCACTTTTTGGGGATGATATTAAGCAGTTACCGCCGCCTATGGACGTTTGCGATGCCAGGAGCATCACACGTGCGTTGCCGACCCTTTAAGAACCTATCTACTTCCCTCTTGAAGAACCGCATGCTGTAGCCCCCGAAGAAAGCCTCGGCAGGGAGCTCATTCCACATGCGGTGCATTCGCGTTAGGTATATCCTCTGGAACTGCACAGTTCTCGACCATTTAGGCTCCTGTGTGTGAGATGAACACCCTGCCGATGGCGAGCAGTGCGATGATAAAAAGTAATAGCCGTAGGCATCATGTCAAACAATTCCTCAGAACACATCCCATTATACAGGCGGTGGAATTGAACACACATAAGGAGGCAAAGGCCCTCCTCAGATTCAGCGGATCGATTCCGTTTGTAAGTTTAGGATCACTTCCTGCATAAACCCTACGAAACAGGTGACCAGCCTTCGAGGAAAAGTTTGGTTGCGTAATATTTTTTAACAAATTTCCACGGGCGTAATTTCTACGCTGCCATCAAAGGAAAACTCCACGGATTGAACACACCACGAGTCCCATTTGCACTGTGCCCGTGACGGACTTATGCTGAAACGATACTTAGATATGGTGTTCACCCTACCTGGTCGAACTGAATCCCTACAGAAAGAGACTTTATTTCGTTTGCGGATATAGTTGTCCTTGTCACAACTCCAAGAATCATTAGTCAAAATATATTAAATGCGGGCTCATAAATCTTGAATGACTAGTAAAATTATTGTAAGACGCAAAATCAAAGCAAAGTATTGGTGTTTTGTTTAGGAATATAAATATTTTCGATGTATCGGCTTAGTAGGTACACCTAACAATTCTGTCATGAACTTGTAAGTTTAGAAGGTTGCTAGGTTATATAATATATATACCCACTATACTATTGTATAAACAATTAAAATACTATATGTGTTAGTGCCTTACAGATTCAAGCTATGACATGATTTTATGCCAACAATAACTATGAGAAGTTTTTTCCGATTTAACCTTTCAACCGTACCTAATGTGTATTCCTGTGCTGTACTGGCACTACTTTTACTAGATATTGAACAAGAGCTATACGTTACTTTATATAAAGGTTAAAAAGGTAGCAAACAATAGCTATAATGCTAGCATGGTTTAAGTTTTAGGCTAAGATTAATATAGTTATTGCACGGTATCAAATCAATAATACAAAAAAGTTTTCGATAAACTTTTCAATGTCGCGAATCGAGCACTCTGCCATAATTGTGTGTCAAACTAAGCCATTACTTACAAAACTTAGGAAATTAAAGTGAAAATTGCCGGATGTCTTTTAAAATCGAAACTTTTTAATGTTGCGGTGAGTGCACGAAACGAGCGACGCCGTCGTCTTTAAATCTTTATTGAATTTTTCGCGTCTTATTGCCACACCTAATGGAGACAAACTATACAGGGTGGAACATATGAATGGGTTGGTATCCGTAAGTAATAAAACCTTTACTGATCGCCGTCATTATAGTGTGACCAACTTATTAGCGAACAACGATTGTCAAGCTGAAATGTCATACGAGTGTCAGTGTCTCTGCGTTCGAGTGCTCTGTGTGTAAGGATTGTGGAGACACCCTTCAGTTCACAGAATAGTTGGCCGAAATATATACTTATATTACTGTGTCCGATCTATAAGATTAAATGAAGCCACTTTGGCACAAGGTACAATACGAACAACCGTACACATGTAAATTTAAGGTCGTTTTTCACTTGTGCCAGTTTGACATAATTTGATCTTAGAATTCCGGATAGAAGACATTCACTTATCGAGCCATGTTAATCGGCATTGACAAAATAAAAAATCTATAGGCACTTCAGTCAACAAAATGTATTTTGAAAATAAAAACTACTGTCAAGTATCAAAGACTCTTTTTGATCAACCAAGGCATAGATATTCGACGACAGTGTCCGCGTTTTATTTCAAACCAATACTTATTTCTTTACTAACGCTACTTTGACACCAATTTTTAATTTTTTGGTAAATTTAGTCACGAATTGCTAGTCCTAAATCCAAGATCTTTGATTTAAATCGTATCTTAAACCGAGAATCGTCGAAAGACGTTATGATATTTAATCTTTGATTTAAATCGTATCTTAAACCGAGAATCGTCGAAAGACGTTATGATATTTATAAACCATAACTCCATAAGTTAGGTGAAGAGAAGATCCTTCGTGGTTGATACACCAACGATAACGCTATGCAGAAGTACGCCAACGCCATCTGCCGTGAAGTCCAACCAACATATTTCCATAGTCGTGTGCGTAGACAGTCGTGCGCCGAGCCGTACCGTCGACATTAGCATAAAGTCGCATTGCGTTCATTAGACGTAATGCCGAATGTACCTAAATCTATTTCGGGCCGTGTGTAAACAAAGGCAGGTAGGGTTGTGGCAAAAAAAAACCTTTTTACAAATTTCCTTTTGCGTACAAATATATTCCCATCCATATTTTAAAATGTACCATGTGGGTCCTGTAACAGGGGCAAAAAATTAAAACATAGATTTTACTCGTCAAACTGAACAACATCTGTTTAGAAACAATTTTTTTAAATACTAGTTTTCATATGTTCATAATTTCAAACAAAGTAAATAGCATTTTCAATGTACGCCGTCCAACATTGACATCGCCTTAGCATTGACATAGCTGTCACTTACAATACATTGCTTCTTTGAATAAACTTTATTTTACAGGTTTACATTATAAATGAGTTATTTTTAAAAGTTGTTTAATGAATGTTGTTCAGCTTGAGGGGTAGAATCTATGGTATAATTTATTGCTCCTGTTACAGGGCCCACCCGGTATAATTCTAGAATTGTATTGCAAATCAGTCTTCTATGGAGAAGGTTAAAAAATCCGGGCTTATGGTGGGTGCTTTTATCACGCATTAAATAAGTGACAAAGCATCCGTCACTTTTTTCAAAGTCAAAGTCAAAGTCAAAATATTCTTTATTCAAGTAGGCCTAGCTACAAGCACTTTCGAATCGTCAGTTACAGCGAGCAGAGCAATTTATTGATAAACTTATACTAAAAATAAAATAAAAAAACATAAAAAACAACATTATAGAAATAAAAGAAAAATCCTAAAAAGGATCGTCAACACATAAAAAAGTATATAAATAAAAAACTAGAGGCTAGAATATTTCTAGAATAAAATTCTAAATGTCAAAAATTATAATAAGAATTATTAAAATTAAAATATCAGTACCCTGATAGGTAGGTACTCGTTACAATAATTACACATAACATTGCTTGATTTTCACTAATCCCACGACACGTTATCATTCATGTAGTCTTGAGTGCTATAATAAGCTTTAGAAATAAGTTTACGTTTTACATAGTTCTTGAATTTACCAACAGACAAGTCAGTTACGCTTCTAGGAAGTTTATTATAAAATCTTACACAGTTACACATGAATGATTTTCTTATTTTATGGAGCCTAGTGGCAGGCACTGCGAGCTTATGCTTATTTCTAGTATTAATATTATGTATATCACAGTTCTTCTTAAAATTGGCAATGTTCTTATGTAAATACATAAGATTCTCATAAATGTATTGACAATGCACTGTCATTATATTAATGTCCTTAAACTTATCTCTAAGCGAGTCTCTATGGTGCATTTTATATATCGCACGAATAGCCCGTTTCTGGAGAACAAAAATTATATTAATATCTGACGCACTGCCCCAAAGTAATATGCAATACGACATAATGCTATGGAAATAACTAAAATATACTAATCGAGCTGTTTTCACGTCTGTTAATTGACGGATCTTACTAACTGCAAAAGCTGCAGAACTTAGTCTATTCGAGAGATTAGCAATATGGGGACCCCATTGGAGCTTAGAATCTAATGTAATACCGAGAAAAACTGTGCTATCAACTAGTTCCAGTTCCTCATCTTTAACAATAACACTTGCTTGCTCGTGTATAACGTTACTCGTGACAAACTTAACACATTTAGTCTTTTTCTCATTTAACAATAAATTATTTACATTAAACCAATTCACTACTTTACATATAGCATTGTTTACGTCATTATAAGATTGTTGGTTTCGTGCGACTTTGAAAATAAGTGAAGTATCATCCGCAAACAAAACTATATCATGGTGGGTCTTTATGAGCTGTGGCAAGTCGTTAATGTAGATAAGGAACAAGAAGGGTCCCAATATTGATCCTTGCGGCACACCCATAGAGACTAATGACCCAGGTGATCGCTTTCCATTCACATCAACCCTCTGTATTCTACCATTTAAATAAGATTCTAACAATTTCAGTGCCGATCCTCTAACTCCATAGTGGTGTAGTTTCCTGATCAGTGTCTCATGATTAACGCAGTCGAAGGCCTTAGATAAATCACAAAAGATACCTAAAGCATCTCGTGATTCCTCCCAGGCATCGAAAATACATTTTACTAGCTCGACTCCAGCGTCGGATGTCGAGCGACCCCGCGTAAAACCAAATTGCTTGTTATGCATTAAATTGTTCAAATTAAAGTGTCTTAACAATTGAGACAGAATTAACTTTTCAAAAATTTTACTAAATGTTGGTAGTACAGATATTGGTCTAAAGTTATTGGGGTCAGAAGTACTACCTGATTTAAATAAAGGAGTTATTTTACTATGTTTCATCAGATCAGGAAACTCACCGCAATCTACACTGTTATTGAATATAACTACTAAGTCAGGCGCTATGATATCAATAAGGGATTTGACAGCATGGACGGAGACCCCCCAGAGGTCACTAGTTTTTTTGACATTAATCGATTTAAACGCCTTTACTACATCTGAGGTACTGATATGTTCAAAACTAAGGTCTCTACTACATTCTGGGACGTTATCTTTTAACAAAGTAACGGCTGATGAGGGTGATGAGTTTAAAAACTTTGTAGTGGACACTGGTATATCGGTGAAAAAGTTTTCAAATTCTGTTGCTACATCTAAACTAGAATCTATAATTTTACCATCAATATTTAATTTAGGATCACTAATAGCATGCCTCGATTTACCAGTTTCCATATTAATTACCTTCCAGGTGGTTTTGATAATATCAGAACTAGTCTTGATTTTCTGGGATAAATAATTGCGTTTAGCAATATGACAATCAATTTTGAATTGCTTCGAATACTGTTTTACGTGTTCTTTAAATTCATCACTCGTATTAAACCGCCGCTCCTCGTACAAGGCGTACAGTGCTTGTCTGCGTTTATGTAAGTCCGCAGTAACCCATTCACTAAATACTGGTGCACCGCCAGCCACGACCGATTAGGAAGTAAATATTGAATTAAAATTTTTCATAAAAGTTTCAAAGAATAAGTTATACATGTCGTTAGGACCCATGTCGGAAGACAAAAAGGGTAGCGCCTGAACTAGATTTTGTTTCATTCTTTCCACACGGTCCGTGGTTACCGGTACAAAAGTAATTTGATTTTTCACGATATTTTTCCTTAATATCTTGACAGTGAGTGAGTGCTCATGAGTGACAAATGCTGTATCACTTATTTATCACATGATAAACGCAATCATCATTGGCCCGCAAGATTATGTTTACAGCGCGATGCAGTATTTGTATGGATGCGCGGTGCTTGCTGTACAGCGCCATCTAGTGGTATTTTTTTTTTGTCCTCTCATCTCGCCGAAACGGCTGGATGGAATTTAACGAACTTGGGATAGCTGGACATCCATAGGATACTTTATACCCGACTACGCGGATGTAGTTGCCTTCCTCGTCTTTTTTCCTTGAACCGTAATATGTTTAGTCCTCTTTCACGTGGCCACATTCTTCGGTCAAAATTTAGGTACGTCTGTTTTCTGCCCTAGGCCGCAAAGTTTTCAACCGCTCCAAAAAATAATCAGTCTAAAAAGCCTGAAGGTCACTATCTGCCACCATTACCAGCCCTAGACCCTCACATTGTCAATGTCAGGAGCGCTGCAAAGTGTAGTAAAACCCTCATTACATTACAACGGTCGAGTTGTGCACAGGTACAAAAAGTTTTATGATCCTTAAGTATCAAAAGTAACAAACATACACATAAACACACTCACAAACTTTCGCCTTTATAATATTAGTGCGATAAACGATAAAGCATCTGTGCCTTTCGCACTTGCATACTTTTCAGTTTGCGATGATGTTTTTCTAACACGTGATAAATTATTTTGAAACACAGCACAATAACTTGTTCTTGTAAGCAAGAGTGGAATATTTTATGCTGAACTTTTCCTTTTACAGAGGACTTTTAAATTCTACTAGAAACATACACAATTTCCCGACGCTTCTTTATTTACGCACGCTAGAAGCTGATATAGATAGAAGTGAATTAAAATCGGCTTATAATGATGACTAGTCCCACATTATCCTTTTCTAGGAATTCTAGGTATAGCTTCCCTATTGCATGCCCTCCAGCTTTATACTGCCCGACCACGTCCTTTCAGACATGACCTCTTCCTTGATACGACGCAATTGGTGCTCATCTAATCTTTAAAATGCGACGTTAAACTGTCCAATTAGCTATTTTTATCGCAATGCGTCTAATCACAGCAAAAGATATCTGAGGTAGATATACCTATATCAGTACAAGTATAACTGCTACGTCACAACGTACCCATAGTCCTAAGTCCCATGTGTCATCATTTTGAACTTTATGTTCGTAAAGATAAGACGAATGTTGTTGGAGAGTTGTATCGATCAAACAATGACGTCATCAATCGCCTAATAGATTAGTGTGGGGAGTTGTGTGGTAGTGGGATCGATGGGGTTAGGGCTCGTCACACTGACAGCGGAACGTGGTCGGTTATGTAGTTATTGAATGCGTAAAATGCAACAGTAAGTCGCAGAACATTTGGTACATTACCTACATAGGGCGGTGAACCCAAGGTAAGGGCCTTAAATATGCGATCAGGCGCTTTACTAATTACCGTCCTTGTTATACGTCTTGCCTTAGCCAGGAAGTGAGACGTTCTCCCCGCATAGCGGGCAGAACGGATTCTCTTGAAATGAAATAATTGATTTAGTAAGTAGGCCACAAGGGCACTTTTGCAAGTCAGATTGTGTATCTACCGGCATTTCGCAAGAGGAGACCGCTGTTGAGAAGAAAGCCGAAAGAAACTCAATTGCAGATTCATAATCATGATACTCTCTTTTAAAGAGAATAACTACTAAAACGAGGGCACAAACAGCCGTACGTAGGTACGTAATACTCAGACACACATATTCATGCGATGTATCCCTTTCATCTCGTCGGGCATAAAAAAATCCTAATGTATCTAGAAAAAAGTTGATGTTCTGCACCAGAGCTTTACAGATTCTCTTATACCCATTAAGGCTCCCTGTCTACAGAAGCGAAGCGGAGAAATTGAACCAATCAGGCTGCGTCGCCTATGAGAAATGCGTTTAAATTTAACCTCCTAAGACCCCGCGTACATAATTTTGTACAAATTAAAATTTAGATTTGAACTTTTATTGAATAACAGAATGTTCTAATTTCAAAAACACAAAAATAGCTCTGGGTCTCAGGAGGGTAAGGAATGTGAATGGCCCATTATACACATTTTCGATCCCCTGCGCTTCTGTGGACAGGCAACCTAAGCCAATAGAAAAAAATATATAACTTGGTTCACCACATGTAAAGCGATGTCACAGACAGACATCTAACTACACAAATTTATGTTAAAACACTCATTATTGGTTGGGGGTCACATGTGATTGGCGGGCACTCCAAGAAAATCCGTATGAAAAGGGTTTTATTGGCTCAAAACATAACACTGGCTCAAAAACTGGTCTTTGGGTAAATTTTAATTTTGTTGTCGATATGTGTACCTAACTCAATGGAGAAATATTTTTTTTATTTTTTTTAGACTACAATTTTATTACTTTTCTCTATTGCGCTTAGAAAAAGGACAGAAAGGAAAGAAATAAATTGTAGGACATAGTGTGACATTGTGCTTGCCATGGTCGGAATAAGCAACTTTACCAACTCACCAAATTTGATTGATAGCTGAGAAAAAAAATCACGCTTTCTGTGTGTCGAAGCCCTATCGCCTCAAGGGGCGGGCGTTTAAAGAATAAAGACAGACAATTGCGTGAGTTTTGCTTGTATTTGATGAAAGTGTTAAAGTTTGGCGCACCAACGGAAAACGCTTTATTTCTTTTTTACTCGCACAAGTCAAATAAAAAACCGAATACTGATTGGATTTTCATAGCTTGCTTATTTCGGTGACTTCTCTTTTCGTACCCGAAGTTGACCGTCATCCTTGCAAAACTAACCCTTATTTTACCTCATTAATTCTAACAGATTATGTTCGGGCGGTTAGCTTGAGGGTTTTGTCGAACTTGCAGAGAGAGAAAGATGATCAACATGTTATTGTGCGTCTCAGTTAGGCTTGTCTGGAGTGGTAGTATACCATGGACTTGACTATGCACACCAAGTATACAGTAGTTAAATATTGACTAGTGACTCCAAAACAGCATAACCCATTATTTGCATGTCTATCTTTTTAACACAAACAAACACAGACACACGGCACGCTGTTCTACACATATCCTGATCTGGATCCACGAAAGATCAGCGTCGTGGTGCTCACGGGTGCTATGACATATGCTGAGTGGACTCCATTTTTGCAACCAGGACACCGTTTAGCTCATAGATTCACTATAGATTTTTTATTAAATTTAATTGTCAATTATTTAAATGTAAATATATCCAAAATAAACGTTACATTTTCTTCTTCTTCGGTTTTTTTTATGAAAATTAATGATTTAGACTTAAGTAGTTTTATGATCGATATTTTTATATTTAGTCGAAAATGTATGCAAGCACTTTATACCAACATTACAACTAAATATAAAAGTGCTAGAAATGAAAACGATAGGGTAGCGAACCGTGCAAATGCCACGGGCCCTTAACTACCCTAGACGGGCTTCTTGGATCCTCCAGGCCCGAGAGGATGGAGGACACAAAATCAGTAGTTATGCTACTCTTTGAAATACACACATAGTAGAAGTGCTGCCCGAACAAAAAAGATGATCAATTTGAGACGTGTGCCGGTAGGTACTACTGACTAATGTACAAACTTGCACCAGAAAATGTTCCTGATTATTTCGTTGTTGTTTTCGGTGGATATGGCAAATAAAACATATCTAAATATCTATCAGTCACTTGCGCACACTCGTCAAACAGTAGACGTGTAGCGTTACTCCTACGGAGATTGTGCATCGCGACCTTGACATTCAACTGTACGGATACGGATACAGAAACATCGCCATTTTTGTTAAACAAACTGTACAAGTTCTGGATCTATTTCATAAATAAGTTTGAGACCTACAATACAATACAATACAAGCACTCTTTATTGCACACCTCATAAAAAATACAGCAGAAATACAACGCAAGAAATTACAATTCCAGGTGAACAGCATAATTACAGCGTCGTGAAAAAATATCAATCTATTCAATAAATACTACTTAAAGTAAATCAATTTTCATTTCTTAATACCTATTTATTATCAATTAAATTTTTTAATTTTATAATAAATAGTATGGATATAAGACAAACCTATCTTGACAAACCCTAAATGTAATACAATTCATGGAAAGTATTAAAATAATTTTGAAAAGGAGTAAGGCTTAGCGTGCGTCTCCCTTAAATCGGAGCCGTACGGAGTAGACCAATCACCTGAGTTGACTTTTTGTGATTGTGCTAGCCGCTTCACTTTTGTGATTGGTCGCTTCCGATCGTATCGAAAACTCGCCCGCAAGTCGCAAGTGTAATAAGGCCCATATACTGCCTACACTGCGGTACGAGCGGCGCCGCAGGCATCAGCTAGCTGGGAGCCCCCGGTGCCAGGCGCGGCGGCCTAATTGCCGCAGGTGTGAACTGGAGCCCCTCCAATTACTGCCTGCTGTTTGGAGGCGATACCGATTCGGAAACGTTCGTGAGGTGTAAGCTCTGTCAATCAACGTTTGCACATTCAATGTCAGATGCGGGGTTTTGCTTGATATGAAAGGTGATTGATATGATATGTCCATATTACTTTAATAGTTAAGTATCAGTTACGAAAAATGGTTGACGGTTTATTTTCTTTCCGTGTTTCTTCTCAACAGTGCTCTCCTCTTGCGCAATGCTGGAAGACGCAGAACTGTAAAAGTGCCCTATGGCCTACTTTTAGGGCTATTATTAATGAAATTTCTATAGAAATTGAGAATCGGAGAATAACAACAATATGGGAAACATAACTATAGACAAGTTTTTTACCCATTATACATATACTCGTATATAAAAAATTCTGATAACGGGCCGTTTCGTGCATTACGTGGCAAAAACACGCACGGAAAAGAACTGTTTCTAAAAGTCGATCATAAACGAACCTGCCTACGAACTTATTTGAATTTGCTAGGGTCTTAAGGGTGAAATAGTCAAAGAACCAAGAACATTATGCAATATTTTTGCTAAATATACGAAGGTAGTAAAACTTGCTCTGTAGAAATATCGGGATCGGGTATTTGAAGCGTGATGTGAAACTTTTTTTGTTGGTAAAGCCATAGAGGTTCCAGAGGATATGGGAGCAATGGTACCTACCCATACGAGTCCAACACGGTAGCTAGGAGTATGACGTCACTTAACATAAATCCTTAATAAGCAAGCAGCAGAATTGGCATTCCGTTGAGAATAGGGTTCTATGGGCGCCCCGCCCCCCTCGTCACGACGCGCTCAAGATGGCCGAGGACCATGGAAAGTGGCGCAGCGTCGTCCGGAGGAAGCTGATCCATGCATCACGACCCTCAGAAATAAGGATTACGATGCACGGAGGAGGACGCCTCGTCACTGGTATCTAGCACACTTCCGTACGAAGAGCTTACCTATTCCATGATAAAGTGTATCGTGATCATAACCGAGCAATTAACCCAAAAACCCAATCAATAGTTGGAATGGAGTCAAAATAGATTCCGTGTCGGTTCCTAGCACTGCGGCGGTGCAGCGCATGCAAGGCCGGATTTATGGCTTTATTTAACGTGGGTCTCGTAGAACATGGCAGGAATTAATCATGGCGCTCATTTTGAATAACTTTTACTAACTGACTGTAACTTGTTTAGAAGACTTATTAGGTTAGGGCGTCATAGTTGTTTGTTTACTCGATGACAGCGAGGTTCTTCAAGAAAAGTACAATATTCAAAGGACTTAACATACTTAAATACGAGTATATGGATATAGATATGGAGCTTTTCTGATGCTACATCTTGATGGGCGTCGGCGACTAACTATTTCCCATTAGTGTGAAGAAAGACATCCGTTGAAATGATTACCTTGGAGATCTTAGGCGGGAAGTGGCGCAAAGATGAGAAGAAATATCTTTTATCAGAGGCCAAGATCTCTCAGAGCCAGCGCCGGAAATAAGAGATATTTCCTCATCGATTGGCAACGTATTTGGAATGTTGAAACATATGTTTATGGGCCTTGTTGTACACGGAATATTCTTAATTAGCTTGTTAGAATATTCAGTGTGCTCGTTTGCGTATCACGTATATGTATATCATGTGCTAGTTATATCATGTACATAGCACACACCGTACCGAATCTCCCGTCCCGGTACGCACGGTCGGCCGCGCGGCCAATACCCGGCTCCATTGTCAAGACACGGCTGGCTGGCCATGATGATTGTCCCATATCTGCGACATGCATCAATAACCTACAGAATATCATTCGACTTGTCACAAAACCTACACTTAAATTAATTAACTATGTAAATAGATACAAAGGATAAACAAGAAGGTAAAATTCTATGTGATCCACTCCAGACCAAGTGGAGCTCCAACCCACGACCCCCGTTTGTCCCGCATACAATTTTGGCTTCTTAATATTTATCCTCTGCATCTATATACAATAGGGTGGGTCACGTTTGTATGGGAAAAAATTAATACTTTTATTTTTTTAGGCATAGCAAAAAAATTTAACTCATAATAATATAAACTAAATACCAAAATTTCATTGATATTGATGTTGATCTATTGCCTCCGGATCTATTTTTTAAGTTAGTATAGAAATGCCCATATTAAATGAGCGTTATGAAGTCTGATTTTATTATTTTAAATTTGGCCCAATATTTTAATGTATTTTTATTCTGAGTATAATAAGTAGGGCATCACAAACGAAATGCAATAATAAAAAAAAATATACAAGGCCACTTTTTTTTTAGTGCTCCATACATTAGGAACTTTTAGCTTTTTTCCTTTTCGTAAACCAACTTAACTAAAACTGTACGTATGCTGTGTTTGCCTATAATTAGCTGTGCAATAAGTCTAAGTATATTATACATGAATATGTAAGAATGTAAGAATGTAACCGCTGTTGGCAGACCTAATAAATAAAATAAAATAAAATAAACTTTTTCTGGAGTAATCCGGAGGCAATAAAACGGAAATAAAAAATAAATAAAAATATGTATCCATTAATGGCACTAAATGGCACATTTTTTCAACTGTGCCCGATAGAAATTAAAAAAAAAAAATGACCCACCCTAATATACAACATAAGAAATGTGGTATCACCACTATAATAGGATCAACATGGGTTCTGTTCAGTATCCAATAGATGAGCGTTTTTTCATGTGAATGAAAAATAAAGCCTTTGTTTTTTAAATAATTATTTTTCGTACACGTCCATGACCGCGTCTTTGGCCGGGTTCGGCGAATTTAGAGAGCAGCCCTTTTCATATGAAACTAGGACGTGCCCGCAACTTTGTCCGCGTATTTTTTTCTTCACCGTGAACGGATAAAAAGTATCCTGCAATACCCGTCCCGTTTGAGAGTGATGCGAGGACAAAGGAAATTCTAAAAACAGATGGCGCCACGTTGGCACGTCTCCGCGACGCGCGCCCATACAAAACTAAAGACTATTATGGTTTACCCATACAAAGAATATTCTCAATATAAATCTAAAATTTTATAATAGTATAGATACTGTAATAAATTATCAAGCTTACAGAAATGTTGACATCATCGCCATTACAAGTTGAATGTTTTTAAAATGTGTCCCATGGATCATTCGCCTATAAGGTTTAAAATGTTTAAATGTCAGTCAGATACCTAAACTGAAGTGAAAAGGCAAGATAGAACAGCACAAGCGAAATATTCGTGTCATATTGCAGTAGACAAACAAAACAACAATTAGCGCGAACTAAGACGCTATCGCCAAAGATATCATCAAAGCACCTTCAAAGTTGCTTTTGACGGGTAGACTCGCACGACAGTACTTCGTGCTGTACCCCTACCATGAGTTTACAGTGACTGTCATCGCTAGCGACAGCGTGAACGATTTGTATGAAGTACAGTTCTACAAAGTTAGCGGTAGGGGCACTTTACTATTCTCCATACAAATTATTTACGCTGTCGCAAACGGGTACGGTCCTACGGGCACTTTAACTCATGGTCTACCGACGGGTTCACTCGCACGACTGAGCTTCGTGCTCCTCTAGCATAACTGTCTTACGCGACTGTTTCTCGCACGAGATAATTACCCGTCTTTTTCTATGCAGCAATGGGAGAGAGTGACGGGTAGCGTACCAAGAAACTATTCCTTCATCCGCCGAACTATTAAAATATGGAACGCTTTGCCGGCTCATGTGTTTCCTCCTTCTTAGAAGAGATGAAGCATCTGTCGGGCCAGAAGGCAGTGTCAACTGATAAGAGTGATAAGATAAGCCACTGGTTTCTTGTCAGTTGCCATTGCGACTTGAGCTCCTGTTTTTGCTTTCATCAGGCAAGTGTCGTGCCGTTATAAAAAAGGAAATGGCGCGGAGACGCGAAGCATAGTTGTGGTAGACGGGCTGGTAGTACCGTTACTCGTGGAGGTGGCTTGGTGGTTGGTGGATGGCTTGTAAGGATTGCGGACTGGTTTTCTACCATAAAACTGGTTAATCGGTTATTTCTATGCTAAAAACCTAGCCTGCGTTTCCTTCGTTAGCTAATGTTAAGGTATTGTTTAGGAAACATTAACAAACCTTATTTGTTTCTCAAGAATACGTACGTATTAAATGTTTTTAAAAATGCAAAACGCAAATTTCCGTTTGGAGGTACCTACTAGAAAAGTTTAATGATACAATACAACAATTCTTTATTGCACACTAACAAGAAAAAAATTACAATTGAAACCTTAATTTAAAAATGGTAGACAATAAGCGGTCTTATGGCTAAAGAGCGATCTCTTCCAGACAACAAACAATACTTAGTGTGATTTCTATTCATATACAGGAAATTTCCCAATTGAAATGTTTTAAACTTTTCGCTGTTTTCGAAATGGGGTTCGGCTTCTTACTAATTATTACATAAGGTTTATTGCTTGTTTGATGCTATATCATCAATATTGCAACAACAACTGTACTGTGTCTTGTTAAGAAGCCGCAACCTTAATTTTTCTGAAGGAATTACGTCAAGTATTATTATAACAAAACGGGACATATTATAATAATGTTAATGTGTGAAAATCTAGTAAGTTTAAATAAACATATGACGTCAAGCCTCAATATTATGTCGCTACAACGAAATATCGCAAATCAATGATCACAAAACGAGACCGTAAATAAATTGACAATAACTCTGAACAGGCCGTTACCGCCGTCGTAAACGCGAGTGGCTCTCGATTCAAAACCGATTTTACGGCTAAAGTACCTCAAAGGACATGCTGTAAAATATACAGGGTAAACCATTTAGGGCCTGGCCACATCACCACGGCACGGCGCCGCGTCGTGGATTTTTACGGCGCCAGCGCATACAAAGCCACCGTAAAAATCCACGACGCGGCGCCGTGCTGTGGTGATGTGACCAGGCCCTTAGATCTAAATGACCTATCCTGTATAGATACAATTGGTTTAAGTTAAGAGGGGATGGAAAGGTTCTTTAAGAGTTAAGCATAACATCAGGCGGGCCGCACGATATTTGCCACCGTCGTAGTATCTATTAAAAAAAAAAAAGTTTTTAGATAACGCCAATACAAGTGTTAAAAGTTCTTCTACATTTTTTTCTTTAAAATAGCGGGTAAAAAGTATTCTATAACCATCTTTGGTTGTCCAGCTACCCCTGTACCAAAATTGGTAAAATCTGTCGCCGCTTTGACGAAGTTTGACGTAATTAAGAGGACATAGATAATTTTATCAACAGATGGCGCTGTAGGGCTGGTGCCGCGCTTATATAAGTCTTGTCTTGCATCGTGCTACTAAGATCTTTCCTGGAATAATGACTCCTATTAATAAAACACTGGTTTTCAATACAATTATACATATAGTCTAAGATCCCGATATAGAAAGACCTTCACCGAGATGTTTATTTGATGAAATGTATTTTATATTTAATTTAATATGTCAATAAATATATTGCATATGGGCCCAAGCAGCACATTAGTGAATTTTGCAGCTTATCTTATAGCTTTAAGTTCTAAATGAGTGGTTTAACAGTGTTTGATACAACTTATAGCTTTAAACACCACTCAAAACTGTATATGAGTTCATCCTATCACTTGTAGTTGCATAGGAACGTTTTTTGTTTCTACTTTATTACTTATGGTGGGATAAAGTCGATTTTGCTACTTAAAGTTGCATGCAGGTTCAAATTGTCACTCAATAAGAAGCAATAGTGCTATATAAGGCCTTAAAATCACTTATAAGCAACTTTTACATATAAGTGGGAACATACCCTTATTTGGAACTAAAAGTTCCAAATGACTAGTACAATAGCGAATTATATCACCAATAGTGGCTAAAGGGATAATTTTACGGCTCTTTTGGAACCAAAAAATATTGCAACTTTAAGGCCTAAGAAGTACCTTATTGCCACTCCAACGCATAAATAGGTGTCAGTAGGAGGTTCTTGGAACCAAAAGCAGTTATTTTCACTTATTTCGAACCACTAACGAACTAAAAGTTCTATTATTGTTCCTATTTGCGCCTTGTCAAAATATATTTAATAGTCTTGCTTGTTTAATAGTCTACAAAAGAGCAAATAATTACTATTGGTAATATCATTCACTGCTTTGCCACTCGCAAGATACAAATAAGTGATTATTAGACTTGATAGTTCCAAATAAGGAACAAATAAGTGAAAATAAACACTGTAGGATCTTTTTTAGGGTTCCGTAGTCAACTAGGAACCCTTATAGTTTCGCCATGTCCGTCTGTCCGTCTGTCCGTCCGCGGCTTAGCTCCGTGATCATAAGTGCTAGAAAGCTGAAGTTTGGTATGTGTATGTATCACGCCGACATAACGGTAAAATTAAAACTAAAAAAATAACTTTTTTTCGGGTACCTCCCATACACCTAAAGTGGGGGTGATTTTTTTTTTCGTTCTAACACTAGCGTGTGGGGTGTCGTTGAATAGGTCTTTTAAAAACAATAGGGGCCTTCAAAGATCATTTTTTGATAAAGTCAGCAGTTTTGTAAATATTCGCTCGGTAAATCCAAAAAATAGTGTCCCCCCCCTCTAACTTCTCAACCACGGGTCAAAAAATTATGGAAAAATTCATGAAAATAAGGCCTTATTAGTACTTTCAATGAAAACTATATTAAATAAAATCGGTCGAGCCGTTTTTGAGTTATCGCAAAAATTCATAATTTTCTTTTAAATGACGTAAGTGCCCCGCGGTGTTCTTATACTTCGAACGTTACACATATTAGTTAAGTGCCATACTGCATTAAAACATTTCGCTCAATCTGGTGCGTATAATCGATAACTTCTAGAAGGTAATAAGTAATTACAGTTACTTTGGCGTTTACGACCTTTTATAGAGCTTGAAATCTTTCTCGTAATTTAAATTCGATTTTATTGTCTATTGTGAAGGATGGCCAACTACGGAACCCTACACTGAGCGTGGCCCGACATGCTCTTGGACGGTTTTTGTTTCGCCATGTTTACAAATGGAAGCCTATGAAAATTGATTATTTTAACCAGAATTTTATCACACTGACGCATAATCACAGACTTTTGATAGTTGTGACGATGTTACTTTAACATTGTACGTAACCTACAATCATTAGGTCAGGTTTTTAACAGTTTTATTTCTTATCAGTATCTATTCCTTATTTAATTTAGCACTCTCTTTTTTAATATTCCTGATCAAATGAAGGGCGCGTCGAAATTTACAAAGAAAACATACTATAGTTTCACAGTAAAAAAAAAATCGCAAGAATTTCGTGCTTATTTCGATGCTTGTATAACGTAAAGTTTTAATCACTCATCAAACAGACATATAAATCCAAAATGAATATGGCAGATCACGTATTACTTCAATTTGACAGTTGCCTCGCCACTCAAAGATAATTTTGGCGACTCATTTATCACTCATTGACCGAACTGAAATGTTTTCATTCGTTCACTGCGCATAACTTTTACCCTTAGTTCTAATTGCCACTTAAGGTTATTGTGAGATCTCTTATGGACGCATAACTTTCACCCATAGTTCTAATTTCCACTTAAGGTTATTGTGAGATCTCTTATGGATTCTATTTAGCACCAAAAATAGGCTGCAATTTTTCTCCTTTTGGTTCTATACTGGTGGCATAAGGGTTCTTGCCACCTATATAGCACTTAGTCATGGTGGTAAATTTCACTTAAGCATCTAATTAGATATGATATACGAGCTATTTAGACCCAATTGTGCTACTTGGGGGTTGCCTAACAAATTTTAGTCCAGGGTATGTTTAATTAATAGACCGCCTGTTGTTAACCTCTGTCAATTTTTTTACTGTATATCTCTCATGTTTTGTATCCCTGTGTATTTGAGGTGTGCAATGAAGTGGATTTGTTGTTGTAATTGTTGTTGTTAATAATTTACCAGGCAGTGTAACCCAAGAAGTTATACAAAAAAGTGGATATAATAGAATTCATAGGTACGTTAACAATAGAAGTGAAAATATAATCAAATGTAGTACCTAGTTATTGAAAGTAGCACTCACACAGGTACACAATCGTTAGCGTAAGCAGCTGACAAATGCTTACATACACACCTATAATATGCTAATTCATTTGCCCTCGTTGACCTTTATTGAAGTAATTCGTACCTACTTTTTTGATAAAAAAAACGTTTAATTAAACCTAATACAACTCCGTACGATTTCAAGGAACTTCGTTTGCTAATACAATTTAGCGTTCGTTTCGCAGGAAATTAATTTTCTTTATCCCTGAACCAAATTGCCGCACAATGGTTCTGTTCGAAGGATAGCTACACACAAACACAATACGTCGAAGCGTGCTCTCCATTGTGGATAGTGCTTATTTTGATCGATTCGCCGACTATTTGTGCCTATTCGGGACAATAAATGAGGACGTTGCTAGTAAATAGGTATTTAACTATGTTCATCAATTATCATATCATCGTCTTTTAATGCCCTTGTGCGAATAAACTTAGCCAATGATTGCCGATTTACCGATCACAATTAATTCCCATGCGTACATCATATAAATATTTGGCGGAGTCTTTTTATGACGGTATATCTACCTACCTACTTCTAGCAAGGTAATCATTGCTGCTCTCTCCGTCTCTGCGTCTTTATCTACTGCGAAAAAGTTAGTATCGTCTTTATCTACTACCAAATAAATAAATAATAAATTACGGTCTTAAAGTGCATCAGGGCAAAAAACACAAAGCTTCAGACACTAACCAGACCATAAACCCAGTTTCAATAGATCCGATAGTTCATCAAGCTTCAACCAATATTTCAGAAACCTTAAGCCGCCTAAAAAATGGCATACGAATTATTAAACGAGTCCCGAGAGGTGCAAGGGTATCGGTTGCACAAAAACTTACCTCCGCTATCCAAAATGCTGTGTCTGAGAACTCTTTACAGGCCTGGGAGCAACTTCTCACCTTCCCATACCGAACACTACATATAGCAGATCAGAACAAAACCACATCTCTAACCACCAAAATAAAACACAATTGTCAACATCCACTTTCACTTGAAGACCTCCGTAGATTAACTCCAAGACACAACACATCAATTTACAAAAATATTGAGAACAAAGTAGGTGAGGGTGACATCAGGGGAGCTGCCCGCCTACTTTTTTCGACCGACAGTTTTGCTCCTGATAACCAAGAAACCCTCTCATCCCTGAAATCCAAACATCCACTGCCATCCACAGACCAAAGCCTCCCCGATCCACCAGATTCATCAACACCGCCGCTCACTACCTGCACCGATGGGGTTCTTAGGGCTGTCATGTCGTTCCAGAGCGGCTCAGCCGGTGGGCTGGACGGGTTGACCCCTCAGCATCTTAAGGATCTCCTTGGGTATAGCTCAGGTGACGCCGGCGAGCTGCTCCTCAAGGCACTGACAGACCTGAGTAACCTCATGCTTTCGGGAAAGGTACATTCCGGAGTTACGAGCACACTGTACGGTGCCAACCTATGCGCGCTTTTAAAAAAAGACGGCGGTATCAGACCCATCGCCGTGGGTACAACCTATCGCCGTCTTGTAGCCAAAATCAGCTGCGCTGCTGCATCCGGTCCCTTAAGCCAATACTTCCAGCCTACTCAACTGGGTTTTGGGTCAAAAGGTGGGTGTGAGGCCGCGGTACATGCACTCAGAACATACATAACACAAACCTCTGGTAATGTCATTTTAAAGGTAGACGTCCAAAATGCATTCAACAGTGTCGACAGAGCTGCCCTCTTAGCACAAACACGTATAAAATTACCACAAATTTATAACTTTATTTGGCAATGTTACAGCAACGCTTCCCATTTACTTTTTAAACAAAACCACCTCTCCTCATCCGTAGGCTGCCAACAGGGCGACCCGCTTGGGCCAGCGCTCTTCAGTTTAGCAGTTCATCCTATCATTGTAAAATTAAATTCAAAATTTAATGTATGGTATTTAGATGACGGCACCCTGGGAGGTGAGGTAAGCGAAGTTCTGGAGGACCTTCGCATCTTAATCGAAGGATTCCGCGGTATTGGTCTAGAATTGAACTCTTCTAAATGCGAACTTTTCTTTTCCGATACGTGTTTAAACAAAGAACTCGCTATATCCAAATTCCGTCGTCTTGCTCCAAATATTAAAATCACAGAAAAAAACTCACTTCACCTCCTAGGGGCACCTGTATTGGACGAATCTTTTACCGACTATTTAGACAGCAAAATTCAAAAACTCAACGAAGTTTCGGACCGCATGTCCAAAATAAATGCTCATGTAGCATACACCATTATCCGATACTGTCTTTTCGTCCCCAAATTTACATACGTCATAAGGTGCAGCCATTTCTGGAAATTTCCCACTCTTTTAGAAAAAATCGACAAAATTATTCAAAATATTTTAGTCTCAGTAATCAACATTAAATTAGATGATCGCTCATGGACCCAGGCCTCTTTGCCGATAAGGCATGGCGGCCTGGGTATCAGAAAAGTATCCAGCGTTTCGCTCCCCGCATTTCTGTCCTCAGCACATAGTTCTCTGGAGTTAACTTCCAAAATACCTACTCAAGTCTCCAATTCTCCAAATTACCATCCCTTTCATGTCAGAGGCCAAAAATGCGTGGAGCGATAACTGCCCAAGCGTTGACCTGCCCGGTCACCCTAGTTCACAGCGTCTTTGGGACGAGCCGCTCTGTAGGCTGGTACGGCAAAAACTGTACCAAACGGCAACCAGCCTTCCGGAGCGCGCTCGCCTCCTTGCCGCTGTCGAATGGGAATCCGGGCAGTGGCTCCAAGCTCTGCCTTCCATATCGACGGGAACACTTCTGGATAACTCCACGTTCCGCCTGTCCGTCGCTCTCCGCCTGGGAGTGGCCTGTGTGGCCCAACATCGCTGTCGTTGTGGTGACCAAGTTGACCCGCTGGGTCATCATGGACTATCCTGCGGCAGAAGCGCAGGGCGCGCCCCCCGCCATGCCAGCCTGAATGACATCATCCGTCGGGCCTTAGCCAGCGCAGGAGCGCCGGCTGTTTTAGAACCGACCGGCCTCGCTCGCGATGACGGTAAGAGGCCCGACGGTATGACCCTCGTGCCATGGAAGATGGGACAGCCGCTGGTCTGGGACGCGACCTGTGCTGATACTCTGGCGCTGTCCCATCTTCGTGGCACTGCTGTAAAGGCTGGCTCGGCTGCCAATTCGGCCGAACTCCTCAAGCGGCGCAAATATGCAAACATTAATAGTGGATGCATATTTGAGCCGTTTGGGGTCGAGACTCTGGGGCCCTGGGGTGAAAGCGCCCACAGGGTCTTTAAAGAGTGTAGCCGCAGGTTAGTCGAGTTGACGCGTGACCAGAGGGCTGGTTCATATCTCGCACAGCGTATCAGCATTGCCATTCAACGTGGCAATGCTGCCAGCCTTCTGGGCACGCTGCCAATAGACGGCGATTTGGGCCAAATTTTTTATCTATAGTTTATTTTTAAGTCTAGTTTTTAATTTTTTATTTAAGGTTTTATGTTAATTATTATCTCTGCATTGTTTCTGAATAAATATAATAATAAATAAATATCGGACAACCTCACACAAATCAATCTAGTCATCTAGTCCCACAGTAAGCTCCAGCAGGCTTGTGTTATGGACACTAGAAGACGATAAACATACTTAAATAGATAAATACATACTTAAATACAAATAACATCCATGACCCAGGCACAAATATTCGAGTTCATCACTCAAATATTTGCCCTTGCCGGGATTCGAACCCAGGACCGTCGGCTCAGTAGGCAGTTGCTTAACCACTGCAACTATCATATTTTCAAGTAAAACTTTGTTTTCTTTTAAAATGTCCTGTATTTTGGATATGTCCATAATATATTGAAGTGTGGTCAACGTACATATTTACATTAGATAATTGGGCAAGTGCGAGCCCGACTCGCGCATAAAGGGTTCCGTACCTACACATATATATAATCTGTAACAAGTTTGTTGTATGAGAGCCCCCCTTAAATATTTATTTTATTTTATTTTTAGTATTTGTTGTTATAGCGGCAATAGAAATACATCATCTGTGAAAATTTCAACTGTCTAGCTATCACCGTTGTTGAGATACAGCCTGGTGACAGACGGACGGACGGACGGACGGACGGACGGACAGCGAAATCTGAGTAATATCCCAAGTAGCACAACTGGGTCTAAATAGCTCGTATATCATATCTAATTAGATGCTTAAGTGAAATTTAACACCATGACAAAGTGCTATATAGGTGGCAAGAACCCTTATGCCACCAGTATAGAACCAAAAGGAGAAAAATTGCAGCCTTATTTTGGTGCTAAATAGAATCCATAAGAGATCTCACAATTACCTTAAGTGGTAATTAGAACTATGGGTGAAAGTTATGCGTCCATAAGAGATCTCGCAATTACCTTAAGTGGTAATTAGAACTAAGGGTAAAAGTTATGCGCAGTGAACGAATGATAACATTTCAGTTCGGTCAATGAGTGATAAATGAGTCGCCAAAGTATCTTTGAGTGGCGAGGCAACTGTCAAAATTGTGTTTTATTAAAAGTAATACGTGATCTGCCATATTAATTTTGGATTTATACATCTGTTTGGAGTGATTAAAACTTTACGTTATACAAGCATTGAAATAAGCACGAAATTCCTGCGAATGTTTTGTTACTGTGAAACTATAGTATGGTTTCTTTGTATTGATCAGGAATATTAAAAAAGAGAGTGCTAAAGCAAATGAGGAATAGATACTGATAAAAAATAAAACTGTTAAAAACCTGACCTAATGATTGTAGGTTACGTACAATGTTAAAGTAACATCGTCACAACTATCAAAAGTCTGTGATTATGCGTGAATGTGATACAATTCTGGTTAAAATAATGAATTTTCATAGGCTTCCATTTGTAAACATGGCGAAACAAAAAAGATCCTACAGTGTTTATTTTCACTTATTTGTTCCTTATTTGGAACTATCAAGTCTAATAATCACTTATTTGTATCTTGCGAGTGGCAAAGCAGTGGATGCTATTACCAATAGTAATTATTTGCTCTTTTGTAGACTATTAAACAAGCAAGACAACTAAATATATTTTGACAAGGCGCAATAGGAACAATAATAGAACTTTTAGTTCGTTAGTGGTTTGAAATAAGTGAAAATAACTGCTTTTGGTTCCAATTGAGACATATTTATGCGTTGGAGTGGCAATAAGGTACTTCTTAGGCCTTAAAGTTGCAATAATTTTTGGTTCCAAAAGAGCCGCAAAATTATCCCTTTAGCCACTATTGGTGATATAATTCGCTATTGTACTAGTCATTTGGAACTTTTAGTTCCAAATAAGGGTATGTTCCCACTTATATGTAAAAGTTGCGTATAAGTGATGTTAAGACCTTATATAACACTATTGCTTCTTATTGAGTGACAATTTGAACCTGCATGCAACTTTAAGTAGCAAAATCGACTTTATCCCACCATAAGTAATAAAGTAGAAACAAAAAACGTTCCTATGGAACTACAAGTGATAGGATGAACTCATATACAGTTTTGAGTTGTGTTTAAAGCTATAAGTTGTATCAAACACTGTTAAACCACTCATTTAGAACTTAAAGCTGTAAGATAAGCTGCAAAATTCACTAATGTGCTGCTTGGGATGGTCCCGTTTTTACCCTTTGGGTACGGAACCCTAAAAAAATTCATTTGAATATCATTAAAAGTAGACAACGAATATAAAATATTACATGGTGGATTGGATATTTAGTAAAAAAAATACTAAAAGTTGAACTAATTTATAGTTTTCGTGATACTACAAATCTTAAGATATTTACATTTTTAACTTACGTATAATGTGTGGACTGAGTGAGCACTCACAAACATTTATTATCCAAAAACCTGCCACGTTAGTGGTTCGTTTTGTATTTTACAAATTCCCGTATTAATTTTACTTAACTATACACATATATAGCACTTTAAATCTCCAGTTTTTTAATCAGAAATCGGGATTTCGATAGTGTGCGGATTGAGTGAGCATAAGAAATTATTTGTAAGACCTAAAATACGTTACTAGGTGATCTACAAATTATAAATGTAATTTAGCATAGGTTTTACTAAAAATTAGTATATAAATATTCTATGTTAAATGAACACATTCACAGATTTCGTTAGTAGTTTGTGAGAACTGAGTGAGCACACGTTAATGAATGTATAATTTTGATGTATTTTTTTACAAATTCATAGTTTTACAATTGTTTTAGAACTTTTACTAAATGAACAGCATTTTTTTTTCAGAAGGGTGCTCACTCAATCCACACGCACACTAACTTTTTACAGCGAAAGCGTTATGAGCATGTGAATCTTGGCCGCCAATTTTACATGAAATGTTTTTGGTGGGATCCTTATTTTTCGGTTGACACTATCACCGCGACATGGTACCTACTATCAATTACACCCTGACAACCATACCTCTGTGCTTGCCGCCGTCAACTTTGTCGTCATGAATATTTGCTATTCGATTATAAACTTCAAGAAAAGCTGTACAAAGTCCACTATTGCGTCGATTTCTACTCAAGATCATCGCAAAGATATTCGCCAATATTTATAGGCTATTGTGGTAATAAATGGCTTGGAGCTGATCGGGGAAAATTATGAAGACTACATTATCGCTGGGAAATCGATAATGCTCTATTTACGCATTTGGTTTAGCTTCAATAGTTTAATATGTGTAGTTCGCGGACGGAAGGACAAATTTAGCCATTTTTGACATGTAAGAGGTCACATAAGATTTCAAGGTCTCCCCCGAAGTAGATAAACAAGAGTTTAGTCAGTGAACTACTTCCGCAAATAAACTGAATAGGAAACCACAGGAAATTGGAAAAATAACGAGAATTTGCATGAATGACAGCATGACAGAATGAAAGCGGCTGCTTCAGAGGCCTGAAACCACAATTCCGTGTTTGGCAATCTTCTATCTATTTTGTATTAATAATTCCTTCCTACTACTTAACGGAGTACGGAGGTCTCCCACGATGTCTTCTACGCGCATCCAACAGCAATCCGCGGTCCTCGTGATTAAGTCGTATTTTTTTTTACATTTCGAGAACATTTTAAAAATACATATAAACTTTGAAAGTGGGTATTGCGAATAGAATAGGTACCTACTTAAAATATCTCGTAGATTCTGGACCTCATGACCACAACAAAATACTCGCTCAAATAACTACTTCATGGCAAATTTTAATTGAAGGCCGACTCAATCCTTAATTTTCGGATATATTTATATTAAACTAGCCACTCATTGAGCTGGTTAATATTAATTTGCATGGTGCTTATGAACGAAAGATTAATTAACAATTTTCTACGACGGGTACAAGTTCTATTTCTTGTATCAATCGTAAATACTTCATAAATTTGTTAGGGTTTTACATAGAAAAATCCCGCGAGTCTCAGACATATCATTTGTTAGGGTTGTTTGTTTGTTGGCTAACAATAAGTAAAGTCGAACTTTCGTGACAAAGGTGTCGGGAATGTGAAAACTTGATAGCGTGCTAGGAAAACGTGAAATATTGATAGATAATCCTTTATTTCTGCATTATAGTCGCGTAAAATATTTCATTCGTCAATCATAGAAGTAGTTACTGTTAAGGTCTTTCGCCTAAGATATGACGACATTAGTAATGTTAATGCACACTTTCACGACCAGAAAAAAAACTAACCCAAAAACCGGCAGAGCCCGCTAGTTGGGCATTTTATAGTACAATCCGTCCGGCGCGGCGAGTAGGGCCGGTAGCTGAGTAAAAGTTACGAGCACCCACCTGGTGGGTTGTTAAGGTTAAAATAAATAAATACTAAAGGACAATTTTACACAAACCGACCTATTCCCAAACTAAGCAAAGCTTGGACTATGGGTACTAGACGACGATATACATAATATTTATAAATACGTATATACATACCTACATAGGTAGATAACATCCATGACTCAGGAACAAATATTCAAGTTCCTCACGCAACTACTTGCTCTGGCCGGAATTCGAACCCAGGACTGCTGGCTCAGTACGCAGATGCGCTACAAACTGTGCCAACCGCATCGGCAAAAATATATTCTTGTAAAACATCAATACTATAAAGTTAACTTATCTCATGTCTCCTCCAGGTGGTGGAGCCGATCAACCGACTACTGGAGACCATCCCGTTCGACTGCGTGTTCTACTCCCTGGACTGGCACCCGCCAGACCACGTGTCCTTCATCGACAACGTGCACCTGCGAGAGCTGCACGTGTCCAGTCCCGTGAGTATACCTGTACTGAGCAGGACTGATTTAGTGTAACCCACATTGGTAATAATGTGAATTTTTGGATACTAGTTTAAATTTCAGTAAAAAAAATACCCATTCTCCGACGACGACCTTTGGTTGGACCGATTCCGGGGAACCAACGTTGTCTTTTTACAGTATTAATAAAATAAAACTCCGCAAAACAAAAACTCATAGGTACTATCGAATGCAAATGTCGAAAGCGTCCTCTTTAATATTGCGGGATTCAGGCTGTACCTAATGTGCTAACTCTCTACGTTCGAAACTGGGCGTACAACATGCTCATTCAACATCTTACCAGCAGTCCACTTCAAGGCGTCCTCGAAAGACATCAACAAGAGGACAACTGACGTTGCCTTCGATTATGACGTGTTGAATTAGTTTAACCTTATTCTGCGATCAACCACGTTTTAACTCAAGGCTCATGTGTCATGTATGGTATCGTGCAGATGTCGGCGGACAAGGCGGCGGCGTACGACACGGTGGTGTTCGCGGGGCCGCCCCCCATGCGGCAGCGCCTGTGGCCGCGGCACTGCGTGCAGGACACGTGGGGCGCCGAGCTGCACAGCGACCTCAAGGTACACGCACACACAAGGCGCACAGCTGAAAAAATATTTGGCTTCTCGTGTCTTGAAAGCCTCGCTAAGCTCAGGAATCTGTAGAGCATTCGCTTCGCTCATGGTTCAGTCGAGTTCAATTGCACAGTTGCAAAGTTGTTATTTGGCGCGCGTGTTAAAATTTAAAGCTGAGCGAGCGAAGGTATCTTATATTGACGACTTTATGCTCCTGAGAATAGGGTCGTGCTCAGATATTTTTGTTCTCGTAAGTGTGTAGATGTAAATGAACTCGACTGTACCTTCGCTCGCTCAGCTTTAAATTGTAACACTCGCGCCTAACTAATAACAACTTTGCAACCTTGCATAACAAATAACTATTTATTTCATGATGTTTGTAAAGAGCAGACTATTTGTGAAGTAACTAAACCAATTAAGCCACGGTGTCCGTGTACAGGTGGTGGAGGGCGCCGTGAAGGTGTACAAGGGCACGAACCCCGAAGTGGACTCGTACTCGGTGTTCTGGGACAACAAGAAGCTGAGCGACACCACGCTGTCGGCGCAGCTGCGCGCGCGCGGCGCCACCGACATCTACATCTGCGGGCTCGCGTACGACGTGTGCGTCGGTGAGCGCTGTTCTGTACCTCTAGTGTCACTGTGACAACTGTACCAGGGCACGTGCCCCGAAGTGGACTCGTACTCGGTGTTCTGGGACAACAAGAAGCTGAGCGACACCACGCTGTCGGCGCAGCTGCGCGCGCGCGGCGCCACCGACATCTACATCTGCGGGCTCGCGTACGACGTGTGCGTCGGTGAGCGCTGTTCTGTACCTCTAGTGTCACTGTGACAACTGTACCAGGGCACGTGCCCCGAAGTGGACTCGTACTCGGTGTTCTGGGACAACAAGAAGCTGAGCGACACCACGCTGTCGGCGCAGCTGCGCGCGCGCGGCGCCACCGACATCTACATCTGCGGGCTCGCGTACGACGTGTGCGTCGGTGAGCGCTGTTCTGTACCTCTAGTGTCACTGTGACAACTGTACCAGGGCACGTGCCCCGAAGTGGACTCGTACTCGGTGTTCTGGGACAACAAGAAGCTGAGCGACACCACGCTGTCGGCGCAGCTGCGCGCGCGCGGCGCCACCGACATCTACATCTGCGGGCTCGCGTACGACGTGTGCGTCGGTGAGCGCTGTTCTGTACCTCTAGTGTCACTGTGACTAGTGTACCAGGGCACGTGCCCCGAAGTGGACTCGTACTCGGTGTTCTGGGACAACAAGAAGCTGAGCGACACCACGCTGTCGGCGCAGCTGCGCGCGCGCGGCGCCACCGACATCTACATCTGCGGGCTCGCGTACGACGTGTGCGTCGGTGAGCGCTGTTCTGTACCTCTAGTGTCACTGTGACAACTGTACCAGGGCACGTGCCCCGAAGTGGACTCGTACTCGGTGTTCTGGGACAACAAGAAGCTGAGCGACACCACGCTGTCGGCGCAGCTGCGCGCGCGCGGCGCCACCGACATCTACATCTGCGGGCTCGCGTACGACGTGTGCGTCGGTGAGCGCTGTTCTGTACCTCTAGTGTCACTGTGACAACTGTACCAGGGCACGTGCCCCGAAGTGGACTCGTACTCGGTGTTCTGGGACAACAAGAAGCTGAGCGACACCACGCTGTCGGCGCAGCTGCGCGCGCGCGGCGCCACCGACATCTACATCTGCGGGCTCGCGTACGACGTGTGCGTCGGTGAGCGCTGTTCTGTACCTCTAGTGTCACTGTGACAACTGTACCAGGGCACGTGCCCCGAAGTGGACTCGTACTCGGTGTTCTGGGACAACAAGAAGCTGAGCGACACCACGCTGTCGGCGCAGCTGCGCGCGCGCGGCGCCACCGACATCTACATCTGCGGGCTCGCGTACGACGTGTGCGTCGGTGAGCGCTGTTCTGTACCTCTAGTGTCACTGTGACAACTGTACCAGGGCACGTGCCCCGAAGTGGACTCGTACTCGGTGTTCTGGGACAACAAGAAGCTGAGCGACACCACGCTGTCGGCGCAGCTGCGCGCGCGCGGCGCCACCGACATCTACATCTGCGGGCTCGCGTACGACGTGTGCGTCGGTGAGCGCTGTTCTGTACCTCTAGTGTCACTGTGACTAGTGTACCAGGGCACGTGCCCCGAAGTGGACTCGTACTCGGTGTTCTGGGACAACAAGAAGCTGAGCGACACCACGCTGTCGGCGCAGCTGCGCGCGCGCGGCGCCACCGACATCTACATCTGCGGGCTCGCGTACGACGTGTGCGTCGGTGAGCGCTGTTCTGTACCTCTAGTGTCACTGTGACAACTGTACCAGGGCACGTGCCCCGAAGTAGACTCGTACTCGGTGTTCTGGGACAACAAGAAGCTGAGCGACACCACGCTGTCGGCGCAGCTGCGCGCGCGCGGCGCCACCGACATCTACATCTGCGGGCTCGCGTACGACGTGTGCGTCGGTGAGCGCTGTTCTGTACCTCTAGTGTCACTGTGACAACTGTACCAGGGCACGTGCCCCGAAGTGGACTCGTACTCGGTGTTCTGGGACAACAAGAAGCTGAGCGACACCACGCTGTCGGCGCAGCTGCGCGCGCGCGGCGCCACCGACATCTACATCTGCGGGCTCGCGTACGACGTGTGCGTCGGTGAGCGCTGTTCTGTACCTCTAGTGTCACTGTGACTAGTGTACCAGGGCACGTGCCCCGAAGTGGACTCGTACTCGGTGTTCTGGGACAACAAGAAGCTGAGCGACACCACGCTGTCGGCGCAGCTGCGCGCGCGCGGCGCCACCGACATCTACATCTGCGGGCTCGCGTACGACGTGTGCGTCGGTGAGCGATGTTCTGTACCTCTAGTGTCACTGTGACTAGTGTACCAGGGCACGTGCCCCGAAGTAGACTCGTACTCGGTGTTCTGGGACAACAAGAAGCTGAGCGACACCACGCTGTCGGCGCAGCTGCGCGCGCGCGGCGCCACCGACATCTACATCTGCGGGCTCGCGTACGACGTGTGCGTCGGTGAGCGCTGTTCTGTACCTCTAGTGTCACTGTGACTAGTGTACCAGGGCACGTGCCCCGAAGTGGACTCGTACTCGGTGTTCTGGGACAACAAGAAGCTGAGCGACACCACGCTGTCGGCGCAGCTGCGCGCGCGCGGCGCCACCGACATCTACATCTGCGGGCTCGCGTACGACGTGTGCGTCGGTGAGCGCTGTTCTGTACCTCTAGTGTCACTGTGACTAGTGTACCAGGGCACGTGCCCCGAAGTGGACTCGTACTCGGTGTTCTGGGACAACAAGAAGCTGAGCGACACCACGCTGTCGGCGCAGCTGCGCGCGCGCGGCGCCACCGACATCTACATCTGCGGGCTCGCGTACGACGTGTGCGTCGGTGAGCTCTGTTCCGTGCCTCTAGTGTCACTGTGACTAGTGTACCAGGGCACGTGCCCCGAAGTGGACTCGTACTCGGTGTTCTGGGACAACAAGAAGCTGAGCGACACCACGCTGTCGGCGCAGCTGCGCGCGCGCGGCGCCACCGACATCTACATCTGCGGGCTCGCGTACGACGTGTGCGTCGGTGAGCTCTGTTCTGTACCTCTGTGTCACTGTGACAAGTGTACCAGGGCACGTGCCCCGAAGTGGACTCGTACTCGGTGTTCTGGGACAACAAGAAGCTGAGCGACACCACGCTGTCGGCGCAGCTGCGCGCGCGCGGCGCCACCGACATCTACATCTGCGGGCTCGCGTACGACGTGTGCGTCGGTGAGCTCTGTTCCGTGCCTCTAGTGTCACTGTGACTAGTGTACCAGGGCACGTGCCCCGAAGTGGACTCGTACTCGGTGTTCTGGGACAACAAGAAGCTGAGCGACACCACGCTGTCGGCGCAGCTGCGCGCGCGCGGCGCCACCGACATCTACATCTGCGGGCTCGCGTACGACGTGTGCGTCGGTGAGCGCTGTTCCGTACCTCTAGTGTCACTGTGACTAGTGTACCAGGGCACGTGCCCCGAAGTGGACTCGTACTCGGTGTTCTGGGACAACAAGAAGCTGAGCGACACCACGCTGTCGGCGCAGCTGCGCGCGCGCGGTGCCACCGACATCTACATCTGCGGGCTCGCGTACGACGTGTGCGTCGGTGAGCGCTGTTCTGTACCTCTAGTGTCACTGTGACAAGTGTACCAGGGCACGTGCCACACAAGAAGCTGAGCGACACCACGCTGTCGGCGCAGCTGCGCGCGCGCGGTGCCACCGACATCTACATCTGCGGGCTCGCGTACGACGTGTGCGTCGGTGAGCGCTGTTCCGTACCTCTAGTGTCACTGTGACTAGTGTACCAGGGCACGTGCCCCGAAGTGGACTCGTACTCGGTGTTCTGGGACAACAAGAAGCTGAGCGACACCACGCTGTCGGCGCAGCTGCGCGCGCGCGGCGCCACCGACATCTACATCTGCGGGCTCGCGTACGACGTGTGCGTCGGTGAGCGCTGTTCCGTACCTCTAGTGTCACTGTGACTAGTGTACCAGGGCACGTGCCCCGAAGTGGACTCGTACTCGGTGTTCTGGGACAACAAGAAGCTGAGCGACACCACGCTGTCGGCGCAGCTGCGCGCGCGCGGTGCCACCGACATCTACATCTGCGGGCTCGCGTACGACGTGTGCGTCGGTGAGCGCTGTTCTGTACCTCTAGTGTCACTGTGACAACTGTACCAGGGCACGTGCCCCGAAGTGGACGCGTACTATTTCTACGTCGGAGAGCTCTGTTCTGTACCTCTAGTGTCACTGTGACAAGTGTACCAGGGCACGTGCCCCGAAGTGGACGCGTACTATTTCTACGTCGGAGAGCTCTGTTCTGTTCTTGGTTCATCCGTTTGGGAGCTACGATGCCACAGACAGACACACAGATACACATGTTAAACTTATAACACCGCTCTTTTTTCGTCGGGGGTTAAAATGATTACGAACTATACGTCAGCAGGCGGGCGAGGGGGTGCGCCCCGCCGCCAGCCAGCGCGAGTCGCCGGCGCCGCCGCGGCTCTTTCTATTTGCGCACGGTCTCCAAACTACACACACACACACATCTATTGTACTAATCTTTATTTTTCATATACATGTTTTAACGTGGTTTCTTTGATTATTTTACAACCTTATTTATTCCCGTACATGTTAAGTTATTGTGTTTACCTGCGCAGGCGCGACGATCGCGGACGCGCTGGCGATCGGCTACCGCGCGGTGCTGGTCGACGACGCGTCGCGCGGCGTCGACCTCGCCGACATCGACAAGACCAAGCACACCATCGTCCACAACAACGGGGTCATCGTCAACTCCGACGAGGTACCTCACTTACTATTGACAAGATTTGATACTTTTATGACTATTTATTTTTTATTAAACCAGTAACGTCTGCTAACGTAAATCAAATGTTTACAATGAAGGAAAAAAATGAAAAAAATTCATATTTTAAAAATTAAATTTAATTACTTTTCCATATTCCGCTTAAAAAGATGACGTAATCACTGTTTTTATGTTTTTCCTAAGATTATGAATTACTTTATTATTCATTTATTAAAATTTACTCATTCTAAAATGTTGTAATGTTGTAAAGGAATGACATAATGGAAAGGTTATTTTAGTCTGGTATCTAATTAAAAAAATGAAACTACTTTGAGTTTGACATTATTGACAGCTTATTTTTTTCGCGGATAGGCCGAAGACTACAACTCTATGCAAGCATAGTTGTCGTAGATTTCAGTTATTTTATGTATTTTTTTTATATTTCGTTACATACAGAAAAGTGTACACGAGGCAGAATTCTCCCGATTTCTATATTAATCACTGTTAGAAATACGAGATGTCAGTTCGGACAACTTGAAAATGTAGTTGACATTTTAAAGCTATAACCAGGCTATTAGCACAAAACAGATAGGTACAGAAATCAATCTACACACATGCGCGCTCGAGCAAACGCACACATAGACATTGCTCACGGACACGATATCTCGGACCAGTTCAGACCAGTGCGAGCGCGAGTGCCATCCGCTTGACGTGTCCGTGAACAATGTCTATGTGTGCGTTTGCTCGAGCGCGCTTGTATGTAGATTGATTTCTGTATAGTACAAATTTTCTAAGCTAAGCTCATCCACTTAAGAACTGAATACCATTGAGTGGTTAACCACAGATTAAGATAGCGAGCTCGTAGTAAAAGCAGATTGTAACCACCTTGGAAGGTTAATATAGATTATCGACTCTATTTCCTTGGACATTAGTACAAAGTACACTAACGGAATAATGGTGATCATAACTTTTTTTGAATTTTACAACTCTCCACAAGAACGTATTCTCTTGAAAAAGAACTACGAACTCTCATCATCAACCATTTTAAACCTATTCAACAAGGAATAAGGTTGAAAATTCAATGTCCACGCAATGTAGTTCTAACCTTTTTTTGTAAGTAACTGGTTGGCGCTCACGAGAACAAAAGCAGATAGGATTGTATTAGACACAATGCCATTGTGAATGCAGGTAAGTGGATGAGCTTAGTTTAAAAAAATTGTACTATACCTATCTGTTTTGAATCCATTATGAATTTATCGTTAAAATTTTATTTTAATGTTCCTACTTAACATTGATTTGGAGTATCTATACATCTCCTTTACGTGTACCAGTGTAATTAGTTATAACACAAATGTAATCATTGTAATTGTTTTAAGTATTATTTACGAAAAAATGACTTACTGTTGAGTTTCTTTCGGCTTTCTTCTCAACAGCGGTCTCCTCTTGCGAAATGCCGGTAGATTCACAATCTGACTTGTAAAAGTGCCCCTGTGGCTTACTTACTGAATAAATTATTTCATTTCATTTCGTGTACCTACTGTGCGCAGGTGGCGGCGATGGTGGAGGGGCGCGACCGGCGGCCCGAGCTCGGCTACAAGCTGGCCATGGAGCTCAAGGCGGCGCTCGGGGACAGCCCGCGCTGAATCAACATCGCGCAACTATGTTACACATCCGTAAGGTTTCGCATAATGTTCATTTGTCCGGTAGTCATTTTCTACCGACTAGCACACTTCGTGACTGTTGTCGCGCGACATAGCAATACCCGTCACTCGTCCGTTTCGAGCGTGGAAAAGAGACAAGTGTACTGTGGCAGCCACAAGAAGCGGTAGTGTGCGGAGCCAGTTACACATTACTGCACAGAAAGAGACAGGTAATTATCTCGCGCGAGAAATGGTCGCGTGTGACAGTTGAGCTAGAGGTGCTGATATCCGTTATATTTTCAGGATTTTACAAACATTTTAAAGAACCCATTAGGTTGGGTTAGGTTTGTTTTATAATTATTCTAAAAAGTTAACAGTTTTGGAAGGCTTTTAGACAAATGAAAATTTGCCGGAACGTTACAGACGGGAAACAAGAATTAGTGTTTCAGATAGGTAACCACTACACTTACATAGGTACATATATTAGGTATAGCTTCGTTTTAGGCTTATCGCACGCCGCAGATGTTATTATATGTGCAGATATATCATCTGTCAAATGGGGATGGACATCATGACCCATGACATCTAGAGTGGAAGTGTCGTATTATTTACAAATGTTTTAAAGAGTATGCTTTGGGGGCAGAAGTTGTCTTCTATCTGCCTATAGATTACCTACCGTTCTATGCGTATCGTACGTCAATTGATGCGCGTAAAGTCGTATTCACATATATTTGCGCGTATTATATTATCTGCAGGTGTACGTTGTTTTAAGTACCTAGTCCTGTCACTTGCCTATTCATGTGTGATTGACGATTGTTCTGCTGGTGTATCCATGCATCAGGAATTTTAAGTTTGCTGTTAGAAAAAATATAAGGCAGGTATAACAAAGTCAACTTCGGTACGAGTACAGTTCGTGAGATGGCAGAATGCGAATCGAGCTTGTACCTGTCTCGCTTGCTCTTACGCGATCCAGATAAGAGCCTTTTGGTTTTCACCCCAACCCGAACCCCGATCTGTGAGCTCACGGACTGTATTCTATATGGCAGTACTATAGTGTGCAAACGTCAAAAGGGCGTCGTCATTTCAGTAGCTTAAGTTGCCTAAAGTGACACGGAAATTAACTAAAGTCATCTATTACCTACTTCGGTCGCTCACTATACTGTACTTGTAATTGTATTTACCTCACCCTAGGCCGTAAGTGGGATTTTCTGCCCGCTAAGGGGAGAGAATCTCACTTCCTGACCGAGGCGAGACGTAAAACTTTAGACAAACCACGGGCGGTAATTCGTAAAGCCTCAGATCGCTTATTTATGACACAAACACCTGCGATCTGGGACATACACGTATTCACCGCCCTAGGTATGTAACGTACTATTTACCAGTGGTAGCTTTAGAGCATTTCTCAAAAAGTTTGTACACAATTAAGATAGAAAATTAAAGTCCAATATAATTTTCCTATTTTGCTACCAATTATTTTAGCAATTTTATATCAATGTTATGGTTATGTTCGGTAATTAAGGTTCTGTTATGCTTATACTTTTTTTATTATACATAGTCTGATATCAATGTATTGGAAATCACAATAAAAAATGGTAACAAAATAGGAAAATTATATTTGACTTTAATTTTCTGTCTTAATTGTGTGCAAACTTTTTGAGAAATGCTCTTTAACGGTTTACAAAACGACCTTATATATTCTTGAGCACTTTTGAGATAGAAAAACACAGTACAAAACTACTAAGGATGGATTCAACCAAACTGGAATGAGACTTACTCTGAGATTAAAAGACAAAATGGCATATATAACTATGTTGGTTAAAGCCAACCCGTATGGTAATTATCTATGTGAACTGTGAATACCTATATTATTTAAGAATGTCTCTGTAGCAAAAACAGTTAATCTTATGAATCTTATGATTGACTCAGCTTCGCGACCAAAACACAATCAGTAATCTCATTTTGAATTCATGACGATCTATTTTTTGTTAAGTAGTTATTAGTTATTTTTATTTCTGCAGGCTTTTTGTTTTAATTTATTCTCGTAGGTTTTAAGTTTTATCTATGATGGAGGCGTTTAGGCTTTATGGTTTTATTTGGGCTTGGGCCTCACGAGGTTAAATGCACTTTTTTTGGGATTCACAAAGTCTAAGCCTGATTGGCTAGTTTTCTCCGCTTCGCTTCTGGCAGTCAGCTGACTCTTGAGTATAAAATGCCTCAGCTTCGGACACTCGGTACTTAATGCATTTGGAACATTTAGTTTATTACAATGGTATTTTGGTTCGAGTTTTCTCATTTTTCATATCAAATCAACAAAACATGACATTCAAAGCGGGTCGGGGTAAATAAAACGTTTTTATATAAAGGTTGCAGTGGCCTGGCGTCTATAGAAACCGATTCCCACTGGCTTGCTCGTTTTAGAAAATATGAAGACATGTTTCGGCTTTCCCAGGAATTCTTGGACGCCACACCAATGATAGGTTGTCTTGTTATTTACTTTATTTTTAAATATTTTTTTAAGATATAGCGCCTACTTTTGTAGACATAAAATTATGTAGAAGTTTAATGTTTATTTGGGTGGATCAACTTTTTTCTTGTTGTTATTTTGTGTTGTTGTTTCGTGCCCCAGGGTACAATAGATGAATGCTTTAACTTCTTAGAATAGTTTTGATAATTTGTATTACCTCTACCTACTGCTATTTTTGGGAGATAGTGTACATTAGAATGTGCTTATAGCTGTTGCAATTAGGTACAATTAAAGTAGTCGGCAAATATAACCGCCGAAATTGTAATTTTAATCGTAGTCTTAAAGCGTGTCCCAGGGGACATCACCATGGCAACGAGCAACAGAAAAAAGTTGATTGTCCCGTTTATCTACGATTTTTTAGTTTTAATTTGAAAGGGTCTTTAATGTGCTTATATTTCGTATGTTGTTCTTTGCTTTACTTGATTTGACTTGATAGATTCGGAAACTTAACCTTGGCTCAAATCACGGTGGACTGTAACAAGTCTTATAACTGTTAGAACATTGTATAGGTAATATACACATTCGAGTTCAATAGGGTTGGTACAATTTTTGGGACCATTTTTTTTTTTTGATAAATGATCTACTTACAAATTTTCGATGAACGATTCTTGTCAATGTTAAATAGTTGAAATTTTGTCATCCACTAGCGCCGACCAGCAGCTAGTTTTATTGGGTTTCCAACGCAAAGATTCGCTTCTGCTAAGAATATTGCGACCTGTCAAATTAACATTTAAAAAAATAAATAAACATAGGTACCTAAATAAAATGAAAGATTTGCAGTTTAGGCGAGATTACGACAGGGACTATCGAAAAGAAATTAAATGATCTTCCAAAATTGTATCTACCCTATTGTAGGAACTGCTCTAGTTAGAACTTAAAAGTACAAATTTACTAACCAATATTGAAAAATAACTTTTCAGTCTGGTAGGTACCTAATTCAGCGTGCAGGGGGCATGATGGTAGCGTTTACCACATGATAAATAGGTAAGTGTAAGTGACATAGCATCTGTCACTCACACTCGCATTTTGTGAAAACGTGACGGATGCTTTGTCACTTATTTATCGCATGGCAAATCCAAACCATCATAGGCTCCCTGAGATCCAGTGACTATATAATGTATTTGTGAATTGCTATGTACTTAACTTTAGCTAACCAGTGAAAATGGATTTAGACATTCCTAATAGCGACTTAGAATGTAAGAGTTCCTATATTTATTTATTTATTTAGTCATAGTAGTAACGTCTGCCTGCGGGCAGATGTACCCTAATCCATAGACAATTTACAATTGTAGGTAGACACAATGTTGTAAAATGTTTGTGATTTTCGGGAATCCTGCCTTGGTACAAAGCTTGCACTTGTTGTGATTGTTAAGGTGCCTCACTGAGAACATTTGCTTTACCTCATACCCGTACTAACCTTTGATAAAACCTAAAGGTCATTGGGGCAGTGGAAGTTAAAATTAAAACGCAGCGTTTGGCTTTCTCGTTTACTGCGACCCTTATACGCAATACTTTGGTATTAGAAGGGTAACACACAAATCCAATTTGTACCATTATTTCATTCAGTTTCTATATTTATTTGTCGTACTATATTGGCAATAGATTGCGCATGATCTCAGTGGGGCGCCGGCAGAGTCTAAAGTTGTTGCCTTAGTTAGGATCGTGATAGCTGCATTTTGTTTGTGACCACGCACTGAATAAACCAGTGAAAACATGCTGTGTTCGTTATTTTCTATCCTTATCTTTCATCATATCAGTCTAAGCTTCCACTGCGGGACTTAGGCCTCTCCCTTTGATGTCCACACAACCGTGTGCTACATTCAGCGGTCTCCTGCGATCTTTACGAGACCGTTGGTCTAGCTTTTTACGGTAAGTGCATCTTTCAGTAACTGAGATGCCACGACTTGCGACAGCGGCAGAGGTGAGTGTACGTGTCTCGCTCACTCGTTATGCCGCCGCGGTCGGATCTCTCGCTGTACCGCTCGCCGCGCCGCTGGTCACGCAAAGTGGTGGCATCTACGTAAGTTTAGGTACTTTTCTGTCTGACGGTCATCGGTTCATCGACGCTTGGTGCAGTCGAGTTCATAACTTAATGAGCAAAAATTTTATCACAAATATTTAACGGCATAGAGGTGTGTTCAGATATTTTTGATCACTTTTTCGCTCAAAAATTTCACGCACGTTAATCCCGACTGACCTTAGATAGATTTATCATCAAGAAAAGGGTTTAGGGAATTCGGTGTTAGAATGTATTGTATCTTTCCTTTTTGAACACAGGCGAAGTAATCATCTGCTTTTCATTAAGGGCACAATGGTAGCAAGAGTACAGAAAACGCGATAAATAATCAAAACCATTTTATTTCCACATCACAAATTCGAATCTTAACTAACTACGAAAGCAATAACAACGCCAATCAATAATCATTAAAACTAGCGTCCAAGTTGAGCAACTATTACCTACTATTAGATACAGTACTGTGTTAAATTGCGTGCTGTCATCAGTCATCACTTTTCGTCCTGATTGTGCATTAACGCTAATGGACAACGGTGCAACTATATGATTAGCTAGCATGCATTGTACAGTCAGCATTAGAAGTGGCTAACAAATTGTAGTTGGTATGCAATTAGACATATACCAAATTAGGGCTCCTTTTTTACGCTGATCGTATTCTCAAAATTTGGTTATTCTGGCCTGTGTGATAGCGGAATAATATGCAATTTCCGAAATGTATTCGACATTCGAGTGCGCAATGTAGTAGGTATTATTATTTTAAAATATAGGTAGTTATACAAAGGAATCTTTCACCGTCTCTAAAAAAACTACCACAGTTATCACGTTAAACGTCAAGTTCTACAAATGATAGTCAAATCTACAATAAAATAAATATAGTCGCTAAAGGTTAAATATATTAAATCAATAATTCACCATGAATTCCCTCAGTTACAGCTTAAACAGGCGTTATTGATCACTCTAATTTGTAAGGCACGTCATATAAAATATGAGATTTTTTTTTATTTATTCGTAACATATCTATAACTTACAGCTAAAGCCAACGCGTTACAGATTTTAACCTAAAATAATTAAATCTAAGGGTAAAGAACACCCATTTAACATAAACATAACTGAAACTTATTCTAAACACTACAAATAGGTATATATATAAAACTAGATATAAGGTAATAGTAGATTGTTAACCAAGGGTAGAAAGTTACCCATTGCACCCGAGATATTTCTGGCGCTCGAACGAAGTGAGAGCGCCAATAGTTCGAGGGTGAAATGGGTAATTTCACCCGAGTTAAACACTCTACTTTTCATTTCGACTGCGAGGAAAATAAAATACTACACTCACATGTCATAAGTGAGTTAAATTAATGTCCATGTTATTTTTAACCAATAATCAATAAAAGACATGGTATTTATATTTAATCTCGTGTTCCCGCTTTTTCTATTGCAAACTTTCATTATAATTATTCTTAATAGAAAAAAAAAATAAAATATACGTACCGCCAGTATTAAAAAAAAAAAACACTTCCAATGGTTTCAAATTTGTTTTTTATATAAATGTATGATTCTATCAATAAAATGAGGGACAGAATTATATGTACGTATTGTAAATATAATAATACATACATATTTATATTTAATAATAATTGGATATAAATAAATATATCTAACCTTTGGAGATTTTTTTTTAATGGCCACTTACCACCGCCGACTAGATTGTACCTAATTGAGTTGGTCACGACGTGCATCTAGATGGCAATAGCCTTTGACTCCGTGGCAATAAAAAAAAAATACTTTCCACCCTAGGGATGGAAAAGCTATTTTCCACCCGGCTATCTACTCATGAAAATGACACTTTCCGAACAGGAGAGATGAAAAATACATTTTAAGATCGTTCTAAGAACTTTCTGCATTCATTCATCACGCTTGCAAACCTGGTAGCGAACACATCGCAGTGTGGAGCTACGCTGAGCATAGAGTTGAGGATGGAGAGCGCGCTCGGGACGGGCGCGTGCCGCAGCAGGGCTGTGCGCGAGGGGGTGGCGCCAGCAGGGTGCCTGGCGCAGGCGCAGTCGGGCCGTCGGCGCATACAGCCTCACCACCTCCCCTACCAATGCCGTACACTCGTAGATTTAATATACATATTCGTAAAAAAATATTTGTTCATCATTTACAATAAATACAATATTGATAATTTCTTAGTATACCACGATTTCGCATGTCACAATTTAAAAAAATATTAAAACATAAGTTATAATTATGAAAATAATATTATTAAGACAACTATAATTATTATTATAAATATTTATCAAAACATTTTCCTAAAACTAAATAAGAAAAAAAAACAATCACCATCCTCCACTTGGTATTTATATTGTTTCATGACTATTATTATTATGATTACGAAATGACAATCATTAAGGTCCTCTTAAGGTCATTCAATGTCCTAAGAAATCTGTCAAAATCAAACGTAATTTTCTTAAACCAAAAACCCAATTTTACCACATTCTTCCGTATTCACGGTTTGTTTAAACGACAAGAGTGAGATTGGGCATTACTATGTATCTAAATGAAAAATTTATTTAAAGTCCAGTCAGTAGATTACTTATGATTTATATTACTGCCCTCTCAGTAAAAAACGATTTATTGAATTTAAACGATAGTCAACCTTATTATTGTGTGTTGTGTGAGCAACTTTACACCCCGCTTGGAGGAGATGAAATTCTAGATCGTGATAATAATGAGATGTCTTTGAGCTGGCGATGCGATGGCTGACTACAGGCATCAAGAGTCGTTACTGGCTTTAGATTTGTGAAAAATAAAGTTGAATTGGTACAAAACTTATCACTTTGATATGTAAGTACTCAGTGCCTTCGACCTGTACTCAAGCGGCAGTGATACTAGACAGCACCTCCCGCCCCAGCTTGGTGGCGATGAAGTCGAGGATGGTGAGCACCAGCTCGCGCCGACTGGCCGCGCACGCCATGAGCATGTCGAAGGCTCGCAGGTAGTCCACGGGGTCCACGCGGCGGAGGTAGTTGAAGATTATGAACAGGATCTCTTTCAGCTGGTGCTTCACTGACGCCCAGATTTCACGGAGGGATACGTAAGCTGTTCAAGAAAGTATATGAGTAACATAAATATAAAAGTAAATTAGTTTTGATATTATTACGATATATGCCGTTCCTGATGCTTTCCTTGTCTTATGGTGTTCTTTTCAGCTTTCACTATTATAGATTATTCAGGCTGCAATGCTACATAGCTCTTTTCTGCCCAGGGTGGTACACTCACAATTACGATCAACTTTTAGTATGGGACCAACATCGAAAGAGTACTAAAATTTTATTCATATTCATTTATTCAATTTATTTTTATTTCTCTATACAAAACTTGGAGTTAACGGACTACTTTAATCTACTCTCCATTTTTTTTTAAGAATTTCATTGTTTGTGAGTTAGTTCAGAGATGGCAGCAAGGACCCTCTTCTATTCATAATCACACGATATGAGTAGTGATTGTTATTGGACTAACAAGGAATTAAATTAGAAAAAGCAAATATGCAATATCAAACAGAACATTTTTAACCGGGGAATACCTATAAATAAATAAATAAATAAATATCAGACAACCTCACACAAATCAACCTAGTCCCAAATTAAGCTCAAGAAGGCTTGTGTTATGGGTACTAGGCGACGATATACATACTTATATAGATAAATAAATACTTAAATACATAGAACATCCATGACCCAGGCACAAATATTCGTGTTCATCACACAAATATTTGCCCTTACCGGGATTCGAACCCGGGACCGACGGCTCAGTAGGCAGTTGCTTAACCACTGCGCCAACCGCGTCATACCTATAGCAACCAGTAAAGTTTTATAAGTAAGTGAGACCAGTAAAAGAAATAATGAAAAGCATAACTCACAGGAGACCCCAAGTCCAGTAGCACTGCCGATGCCGACCCCCAGGGCGGCGCCCATGCGGCCTCCCGCGTAGCCGCCCACCAGGCCTCCGGCCAGCGCGAACGCACCAGTCAGCATGGCCGTGTCCGCGTTCCATACTATGCGGATGTTGAATGTGTCCCCTGCCAAAACATTTGTGGGGTCAATAGACTTTTTTCGATAGATCATTGCCATGGCTATGTCTTCTGGGTCGCTCTACTTTGACTTTTGAGGGTATTCACTAAAATCTGTGTTATTAAGTTAACAGCAACAGATACAGGCCCATTCTTGGTTTACCCTTGATTTAACAAATGTTTCATCAAATTTTATGTCATAGAAATTTCATTTAATCGAAAGCATTTTTTTCTGAAACCATAAAATATTTCGGAATGTTATGACACAAACCTAACCTAACCTAACCTACTATTAATAACAAGGGAAAATTTGTCTATGAAATGAAAATTCTATAAAACGAAGCATTCAGTAAAGTGTTTTTCTATAAAAGAAGATGACCGCCATTATTATCTTATGTTGATACAAATAAAGTAAAATATCAACATTCTCCTTTTGAGCACCAAGTGGCAAAGCAATTCACCGTGCCACTGACGCCAAACCAAAAAAAAAAAGTGCTCCAAAATCAACAGAGATTGAAAAACACAGATAGTGGTTTGAATTAGCATGTTTTTGACCATTGAAATTTTTGACGTCAATAGGCGTCGTTGGCGTCAGTGGCACGAATTCCCTATTACGTGATTTGCCGTCTTTGGCGGTCAAAGGGTTAAGAAATTTAATCACTATTGTCTCCTCGGTCACAACTGTAATTAATAATTTTTCAAAACCCAACTCCCAAAATATACTTTTTCTTAAACATCATTCCATTGATACTCATATTCTTGAGATAGCATGTCGATAAATGAATATAGTTGGGAAGCCCCAATGCAAATTTAATTCATTGCCAGTAAGGGCCTTATCACACTTGCGATTTGCGAGCGTATTTTCTATACAAACAAGCGACGCGGCGTAGACGCTGCGCGATCGCCTTCATACAAAATACGCTCGCAAATCGCAAGTGTGATAAGGCTCTAAAAGTTCTGTCTGATTATGAAATGTAGGCTTGTAGACCACAGCTCTATTAAAACGATGCTAGTTGTGTTATATCATAATCCATGAACATATCTAGATTTGATAAAAAAAGGCAGCAGCTCGTACAAATAGAAGGATAAAATCTGCAGTGAAAGTTTTTCTGTATCTATGTTTTTTAACAAAATTCCGGGATGTACTGTGGGTACGGGAGACGACCGTTAGACAGCGCATTTGTCTTACGTTTTCTGCGGTTACCATCTAATATACTTATTAATCTTATTATAATTATGCAATATCTCACCTAGTTCTAGCAGTACTTGTTCCAGCCAGTTCGGATCGTAACGTACTTCGTGGAGAAATGGTTGCATTTCCATCGTCATTTTCTGCTACTTACACACTTATTTGTTTATAATTAAGATAATTTTGCGTTCGTCAATCTATAATAAAATGAGGCAATGAAAGAATATGAATGACTGTTTGGAATTTGGATACTTGGCAAAGAAACGAAAATAAATACGACACGCGAAAAACTTGACGTAAATAAACAAGATACTGACATTATCATTATTGTACTGAACTGACAGAAGCATACAAGTGTATCGTTCAGAAACTAGTAAATATTATCAACCTACATGTATGTACACTTGCAAAGACCGTATGGTACGAATCAGGCGTACTTCTCTTTACATACATATCATAATTTATACATATAAGAATGATAAGGACGCCATGAATATAAATAATGAATATGAGGGCCTCCGCTGGCGAGGATTACCCAGAACGGACACACACGCACGGGTAAAAATGTATGAGCAGCGCTAACTGATCCGGACGCGTGCGACGGATTTTTCATAAAGATTTTTTTATACCCGCACGCGTGCGTCCCTTCCGGGAAATCCGCGCCAGCTAGCGGAAGCCCTAATAATGGTTGGTTTCAGTTAGCGTGCGAATACCAAGGAGCTTATATATTTAAGACAACAGGAGTGCGAACTCAGAATAAGTGTTCACACAAAATTAAATCTTAATATAAACACATAAAGTATATTTTACGGGTGAAAGGGTCACGGGAAGACAGAGACAGCTCGCAGATAGGTAGTGTGTCCCTTTCTAATATTGCCAGTCACAAAAAATAGTAATAATTAGTAGTTTTCAAATAAAATGGTAGTTATTAGTAGTTTATACTTTTCTTTAAATTAACACTATTCACTTCAAATAATTAAATATTTTATTCGCTAAACTTTCTTACGCGTCACCAAAGAAACTAACGGAAAAAATTATGAAAGTTATACAATCCGTTAGTATATAAAAATAATTTTATGTTAGGGCAGGATAAAACCTTTAAATTTGAAATCTTATTAATATAATTGAAAACTGTCAGCATTTTTGACAGTGCTTAATGGTATCTTTTCTGATTATTTAAAAAATTACATACTTATAATTGCATCATGGTAACTGGAATTAAAGGTTGCAAAAGGAAATCTTTTGGTGGCTATAGTATATTTTTTCAGGTAATATATGGTATCATATATTAATATGAAAGCATGTCAATTGATTCCATGGTCATGAAATAAATTAAAAAAATATGAAAGCATGTCAAACTTTGATAAAGTACTAAAAGAGTGACAATGAATTTACAAAATTACCGGATAATTCCGATCTATGTTTTACTTCGAAAATATTATTCGTACTAAAAACAATCTGAGCATTGCACTATTGCAGTAATGTCGTTTTAAATATACTACGATAATCCTTCGCTATCTAAGGGTGGTTAATAGGCGTCGAAATTTCAAAATGGTCGTAGCGAGCTGAAATTTGGTATGTAGGGGGCTTTGGGCCCCCTGATTCCAAAAAAGTTTTTTTTTCTATCATAAAAAAAATGTATGGGAATTTTTTTAAGAGGCCCGTATCTCGTAAACGGTTGGCTCAGGTGGGAGGTGCTCGACCAAATGTCATAGGGGGCCTCCACCCGAGTACAGTCGTGAAAAAAAAAAAATCGAAATGGCGACTTTTTTTTCTAAATTTCAAGTTGGTGCTAGGGGACTGAAACTCGATATCGGGGGTCATTTGGGGCTCACAAATATGAATCTGGAATCGGTGTCCGAAAATTCGGTCAAATTCGGAAAATATCGGAAAAACAAGATTTGTATGGAGAAAATTTCATATTGGTCCGAGGGGGCTGAAATTCGGTATCAGGCAGTTTTTGGGGCCCCCGAGTCGGAATCTGAAATCGAATTCAAAAAATTCAGTCAAATTCAGAAAATATCGGACAACAAACTTTAATATTTTAGTTCGACGGAGGGCCGCAGGCTTAAGGGTGAACGTCCCCCCGCGAGGCCGCAGGCCGAGCTCCGTGTAGCACCAAAGGTGCGGAGCGTCCCAGAGACGGCGTAGCGCGCGAGCCCAAGGGCCCGCAGGGCGAGCCCGCCTAGAACATTGCTACCCGCCTAAGTAATCGTAGTAGTAGTAGCAATCGTAGAACCGAAGTTAGGAGATAACTCAAACGAGATGTATGCCTTTAAGACCTCCCAGATCACCCCGCCATAAGTATTTTATATGAATCAATAAAAACAAAAAAATATACTTATATAATATAAAAATATAATAAATGAGTGGTTTGGCATCGTCTTCAAAACGTGATTCAAACGTAATCTGTACTTAAATGGGTTATTTTTAGCTTTTTAGTTTTTTTTGAAGTCGGTTTTTTTTTTGCTTTTTATTTCGCCATATACTTAGTAACCGTTAGTACAGTAATAAAAAGTATTGCGTAGTCTTGCATTGGTAAAACAGAGTTATACAGGTAGTTTATAAAATAACGGTATACTTACAGTTTTACCTCCCTAATAAATTTATGGTACCCTACAAATAACCATTTTTTTTTTATATCCTCATAAATGAGTTCATGTCCACGTACATCAGCAGGGCGATTATTTGAGCGTTTTAACCGCCTCATTAATCTGTCCGCAATATTGACGAACTCCGTATGATCCGAGGCGCCATTTTCGGTTGTCTTGTAGAAGTCAAGGTTTTCTACAATTCCTATCAAAATGATGTTGATAGCTTTTATGAGTTGGCCAATATTGCGGGTAGATTAATGAGACGGTTGAAACGCTCAAATAATCACCCAGAATATGTTTTTTGTTTGTTTTGTTTTTAAGTATGCCTTAACGAAGTTTGTCATTTATCAAATCAAATTCACAGTTACGGGATTGCTGCGTTCTGTTAAAATAACAGGAGCCAAAAGTGTGTTATTGCTGGCATAGTAGCTAACATTCACTATATTTATTTATGAGTTTCCATAGGTATATATAAAATAAATTCTAGCTACGGTGCCAGCCAATATACATTTTTAGACTTTAATTTTTTTCATTTTTTTTTTATAAATATCGGACAACCTCACACAAATCAATCTAGTCCCAAATTAAGCTCAAGAAGGCTTGTGTTATACTAGACGACGATATACGTACTTATATAGATGAATATATACTTTAATACATAGAACAACCATCACCCAAGCACAAATATTCGAGTTCATCATACAAATATTTGCCCCGGCCGGGAGTCGAACCCGGGACCACCGGCTCAGTAGGCAGGTGTCTACACACCGAGCCAAACTTGTAATAAAATGGAGTAAGGATGAGTCCCTCTTTATTGCTAAATATTTGGTTACCCCAGCAGAGTGGGACAAACTGCCCCTTTGGCGGCTTTCTTACTTGGCTCGTTCGAACGAAGCAATGAGCAGTCCAGGTATACTATAGTATTTACTAGGTCCATGGCGAATACATACATGGACTCGCGAGTTTTTATAAACTGTGGGTAGTTCGAATTACACAAAAAATATTCGTATGAAAATAAGTCCTCTTTATTTCATCATTTTATCAACATGTTCTATAAATAAATAAATTATAATTAATGAATTCAAGTTTGTTAAAAGTCATGTCAGTTTTAGTCATTTGAAGTCAAATAATGAATACTAAAGTCTAATAATAATTACAAAATCGTGGCAATTAATGTTATCAACTACACATTGCAGTAAAAATAACACCATCGTACATTGTCCAGATCTTAATATTATTTAAACAATTTTATTACTCATCCAATTTTCCTTACGTCTACCCTCATTACAATTTATTTTCAAATACCAATTTAGATTAATTTAAATCAAGCACTTGTGATAGCACTAAGACTAGACAACACCTACTTAAGTACAAGTCCTCTTTATTTCAAAATTTTATCAACATGTTCTACATTAAAAATTAGAATACATAAATAAATTAATTCAAGTTTATTAAAACACATGTCAGTTTAAGTTATTTAAAGTCAAATAATGAATACTAATTTAATTTCTTTTCATTTAGTCTAATAATAAAAACAAAATCATGGCAGCTAATCTTATTTAACTACACATTGCAGTAAAAATTAAATCCATCACACATTTTACATAGAAGTAATTTAAGTATTTTAATCCATCACACATTCCGCAGATCTAAACAAATACTATTTAAATAATTTATTACTCGTATTTTTTTTTCTATACTACCCTAATTGTAATTTAAATTGAAAATACCAACATCGATTCACTTAAATCAAGCACTTGTGATAGCACTAAGACTAGACAACACCTGCTTGCCCAATATTTCTGCAGAACCGTTCAGTATCATCGTAGCTAGAACCTTGGTATGAGGGTTCTGACTGGCAATGAAAACGGCGGCATTCTTGTAGTCCTTGATTCCGAGACCGGCCAGGTAGTCGTACACGAGGTCGAAGATGTCCGAGAGCTGCGCGCGGATCTCCTGCCATATGTCCCGCATGGATATAGCTGAAACCAACAGTTACATTAGAATACATCTACCCACAATTTTGAAATAAGTCAGATGTACTTACTAGAACGATCGTAAAAGTAACCTGTAATAGTGAATTTTAATTGGCTTTCTAAGTTTTCTTCAATAACTTTGCATGTTTGCTTGCAATTCTACAACACTTTGGAAATTACTATTCTTATTTGAGTTTAAATCTTACGACTCTGATTGAAAATGTTGATACAATGTATGTAATCTAAAATTATGAAAATCGGCAAGATTTGTGTAAGAAACCCATAGCAGACGGACAAAAGCCCAAGCTTGATGGGATTGCATCGTTTTCAGTATGACCACCTTTCGGATCAGACCAGCTTCATGGTATCATATTATTGTATAGTCATCCAAGTTACGTAGGTATTTCATTCCAGCACATTCCAGCTCAATTGGTCACCAGGAAGTGTTTCAAATCATATTTGCAAAATTTTAAACGTCGGGACAGGTGAAAGTAGAAAAACTTGTAAAAATATGTATTAGTATCATAAAACTGATGATGAAAAAAAACTCACCAACGAAGCCAAGCCCGCAAGCGCCACCAACTGCTCCGCCCAGCGCCGCTCCCATCCTTCCCCCATAAGCATTTCCTATCAGGCCACCAGCCACCGCTAAGCCTGCTGTTACAAGTACAGCTCCCTTAATTTTCTCGTTGCTCATCAATACACGGAAATCGAATTTATCACTGATTGATAAAATTAAGTTCTCAATCGATGATGGTTCGAAAGGCAGCACGCCAGGCAATGAATTACGACGCGAACAAAATTCGTAGCCCGAACACTCGCCGTAATCACTATCGAAAGACATTGTGATTAATTTTGATGCTTCTAGTTCAAGATGCAGCGGAAGAATACAAAGATGTTCGAGTCATCACAATACTGGTCGCCTAATTCGAATTTTATTTTCGTCTACCCTCATTTTTAAGTATAATACGGGGTCGTTCTAAATTTTGTATCTTTACCAAAAACATCACGCTAGAAATTCGGAATCCAACTTGCAGTGTTTAATTAATATAAGATATTTATTACTGATAACAGAGATCCATATAGCAATGTGTTACAGTCTGATTATTTTTTAAACACACATTTGACAGTTCTCTGTTGATGTTTGTAGTTATGTAGCAAAGACATATTGTTTGCCAAATCTAACGATTATTAAGTATATATAAATATAATAAATGTAATGTAATGAATTTAAAATATATTAACATAATCAAACTGTCTAAATGTAATAAGAAAACAAGCACTCACTCATGCATATTCACACACTCTTGTACATACATTCTAGTTAAGTAGATATAGTAAATAGCACTAGTAATTTTGTATTTATTTGGTTTATTGTTAATCTCCGAGTGATGGAAGAGCGGGTCGTTCCGATACAAGCAAACTGTGCTTAATGGAATGTCCCAACACTTCATGTTGTAACACAAACTTTTAAACTTAATAAATATGTTTGATTTTGAAATTAGACGATTAGCGTTTAGGGACTAAGCACTAGGGATGTTAAGGAGGTGGTTTTATCGGAACCGAAGCCGAAACCGGAGTTTTTAAATTTGTTTTAACGAAACCGAAAGCGAATCCGAAACTGAAAGTGAATCCAAAACCGAAACCGAAAGCGAATCCGAAACCGAAACCGAATTCGAAACCGGAGCTGGAGGTAAAACACTTTGAAAAAACACACTGCAGGCCGTGACGTGAACTCGTGAACTAAAACAATAAACGAATGAGTAAACAATCGTCGTAAAACACGTGGGGTAATTCCCGGGGAGACAAGTCAAAACCTGTTTGTACTTCTAGGCACACGCCGCGTGCCGCTGCTGCTGACTTTCGGCTCCGTTAAGACCTCCGCTTAAAATTAGACGAAACCGAAGCTGGAGCCGGAGGTGTTCGCTTCAAATTAGACGAAACCGAAGCCGAAGCCGAAGGTGTGCATTCAGCCAAGTTTCGGTATATCGGAGCCGAAGCCGAACCTCCGTAACATCCCTACTAAGCACCTTTATAGTGCGACGGTATTTTGACGACCAAAGTTTGTTTCTTTCAGTCAGACACCCATTCAATACGCCCCTTTGGTGCGACGCATTTGAAGACCGCGAGTGACCGCGAATGATAAAGAATGTTTGTATGTACATAGTCCACTATAGTGCACTTATAAGTGAATCACGTTTTCAAGTAATAAACATCTATTCCTTTAAACGAATATGATGCCGTTAAAAAACGAAGTCACATTATTGTGTATACGCCCCTTTAACGTAGAGCCCTTAATAATTATGGTTTTAATATAGTTGTATGATTAAAGCATAATGTAGTTGTTTTGTAACGCACCCCTTGAGTCCCTTGCCATGCGCATTCTGCCATATCTGTCACTGTCAACATAGATTAGAGTGTATCTGTATACTGTCAAATTGACGTCCATGTGAGTATTGTGAGTACATGGTTCGTGTTGTTGTTTGTATTTTTATATTTTTAACATCATCTTCCTAGCGGCATTTTACGTATTTCTGTATTAAATGAATAATGGTAAGAACCGTATACTCTCGCATCAGCGTCCGTATTGCCGAGGAGAAGCAGTTGCTATCAGAGGAGAAATGGATCATTGACGCCCTCACCAAAATCCGCAAACAGCGCAACTGCCTAATGGTAAAAAATATATAATTTTTGGATAATATTGCATGTGCTAGTAGTTTATATAGCTTTTTATTATTTAAATAACCAATAGGGCAAAGTAATGTTAATAGGTTTTTCGTTACCTTTCTTTCAGATCGAAAGACTAGAGCTTGAAAATCAGAAAACCCAGCTTGAAATGAACTCAAGTCGCCCGCAGTCAAGTTCGTCGTCTGCGCCACCCACATCCGCGGAGTCCCGGAACTCGCTACCTGGCAACCCTGCTGCCGGCGCTTCACAAATGGAGATTGAGGCTGTAGTCAATGAGCTAAATGACGAAGCGTTCTGCAACGACCAGGAGCTTAATCTCACCGTCACTAATCCTATATTGAGTAAGTATGGTACTCTCGACCATAGCTGCAAAGTAATTTGTTTTGTATTGAAATTTGGGTTAAAATATTTTTATCAATTTTGTTTATAACCACTCGTATGTGATATCAAAAATTTGCTAATCAACTTGAAATGTCCTGCATGGATCCCTATTTAATCATACAAGGGGTTAATATAATAATTGTTTTTACACAGCCCATTGTTAATGTTACTCATTTGTTTTTGCTCTTGCTAAGAAAAAGAGTGGTGTGATTGTTATAAAACAAAAACCTTCAGGTACACAAGGTCCACTTTCCTGAATGGACCACTTGATTTGCCCATATGATCCACTTTCCCATTTGGTCATCTTTCCCATATGATCCATGTTCCCATCTGGTCCATTTTCCCATTTGGTCCACTTTCCGTATGGTCCACTTTCCCAACTGGTCGTATGTTCTCATTTGGTCCACTTTCCCAACTGGTCTTTGTTCTCATTTGGTCCACTTTCCGTATGGTCCACTTTCCCATTTGGTCCACTATCCCATAAAGTAATAATAAGAATAGTGTGGTAGTTACAAAATAAAAAAAAAATCATACTATGGTGTACATTTGGGCGATTATTTGAGTGTTTTAACCATCTCATTAACACTTTCGCAACCAGATATAAAATTTAACCCTACCCCAGAAACCGAGAGCCCGCTAGGTGGGTAGCTCTTAAAGCAAAAATACGTGACCGGCATCTGAGCAAAGATTACGAGTGCCTACCAGGCGGGTTCCTGGTAGCGAAAGTGTTAATGTGTCGGCAATACTAACGAACTCTGTATGATCTGAGGCGCCATTTTCTTTTCTAGTAAATCTTGCGGATTTTTACAATTCCTATCAAAATGATGTTTATTGCTTTGAATGATGTAATGAATGAATGAATTGAACAATACAGCAGACACATTAATGGGACAGTTAACACTTTCGACACCAACAACCTGGAGGCCGGGCGCTCGTAAACTTTGTTCAGATGCCTTCCAACTCGATAGCCGGGATGATGCTATTAAAGTCGGCTCGGCTGGTTTCTGGGATATGTCTTACTTTTTTGTCTGGTTGCAAAAGTGTTAAATAATAAGTGTGTAAACATCTGATTATTTATTTCCAGGCCTTAACTACAATGACATGATGCAAGAGGAGGTGGAGTCGGACCACTCCGAAGAATCTGCCGATGAAAACAACTCGCTTTTGATCGACATGAACATGTTTATGAATGGGAGCCTAAAACCTGAAGAGTAGACTGCCAATATTGGCAGTTTCGCGAAATCCTCACTATCAACTAACCTCAAAATGGGAGATTTGGTTTTGTGAGAGATGATGAAATAACTGTGGGTACTGCTAAGCTAAAATTAGCTCTATCAGAAAAAACAGAATGATTGGTATGTAAAGTGCCAATTTCTGCAGGATTGTCAATTGCAATCCCTTAAAAAGGAGCATTGGACACTGAAAGTTAATGCTCATAATTATCATACCCCCGGGTTTTCGGTACACAAATGATTTAACCCTTAATACATACAATTACACTAATTTTATTTCTGACATGACGTAATTATCAACGAAATCCACGTCAGTTCGAGATTTCGGGACAATATTGACAGTCTTTCTTTCTAAAATATTCAGATTTTGACTAACGTGTAGATACATCATCATGCATTTAAGGGGTAACACTACGCTGCCAGTAGGCGTCAAAACATCTGTGCACCGAAAACCCCGAAAAGTTTTAATACGAAAATATGAGTTAAGTATATATTTTTATCAGGCTTACAAAAATGTTGATGTGACATTAAATAAATAAATATTATGGGACAATCTTACACAAATCGATCTAGTCCCAAACTAAGCAAAGCTTGTACTATGGGTACTAGACGACGATATACATAATATATAGATAACATCCAACACCCAAGCACAAATATTCGAATTCATCACAAAAATATTTTCCCTGCCTGGGATTCGAACCCAGGACCGCCGGCTCAGTAGGCAAGTTGACATTGACTTCATTGACACCATTATAAGGGGAATTTTGAAGTGTCAGAGGGTATTACTATCGATACCGCGAGGTTTTCGGTGCATAAATCATTTGATATCTACTGTCTGAGGGTACATTGCGACAGTTTGGAGATTAAAGAGGCGTTGACAGCATCAGTTTCAGTAAAAGTAAACAATCTAGAAGACCTTGGAAGGAAATTAAAACAACAATGTAAAACAAATGTTTAATTAACAAAGAATTAATTCAAGTTTGTCTTACATTAAGATTTACAAAGTATTCCTCTAACATGTAGTATATGTACAATTATATCGTATTGAATAAAATATGTCTCAACTGGATTTTATCATTTTAATCAAAATGGCACAGGATATACAAATCGCCCGAAAGATCATTTATAAGTTTAGGCACTCAATTCGTTATCGTTTTCAATCTAATTATTTTAGTACTGATTGTAGGCGGAAATAAAAATGAGAAAATTTCTATTTGATGAATTTAACATTACCATTCATATTTCTGAAGTATTCCAATTGATTGATCTCTGTTGTTTGTAGCTTTAAATAACACAGGGAAATCTCAGATTCACAATTTATGGAATAGGAAAGTTACTTAACGAATGAAGTCTAGATTATGTCCACCACACATAGTCACATTAAGCATTCAATTACTTTTTTAGCGGCGTAGTGTGCTTGCTTCCAATCACAGGTGTGACTTTTAGCCTAGAGTAATAGTTTTTCCTATTTCAAAATCGCACAGAATTTCAGCCTTCCGCCAATCCGTTTTTACTAACAGAAATAGGTAATAAATAACTGAAAATAAATAACACGTGATCAGCATGAAGCTGCTTTGTACAGTAGCCATCAAATATATTGCAGCATATAAGGCGTTCATAAATATCTGAACACGACTCTTATTTACTGGGCGTTACGGTACATGTATGTTCAGATATTTATGGACGCCTTATATGCTGCGATATATCTCATGGCGACTGTACAGGCACTGGGAAACAATGAGTCTGTGTACAGTACAGCCAGCATCAAATAGCAGAGTGAAGTAGAACATATCGGAACTGATTTTTACATAGTTGTAATGTAAAGGTGTCTTACGGATTTGTTCCCGTTTCACCAGGTTCGGATCCTTATTTCGTCAGAATTATCTATATATATTAAAACGATCATGCAGTGAACCGTATTTACACCTATCCGAAAAGGAAGATTAATGTTTACACATTTTACGAACGAGTATTATGGTGAAATTGTAGTCACTACATGGTATAAAACAGTCGCTTCTGCCTGTCTGTCCCTATGTATGCTTAGATCTTTAAAAGTACGCAACGGATTTTGAAGCGGTTTTTTAATAGATAGAGTGATTCAAGAGGATGGTAGCAAGCATTGCACCCGCGCGAGGCCGGGGCGGGTCGCTAGTAATTTATAAATATTTCTCGGCAACTGCATAGTTAATAGTGTTAACCCTTAAATGCATTCAATTACACTAATTTTATTTCTGAAATGACGTAATTACCAATGAAATCCACGTCAGTTTGAGACTTAGACAATCCTGAAAAAGTTTATATTGACTATATACAGATTTTGACATGTGTCATTTCAGTAACGTGTATATATATACATCATCATGCATTTAAGGGTTAATAGACTAACAAGCGTCGGTCCGACCCAGGGATAGCGGCACCACAGCAGGGAAACAGCTTTCATATGGCAATAATGTGAATAAGTCACATATTTGCATTAGTAAACGTCAAAAGCAATTTGTCATTAACCAAATTCAAAACATTGTTTACCGGAATTCTGCTCAATCCTTCGTTCTCCTTAAAAAATAAATAATGAATCCTATCGAAAAAAAAAACTACTTTCATCACTGTGGATAGTTTTGGCTTTATTATACAAAAATTACTTGAAATTTGCGGCTAAATATTTAGTCCTGTTTCCTTTTCGTTTACATCAGTGACATTCACCAACCTTTAACGTCAGTTAGGTACCAAAAATGTACCGTTGCCAGTTAGATTTAGTACCATTAATATTCTCAATATAGCGTGCGTTGTAAAACCCCGTTGGGCAATAATTTGATATTGAAAATCCGACGAAACGAGAATCTGAAGAAACCGGCGGAACGGGAACACGACGAACCAGGAACAAATCATATAATAAGCGACTTTGGCCGCTATAAGTAACAACTACATGATGCAGACTGTATAAGAAGGTACAGTTAACTAAACACCCATGGACTTCATGTAGCAATAATGTTTAAAGCCTGACCAGAAATATATGAGGATGCGCCATATTGCGGAATTTCACTGAAACTAATTTCTTACACTGGCAATGATTTTATGATGGTTTGTCAACAATGTAAATGTCATTCGTGGTGATTTCTTTAAAAGACAAATATTTAAAATTATCCAAAGAAAATGCCGAAAACCATCCACAATTTTGAACGTAAGATTATAAATAAGTAAAGTGTACATGTGATTACTACATGAAAAACAGCCAGGAAGAGATTGCATTCCATTAAATGATATTACGAGGTTAACTTAGTGGAACTTACAGGTATTTAAAAGTAATGTCATTATAGTGGGTTGTGATTGGTTGCGAAATTGTTGCCATGTTCTTATAAATTGCTTCCTCTTGACAATCCTCATATATTTCTGGTCAGGCTTTATATTCATTTACAAAATGGATACTTAACGGTATCTTCGAAGGTACAGTTAGTTGAAAGCAACACTGCCATTCATATGAATTAAAGGTACATTTCTTGCCCACTGTAGTTATTTGTATGAGATAACTAAAAATTGTAACAAAGACACTGAAATAAAACTTAGTTTTTACAGTGGTGGTGAAATTATAAATAAAATCAATTTAATGATTGATAATGACGCTTTACATTTTAATGTTTTTTTTTTTATAAATATCAACACGTACCTTTAGTTAGGATTTTACTTTAATAATGTTCTGGATTTGTTATCGATTGAACATTGGAATAAGCCCTGAAACATCTATTCTGTGCAAACATAGTTTACTTCAATGCTGTCAATCAGGTCCGTGGTGCCGTCGGTTTTATAATGATAATATATTATATAACTAGTTGCGAGTTTATGAAGACGCAAAACATGAAATATAGTTTTTGGAAGTTTACATGTATTAACATTATATAACCGAGATAACTTAGGGCCACTGAGTTGCCGATATACAGTCTTATTTTCTCACACTATGATTTAAATGTTTAATAAAAAAAGAAAAGAAAAAAACAATTATACAACCTTCAATTTATCAACTCATTGAAAGTTAACTATATTTGCAAAAATAGAACATAAACAGAATGACTGGATATCCTGTAAATTAATTCCCTCAACTAATTAAAATTAATATAAAACAATCAGAAAATTGTACACTCTACCGAACAACTTGTACGGTTTAAATAAAAAAAATAATCAGAAAGTCACAGTAAGATTCCTGTTCCTAAACACGCCAAGTATTATTTAATTACAAATTAACAGGGTATAAACAATTTAAGTTCGGATTATCAACTATTAATAACTTCCGCACGTAATAATAATCACAACAATTATAAGTATGAAAGTTCGTCACTGCATCTCAATCCATATAGAGGCTTGGCCACTATTTACACTTGCCCAAATATTTAATTCATCGGCCGAATCAACGAGAAGAGGCAAACGCGAAACATTCTTGACAAAAATGGCCAAATTTCATGGTATTTGGCTGTTTTTGGCGAGCGATAAATAACAGCTATTCGAACGAAATCATTGGTTTTATCTTTACCAGATTTTTCGCTATTCGGCCAAGAACGTTTCGGTCGTGGTCTGACCTGTTGCTACCGTGCATCAAACATCTTAAACACTGTTTACTGGGTCCATCACAATGACATATTAGCCTTACATACCTAGCGCGGTGTATTAGTGAACGTCTCAGACCACAGTTGTTTGTGGCCCGAACCGAAGGCGAGGGCCGTAAATACGCGATCTGCGGCTCTACGAATTACCGTCCGTGGTTTGTCTAAAGTTTTACTTCTAGTCTCGGCCAGCCCCTCTAGTACAACTATCAATGGCGATTCCTGTCGCGCGGCATAACGTCACCCGTCACTCTCTCACAGTACTGCACAGAAAGAGATGAAGATCTCGCGCAAGAGTCGCGTATCAGTTGTGCTAGGGGTGCCGGAAGTGAGATTTTCCCCCCAGAGCATCCCACTTACGTTATAGTGACGTGAAAACGTTTACCTTCTCAAATATAACCGAAAACACCGCGACGACGTGTCCTCACTAGTGAGTGTACATTAAAGGGGGCGTGGCTCACTTTTGGGCGCGGCGCTTGCGCGGCGGCGGCGGCGATCACGACACGCGCAGCGGCCCGCACGTGTAGAACAGGATGTAGGCGGCGCTCGACTTCACCTCGCTCGCGGATATCTCCGTCACCACGTGGTCGTCGTACTTGTACCATCTGGAATACACGACGTGTGTCAGCGGCCATCTTAACACTTTTGCAACCAGACAAAAAAGTAAGACATATCCCAGAAACCGGTCGAGCCGACTTTTATAGCATCAACACCGGCTACCGGGTTGGCCGGCATCTGAACAAAGTTTACGAGCGCCCGGCCTCCGGGTTGTTGGTGTCGAAAGTGTTAAGGCAAGCCGGGCCCAGGCTCTCTATCGCGACACTCTAAGCACCCTAATAGGAGCTTGTGACGATTTGCAACAATGGGGAACGGATGAAATTTAAAAAAAAACTTTAATTTTGTAGGTTTGAATAACTATTCCCTCGATTCTAGAAAAGGCATTATAGAATTTTCTGTAGTTTAAAAAGAATTAAATAAATGAAAGTTGTACGAGCATCGTAAGGTAACCTACGTAGGTGACGATTCTTCCGACATGGCAGGAGTACTGTGTGTTCCTAGGCTTCCTAGATACCTATTTAGATAGTATAATCAAGGAAGTTACGGAAAGTTATATGAACAGTAAGATTAGCTTTGAAATTGCAATTTATATTATCTAGAAGCATAACATCACTCGTGCCAAGTCGATAAAATTATGTTACCGTAAAAAACTACAATTTTCTCCTAGGAATGAAGGGGGAATTCCTACCAATAAACACAAAATTCGAGATTTAAAAAACAATCCCTATTTACTGAAGAAAGTAACTAAGTCATAAAGTCACAACAGAAGATATTTAGACTTGAGCAAAAAGAAGGCAAGTCCGTAGAAAAAGACTAGCAACAATTAGTAATCACTGTAATCAGACTGAGATACTCACTTGCCATAGACGCTGCTCTTGCAATACGCGGTATAGTGCCCGCCCTCCATGGATCCGTAGTGATTGGAGACCGCGTACAGGTTGTATATCTGGTTGTTGGGGGAGCAGTTGAGCGAGAACTGCCTCATATCGAGCTCCTCGAGCGGGAAGTCGATGTAGGTCTGCTTCTTGCGGTAGGCGTTGGCCATGTACTCCTTAGGGTCGACGTAGAACCGCTTGAAGTGGATGACGAGCACGGGCGGCAGCCGCGAGATGTCCAGCTTCTTGAGCGCGTCGCGCTTGTCCTGGCAGCCCGGGCAGTTCCAGCCGGGGATCGTTTCCCCGTTCAGGTACAGCTTCAGGCAGTCCTGGATATGTGTGACATTTTTACAGGCGAAGGAAAAGATAGGAAGTCACACATTTAAATAAAACAATTTAAACGGATTATATCGCGTGTATTAATTATTTGAGCCTCCCTGGGTTTCAGTACCTTTACAGATACCGTTTTCAAAGGTTGACTGAGAAAAACACAATTTTTCTGTATCAAAGTTACTTACTGTCCGAAGAAAATATTAGATAGGAAGTCAGTTGAATTGGACAATTTAATGGGCCAATTTTTATTTTGTTATCAATATTATTTCTCACATTTAGTGAGTTGGTAAAGTTAGTTATTCTGATCACGGTAAGCCCAATTTCAAGTTATGTTATATAAATTGTTCAATTGAGTTACACAAAATGTTACAAATCTAGCGCGGTGAATTCGTGGATGTCCCAGATCGCAGAAGTTTCTGGCCCGAACCGAAGGCGAGCCCAATAAATATGCGATATGGGGCTTTACGAATTACCGCCCGTGGTCTGTTTAAAATTTATGTCTTGACCCGGCCCGGAAATGAGGTTATCTTCCCAGAAAATCCCACTTGTACGGTGAGTTTACATAAAAGATATTTCACTCCAGAAGTTACGCTGGAGAGTCAATTTTCAAGTCTGGAGCCAGTTAAGAGGCCTTATTCCTTTTAAAATGCTGATTGTTTAGACATTTTTCTCTATGATCAAACATGTTTCTTAACATATTATCGATGTTACTACCTAGAACAGGGCTATTGGGATTTATTGGTATATATTTGAAACCTAGTTTGAATTTTTCATTGATAATTTTTGTTCGAAAAACTACTCGAAATTGACAAAATTCACTTGGAAAATTCGTTTTTTCAACTTATTTTCGACTGCACGCAATGAAAGCATGAAATAGCTACGTTACTACCTAGAACTCGGGAAAAAGTATTATTCACTTCAAAAAGTTGGTTGAAATTATCAATATATTCGTCATAATATGAAAAAAATAAATTTTAAAAGGAATAAGTCCTCTTAACGTTAAAAGTGATGCTCGCCCGCATGTAAACCATTTGTCAGGCTATACCAACTAGTTTTTGATCCTAGCTGAGAAAATTTCAGAAAAATTACTAACTTAAGAGATTTCGGAGGCTTCACAAGCATTCTTTTAGCTAATGATTGGTACAAGCCAATGATCAGTTAGGAAATGTAAGACTACATCATCAGGTCTTTGAAAGCGAGGTGTTTAGAGGCTTTGTCAGAGGTGAGAGGAACAGGTCCCAGGTCTGCCAGTACTCACGCTGAGCGTGCAGCGGTTGGCGTTGGCCGGCAGTTCCAGCGAGAGGTTGGAGAAGGACTCGTAGGTGACGCTCTGCTTCTTGCAGACGGTGCACTGCACCGTGGAGCGGATCTGTCCGTAGAACAGCCGCAGGATCAGGCTCTCCTTGCACTTCGTGAACTCGTGCCACGCCTTTTCCGATGGGGGGAGGCTGTCCTGTGAAGGGGGAACGAAACTGGTTTATGCCCAATTAGCAAATAAAGCTGCAGAAGCGCCTATACAGCCTTTATTCAGCTTAAATTGGTAGTATAAGGGCTCTATAAGCGCTTATGCAGCTTGTATGCTGCTTGGGTGACGACGCTGTTGGCGCAGTTAGTAGTGCAGCTGTCAAATATTTGTGTGATGAACTCGAATCGAAATATCTGTTCTTGGGTCATTGATGGATTAGATGGGTGAATCAACTTTTTTGTGTTGTATACTCTGTACCCGTTGTCTAAGTGACATCTTCATACTGTTTCATAGAAAAATGCTTAGGTTGTCCAAGGGACAAATTTTGCGTAACCATAGCAACAAGCTGCACTTAAAAGTTGATTTACCCAGATAATACCCATCTCTAGTACCCATAGTACAAACTGATTGATTCTTCCTTAAATATGTATTTTACTTATGAACACTATCGATATTTTTCTTCTTCTCTTTGCCGTTACTTTCTGCCAGAATGCGAGGCTTGAATGAACTTCTTCCAATGACTACAACGGACTTAGGCAGTTTGTTAGTTGAAGGCTTTCATATTTAGGGTCTATGTAAATGATATGATTCGTCTTTTTTTAGGATCGCTTGGATCCTCGGAAGGAAACTGCAATCTTGAGAGTTATATATATAGTCTTCGTACCTTGTGGGGCGGCTTGCTGGTGAACTGCAGGTCGAGGTGCAGCCAGTCCATGAGGATGGTGAGGAACTCGTGCGAGTCCTGCTGCTCGCAGCCGCGGAAGGCTCGCTGGTGTTTGCCAACCTCGTTCTGAGAATACACGTTGAACAGAGTCGATTAGCTTAGCATTACAAATAAAATTTATGCGATCTGGGGATTTAAGAATTACCGCCTTTCGTTTGTATAAAGTTTTACGTCTTGCTTGTCTCACTCAACATTTAGGTAGTAAATCCCTTTTACGACGTAATAGTACATTGTGTCATAAGGGCGGTAAGAAGGGGATTACTAACGAGGGTCTATTAGGAGCTATTAGCTTTTAATGGCCCGAGTTTGTAATCCTCTTGCTACCCGTGATACACACAATGTTTTTCAACTAATTTGCGAGGAATTATAAATAGTACATTACATACCTAGGGCGGTGAATACGTGCTCGCCTCTCTTTCGGTTCGGGCCACAAACACCTGCGATCTAGGGCTTTACGAATTACCGTCAATGGTTTGTCTAATGTTTTACGTCATGCCTTGGCCAGGAAGTGAGATTTTGCTACCGCGTAGCAGGTATCCGAACGTCGATAATTGGTTCCTGTCGATTACTAGTGCCGTCTCCCTAATTGGTCGTAAGGCCATCAACTTTCTGCGCCTAGGAATATAAAGTGAGGCTAGGTAATACGCGTAGGTAGGTAGGTAGTTACCCTGAGGTCGCCGGTGGCGATGTAGAGGTACTTACCCTGAGGTCGCCGGTGGCGATGTAGCGGTACTTACCCTGAGGTCGCCGGTGGCGATGTAGCGGTACTTACCCTGAGGTCGCCGGTGGCGATGTAGCGGTACTTACCCTGAGGTCGCCGGTGGCGATGTAGCGGTACTTACCCTGAGGTCGCCGGTGGCGATGTAGCGGTACTTACCCTGAGGTCGCCGGTGGCGATGTAGCGGTACTTACCCTGAGGTCGCCGGTGGCGATGTAGCGGTACTTACCCTGAGGTCGCCGGTGGCGATGTAGCGGTACTCACCCTGAGGTCGCCGGTGGCGATGTAGCGGTACTTACCCTGAGGTCGCCGGTGGCGATGTAGCGGTACTTACCCTGAGGTCGCCGGTGGCGATGTAGCGGTACTTACCCTGAGGTCGCCGGTGGCGATGTAGCGGTACTTACCCTGAGGTCGCCGGTGGCGATGTAGCGGTACTTACCCTGAGGTCGCCGGTGGCGATGTAGCGGTACTTACCCTGAGGTCGCCGGTGGCGATGTAGCGGTACTTACCCTGAGGTCGCCGGTGGCGATGTAGCGGTACTTACCCTGAGGTCGCCGGTGGCGATGTAGCGGTACTTACCCTGAGGTCGCCGGTGGCGATGTAGCGGTACTTACCCTGAGGTCGCCGGTGGCGATGTAGCGGTACTTACCCTGAGGTCGCCGGTGGCGATGTAGCGGTACTCACCCTGAGGTCGCCGGTGGCGATGTAGCGGTACTTACCCTGAGGTCGCCGGTGGCGATGTAGCGGTACTTACCCTGAGGTCGCCGGTGGCGATGTAGCGGTACTTACCCTGAGGTCGCCGGTGGCGATGTAGCGGTACTTACCCTGAGGTCGCCGGTGGCGATGTAGCGGTACTTACCCTGAGGTCGCCGGTGGCGATGTAGCGGTACTTACCCTGAGGTCGCCGGTGGCGATGTAGCGGTACTTACCCTGAGGTCGCCGGTGGCGATGTAGCGGTACTTACCCTGAGGTCGCCGGTGGCGATGTAGCGGTACTGGCCGGACCACAGCGCGCGCACCACGGCCGCCAGCTCCTCCGCGATGGCGCCGCGCGTGCCGTGCGCCCTGACACAACATCACACATAAAGGCTGATTTAGACGATGCCAATTTTGAGACGCCTAAATTACGGCGCCTCGAAAAGGCACCGTATAAACACTTTCCGCGCCATTTTTTCGCCGCATGCCAGCGCTGGCGCGGAATAGAACACGGGCCTATTTTTCGGCGCCAGTGACCCCCCCTCCGCGTCTCTCGCTGCCACTAATGACTGGTACTGAAAAAAAGCACCGTGTAAACACGACTGGCGGCGAGATTTAGGCGGCTGAACATAGTCATTGTCTAAACGGTCGGAGGTGTGCTGTGCGGTAATCACTGGCGCCGTAATTTAGGCGTCTCAAAATTGGCATCGTCTAAATCAGCCTTAAGGGTCACGATAACATCTCGATAGAGGAAAGGATCAAAGGATCGATTCTGCGCTCGTTTTTCTGGTAACCTGTCCGTAAAATCAACCTCCTTTTTAAATTAATTAATATCAATAGACTAAATGTTTACAATGAAGCAAAAAAATAATGGTCCAGGCAGGATTCGAATCTGTGTCTGCGACGGCTTTCCGGGCCAACACAGGCCTCCTACCTATTGAATCACTAAACCTGATGCGAGAGCTATTGAATTTTTCAACCAGTTGCTTCTTGCCTTAGGGTAGCATCGTAGCACCAGCACTAGCTGTTCAAGATGAAGTGATTAAAGATCATCGAGAGACGTCTCACTATCTAAATATCAGACTCATTGGAAATTGAACCTGTCGAGGTTATTTTTCTATTGGAAGAGATGGACCAAAAAACTTGGCCCGTATAGAACAAATGCAGCTTACGATCTTCGCTCACCTGTTGACATGCTCCATGTACTGGCCGTTGCAGAAGTAGTGCACCAGGATGGCGGTGTTGTTGAGACACTGGATGATGGAGTTCATGTAACATGTGTTGCCCAAGTTCTTCAGCCCCGTCAGCCCGCGGCCCTGTAAACATCGAACAAATGTTACAGTATTTAGGTAATGAAGCTCCAAATTAGACACTATTGTATGCTATCTGTGACGTCGACTGCACAAATCGTCAGTACGGGTAACAGTTAAAATGCGATAGGAAACTGTACCTATAAGTGTTAACTTTAAAATTATTCTCAAGCCAAGTAATGAATTTACTACTACTAACCTGATCAAAATTGCTAGGATCTGCGATTGACGGAAACACCCAATCTTCTTATTTCCGATGCCACGTTGCCGTCCAGCGTATCGTTGTTGTGTTGTGTTATTGCTTACCTTGGATACAATATGGTCGCTGGGAGATGTTGAAAGAAAGTATGACACCGTATTGCGTATAGTTTTGGGATCAGGCGATCATCGGACGACCCTGTTTTAATTTTTTATAACGTGATTATGGCTTCAATGTTAACAGTGCAAACTTCACAATCATCTGAGGTGTGGTTACATGGAACTAAAAGGTAATGTAGCTCTTATTCAACAAATTTTATTTTGGCAGAACTAATAAGTACCTATCGGTTGAGTACCGGTACGACGATACTCCACTCGGTCTAGCACAACTAGGCTTCACGACTCTTGTCGCGCGACATGGCATCGCCCTCTCACAGTACTGTGAAGAAAGAGATAGGTAATATTTCTCACGCGAGAACGAGTCGCGTGCCTCTGTTGTGTTAGAGGTGTTGAAATAACGCATAGACTTGACCGATCAAGTACCATATAAATACGCTAATCATGTATCGCTATCATTGGTTGACACTTAGGAAATATTGTAATTGTAAGGGAAATCTATATCTAGAGCTTTATATTCTATCGCAAGGGCAGTAAAGGGTCACTTAATTACATTGGTATCGATCTTAATAACCGTGTAATTAGCTACGTCTATTTCCAAACCCTTTAAATTTGCAGCGCTTGGCGATGAGCGGTCATCAAGTATTAACGCGCCTGTATCACTCACGCTAGCTTTCTTACTTCAATCAATGTTTTAGGGTTGAGTAAGAAGCAGATAGCAACCCTTAATAGCTAAGGAGCTTACGGATGCCACAACTTTGCTCGACCAGCGGCGCGGCGAGCGGTCGAGCGAACGATCCGAGCGCGGCGGCATAACGAGTGAGCGAGACACACGTACCGCGCAACGCTGCCGCTGTCGCGCAGTCATGGCATCTCCATTAAAGTAACTCTTGTATGTTTCCCATTTCCGGGACGACAGGTCAATTTAAGGTGAAATAAGTTTTTGCCATAAAAGTTTTAATGAGACACGCTTTTATTGTCGACTGTACTTTCGTACACAAACATTAATTGCTCATAATGACGTATCTTGTCTTGTTTAGCAGTTCATACGGTCTTCCGTTTTCATCATCAGAAGCTCCAAGATATCAAATTATTGTATTATCACGCAGTTTCATTTCCCCATTAGAACCCCTTTTACCTACCGACCCTTGTTTTATAGATAAACGTTTACTCGAATTTTCATTTCATTTCAGAAAGTATTCCTTTTCTGAAACCATACAATATTTTGGAATATTATAACACCAACCTAACCTAACCTTATCTATAGGTTGAATTGACAGTTTGCAAATCTTGAAACTGTCAACCTCTATATTATATTAGGTTAGGTTAGGCTCTCATAGTTTCCGACTTCTCCCTACTGACCCATTTGGATTGATCACCCTATATATCTTGACATTTTGTAATTGACCACGCCTTGGAACTATTACCCTTGCACCGTGGCGATGAGCTCATCAAGTATTGAAGCGATCATAAGGCACGCGTGCTCTCTCTGCGGCACGATTGCTTATGAATAATATAAAACATGTGGCATTGTAAAAAATAAGACGCGGCTTTACGCCGGTCATGAAATAGAGTGACCTTTTACCCGGCTAGACCGCAAGAAAAACAAAGAGTAAACTTAAAGCTAGAATGAATCCCATACACCCCAGGCCAAAAGTATGGAAACAAAGTTTATTCCTTGTTAGTTTATTTCTTAAGTTTATTTCTTGTTGCTAGTCTTCGTTTTTTTATTGCCTTTCTACAATATGTTAAACTGGCAATTTTTACAAGCAGAATTTGCGTTATTGGCTTTTTAAATGTTCATCATTTTTATATTGTGATTTTGTAATTTATTCCGTAAGGGAATCACAGGTTTGTATAGTAATATACGTTTGTTTCCATACTTTTGGCCTGGGGTGTATCTTTGATCTATTAGTATTTATTCTTCTTCATTTTCACTCATGAGGCCGCGGTGCATGTTATCCATCTTCGTCAAAGCATCAAAATATTTCGAAAGAGTAGGCATTTTGCCTCGATCACATTTTTTATTTAAGTTAGCCAAACATTTAGCCGCGATTGCACCTGATGTTGTGACAATAAGGCCTGAGAACATGCTTGCCTAGAAAGTCACAAAAAAAAACTTCTTCAGAAGACGTACATGAACACTAAACGCGTTACACTCCTTTTTTGGGCGGTGGTGTACTGCAGCCAAGGCTTATTTTGTTTGTTGTTTGACATTTATTGCTGGTTATGTTTAAATATGTAATTAACTCGAGCGATATCAACAATAAAATTGAGTATGTCGTATGTAATATAAATTATTGTTGAGAACATTATGATATTACTTATTCCATTAGCGCGTGTCCCATTAGGCTTCACGCTATTCATAAATAACGTGTAGGTATGCAAAATACTCTTTCAAACCTCAAAGTATTTGTTTGTGTGGCGGTTGGGTTAATCAATCCATAGTTTGCTCACTGCAACCACGTTAAGTTATAAATATAAATACGGCGTCGTGTCGGGCAACGTGACGTATACTGGCAATACGGCCTGCGTGGAAATTCACTGGGTAGCTGGGCTTAGCGACGTGACAACTTATCACCGGTTTCGTCATTAACTTTATTTCAAGTGAGATCGAAGTGAATTCTTGTATTTATTCGTACATGAACATGACACACCTTCTATCGTCCGGCGTTAAAAAGAACCGAAGTATTTGTTTGTGTATTTGGCGGGTCAAACAACACATCGGACGGCGCACCTACTGCACTTGGTTTGCTTTAATACAGCTACGTGCCGGCAAACGTGACAATACATCCTGCTATTGTTGTCAATACAGTCTGCAAAATTAACAGAGTGGTCGGGCTGAATGACCTCTTAACTGTTTACCTACTTTCGAGCAACGTCCTCATCCTCATAGGTGAAATCGAAGTAAAATGCTAGCCTATTTTAAATTTCCCTCCCTCCCTCTTTCTCGAATGTGTTTAGAAACAACTAAGCAATTTGTTTGTGTAGTTGGTGGGTCAAACAACCCATTGCCGGCCGCACCTATTGCACTCGCTGTACTATAAATGTGGCGCCGTGCCGGCCAACGTGACTAGTGTTGTCGATAGACCCCGCGTGGAAATTTACAGGGTTGCTGGGCGAATGACACGGCAAATGTTTACGTTACACCGACAACTACGGTCTCGTAGGGGCTTATTGTTGAGTTTCTTTCGGCAACAACAACAGCGGTCACCTCTCGGGGAATGCCGGTAGATTCACGATCTGATCGGATTTGTGAAAGTGCCCTTGTCGGAAACTTACTGAATAAATGATCTTAAATTCACTTTACGTACTGATCTACCTAATATATCGGAAACTTTACTGTTCACCTGAAACTATGTGTTGAGCTATGCTATGAGTCAAACTAATAATCAGCGGCTGCACACTCAACTCATTGCATGCACTGTGCTATTAAATATCCCGGCATGCCAGACAATACAACGTGACAGCTGTTTCTGTTAGCCGATACAGCCTGCGTGGAAAACAGGGTTGTCGGCCCGGATGACGTTACAACTCTTCACATTATCTGTTACAAAGATTATAACTGTGTATAAATCTAAAACTGATTTACAGTCATTTTTTTATGTCATAGGGGAATAAACGTGCAAACGGATCGCCCGATGGAAAGCGATTACGGTCGCCCAAATACACCCACAACACCAGAGGAGTCACAAGTGCGTTGCAGGACTTTCAGGGAGGAGTACGCTCTTTTTGTGGTTTCGTAGGTCAATTTAATTAAAGCCCTTACCTAACTAGTGCATGTTTTTTGAAAACCAATAAGGTACTAATCTAAACGGTAACTTGTAGTTTTAGTCTTGTATAATGAATTATCGCCTTTTTAAGTCCTTAAAGATAATACCCGGTGAACAGGTCATTCGCATTTTAGCACCCTTTATTTTTTACTAGGCTAGCCCCGTGGCTTCGCTCGTTTGGCAAGGTTTCACGTAATTCTTCGGGACCGATCATTTTCTCCAAGATAGAAAATGCTTTCGGTGCATATGCTATTTCTATGTGTCGCTGCTGCGTTAATAAAGGGAAAATCTATGCATAAAAAACACACTGACATGTAATGGGCTATGTATAATTTTGGTAGCACGTTAAGTGTGTTCAAGGAAATACGAGCGTTTTACTCGTATCTTTTCATGACAACATAAATCCTTAAACGTTTAAATCACATACCAATTAAGTAATTACTTGGCCTTGACCTTTGTTTATATTAGGGTTGTGAATTCGCTGTATATAATCGCATACTTCAGAAGTAGAATTTAATTGAAACAGTAACACGCAAGAAAATAATAAGAATACTAATAACTTACTCGAAAGTTGGTATAGTCAATAATAGAAGTAGCTAAACGCGCCACGGCCGCCAAGACACAAGAAGAGAATAATTGTTGTGTATTTACTCTAGCTGATGACGGTACAAATGTGTCAATCTTGTGATGTGAGGGATGAGGTAATAAAGGACACACTAAAATCATTTAAATATATCCTAATGCCTGTTACAGTATGACACAGTGAAACCCGCTGACAGGAGGTTCTCTCGTTTATTTTTCCGCTTTCATTTATTACTCATAAAGATTTTATAACAGTTTTATCTTAGGGTAGCTAATAAGTTGATTTTATTGGCGTTAAAGACAATATGCGTCAGAATAAAACGATATTTGCGTTGTTATTTAAGTGTAAACAAACAAACATTAAGGTTTAACGTAGACTTCTTGATTGTGATGTCGATTGATCAGCAAAAAGATATGGTTTTGCAGGCTTTGTGTACTAAATCCGACCTTGACCTTAAAAACGTGAAGCGGTATAACATAGCCCAAGTGGTTAGATTCTATTTACTAACACACCCACTTGCCTAGCAAAACTGCTTGTGTATCTGACCTTCTGCATCAATTAGTCGTGGATGTGTCCAGCAATTAACTTCATATATAACATAAGTAAGAATTTGACCTCGATTTCACCTGATGTAATGAAGCATGAGATCAAACATATAAATGTCTAATTAAATTATAACCTAGGACGTGTCCCATTGAATAAATTTGCACATCTCATGAAGAAGGCAGCGTCGTCGAATTGTGAAGAGTGTGGAGTTAATTCAGTGAATACAGGATTTTGACCTTACAAACGGTCCGGTAGTTTTGAATTTTTGATATGTTGTCTAGGATGGTTAGTCAGTGCTTAAAATGCAAAATGCACAATTCCCCCCCCTCCGCGCCCGCCGCCATATTGAAAAAACCGGCACTCTCTTCATATTTTTGCTCATATCTTCCTTTAGGAGCATTTTAGCTGGAAGAAAGCTTCGACAACATTATAGAGAGTTAAATTTACTACATTTTTTAGGGTTCCGTACCCAAAGGGTAAAAACGGGACCCTATTACTGAGACTTCGCTGTCCGTCCGTCCGTCCGTCCGTCCGTCCGTCCGTCCGTCTGTCACCAGGCTGTATCTCAAGAACGGTGATAGCTAGACACTTGAAATTTTCACAGATGATGTATTTCTATTGCCGCTATAACAACAAATACTAAAAATGAAATAAAATAAATATTTAAGGGGGGCTCCGATACAACAAACTTGTTAAACCTATATATACATATATATAGGTACGGAACCCTTCATGCGCGAGTCGGACTCGCACTTGCCCAATTTTCATTTTATATTTTGTTTCTAGGACAGATAGTTACGGAGATATGCACATTTAAAAAAACTTAAGAAATTAAAATTTCCAACTCGAAAACAAACTTCTGGATTATATCTTCGTTTAGGAGCATTTTAGCTAGAACAGTGCTTCGGCAATTTTGTAGAGAATTAAATTTACTATAATTTACATTTCTAATTTTGTTTCTAGGACAGATAATTACGGAGATATGTAAAAAATAAAGTGACGTTTTCCGAAAATGTATGTAAAAATGGACATGAGTTTTATAAGCAATTATATTTCCTACATGTTTTAATTTGTCCTAGAGTAGTCCATAACTGAATGACAGCGTTCTAAATCAAGAATTTTGAGAAATTTTCGGAAAATTCGACTTTTCCTGTTTTTTAAATGTGCATATCTCCGTAACTAACCGTCCTTGAAACAAAATTTGAAGTGTAAATTATAGTAAAGTTAATTCTCTACAACATTGCCTAAGCTTTGTTGTAGCTAAAATGCTCCTAAACGAAGATATAATCCAGAAGTTTGTTTTTCAGTAAGAAATTGCGATTTTTTACGTTTTTTTAAATGTGGATATCTCCGTAATTATCAGTCCTAGAAAAAAAAATATTAAATGGAGAATGTAGTAAATTTAACTTTCTATAACATTGTCGAAGCTTTCTTCTAGCTAAAATGCTCCTAAAGGAAGATATGAGCAAAAATATGAAGAGAGTGCCAGTTTTTTCAAAATGGCGGCGGGCGCGGAGGGGGGGGAATTGTGCATTTTGCATTTTAAGCACTGACTAACCATCCTAGACAACATACAAAACTTCAAAACTACCGGACCGTTTGTAAGGTCACACATTAGTACTTTAGTCTCTATTCACCGTATTAAGTACTTGAAGATGTACATTAATTTTTAATGGAATGTGCCTGGACTCGAGCTAAAAGGGAGATATTACTTCGGGACTCGGGGTGTAATTCTATTCACGTCACGTAGGAGTTTTTAGAGTTCTTATATTGGTGGAACCCTTATCGGAACCGGCAAAATGTGTATACAGTTTTTTTTATGTAAATAGTGCATACACATTTACTTGTTTTCGTGTTCCAATTTTTTTTTAAATTAATACGGTTTAAGTTCATTTTTCTATTATTATTAATGATGCATGATGCTATGTATTAGGCCTGCTGGAGCTGACATGTTCGTTAAAATGATCTAAGCTCCTTAATAAAAAGCCAAAAAAAATATATAAATAATATATAACCTCGAGTTAAGTTAGTTCCACTCTTTTGTTGTCCTACAATCAACTTAGGTACTAGATATTTGTATAGAATCTTTTTATCGATTCATAATTTTTTATGTGGTAATACCACATTTTTATTTTTATAAATAATGACACAAAGGTAAATTAAGAAAGAAAAATTGAATGCGATCTACTGCAATCGAAGCGGGATTTGAACCCGCGACCTCTGCGTTTCCGGCGCATTGCTCTTCCAACTGAGCTATCCGACCGCTACGTCAATCGCACGAAATCTTTCATCCCTTAATTCTTTTACGCTACTGGAGCGCCCTCTGTGTCATATATGTTTTTGAAATGCTTATGCGCATTAGCCATACCCTAGGATGTGCGTTTTTTTACACGCACGATCCCCAATCCCCATTGCTAGGTACTAGAGTCTCAATACTACTCTACTCTAACGTGATAGGAGCCTATACTTGCCCGTTGAGCCGGATGATGTGGTTTAGTAAGTACTTGGACCTGACCTTGACCTTGAGAACGATGGTACTTGTGGCCAGTAGTGTATCTCTGCTGTACCTTAAACACCTTCAGGTTTGTATTTAGTAAATAATGTTTACGAACACTCACCCTCTTAAACAGCCAGACGATGTGGTTCTGCGAGTACTTGAGTCTGACCTTGACCTTGAGCACCATGTTAGCTGTGTCCAGAGGTATACATCGTTGCTCGTAACGCAAAATCTTGATTTTTATCGAGACTTGATTTGGAATTCAGCGCTTTCCGTCACGCACTTTTCTATACGCGTGTATTTTTACTAGTTTTCTTTTTTATGGGAAGTCGCTTAAAAGTTTAGGGTACTAAAAGGCATTAAGAATGGTAATTTACTTTATATTCCTTCTCCGGGCACCTACTGTTTTTAGGTTTCGTCTGGGTTAAACTAGGTACCTACTCTATTCAATTTTGTTAAAAATTTTCGTTCATTTATTAATAAGGCTTTAAACTTACTAGTTGTTTACTTTTAGTTTTACATTTATTTAGCTTCACTTTTATGCTATATATTATTTCATTGCATCATCTTGCATTTCACAAACTGGATGTTACGTGCACTTCAATTAGATGAGAAATACTTCATCGATCGATTTTATGTTATTTTTAAACCATGGCCTTTATATTTTTTAGAGCCGTTTAGCCAATCAGTATCTCATAAGAAGAAGTGTTATTTATTCCATAATTGTTGATTTATATTTTGATAGCGGAAATACTAAAACTAACAACACTATAAGGTAGAACATGAAAATTGTTGAAAGCAGACTCAGAAACATTAGTATTCAAGACAATTAATACTTTAACACTAGGAGCAAAGCTTCATTGTACTCCTCATATAGCTATTTGAGGACACGTAGGCGTCATTATCTACTAATTGTAATTTATTTCAAAACAAATTAGTTTATCAAGTCATTTCAGCCACAGTAGCACAGTAGTAGAAACATCTATTCGACTTGCACTTTCAGCCTTTAAGCATTTTGCACTTTATTCCGATACTTATAAACACTATATTACAAGCCCGTTTCACTCGCAATCCGTGTATCTCTTACTACTGACAGTAGTTCGTTCTGTTTATTCACTTTTTCAATGTAAATAAAACACAAATGGCCTTTACCAATACTCGCGTACGACTTTTGGATTAGTCATTGCAGTTTTGGTGATCCAAAGTCAACAACTCTTTGTTATTTCGCTTTGTCCGCGGTTTACTTATTGCATGAGTGACTAGATCGTCAGACTGACTAATGTTAAGGGTTTAACGTGTTGCCGTGGGCGCGTTGGTGGCGAGACTGGCGCGTCTTGAGCCGTCTGGAAGGGTGGCAGGTAAGGGTGGGCGAGGTGACCACGTTGCACGCTTACCTAGGACTGATAGTGGGTTCAAAATTGTGTAAATTGCGAAATCTAGGACTGGATTATTATGACGAGTTTTGTAAATTACGTCACTCTAGGCTGTGAGTGGGATTTTCTGCTGGCTACGTGCGGCTAAATGCGAGTTGCATCCAGCTCAAAGACGAACCGATCAACGTTCAAATTGAAGTTGACAACTTGATAGTTCTCGTTCCATAAAGAAACGTACAAGTATTTAGGTACGTCACCCTAGGCCTGAAGTGTGCGCTGCTACGTGGGAAGAAAATCTCACTTCCTGGCCAAGGCATAGGCAAGATGTAAAACTTTAGACTTGCGATCGGGGGCTTTACGAATTATCGCCCGTGGTTTGTCTAAAGTTTTACGCCTCGCCATTGGCACAGCTAAATCGAACATGGATGTCGGCAAAATTGCGAACAGATAAATGGCAGCTTTGCGAGGCTGAATTCAGTTCTGGTCAAGTTTTCATTAAAAAAACAGATATAACTTTTAGGATTGCGTGTTTATTAGTCTCTGCGCGAACTGATTCTGACTTTTTGAAGCAGGTATGCCTACTAAAGGTAGTACAAAAAAGTTCACCTTTCCATAACGTGTGGCGACCGCTGCTAGAGCGTGTTATAGCTCTATACGTTTGATTGATTGCGTACTTACTGACGTATGAACCCTGTACAATACTGTGCTGTACGTATAGTTGAAACTAACTTGCCTTCTGAGTCTAAGAAGGCTGAAAGTCTTTATTTATTATATTTATATTATTAAGATATTTCGCTGGCTCACTATCACAGGGTTCCTAAAGTAAGAGTAGTTAATTAAATTTCGCATCACTATAAGAATATTGACATTGTTCAAATTTCAATTCTATAAAAGTCAATTAAGGTCAAGGATAATTGGCAAGCTTATAAATACGAGTACATAAATATGAGTCAACTAGTCAAACATAAAAAAAAACATTCACATTAAATTGACAAAACCCAAGATGCTTCGTATATATATTTTTGGTATAATGGCCAATTCATGATTTTACTTCGTACCCTAGTCTATATTGCATATTATAAATCGGGGTTTACCAATACTATAGATTAGAAATAAGTTTTCAAGATTTGTATCATCCCGATATAAACAAACAATAAGTTAAGTTCCACAATAAAATATCTTTAAAATAACGGAACGCACGTAAAACGATAATAATGTAATTAAAACGTTTGTGGTCCTTTCAACCGGATAAGGAAGTAATGAAACCAGTAGTTTATTATGATTGATCGTTTACGAATAGTCCCCGCCTACCATTTCTGCGTCCCTACTATTTTAGTCGAATACTTGTGCATGTGTAAACGGCACTAAAAATAATTGTATGTTAGCTAATAAATTACTGTTATTATTTATTCTAGGCAGCGCCTATTAGTTTATAAGTGTAGGCTAAGAATTATTATTCGTAAACAGATTCAAATCACACTAATATTGTAAAGGCGAAAGCGTGTTTGAGTGTGAGTGTGTTGAGTGTGTTTGTATGTTTGTGACTTCTTCACGCTGAAACAAGATTTGAATATTTTTGGTATCGAGGTAGCTGACGCCTTGCCTGGATAACTTTTGTCCCGAATAAATGTAGTGTTCCCGTAGGATGAGCGTTGGTAACCCCACACGCGGGGAGCAGCTAGTAAATACATATTTCATACATTGGGATTGCTGTTGACTTTGATTATATACGTTTGTTAAGCTCATCATCACCAGCTTTGATTAAATCTGACATGAAACGAAATCTCGACAAAATTCATGTGCTTTTTGATTGAAAATACGGATGAAACTATTTGAGGCCATTTACACCAAGTACACGCTTAGATAGTGTTATGTTTACATAAGTAAGGATGGATGGAACAATAGGACATATGTGACGCCGCTAGGGGTATCAATAAGGTAGGCTACGTGAGCCACATGCGTTCTCACCAGCGACAAAATCGGAGTTAACAGCAGTCGTCGTGGCTGAAAGCGGCCGTGAGGAATTATTATTCTTCACGGCCGTAGTATTACATCTCCGAAACATGTTTCCGTGTGTTTCAATCAGCAGGCAACGTGTCCCACGCATTACGCGTAAGCCCCGGCCATTCTAACCCCGCTGCCTAAACCCTGCGCGTGTTCGGCCACGGGACAGGATCTTCAACACGCGTGTTTTTTGCCGATAATTGGCTGTAATGAATTGATCCGGACGTTGCTTTACAGTGACGTAATAGGTGGATTAACTTTGGTTGTTGTTGTTATTCCGTCCCTTGGCTCACGCCTTGGCGAACGACGAATAGTAGTGAAGCCTGCCCATGCTTAGGCGGAGAAAGGCTGGGACGGAAATTTAAATAAATATTTGTAGGAAGTCAAGAAACTGCGCAGCTTCCCACGATTCGGTCTGTATAACAGGCAGGTAAGACCAGTTGGAGGTGGAGGGATTGTCGCTTGGCTTAGGAGAATAAGGAACGGCGGTTATATTTACCCAAAACTGCATAACTGTTGCAATTACATAATTTTTGATGAATAGGTATAACCGCCGAAATCGTAATTTTAAACGTAGTTTAAAGAGTGGCCCAGGGGACATCACCATGACAATGAGCATAAGAAAAGTTTTGATTGACCTTAATAGACTACTGGATTGTTCCTTTTTAATTACAAAAATAAATGATGCAGTTACGCGGTAAACTATTAACCAGCTTTATTATTAAGCGTGTTCAAGCATATCCCAGGGGTGATTACTTGGGCATTGTACACATCCGTTCAGCTTTTCGGTGTGATAAGGCTACAAACACACAAGCGAATAGCCTTCTTCAGTTTTTGTTCCATGTCATCATTGTACAGACATTTCATTAATTATGATGGTGTCCTCCTTGACGTACCCGACAATGGCGACACCCCGTCAACATACGTCACTTGTGATCGTGTGTTTGTGAACGAACTGGGATTCACGAGCCAAGTGCGCGCACACGCTTTGTGATACATAGTAAAATAGTAACTTTGAAAACATAATTTTGCATAAACAAAACAATCACCCTACCTTTTTCATGATTAGATCCTTATATCAACATTTCACCGAGTGAAGCAAATAAAAAGCTTGTACACGATCGGTAAATAGACAAATTCTCTATTTCTCAAGTAGGCTGGGTTGCCCAAAATACGCGTTACGTGGTAATTGGTCAAGAAATGCGATCGCAGACGCGATAGCGCCGGAATAATGCCCGCCCAACATTGGCCAAGGCCGTCGGAAGTGGGTAATTGTTTCCTGTACAATTATTTAGTAAAATTGCATTTTCCACTAGCGATCTTACACTTTTGACACCCAAGGGCTTTATTGCGCACAGTGTGACCGGACATGCATGAACCAAGTTTGGCTTTGCAAGTCACATCCGCGCACATGAACGGAGATTGTAAGAGTCGCCGTTGTCGGATACGACGAGCAAGACTATATATATTTCGCGTTCTGCTACTCGCTGCTTTGGTACACTTTTCTTCTGACTCATTGTAGTAGGGTGATAGGGTGATAGTACGTATCCTAATACCTCCTCGAGAGCATAGGTCTTTAGACGAACTTCCATCAGCGCTGACAAGCAACGACCGGAATACAACTTCCATCTATTTCTGTATGAGGCTTCTATTTGTTGATTCATTATCATCATAGCAGACGAATAACGTCCATGATGCTGGACAAATGATCCCAAAGAACTCCACAGTCTTGCGCTGTCCATATCCAATGGTTTTCTGCTATGTCAACCGGATCACATGTTCTTATTTTCAACCGACTTTCAAAACGAAGAGGTTTTCGATTCGGTTGTATATTATGTTTGCTACCTAAGAACTTCGTCAGTTGTATACCGATTTGGAAAATATATTTTTTATTATTCTAGAGGAGAATTTCCAAGTTGACCTCAGTAAACTTTGGTAAAGATTTGCTGACGAGATCTGTGAGGAATTCCAAGGAACTCTTTATACATATATTTATATCTACGGCGCTTTTGTTTTTTTTTACGTGCGACGAAAAAAGAGGGGGTTATAAGCTTAACATGTTTATTCTATGTATTTGTGTATCTGTGTGTCTGTCTCGGTAGCATCATCGCTCCCAAACGGATGGTTCAATTTAAGTTTTTTTTAATCAAGTGAGTTGTCCGTCGAGATTTTCGCTTAGGTATATTTATTTGGTGGAAATAGCACCAGTAGTTTCCAAGATATTCAGCTTTAATTGTATCAAGTGACTAGATCTCAGCGAATATTGAAGCCAAGAATTCCAAATTTTGTACTTATGTTCAGTTTTAGTAGCATTTTCTATATTACTCATTGAATGAGGGTCTCATGATGACCAGTCTCGTGTCGGGGGCCTTTTGATTTTTTTATGTGGGTTCTTATGATAACTCGTTCAAGTTCGAAGTAGGTTTTCTTAAGGTATTGGGCGTTTGTTTGTTGGACAGTAGATTGATCTCACCCACGACCCGCAGGCCACGAGGGCGGGTTGCGCGTAATTACTGGCGCGTAATCGCCTCACGTTGTGCGCTTGTGAGGATTCCGGGCCATGGCTGCTTTGCGTACGTCACTACTGCACTAGTCTATGCACCCTAGAACGTTCCTACTATTAAAGGGATGTTTTTCAGCCCCGCCATATTGCGGATTTTTTGAAAAAAAAATTGAAAGTTAGTGAATGTCATTGATGTATATAAACAGGAAACAAGACTAAATAGTCCGCAAACAAGTACTTTTCTGCATAATAAAGCCGAAACTATTCACAGTAAATGTGTTTTTCAATAGGATTCAGTACCATTTATTTCGGAAGAAGAACGAAGGATCTAGCATTCCGATAAACAATGTTCTGTATTTGGTTGATGACAACCTTACCATGAGTTAACAGTGACCGTTCTCGGTAGCGACTGCGTAAACCAATTGTATGGAGAAGGGCACTGTACCATTATTCTCTATACAAATCCCACACGCTGTCGCTACGGAGTACGGTCACGTTATCTTACGGTGAGAGTACAGCTTGGAGAGCGCATACCTAAAACGGGAATACCTTCGACGGCTTTTTCAGTAGAACCCGTTTTTCATGATGAACATATAACAGAATTGAATTGAATTTGCAGTGTTACACAAGCTGCTATTTCCTAAAATCAATAGCTAGCAAAAGCCAACTCGATCGCAATAAAAACATTGATCATATTTACAATGAATTCCAACACGACGGAGTTGGGTTGATTGTTGCCTTAAGTTTCGCTATGCTCACCTTGGTACACAACGGAACACAACGTTACACTAGTTTTATGGTGTTGTATTCGCATGTCTTTCGAGTTAAACGACAAGTGAATGTTGACTCACTAAGCTTGGACTGAAATGGGAAATTGACAATCGAAAAACTATTTTTTAAGCCCGTGTTTTGTAGCGTGAACAAAGGTTTGTAAGATAGTTTTACCGCGAATGAAAGTATTTCTTTCTTTTCACTCATTGCCAACATATTCTACTTTACGTATAAGATTTGAGAAGTTAGATTAATTTTGATGCGATTTTCACTAACGTTTATTATGATATTATAGTTTTTGTAGTCATTTAATTTATGCACTGAAATCCATATCAAAATTATACAGACAGACCAACTGTTAGTGAACTTTCGGAGTAGTAATAATGTACGCGGGTGTACGTGGGTAAATGTGAGTCATAGCTACATGTGCACATATAGCCGAGACCTTTGCTACCAGTCGATACAATATTTACTAGCCATAGCCATATTTAACTGAGTCATATTCAGATTTAGGTTCGAGTCTTTATTGGATACAAGCGAAATTTTGATAAAACTTGTATGAGAATAAAGAACGTTCCCTCTTCTATAATCCGATGTAATAGCAATTAGGATTAGTTAGTGCACGCCTAACAGTTTTAATTCCGCCTACTCATTAAATATTTTTTGTTTCTTGTGTTTGTAACACTAAGAATATATTTGTCCACGCTCGCTTCGCTCGCTCGTTCAGATAAGGGATCATCCACATATTACGTAACACCGTAAGGGGGGGGGGGGGGGGGGGGGGGGTCATACCAAACGTGACAGTACATGTTAAAGGTATAGCAAAAAAGCGTGACATAGGGGAGGGAGGGGTTCAAAAAGTCGACATTTTGCGTGACGTAATATGTGGACGACCCCTAATCACGTCGTGTCACAATGGGTTATAACAATCTTGTATTATGAACGCGATTAAGTCCCGTTTTGTTATATAATAATTAGGGATCGGAAATTCCGGTGGAATTTACCTAAAGTTGACAAAATCCTATTGCTATCTCACTGATACCTCAAACAAAGTCGCCTATACCTACAACTGAACAACAAAGCCGCCACCAAAGTGTAAGTATAAAAGCATCCAATTACCCGATGCCTAATAATAATGTAAAAAAATCGTGTAAGATTAAATCAATATAAATCTTATCTTACATTGGTGACGAAACTGTTTTATTCAATACTCACACTTATATTCGATTCCGGATTCAACAGATCCAACGTAATAATCCTGGTTCGTGGGGCGTCTATTTCCCTAATCCAAACTGTATGAGACCTACGGAATACATTGTGTTTTTACTTACATGTACTGAGACGACAAACTCGACGTGACCCCTGCTCGAGGGGCTCCTATCCGCCCAGCGGCCCGGTAGCTGCGGCAAGTACTCACCACGTCGCCCCACTGGAATATATTGTTGTTTTTACTTACATGTAAACGACGACGACGTGACCCCGGCTCGAGGGGCTCCTATCCGCCCAGCGGCCCGGTAGCTGCGGCAAGTACTCACCACGTCGCCCCACTGGAATATATTGTTGTTTTTACTTACATGTAAACGACGACGACGTGACCCCGGCTCGAGGGGCTCCTATCCGCCCAGCGGCCCGGTAGCTGCGGCAAGTACTCACCACGTCGCCCCACTGGAATATATTGTTGTTTTTACTTACATGTAAACGACGACGACGTGACCCCGGCTCGAGGGGCTCCTATCCGCCCAGCGGCCCGGTAGCTGCGGCAAGTACTCACCACGTCGCCCCACTGGAATATATTGTTGTTTTTACTTACATGTAAACGACGACGACGTGACCCCTGCTCGAGGGGCTCCTATCCGCCCAGCGGCCCGGTAGCTGCGGCAAGTACTCACCACGTCGCCCCACTGGAATATATTGTTGTTTTTACTTACATGTAAACGACGACGACGTGACCCCGGCTCGAGGGGCTCCTATCCGCCCAGCGGCCCGGTAGCTGCGGCAAGTACTCACCACGTCGCCCCACTGGAATATATTGTTGTTTTTACTTACATGTAAACGACGACGACGTGACCCCGGCTCGAGGGGCTCCTATCCGCCCAGCGGCCCGGTAGCTGCGGCAAGTACTCACCACGTCGCCCCACTGGAATATATTGTTGTTTTTACTTACATGTAAACGACGACGACGTGACCCCGGCTCGAGGGGCTCCTATCCGCCCAGCGGCCCGGTAGCTGCGGCAAGTACTCACCACGTCGCCCCACTGGAATATATTGTTGTTTTTACTTACATGTAAACGACGACGACGTGACCCCGGCTCGAGGGGCTCCTATCCGCCCAGCGGCCCGGTAGCTGCGGCAAGTACTCACCACGTCGCCCCACTGGAATATATTGTTGTTTTTACTTACATGTAAACGACGACGACGTGACCCCGGCTCGAGGGGCTCCTATCCGCCCAGCGGCCCGGTAGCTGCGGCAAGTACTCACCACGTCGCCCCACTGGAATATATTGTTGTTTTTACTTACATGTAAACGACGACGACGTGACCCCGGCTCGAGGGGCTCCTATCCGCCCAGCGGCCCGGTAGCTGCGGCAAGTACTCACCACGTCGCCCCACTGGAATATATTGTTGTTTTTACTTACATGTAAACGACGACGACGTGACCCCGGCTCGAGGGGCTCCTATCCGCCCAGCGGCCCGGTAGCTGCGGCAAGTACTCACCACGTCGCCCCACTGGAATATATTGTTGTTTTTACTTACATGTAAACGACGACGACGTGACCCCGGCTCGAGGGGCTCCTATCCGCCCAGCGGCCCGGTAGCTGCGGCAAGTACTCACCACGTCGCCCCACTGGAATATATTGTTGTTTTTACTTACATGTAAACGACGACGACGTGACCCCGGCTCGAGGGGCTCCTATCCGCCCAGCGGCCCGGTAGCTGCGGCAAGTACTCACCACGTCGCCCCACTGGAATATATTGTTGTTTTTACTTACATGTAAACGACGACGACGTGACCCCGGCTCGAGGGGCTCCTATCCGCCCAGCGGCCCGGTAGCTGCGGCAAGTACTCACCACGTCGCCCCACTGGAATATATTGTTGTTTTTACTTACATGTAAACGACGACGACGTGACCCCGGCTCGAGGGGCTCCTATCCGCCCAGCGGCCCGGTAGCTGCGGCAAGTACTCACCACGTCGCCCCACTGGAATATATTGTTGTTTTTACTTACATGTAAACGACGACGACGTGACCCCGGCTCGAGGGGCTCCTATCCGCCCAGCGGCCCGGTAGCTGCGGCAAGTACTCACCACGTCGCCCCACTGGAATATATTGTTGTTTTTACTTACATGTAAACGACGACGACGTGACCCCGGCTCGAGGGGCTCCTATCCGCCCAGCGGCCCGGTAGCTGCGGCAAGTACTCACCACGTCGCCCCACTGGAATATATTGTTGTTTTTACTTACATGTAAACGACGACGACGTGACCCCGGCTCGAGGGGCTCCTATCCGCCCAGCGGCCCGGTAGCTGCGGCAAGTACTCACCACGTCGCCCCACTGGAATATATTGTTGTTTTTACTTACATGTAAACGACGACGACGTGACCCCGGCTCGAGGGGCTCCTATCCGCCCAGCGGCCCGGTAGCTGCGGCAAGTACTCACCACGTCGCCCCACTGGAATATATTGTTGTTTTTACTTACATGTAAACGACGACGACGTGACCCCGGCTCGAGGGGCTCCTATCCGCCCAGCGGCCCGGTAGCTGCGGCAAGTACTCACCACGTCGCCCCACTGGAATATATTGTTGTTTTTACTTACATGTAAACGACGACGACGTGACCCCGGCTCGAGGGGCTCCTATCCGCCCAGCGGCCCGGTAGCTGCGGCAAGTACTCACCACGTCGCCCCACTGGAATATATTGTTGTTTTTACTTACATGTAAACGACGACGACGTGACCCCGGCTCGAGGGGCTCCTATCCGCCCAGCGGCCCGGTAGCTGCGGCAAGTACTCACCACGTCGCCCCACTGGAATATATTGTTGTTTTTACTTACATGTAAACGACGACGACGTGACCCCGGCTCGAGGGGCTCCTATCCGCCCAGCGGCCCGGTAGCTGCGGCAAGTACTCACCACGTCGCCCCACTGGAATATATTGTTGTTTTTACTTACATGTAAACGACGACGACGTGACCCCGGCTCGAGGGGCTCCTATCCGCCCAGCGGCCCGGTAGCTGCGGCAAGTACTCACCACGTCGCCCCACTGGAATATATTGTTGTTTTTACTTACATGTAAACGACGACGACGTGACCCCGGCTCGAGGGGCTCCTATCCGCCCAGCGGCCCGGTAGCTGCGGCAAGTACTCACCACGTCGCCCCACTGGAATATATTGTTGTTTTTACTTACATGTAAACGACGACGACGTGACCCCGGCTCGAGGGGCTCCTATCCGCCCAGCGGCCCGGTAGCTGCGGCAAGTACTCACCACGTCGCCCCACTGGAATATATTGTTGTTTTTACTTACATGTAAACGACGACGACGTGACCCCGGCTCGAGGGGCTCCTATCCGCCCAGCGGCCCGGTAGCTGCGGCAAGTACTCACCACGTCGCCCCACTGGAATATATTGTTGTTTTTACTTACATGTAAACGACGACGACGTGACCCCGGCTCGAGGGGCTCCTATCCGCCCAGCGGCCCGGTAGCTGCGGCAAGTACTCACCACGTCGCCCCACTGGAATATATTGTTGTTTTTACTTACATGTAAACGACGACGACGTGACCCCGGCTCGAGGGGCTCCTATCCGCCCAGCGGCCCGGTAGCTGCGGCAAGTACTCACCACGTCGCCCCACTGCGGCTGGAAGTCGCGCTGCTGGTTCCGCGGGATGACCTTGGCGGGTTTGGTGCTGCGGTCGAAGGATGGCGCCGGCTCCTCCTCGTCCGACGACACCTGATTGGAAGAATCAGTCAATCGTGGGTTGCAATGAATTTTGGTATATAAATTTGTGAAAATTAGTTTAAATTAAGAGGCCTTATTCCTTTTAAAATTTATTTTTTTCATATTATAACAAATATATTGATAATTTCAACCAGCTTTTTGAAGTAAATAATACTTATCCCCGAGTTCTAGGTAGTAACGTAGCTATTTCATGCTTTTATTGCGTGCAGTCGAAAATAAGTTAAAAAAACTATATTTCCGCGTGAATTTTGTCAATTTCGAGTAGTTTTTGAAACAAAAATTATCAATGAAAAATTCAAACTGTGGGTTTGAAATATATACCAATAAATCCCATTAGCCCTGTTCTAGAAAGTAACATCAATAATATGTTAAATAACATGTTTGATCATAGAGAAAAATGTCAAAAACAATCAGCATTTTCAAAGGAAGAAGGCCTAATTAATTAATATTATTAATTTTAATGTATTGTTTGACATTATTTCCGAAATAGTGATAATAATAAGTAATTCATTGAAACCGTAATTTTTTGTAAATGTTATCGTAATTTTAATCTTTTAATTGTGTATAACTAAAATGACCTGTGATCTGCTTCACCGATAAAATGAGTTTGAGTTTGCGTTTAAATAGAAGATAGGTTTAAGTAGAATCTATCGATTCATCACTTTTTGGCAGAACGCTTCGTTAGAAACTGACTAAACTACTACGTGCTATAACGTCTGGTAATGATCATAACTCACTAAAATTTCTGTCACTGTTCTTCAAAATGTCGTATCTAGTTAATAAATTGAAACTGATATACGAGCTTTGTTTTAAGTAGGTATTTGTTACTTAGTGAGTTTTGGTTGGCAACAGACGATACAACCATTCTGAATTTCCAAGTTGTGAAACTTTCATGTTTTGTAAATTTATTCGATTAGTAATAGCTTCAGAAATTGGTGGTTGTGAATTGAAACAGGCCTGAATGAATTTAGCCTTGTTCATAAAAAACAAATTTTAGCTTGTTTTTTTCTGCAATAAATGGAACAGCGATCAATTATTATGACGTATTTTACGTCATCCTAGGCTGTAAGTGGGATTTGCTCTCCGCTACGCGGGAATAAATAAATAAATCAATATCGGACAACTTCACACAAATCAATCTAGTCCCACAGTAAGTTCTAGTAGGCTAGTGTTATGGATACTAGACGACGATAAACATACTAATACAAATAACGTCCATGACCCAGGCACAAATATTCGATTTCATCACACAAAAATATTTGCCCTTGCCGGGATTCGAACCCAGGACCGTCGGCTCAGTGGGCAATTGCTTAACCACTGCGCCAACCGCGTCGTCGTTCAGGTAAGGGAATAAAATCTCACTTCCTGGCTAAGGCAAGATGTAAAACTTTCAACAAACCACGGGCGGCTTTTCCAATATAAAGCCCCAGATCGTATTTTTATGACACAAACACCGATCTGGCTCGAACAGAAGGTGAGGGTCATAGCTATGTGCTCTGGGGCTTTGCGATTTACCGCCCGTAGTTTGCAGAGTTCCACTCGCGGCCTAGGGTGACATAAATGTTGGAAATGTGTTAGTGGCGGGTGGTAGGTCACCTTGGCGATGTTGGGCGACGACTGCGAGCGGCTGAGCGCGGGCGCGTCGTCCGGAGACACCATGTACGTGTCCCCGTCCTCGTCCTGCGTCACAACATCACATCATTATATAGGAGAAAAACGTTTCATTACATCAAAATAAAAACGTTTATTCTGTAAGTACGCCACAAGGGCAGCTTTACATGTCTGAATCTGAAACTACTAGGATTTCACAAGAGACTGCTGTTGAGAAGAAAGCCGAAAGAAACTTTACCTTCCAGCTCAACTTCACATTCATATTCGTTAACTTACACACTGTGAGTACCATACCATGTGAGCATTAATTTTGATCAAAATTTATACCGTTATGGTGACCTCGCCCCCGTCGCGAGAGTCGCCGCGGACTGACTGGTAGGAAGAGTGATTTAGTTTATGCACCTGTACATAATTAGGTCTTAAAACACTCGTGTGATCATATCATTTCATTATATCATTGATTATGTAGTTTATGCAACTGTACATAATTAGGTCGTATTTCAAGACCTCTCATTACATAGCAGTTGCATAAACTACTATAGATAAACACAGTGTAGCCCCACCTTGTCCTGGGCGCGCTGCCCGCGCACGGCGTCGATGGCACAGTATAGCCCCCACCCACCTTGTCCTGCCCGGGTTTCCGCTTCTCTCTAGCGGAGGCCAGTTTCCGCTTGCGCTCCCGCTCGAGCGCCTCGCGCTGGCGGTCGAGCTGGGCGCGCTGCCCGCGCACGGCGTCGATGGCACAGTATAGCCCCCACCCACCTTGTCCTGCCCGGGTTTCCGCTTCTCTCTAGCGGAGGCCAGTTTCCGCTTGCGCTCCCGCTCGAGCGCCTCGCGCTGGCGGTCGAGCTGGGCGCGCTGCCCGCGCACGGCGTCGATGGCACAGTATAGCCCCCACCCACCTTGTCCTGCCCGGGTTTCCGCTTCTCTCTAGCGGAGGCCAGTTTCCGCTTGCGCTCCCGCTCGAGCGCCTCGCGCTGGCGGTCGAGCTGGTCGCGCTGCCCGCGCACGGCGTCGATGGCACAGTATAGCCCCCACCCACCTTGTCCTGCCCGGGTTTCCGCTTCTCTCTAGCGGAGGCCAGTTTCCGCTTGCGCTCCCGCTCGAGCGCCTCGCGCTGGCGGTCGAGCTGGGCGCGCTGCCCGCGCACGGCGTCGATGGCACAGTATAGCCCCCACCCACCTTGTCCTGCCCGGGTTTCCGCTTCTCTCTAGCGGAGGCCAGTTTCCGCTTGCGCTCCCGCTCGAGCGCCTCGCGCTGGCGGTCGAGCTGGTCGCGCTGCCCGCGCACGGCGTCGATGGCACAGTATAGCCCCCACCCACCTTGTCCTGCCCGGGTTTCCGCTTCTCTCTAGCGGAGGCCAGTTTCCGCTTGCGCTCCCGCTCGAGCGCCTCGCGCTGGCGGTCGAGCTGGTCGCGCTGCCCGCGCACGGCGTCGATGGCACAGTATAGCCCCCACCCACCTTGTCCTGCCCGGGTTTCCGCTTCTCTCTAGCGGAGGCCAGTTTCCGCTTGCGCTCCCGCTCGAGCGCCTCGCGCTGGCGGTCGAGCTGGTCGCGCTGCCCGCGCACGGCGTCGATGGCACAGTATAGCCCCCACCCACCTTGTCCTGCCCGGGTTTCCGCTTCTCTCTAGCGGAGGCCAGTTTCCGCTTGCGCTCCCGCTCGAGCGCCTCGCGCTGGCGGTCGAGCTGGTCGCGCTGCCCGCGCACGGCGTCGATGGCACAGTATAGCCCCCACCCACCTTGTCCTGCCCGGGTTTCCGCTTCTCTCTAGCGGAGGCCAGTTTCCGCTTGCGCTCCCGCTCGAGCGCCTCGCGCTGGCGGTCGAGCTGGTCGCGCTGCCCGCGCACGGCGTCGATGGCACAGTATAGCCCCCACCCACCTTGTCCTGCCCGGGTTTCCGCTTCTCTCTAGCGGAGGCCAGTTTCCGCTTGCGCTCCCGCTCGAGCGCCTCGCGCTGGCGGTCGAGCTGGTCGCGCTGCCCGCGCACGGCGTCGATGGCACAGTATAGCCCCCACCCACCTTGTCCTGCCCGGGTTTCCGCTTCTCTCTAGCGGAGGCCAGTTTCCGCTTGCGCTCCCGCTCGAGCGCCTCGCGCTGGCGGTCGAGCTGGGCGCGCTGCCCGCGCACGGCGTCGATGGCACAGTATAGCCCCCACCCACCTTGTCCTGCCCGGGTTTCCGCTTCTCTCTAGCGGAGGCCAGTTTCCGCTTGCGCTCCCGCTCGAGCGCCTCGCGCTGGCGGTCGAGCTGGTCGCGCTGCCCGCGCACGGCGTCGATGGCACAGTATAGCCCCCACCCACCTTGTCCTGCCCGGGTTTCCGCTTCTCTCTAGCGGAGGCCAGTTTCCGCTTGCGCTCCCGCTCGAGCGCCTCGCGCTGGCGGTCGAGCTGGTCGCGCTGCCCGCGCACGGCGTCGATGGCACAGTATAGCCCCCACCCACCTTGTCCTGCCCGGGTTTCCGCTTCTCTCTAGCGGAGGCCAGTTTCCGCTTGCGCTCCCGCTCGAGCGCCTCGCGCTGGCGGTCGAGCTGGTCGCGCTGCCCGCGCACGGCGTCGATGGCACAGTATAGCCCCCACCCACCTTGTCCTGCCCGGGTTTCCGCTTCTCTCTAGCGGAGGCCAGTTTCCGCTTGCGCTCCCGCTCGAGCGCCTCGCGCTGGCGGTCGAGCTGGTCGCGCTGCCCGCGCACGGCGTCGATGGCACAGTATAGCCCCCACCCACCTTGTCCTGCCCGGGTTTCCGCTTCTCTCTAGCGGAGGCCAGTTTCCGCTTGCGCTCCCGCTCGAGCGCCTCGCGCTGGCGGTCGAGCTGGGCGCGCTGCCCGCGCACGGCGTCGATGGCACAGTATAGCCCCCACCCACCTTGTCCTGCCCGGGTTTCCGCTTCTCTCTAGCGGAGGCCAGTTTCCGCTTGCGCTCCCGCTCGAGCGCCTCGCGCTGGCGGTCGAGCTGGGCGCGCTGCCCGCGCACGGCGTCGATGGCACAGTATAGCCCCCACCCACCTTGTCCTGCCCGGGTTTCCGCTTCTCTCTAGCGGAGGCCAGTTTCCGCTTGCGCTCCCGCTCGAGCGCCTCGCGCTGGCGGTCGAGCTGGGCGCGCTGCCCGCGCACGGCGTCGATGGCACAGTATAGCCCCCACCCACCTTGTCCTGCCCGGGTTTCCGCTTCTCTCTAGCGGAGGCCAGTTTCCGCTTGCGCTCCCGCTCGAGCGCCTCGCGCTGGCGGTCGAGCTGGGCGCGCTGCCCGCGCACGGCGTCGATGGCACAGTATAGCCCCCACCCACCTTGTCCTGCCCGGGTTTCCGCTTCTCTCTAGCGGAGGCCAGTTTCCGCTTGCGCTCCCGCTCGAGCGCCTCGCGCTGGCGGTCGAGCTGGTCGCGCTGCCCGCGCACGGCGTCGATGGCACAGTATAGCCCCCACCCACCTTGTCCTGCCCGGGTTTCCGCTTCTCTCTAGCGGAGGCCAGTTTCCGCTTGCGCTCCCGCTCGAGCGCCTCGCGCTGGCGGTCGAGCTGGGCGCGCTGCCCGCGCACGGCGTCGATGGCACAGTATAGCCCCCACCCACCTTGTCCTGCCCGGGTTTCCGCTTCTCTCTAGCGGAGGCCAGTTTCCGCTTGCGCTCCCGCTCGAGCGCCTCGCGCTGGCGGTCGAGCTGGGCGCGCTGCCCGCGCACGGCGTCGATGGCACAGTATAGCCCCCACCCACCTTGTCCTGCCCGGGTTTCCGCTTCTCTCTAGCGGAGGCCAGTTTCCGCTTGCGCTCCCGCTCGAGCGCCTCGCGCTGGCGGTCGAGCTGGGCGCGCTGCCCGCGCACGGCGTCGATGGCACAGTATAGCCCCCACCCACCTTGTCCTGCCCGGGTTTCCGCTTCTCTCTAGCGGAGGCCAGTTTCCGCTTGCGCTCCCGCTCGAGCGCCTCGCGCTGGCGGTCGAGCTGGTCGCGCTGCCCGCGCACGGCGTCGATGGCACAGTATAGCCCCCACCCACCTTGTCCTGCCCGGGTTTCCGCTTCTCTCTAGCGGAGGCCAGTTTCCGCTTGCGCTCCCGCTCGAGCGCCTCGCGCTGGCGGTCGAGCTGGGCGCGCTGCCCGCGCACGGCGTCGATGGCACAGTATAGCCCCCACCCACCTTGTCCTGCCCGGGTTTCCGCTTCTCTCTAGCGGAGGCCAGTTTCCGCTTGCGCTCCCGCTCGAGCGCCTCGCGCTGGCGGTCGAGCTGGGCGCGCTGCCCGCGCACGGCGTCGATGGCACAGTATAGCCCCCACCCACCTTGTCCTGCCCGGGTTTCCGCTTCTCTCTAGCGGAGGCCAGTTTCCGCTTGCGCTCCCGCTCGAGCGCCTCGCGCTGGCGGTCGAGCTGGGCGCGCTGCCCGCGCACGGCGTCGATGGCACAGTATAGCCCCCACCCACCTTGTCCTGCCCGGGTTTCCGCTTCTCTCTAGCGGAGGCCAGTTTCCGCTTGCGCTCCCGCTCGAGCGCCTCGCGCTGGCGGTCGAGCTGGTCGCGCTGCCCGCGCACGGCGTCGATGGCACAGTATAGCCCCCACCCACCTTGTCCTGCCCGGGTTTCCGCTTCTCTCTAGCGGAGGCCAGTTTCCGCTTGCGCTCCCGCTCGAGCGCCTCGCGCTGGCGGTCGAGCTGGGCGCGCTGCCCGCGCACGGCGTCGATGGCACAGTATAGCCCCCACCCACCTTGTCCTGCCCGGGTTTCCGCTTCTCTCTAGCGGAGGCCAGTTTCCGCTTGCGCTCCCGCTCGAGCGCCTCGCGCTGGCGGTCGAGCTGGTCGCGCTGCCCGCGCACGGCGTCGATGGCACAGTATAGCCCCCACCCACCTTGTCCTGCCCGGGTTTCCGCTTCTCTCTAGCGGAGGCCAGTTTCCGCTTGCGCTCCCGCTCGAGCGCCTCGCGCTGGCGGTCGAGCTGGTCGCGCTGCCCGCGCACGGCGTCGATGGCACAGTATAGCCCCCACCCACCTTGTCCTGCCCGGGTTTCCGCTTCTCTCTAGCGGAGGCCAGTTTCCGCTTGCGCTCCCGCTCGAGCGCCTCGCGCTGGCGGTCGAGCTGGTCGCGCTGCCCGCGCACGGCGTCGATGGCACAGTATAGCCCCCACCCACCTTGTCCTGCCCGGGTTTCCGCTTCTCTCTAGCGGAGGCCAGTTTCCGCTTGCGCTCCCGCTCGAGCGCCTCGCGCTGGCGGTCGAGCTGGGCGCGCTGCCCGCGCACGGCGTCGATGGCACAGTATAGCCCCCACCCACCTTGTCCTGCCCGGGTTTCCGCTTCTCTCTAGCGGAGGCCAGTTTCCGCTTGCGCTCCCGCTCGAGCGCCTCGCGCTGGCGGTCGAGCTGGTCGCGCTGCCCGCGCACGGCGTCGATGGCACAGTATAGCCCCCACCCACCTTGTCCTGCCCGGGTTTCCGCTTCTCTCTAGCGGAGGCCAGTTTCCGCTTGCGCTCCCGCTCGAGCGCCTCGCGCTGGCGGTCGAGCTGGGCGCGCTGCCCGCGCACGGCGTCGATGGCACAGTATAGCCCCCACCCACCTTGTCCTGCCCGGGTTTCCGCTTCTCTCTAGCGGAGGCCAGTTTCCGCTTGCGCTCCCGCTCGAGCGCCTCGCGCTGGCGGTCGAGCTGGGCGCGCTGCCCGCGCACGGCGTCGATGGCACAGTATAGCCCCCACCCACCTTGTCCTGCCCGGGTTTCCGCTTCTCTCTAGCGGAGGCCAGTTTCCGCTTGCGCTCCCGCTCGAGCGCCTCGCGCTGGCGGTCGAGCTGGGCGCGCTGCCCGCGCACGGCGTCGATGGCACAGTATAGCCCCCACCCACCTTGTCCTGCCCGGGTTTCCGCTTCTCTCTAGCGGAGGCCAGTTTCCGCTTGCGCTCCCGCTCGAGCGCCTCGCGCTGGCGGTCGAGCTGGGCGCGCTGCCCGCGCACGGCGTCGATGGCACAGTATAGCCCCCACCCACCTTGTCCTGCCCGGGTTTCCGCTTCTCTCTAGCGGAGGCCAGTTTCCGCTTGCGCTCCCGCTCGAGCGCCTCGCGCTGGCGGTCGAGCTGGGCGCGCTGCCCGCGCACGGCGTCGATGGCACAGTATAGCCCCCACCCACCTTGTCCTGCCCGGGTTTCCGCTTCTCTCTAGCGGAGGCCAGTTTCCGCTTGCGCTCCCGCTCGAGCGCCTCGCGCTGGCGGTCGAGCTGGGCGCGCTGCCCGCGCACGGCGTCGATGGCACAGTATAGCCCCCACCCACCTTGTCCTGCCCGGGTTTCCGCTTCTCTCTAGCGGAGGCCAGTTTCCGCTTGCGCTCCCGCTCGAGCGCCTCGCGCTGGCGGTCGAGCTGGGCGCGCTGCCCGCGCACGGCGTCGATGGCACAGTATAGCCCCCACCCACCTTGTCCTGCCCGGGTTTCCGCTTCTCTCTAGCGGAGGCCAGTTTCCGCTTGCGCTCCCGCTCGAGCGCCTCGCGCTGGCGGTCGAGCTGGGCGCGCTGCCCGCGCACGGCGTCGATGCGCGCCGCCGCCGCCGCCAGCTCGCGCGCCGCACACGCCTGCTCCGCCATCACACGCTGCTTCTCCACTGACATGCAAATAGTACACTGTTGTCACAGACCACCCCCACTAGAAGGAGCATGTAAGGCACATGTCAGGCGACCCGCGCGCACCAACGTTATGGTACGGCAGAACATTAAAGTATCAACACGGCGGCCACCATTTAATTGCATCCATGTTTATGAGGTCTCTCTACACCACTTAACATTACAATTTACCATGTTATTTATTTAATTTCTTTTTTCGTTAACGTACGCATGGATCATAAACAAGGACGCAACTAAACGGTGGCGGCCGTGTTGACACTTTAATGTTCTGCCGTACCATATCGTTGGTGCGCGCGGGTCGCCTTACATGCTCCGTCTAGTGGGGGTTGTCTGTGGTTATAGAGCAGGGGTGGCCAACAGGTCGATCGCGACTGTTAGTCCAGTCGATCGTGGCAAGGCAAAAAATATAAATACGTAGACCAGACTTCCCAACGTGATCACCTACTGCTGATTGGCAGATCGCACAGGGTCTCCTTAGTGAACAAGAGATCTTGGGTCCAATCAAGTTGGCCACCCCTGTTATAGAGGCTGTAAAGTAAGCAATGGATGAACGAGTGAATTTCGAAGGCCGAACCGCAGGCGAGGCCTTCGATAATACGAGTTTATCTATTGCACTTTTAGCCGAGACTGAACACAGTGCTTTTCACGACTAATGCGAGGAAATACATTTAGGAGCAGTTCGTGAAAAATATATATGATCCAACCGTAACAACTACACATAGACATCTACTGTCCCAGTTATAAAAACGCTTCATTTGAACGAAGATGCCACGACCTTGAGTGATAGCGGCACCGGCGCGCGGTACGTGTCTCGCTCACTCGTTATGCCGCCGCGCTCGGATCTCTCGCTCAACCACTCGGCGCGCGCTGGTCGCGCAAGGTCGTGGCCAGTGCCCCCCATCTGTACCGTGGGAACCCAGAACGATACCTACACATCGCCTGTCGTGGCCGACACGCTTAGCCAGTCGGTTGCCATGCCACACGCGCTCACGGACGGACGCCGCCGGTCGCGCTATAAAATCACCAAAAAAATGGCTTCGTCGCGAATGAGACCAACGCGCTGCAGTGTTGCGGGGTGTTAAAAACATAAAAGCAACAGACATTTATCCTTTTTTTCTTTGTCGACAGACGATGAAATGTTACCAAAAATTCTTAGAACTTAATAAGCACCTACCTAAACGCATTGCATACACTGTTATAATAGATACATGTAATGTTGAATAAATAAACCTACCTACTTAATATACTTAAATTCATAGAAAACATCCACTACCTACATCAACAAGTGACAATAATTTACTCAAGATTTACCAAATCAGTTTAGTGCGTGTGGCGGGAGAGTGCATTGCACGGCCTAAAAAGGGCGTAAACGTCGGCGTTAGTAGTTAGTAATTGTTCTTGACACTTAAGACCTTTTCCAAGGAATGCATTCGCAAAGATGAAACGCGTGATCAGATTATTATAAAACAACTTGTACCTAGTGACTGTTTCGAAGCTTGTAATGATAGTATTATACAATAATGTAACACATTATATATAGGCACCTATCAAACTTTATTTAGTAAGTACCTACTGTCACCGGGATATATTTAGGTTACTTAGGTACCTAAACAGAGATTTGTTTTTGTTTCAGGTTTCTGGTATGTTCAGATAGAATAGGTAGCTAAGATTCCGATATACCTACTCGGAAATTTAAACAATTTTAATGGTGTGCCGCAGCGCATGTGAATACCTATTTCTAGTAGGTACCTAATGATAATTAAATTTGACTAATAAATTTAAATAAATCGATCGTATTTTCATTTATCTTGACTTTTTATAAAATCGTTTCTAAGCGGTGTCAACCCTAGCATCGTTTTGCCGGCACGTGCGGCCAACGACCCGCGCGTTCAAGGTCGCTCCATTGTTAAATTGAGTAGGCATGAAAAGCGGTAGGTATTTGCCTTTTTATTCAGACATGAGTATCTGTTCGAAGAACTATTATATTAATCTGTGTCGTGGCATCTCCGTAACATTTCACCGCCAAGTAAGGCATTGGGTGGTACGCCAACCAGATATCGTCATCAGCAGAGCCCGGAATTATTGCGGTGAAACAAAAGACTGACGCAAGCTAGCTAGCAACTGTTGATGTCCCCTGGGCCACTCTTTAAAACTGGGTACGCATTTTTCACATAACGATTGATTGTCATAACGTATTGTTTGTCATTGTTAGTCATAACTCTGAAATTATTTACTTTACAAGAGTTTTAAGAGTAAAATTTAGGTTAGGTTAGGTTAGGTTTGTATTATAACGATCATGAAAATTTATTTGATTCATAGAAAAGTTGAAATTATGACTACAAAAATTATGACTAATAATAATTATAAATAAGAATTTTATTAAAGCCATTCCTATGTAGACTATCTCTTGACAATAGCAGAAATATGCATTAACAACAACACTTTTCTCAAGAAACTGAATAACAACAAGAAAAAAGTTGATCCACCCTCCGTTTATCTCCTCTATTACACATCTATCGATATAGATAAAAAAGTTTCTAAAACTAGCTAGATTGCGGTCAGTCTTTTATTTAATTTCCAACCTCCGATGATTAGCGTACTTTCAGCTTATGGAGAGCTGGCGCCGAAATTCACAGCTCTAGATATGTAATGTACTAAAGATCTAGAAACGAAGCACTTACGGTGAGTGTCCTCGTTGGAGATGGACTCGGCCAGCTTCTCGGCCTCCGCGCGCTCCTTTCTTTGGTACTCCTCCAACTGCTGTCGGAGATTCAGGTTCTCTTGTTCCTATAAACAAAACTAAGTAAGTTATGTGACCAGTCTCAAATTCTGAACTTTAATATTCATAATTTTACTTTTTAATTTTTTACGTACAAAAAACTTGATTTGTAATAAAATAGATTGCAACTAAAACATATAGAATTAAAAATCTTTTATATTACAAATACAAAGATAAAACAATGAAAAAAATTTAGACCATGACCAGGATTGAATTGGTATCTTAAATTCTTAAGCCACCAGTAAATTAGCTGCAGAGTCTGGTAAGGGTAACTTCGATTGTTATCACTGCTTGATGTCGTTTTTAGACCCTTGTAGTTTTTGCATTTCAACCGGCTTTTAACGGCATAATAAGCCGGATAAAATGCAAAAGTACAAATATCTAAAATCGACATCAAGTCATCACTTTAAAAACTGCGAAAATCGTGGTAGCATTATTTTAAGCAATCAATAAAAAAACATTTCTCGTCTGCTAATGAGAGATGGGCTTAAGACGCTCTTCGAACGATTAATTGTCTATTCGGCACCCCCTTTGCTTTGTGCAATAAAGTTTAAATCAATAAATACGGAAAACTAATCTAGAAAAACGATGGTCACTGGAAAGATCCAGGGGAAGAGGCCTCGGGGCCGCAGCCTCGTCGGTCCGACCACATCCGCGCCGCACGCGACTCCGACTTCCACGACGCTGGCCGATGACCGCGGCGCAGCATCTTCCGGAGGAAGCTGTCCCACGGTGGAAGTCACGCCCCTCAGGATTACGATGAGGAGGAAACAAATAACGTGACGTGGACGGTTGGGCTGGTCCACAAATTTAAAGTCGCTCAGAGAGCTATGGAAAGGGCAATGCTCGGAGTTTCTTTGATGGATCGAATTCGGAACGAAGTGATCCGTCCGAGAACCAACGTTACCGACATAGCTCACCGTATTAGCAATTTGAAGTGGCAGTGGGCTGGCCATATTAGCCGAAGAACCGATAACCGGTGGGGTAGACGTCTTCTTGAGTGAAGACCACGGATCGGCAAGCGTAGCGTGGGACGCCCTCAGACTGGCTGGTGGCTGGCAAGAGCTGGATGAGAGTAGCCGAGGATCGCTTACAATGGCGTGCAGTTTTTTTTTTTTTTTCATGTCATAGGGGGCAAACGAGCAAACGTATCGCCTGATGGAAAGCGATTACCGTCGCCCATAAACACCTGCAACACAAGAAGAGTCAAAAGTGCTTGCCTACCCGGAGGACGAAGATAGAATGCCTCTATGCTAGTAATTTCACCGGCTATCTTACCCCCCACACCGGAACACAACAATGCGAACATTGCTGTTTAGCGGTGGGTTAGCAGGCAAGACGGTAGTAACAATCCGGACGGACCCTGCACGAGGCCCTACTACTCCAAAAAGGAAAGTTGGAGAGGCATATGTCCAGCAGTGGACAAGAATAGGCTGATGATGATGATGATGATGATGAATAAGGGCGGGGCCACTCACCATGTCGTACTGCTTGTTCTCGAGCTGCATGAGCTGCGAGATGATCTCCTGCTCGCGCAGCTTGTACACGGAGCGCGCCTCGTCCCGCTCCTCGGTCTCGCGCTGGTAGTGGGTCTTCTCCCAATCCTGGACAAAAGTACAATTCCTTTATTAACACTTTTGCGACCAGACAAAAAAGTAAGACATATCCCAGAAACCGGCCGAGCCGACTTTTATAGCATCAACCCCGGCTACCGGGTTGGCCGGCATCTGAACAAAGTTTACGAGCGCCCGGCCTCCGGGTTGTTGGTGTCGAGTGTTAAAAATACTAGCTGCAATGATGACCTGATGAAGGCGCCTGGAGTCAAGGCAGGACCGATTATAGTTGCGTCCTTTGGGATAGGCGCAGCCTAACAGTAGACGGTTTATTGATTGTTATGTTAATTACATGGTAATAAATAATTCTGAGGTAAGGAGGCGCTTACAATGTTATGCTTTTGAGGTAAGGAGGCGCTTACAGTGTTATACTTCTGAGATAAGGAGGCGCTTACAGTGTTTTGCTTCTGAGGTAAGGAGGCACTTACAATGTTATGCTTTTGAGCTAAGGAGGCGGTTACAGTGTTATACTTTTGAGGCAAGGAGGCACTTACAGTGTTATGCTTCTGAGGTAAGGAGGCGCTTACAGTGTTTTGCTCCTGGGTAAGGAGGCGCTTACAGAGTTTTGCTTCTGAGGTAAGGAGGCACTTACGGTGTTATGCTACTGAGGTAAGGATGCACTTACAGGGTTATGCTTCCGAGGTAAAGTGGCGCTTACAGTGTTATGCTTCTGATGTGTTATACTATGATATTATAAAATGATTTCCAAAAAGTCCAACAGGCAATAATATACAAGCCCGGAGATAGATAATACAAGCAAATGTACCTGTTCCGCCTCTATTCGCTGCATCTCGAGCGTGAGCGAGGTGTCGGCGATACGTTGCTGCTGTTGCAGGATCTGGGTCATGTTGCGCGCGCGCTCTTCGTACATCTGGAGAGCGGCAGCCTGTAACAAAGCAACTGTTGCAGCAACACGCCTTGTGTGATGAGAAACATTGTCATTTTATATACTTTAATGATTTTAAAATCTTCGAATTCAATTTGCCGGTGACAACCAATATTTGTGGGCACGGATATTTGCTTTTCAAAATAAATAGATATTTAAGTATATATTTATCTTCATAAGTATGTATATCGACGACTATTACCAGTAGCACCAACCTACTGAAGCTTTGTTGGCAACTAGATATTTTTTGTGACAATTAATAAAAAGAAAACCTTTCGAATAATCAAGTGTGCCCGAATAATTTCAGAAGATCCCTATGTTCATTCAGTTACCTGCTTTAATTATCTGTTAATCCATTATCATTTTCCGTTAGTTTGTAACAGCTAATACAAATCAGCTAGTATTATCGTCTAGTTATAAGTCTGTTTAGTCCGTAGTCATCACAGCTGTAATATGTTTTTTGAATAAATTTATTATTATTAATTTATTATTATTATTATTGTAAAAAGCTTAGTCAAGAAATAAGATAAATAAAGGAATAATCATAATCAATCCTGTATCAATATGATAATATTTAATCTAGCAAAGCCTTTAATACCGTTTGGTAACTAAAAGTTCGTAACCTGCTTCTAAACGGGAAAAATATCGCGTGTTGTAACTGGTTACAAAAAGGGACTTTCCCATTACCGATTCGTAACCGCGGTTGGTATCCAGCTTCGAAACGGGAATAAATATCCCGTTTTGTAACTGGTCACAAAATGGGAATTTTTTTCCCATTACCGATTCGTAACCGCGGTTGGTAACCAGCTTCGAAACGGGAAAAAATCCCGTGTTGTAACTGGTTACAAAATGAGATTTTCCCATTACCGATTCGTAAACGCGGTTGGTAACCAGCTTAGAAACGGGAATCCAATCATGTGTTGTAACTGGTTACTAAATTAGATTTTCCTATTACCGGTTCGTAACCGCGGTTGGTAACCAGAGAGATTGCTTCACGCATCAAGAAGAATTGCGGATTCCGGAAGAAACGACCACGCTTTTCGAGATTTTTAAACTCATTTTTACATTGGAAACCTTAACATATATTGTGACTCGAAAAACAAATTAAAGTACAGATGCGTGTGTGTGGAAAATGGCACTATGCAGGCACATTACGTAACCAGCTACGAACAGGGAATTTCGGATTCCCATTTCGTAGCCAGTTGCAAATATTGGTTACAAATCGGCACTTCGCAGGCCCATTACGTAACCGGATAGAAACAGGAAGTTTTGGTTTCCCATTTTGTAGCCAGTTGCAAAATTTGGTTACCGATCGGCACTACGCACGCCCACCACGCAACCGGCTACGAACAGGAAATTTTGGATTCCCATTTTGTAACCAGTTACAAGACTTATTTACCAAACGGCACCAAAGGTAGCAGAGCATCGTGAACATAGGTCTTAATTATTACAGTTCCATCGCCAACATTCACGTGTTTCACACGTATGCTGTGCCCTTACGGTTACGTTAACTCACGGTAAGGGTACAGCTTTAGCAGTACTTGCCGAAAAACCTGTAAATGGAACCTGTTACCTTGCTGCTGCGGTCGACGGCGGGCTCGGCGGGGCGCGCGCGCGCCGGCGCCGTGGCGTCCTGCCACACCGGGTAGTCGATGTCCTCTACAACACGACATTATAGGTATTACTATTGAGAAGGTACCTAATGTACCTATAGCCTGACCAGTTACGGTTTAAATGGTCCGATACCGGCATTATAAACAGCTTTTATACGGCAATAATGTGCGCGTTATAGAATTTCAGTAAGGTATGTCAACAATCAATTTAAATTGTTGCACGGACGAAAAAGCATGAATCATTGTTCGTTCCGCCTGAGCCAAGCGTGTAAGCGAGAGCGGCTTGTGACGCATCTATCTCTCTTCCACTCCATCGGCCGACATGCGTTATCACGTAAAATTATCGTCCGTTAACCGACTTTACAGACAACCAATTTCTGTTTATCGTTATGCTGTTCAATCCTCCGGCCTTCTCCTGAAATACATATTGAATAGTAGTAGATAGTCTTGGGTACTCGAGGGTTCCGCACCTTCACGTCCCACTGTAAGGTTAGTATGTCCCTCTCGGTATGTGTCTACATACCGAGTATGTCCCTCGCAGGCTTGTGCCGGGGCGTGGGCTGCGGGTTGGTGGTGAGCGCGGGGTAGCGCAGCAGCCAGTCCTCGTAGCCTCCTGCTAGAGCTAGTGGTGGTCGAGGGTACTGCACCTTCACGTCCCACTGTCAATAAGCAACAATCATATTAATCCGCTCACGAGAGGATCTATTTTATTAGATATAATTATCACAGATATTTTGTTATCTAGCTTATGGCTTAGGCTCGGAGTTCAAAACCAATCTGAGTAATTCCACTAAAGTGTAACACGTATTACCATTTTGCGCCACGCTCTATCGTGGAATTACCCAAGTCCATTAAACTTTATGTACGTATGGTGAAGTTTGCTGGGAGTGATTGATTGAAAGAAGTCCAGAATCTAGTAGGTTGATATGCCTTGTTAGAGGCTTATGCCTAGTTATAAATAAATAAATAAATATTAAGGGACAATCATACACAAATCGACCTAGTCCCAAACTAAGCAAAGCTTGTACTATGGGTACTAGACGACGATATACATAATATATAAATACATATATAGATAACATCCATGACCCAAGAACAAATATTTGCACAAATATTTGCCCCGGCCGGGATTCGAACCCGGGACCGCCGACTCAGTAGGCAGGTGTCTACCAACCGAGCCAAACGCGTCGTCAGTCGTCGTCGAGTTTTAGGATTGTTAAGTAACAGCTCCTATACAATGAACTTCCCAAACAACCATAAAATATACTAGAAGGCTGAAAATTGTAAGCAAAGTTTGTCAAAGTAACCTTCAGCAAGATGGTCTTCAACAGATGTAAAGTGTTCCCTGGGATGACGGCCGTGCTGCTCCAGTCCAGCATCACGATCAGTTCCATGCTGGCGCGCGTGGCCCACACCGGCTTGGAGGGTGCGGGGAGATTCTGCTCCAGAATGTGCGCTGATTGTCTGCGAGAGAGGAGATACCATAGGTATTTCAAGATAAACGACAAAGCAGCGGGATCCATTAAACTAATCCTGACCCAATCACTACCCGTGATTTTAGTGGACAGAATTATATCCAGTAGGACACCCCAGAAAGTAATATCACCCAGGGGATCGTGCTGGATATAGCGTCCAATAGCATCACCTGGGTAATCTCATAAGACATATTCGTCCAATACAATCACTTGGGCGATTGGGTCAGGTGATCTTTGTGGATGCTCTGGACACTAGATCGAAACTCAATTTGAAAATGTCAGCCGGCTAACGAAATCTGAGTGTGAGGCAAACTGTGGCGAGTGTAATGGTGAAAAGTCTTCATAGCAGCTCCAGACTGGTCTAAAGATCTGATCAGGAATGTTCCCTTACCCTGGCGATATGCACTCCTCAGGCACACTGATGCAGGCAGGGTAGTTAATATGGGATTCGATGTAGTCCTTCCCGGGGCGCGCGTCCAGGATCATCACCTTCATCTTGCCGCTCTTCAGGATAGTGTACAGCTGTTCACTGCGGATTGTGACTTCGTCGAGGCCTGGAATATAATAGTTAGGGTTATAATACGGTATTTGATGACAGCTTCTTTTTATGAAACAAACGATCTGTTATTATGAAGTTTATAAGCAAATATTGGCTTTTTTTTTTTTTTTATTCTCTTTATTGTTTAGGCGCATTTAATCCTTAATGATTATGTCAGCCCCATCGTAACTTAACCTATACATATCTTCTAATTTACGGGTTATCCGCGTACTTACTTAAATAATTTAGTACAAAAGTGTATACAGCTTTAGCCTCTGCTGAGTTGGGCGCAGCCAAAATGCATTGAAATGCACCTATATCTAATCTATTAAGATTTAGTTCCACTAACAGCGCTTGCCTTTCGCGTTCGTTCCGCGCACATTCCGTTAATACATGTTGGACGTCTTCTAGTGCGTCACAAACACTACAATTTGGTGATGGTTGTTTTTTCATCATGTAAGCAAACTTACGTAACGGAATGTGCCCGGAACGTAATCTTAAACTTATCTTTATAAAATTTCTACTTAACTTTATATTTGTAAACCAAGGGATATGAGGAGGCTCACATTGCATTGTTTTGTACACACCTTTAGTTTTGCAGCGTTCGTCAAAATGTTCTTTCCAGATGCAGTGAATCTTCTTTCTGTATTTATGCACTATTTCGGTAAAGTCTGGAGGAACATAAACAGGTATACCTCCCGCGCTGGCAGCTTTAGCAAGAATGTCCGCCTCCTCATTGCCTCTTAGTCCTATGTGTGAAGGAACCCACTGCAACCTCAGAGTCATATCCTTAGGTAACGTGTTTACCTTCTGGAGTACAGTGTAAGCTAACGCTGTGCCTCTGTTTCCAGAGGCGCAGCGAGCTATATGTTGCAACGCGCTTTTGCTGTCCGTAAAAATCACAACATTTTTGTAATTACAATTAACTGCGTGAGATATTGCTTCCGAGATTGCAAAAAGTTCCGTCGACATAATACATAACTCTGACGTAATTTTGTAAGACCCATTGGATTTGTTTGTTTGATCAAAGTACGCAGCCCCGATATTATTTGCATTTTTAGATCCGTCTGTGTAAATTTTGTGCCAATTGGTATAGTTTTCGTTCAGTTCCAATAAAGTGTTGTTTTTTAGTTCCCGGGGGTTGTAGGTATTTTTAGGGTGCGTAACATGATCCAAGTTAGTAATAATAACGTCCTTGACATTAATATTTGTGACCCACGTGTTCAAATTAAACATTTTCAGAGGCTTTGATGCAAATACCTTTTCACACTTAATGTCGTCGTAAGTACTTGCCAAAAGTGGTTTTTTCTTTTTGTCCCAGTAACGAGTTTGTGCCGATAAGTTTAGTTCATTTAACAGTTCCATAGTAATGTTGTTTGTACAAGAGAGACATTTAAGACAATATTTGTTAGCCAAAAAAGACCTGCGAAGGTATAATGGTAGTAAGCATAGCTCACTCTCCATCACCTGTATTGGTGTAGTTCTAATAAACCCTCCAATTATTCTTAAAGCTTGGTTTTGTAGCCTATCTAGCTTTGTTACGTGACAACTGGCACTACAATCTTAAACAAAACACGCATAATCGAGCCTACTCCGTATTAACGCTATGTATAATCTTCTTAAGTGGGTAGGGTGCACTTTAGTATATTTAAATGTCTAGATACTTTATCCTTTACTTCATTTATATGAATTTTAAAAAGTAACGCCTTATCTAAACAGAACCCCAAGTACTTAATTTTTTCTACCACGCAGATCGGACTGTTTTTATGTGTAAAATGAATGTCATGTACTTTGTGTCCTCTGCTAAATAAACACACTTTGGTCTTATTATGTGAAATTTCTAAGCCTAATTGTTCCAATATATTTGCTACTTCATCAAACGTCATTTGAACACATGCTACACTTTCATTTAGACTATGTGACTTTTTGTATATGACAAAATCATCTGCGTATTGGGACAAAATTGTATTTTGAGTCAGTTGGGCTATCTTATGGGTGACAATGTTAAATAACAAGGGAGACATAGGGTCTCCCTGAGCTAGACCCCTATTACACCATCTAACCAAATCATTAGTATTATTTTCTCCTTTTATTTTAAGTTGCCTGCTACTAAGAAACTCCCATAAATAGTTACAAAGTTTAGAACCAACAGATAAGTCGTCTAATGTGATAACGACCTTTTCTATCAGCACATTATTGTAGGCACTATCTATGTCTAAGAAGCAAGCGATAGTTGACATTTTTTTGGAAAATCCAATTTGTATATATGTGACTAAGCGCACTAAGGCATCAAGACAAGATCGCCCTCTTCTAAAACCTGTCACGGACTCGGAAAGTATATTGGATTTTTCTGTATACCATTCCAATCGTTTTGTTAACATAGCATGAAATATTTTGCATATACATGATATAAGTGATATAAGTGACGTAATTTCACGTCGGTATCGGTTCGATTTCCCATTTTAGGAATAGGTACTACTTCTATGCTTCGCCACTGCTCTGGTACAAAAGCATTCCTAAACATAAGATTATATAGTTTTAATAAGTATTCTTTAGCGAGTACCGGTAAATTAAATATCATGGAATAGGTTATTTCATCGGCACCAGGGGCAGTATCCTTCTTTTTTATACAGCACATTAGTTCGTGGAGGTAAAATTCTTGTTCTAACTGTGAATTCTTAGATGTAAAAGTAGGTTTACGAGGTGTTGCAGAATCCGGTGCTAGACAACAGAGTAACTCACTTTTCTTATCGTGAGATACGGTGAGTGTGCGACCTTTGACCCCCTTCGCCCAACGCATTTTATTCCATACCTCTGAAGCGGTGGAAGACTCGCCTAACTCGTCACAAAATTTATGCCAGCCATCTGCTTTAGCGCGACTTATTTGTGTTTTACTTTCTTTGGTAATTTTTTCGAGTATACTTAGGTTTTGTGGCGTGGGATTACTTCGGAATTGTTTTAATGCTAACCGTCTTTGTGCAACTATTTTAGATAATTCCGGATTCCAATAAGGTTTCGGCGTAAACTTTTGTAGGGGATTTTTGGATGTTATAGTTTTAGGTATGTGTTTATTTGCCGATTCGTTTATTAGTTCAAGAAACAAGTTATACATTGTTTGAATGTCCGAGTTGTCTGTTAACCGCATTGAAAGCTGTTCTTCGATATACTGCCTATATCCCGACCAATTTGCTTTTTTCAGATTTCGTTTAGAAGTGCGCGTCGGGGCGTCGCTATACTTTATGGAATATTTAATAATCAGGTGGTCACTACCTAAATTTTCGTTAGAAACCTTCCAATTAAAGTAAATAGCTATATCGGTGGATACAAACGTAACATCAGGCGCCGATTTTTGCAATACATTGTTGACTAATTTAATTCTAGTAAAATTACCGTTATTTAATGATATATATCCGTATTCAAATGCTGAATCCGCTAAATGCCCGCCTCTGCTATCGTTTTTATTGGACCAGTTAGAATGGTGACCGTTCAGGTCGCCTGCTATTAATGACAGTTTAGAGAATTTGGAAAAAATACTATCCCAGTCGCCCCGTGTCGAGTGTACAGATGATGGACAATATATTGATATTATATTTTCTAAATACTTACAGTTCAGAACCTTCACGTGTAAAATTTCAATCCCTGGATTGTCTATTACAATTGGATTGGAATGTGATTGAATGGATTTATGAACTAAGATGGTTACGCCGCCATAACCGTCATCTCGATCGCACCGGTATACATTATATCCATTGAATTTAATCTCAGATTCAGCCTCTAACCAGGTTTCACTCAGGATAGCAATATGAATTTTCTCCTCACTCATTAATGCCTCAAATTGTAGACGTTTAGGCTGTAAGCTTTGTGCGTTTCATTGAATTATGTTTAACACGAATTCCTTATCCATTATAAAAACTAGACATTATGCTACTCAAAAAATCTCCATCTCTGACTATGTGTAATATAAACTTGGTTATTACTTCCGTAACGAGCTTCCAACCTAACTTTATTTTTTCCTCAGCAGATGATTCTGACATTACAATGTCTTTCGCTTTTTTCAAAAATATAACCCATGAAAACATATCACTCTTTTGGTTTCGATTTTGTTGTCCCGTCATTTCCCCTTGTTTGTCCTTCCTTATTTCTTGAGTATTCGTAACCTGTATCTCTTCTACGTCACTATTCCCGATTTGTTGTGGTTTGTTCAAACTTTTCGTTTTCTTGGGTTTTATTATTGTACCACGATTTTTCCGGTTTCTACCCTGGTGGTCCTTTGTTTCGTTTTCTGAAGTAGGTTCTTCTGCATCCATCTCCGAGTCTGTGTTATGTCTTTGTGTATTTCTCAAAAAGGCATCTCGGTATCTAAAAGACGTAGAACAGGCTGTTTCTGGCGCCTGACTCTGTTCAATAACGACCGTGGTTTTCCTGGACATATCATTATATTCCACTTTCTCCTTTTGACTCAAAATAGTCTGTAATGCAACACGATACGTGCAATTTTTCTGAGTCATAATTGTCCGAATTTTTTTCTCTTTTAGGTATGTCGGGCAGTTTCTATCTAAGGCCATGTGATTTCCTTTACAATTCACACATTTGTAGATAGTAGTTTCACACTTTTCATGAACCCCTCCACACTTTGGGCATATTTTCTTTTTGATGGGACACATTCTAGCTAGATGACCGAACTTCCAACACCCGGAACATTGCGTGACAGGAAAATAGTGTAATTCCACCTTTATCCCATAGCCATATGCATAAACATACGCGGGTAAGGTTGGCGACTGAAAACAAATTCTAACAGTCTCGCTGTCTACCCATGCTCCGTTTTCATCGAGGCGTTTTAATCGCTTGGCCGATACGATTTTGTAAACACACTCGAAACTATTCATTATTTCGTCCTCCGTGACGTCATGTTCTATATGTCTTAATATTCCGTAGGTTAACTTTAACTCGGTGGTCAGCTGGCATCTATATTCCGATTCATTAAATTTAGATGATTTTAACATTTTATCGGCGTCATTCCTATTTAGAAATTTAATGAGCACTTTGCATGGGTTTTTGTACGAAATCTTTTGTATATTTTCGATTCCTTCTGACCTCAATAACTTGGCGAGACTTATTTGTTTCGGCAGGTCGTTCTTAGATGTAAGACATACTTCATATCCCTTTTCAATTGGTTCGATGTCATCTCTGTACATAAATTCCGACAAGTTGTTCTGTGACAAACTTCGATTTAGACGTTTTGGCCTCCTTCTCCTCTCGACTAACGTAAATTTGCCGTTACCATCGTTCTCGTCAGTGTCATCACTTGCATTTCTAGGTCTCTTTTCAGGTCGTGAGACCGGTAATTGTATGATCGGTGTTGTACTCTCCTCTTCATTCCAGTTTTTCAAAATTTCATTTTCGCCCGAACAATCCTCGTTTTTATCCTCTGACAAATCATTACACTCATCGTTATTAGTTTTATTTAATAAACTATTCACGTTCATCTGATCTCAAACTCATTAACTACCCAGGCGCAAACAATAGATGCGCTCTGGCCGAGCGATCGGCCGGCGGCGCGATAACAATTTTTTATCTATAAATGCAATAAATGTGCAGCAGTAAACACGTTATGCCGTCACTAATTGCCGAGCAGAACTGAGATATTGGCTTGTGACGTCATAAAATCAGTAGTCAAAAGACATCTTACTTTTAATTGTATAATGACCAAAGTTAAAAATATTTTATTTGGTTCCGCGTATTTTTGAATGTGTGTTAGTGGTTTCAATTATATAATTTATTTTCACTAAAGTCAAATACCGTATTAACGCGGTTGGCGTAGTTTGTAGTGAACTATATGTACATTTTCGTCTAACAATAATAGTATAAGCTTTGCTTAGATTGGGACTAGGTCAAATTGTGTAAGTAAATATTTATTTACATACATAAAAAAAAAACACTAGACTGAATTAGTATAGTAACTACGTTATTTTTCCAGTCATCATGGAGGAAGGTAAAAACATCTTGAAGATCAGACCTTTGGAATAAGGAATCGTCAAAGTGGTTCCGTATATGCCCTTTGGTAACTAGAAATTGTAACCAGCTTTGAAACGGGAAAAAATCCCATTAGGTAAATGGCTTCAAAATGGGACTTTTCCATTACCGATTCATTACCGCGGTTGGTAACCAGCTGCGAAACGGGAAAAATATCCCGAGTTGTAACTGGTTACAAAATAGGATTTCCTACTACCGATTCGTAACCGCGGTTGGTAACCAGCTTCGAAATGGAAAAAAAACTAATCGGTAACTGAAATTTTCAACAGGGAATTCCGGATTCTCATTTTGTAGCCAGTTACAAAACTTGGTTACCAAACCGCACCAAAGAGTACTAAAATTGCTTGACAAAGCCGGGTATGATCACAATCCTACAGAAACCTCTTTTTAAATGACTTGGTTGGCTGGTAAATGAAATGGATATAATCCAGTGCGCACTAAATTATAAAAATAATGAACAACAAAAAACATTGATCATCACATATAATAATAGTACTTTTGGCAATAGATAGCATTATTATTGGTAACTATACTGTTGTATTCAGAATGACTAACGATACTAATGCCGAATTTCGATACAACTTTTTCCATAGACACATGTTTCTTAGGATGCGCACTTTTTCACATAACGATTGATTGTCATAATCATAACGTATTGTGTGTCATAAAATCGTTAGCTATAACTCTCAAATTATTAACTTTACAAGAGTTTTGAGACTAAAATCCATTAGCTTAGGTTAGGTTTGTATTATAACAAACCCGAAGAGTTATTTGTATCAGAGAAAAGTAGAAATGATGACTAATGACAATTTTGTGTGAGCCAATATGGACCCTTCACATTTAACTCCTCATTCTCATAAGAGGCCTTATTCCTTTTAAAAATTTTTTTTTCATATTACCTATGACAAATATATTGATAATGTCAACCAACTTTTGGAGTGAATAATACTTTTCCCCGAGTTCTAGGTAGTAACATAGCTATTTCATGCTTTCACTGCGTGCAGTCGAAAATGAGTAGTAAAAACCATTTTTCCGCGTGAAAATTGTCAATTTCGAGTAGTTTTTGATACAAAAATTGTCAATGAAAAATTCAAACTGTAGGTTTCAAATATATACCAATACATCCCAATAGCGCTGTTCTAAGTAGTAACATCAATAATATGTTAAGAAACATGTTTGATCATAGATAAATAATTTAAACAATCAGGATTTTAAAAGGAATAAGGCCTCTTAACACGTACGGCGGCGGTATACGGCTATTAGCCGTACTGCATCTCTAAACAACTGTGTCACGCGACTTTCTGGTGCGAGAATTCTACTCTACTCTATTCTACTCCCTCTTTGCAGTACTGTGAGAGAGTGACAAGCAATGCTACGTCGCGCGACAAGAGTCGCCGATCCTAGTTGTGCTAGACGGGCTGGTGTAGGAGTAGGATTGTACAACTTGTGTCTTGGCTGTGGCCGGAGTACCGCCGCCGAACATACGGTCATGGGAATGTGAAAAAATAATCGATTATAGGAACAATCGACTAAAAATCGATTATTTAAGATAAAAAATCGATTTTATTAATCGACTTCCAGATGACAAAAAATCTATTAATAAAAAATCGATTTCTTTTCTCACAAACGATTTTCTATTTATATATTTATAATTATTTAGCTATTTATTTATTTATTTATTTAAATAGCCTCCCCCAATAGGACTTTCGTGAGTAGTTCTGGGTGCAAAATATGTGTATGTAGCACGTATATATGTAACTAGCTGTGCCCCGCGGTGTTACCCGCTAAATTTACCCGGGAACACTAAATTTATTCGGGATGAAAAGTATTCTATGTCCTTCCCCGGGACTGACACTATCTATATACCAAATTTCAGCTAAATCGGTTTCAGCGGTTTAAGCGTGAAGAGGTAACAGACAGTCTGTCTGTCTGTTACCTGACACACTCGCATTTATAATATTAGTATGGATTTGCACCCAATAGTTAAATAAATACATATAGCTATGATTTTGAATACCAAAGGAGTTTTATTTCACCTCATATTAAAAAAGAAAAAAAATCGATTAATGATACTAAATCGATTACGTTTATATTATTATTTAATGATCGATTTTGTTGGGAAAAATAATCGATTATTTCATAATCGATTTTTCTGGTGCAAAGTTGCATCCCTATATGGTCATTGTCCGGATCTGTGGGATAAAATTGATGTCAAACTGTGTCAGTGTGGCACAAGTTAGACTCTACCATATATTTGTAAAATCAAGGCTGTGGTATTACACCACTTTAGTCCTGTGGTTCCAGATGGATTATACAACCGAGAGCTACAAACCTGGCAGCCCTAAGGTCTGGGAGGGCTCAGGCGCCGGCGCCGCCTCTAAAGCTTTCTTCCTATTCTCATCGATCTTCTGCTTGATCACCTCATGCTCTTGGATGTCGTTCAGACGCTTCTTCTTCTGTTCTTGGTTGTACCTTAAAAAAATTAACTTGTAATGTAAAACCCCATATTTGAATAACAGTGTGATGGAATATCATTTATAAACATATTTTCGGCGATTATTTCTCTTCAGTAAGCTTTATAGTGAACCGCAGTTAGATATTTTTAAATAAAATAATTAAAACCCTTCTAGCAAGTGTGTAACTGTCTTTACAAATTAGGCCCATCTGGTATGTATTTATTTTTAATTCCGATTTATAAAATGGGTAGTTTGCTAAAATGTAACTTTAACAGAGAAAAGTTGTGTTTTGTCCGTCAACATTTGACAATGGTAACTGGAAAGTTACCGAAACATCAGAGAGGATAAATATGCCTTAATTTCATCCAACTTTTTGGTCCCAACCCATGATGAACTTAACAATTAACTTTTCGTATGCATAGCGATGCAACAATTCACCTGATGCCAGCAAACATAAAGAAGTGCATAATGAAAGGGATGGAAAAATACTTGTAGTGGTTTGAGATAGAAAGTGTTTCATTGAAATTTGAATGGCTATGGCCTATATGTCATCAGTGGCAGGATTTCAAATTGCTGGCCACAGGCATCTTTAAAAGGTTAAATTATGATTATGTATATCTATTGTAACTCAAGAGAGGGAAAAAATTGGGCAAGTGAGAGTCGGACTCGCGCATGATGGGTTCCGTACGATAATCTATATAACAAGTTTGTATGGGAGCCTCCCTTAAATATTTATTTTATTTTATTTTTAGTATTTGTTGTTATAGCGGCAATAGAAATACATCATCTGTCAAAAAATTCAACTTTCTAACTATCACCGTTCATGAGATACAGCCTGGTGACAGACAGCAAAGTCTCAGTAATAGGGTCCCGTTTTTACCCTTTGAGTATGGAACCCTAAAACGGGTATTTAATAGGATGTAAAGTGTACATTGGCCAAGGATGTACAATGGTGCATATACCCATAAAAACCAAACCGGTATCTATTTTATACTAGTTCAATATAGCATTTCATAAGTAGTATTTACAAGTAAGTTTTATTTAATTTAATTTGGCAAGAGATAATTGTTTCTATGTTATCTCAGCATCTTACCTGTCAATCAAGCTGTTCTTCAATTCTTCAGCAGCATCAATAGCTTTGTTTGGGTTTTTCACCCCAAGCATTTGATTGAAATATGTCTTATCCTTCAGATAATCCTTATCCTTGGTGATACAAGTCACGACCCGCAGATACTTCATGTAGCACACGTACGAGTACTCTTCGTCGCCCTTTTCTCGGGCCTCCTCTGCACTCTCGAAAAGTTTTTGCGCTGTTTTGCATAACCTTCAAAAGAAAGGACAAAATAACTAATTGGAACTGTGTGAGAACAAAAGTTTTAAAGCTATTCGATGCGTTAACTTACAGCGTAGCCCTCTTCGACTTCAAATCTGGAATATTGTATAGTTTATCCAAATCCTCGATGCATTTACCGAGATGCAGTTGCAGTCGTCGCGATTCCGTCATCTTGGAAATTTGAAACTGCTTCACGGTTTGTGAATTGAGTTATAGTTATTTTATACGTCGCCAGGACCATTCATCACTACATTTGAGATAAACAACGCAGCGATTGTTGTAAAAATTCACGAAAGGAAACAAAAAACTAGCTAGCCTAATGGAAAAACGTCATGTTTGAACGAATGATTTGAATGGAAGTGAAATTGAAACGTCAAATGAAAGAACGAATGGTCCACAATGTACTTGATTTTTGACGTTGCGTTTTGTTTCTTTAACTTCTGTTCCAGCTTATTTTATGAAAAATAGTTTTTATTGGCGGCACTTATCTCATGATAAATTGAACTGTGTATACTATGAATCAATTTTATTTTAAATATGGTTGTGATTCGTCTTTGGCATCGATCAACAATGCTTAAACGTCATGACAGCTTTGAGCAGTATCAAAACGTAGGTCATAAAACGTATAGCGCAAAAGCGCAAGTTTTCATGCGCAGTGAAAACCCGTCGAATTTTCCTGGTCGATCGTGGTTCCCTTTAGTTTTTCAGCTGATCGCGCTTTCCACGGCCGTGTCGCAGACTGTCCCGGTGTGTCATGTGCGAAACTGTCGCAGCGTAGTGAAATAGTCGAGTGTTTGTGATTTGTGTAGTTTTCGGGTTAGCTAGTGGCAGTGAAAATGTTTTCAGGACTTACTAATCAGGTTAGTTCGTGGATGGGGGCCGCCAAAGGAGAGCCTCAGGACGAGGAAGTCCCGACCCCTACCAAGGAAGCGACAGGGGAGCCGACGGCGGAAGGTGAAAGACAGAGGTACCTTCTTTTGTTTACATTTTTCGTCGCATCCATATCGTAGTACAGTCGTTAAAAAACTAATAAAATTCATTTACGTAAACCCCTTACGTCCCTATTTTAATGATTCATTTGAGAAACTGCCTGAAAACCATTAGAATTAAGTTTAAATTAGTGTTTCACCTTGGGATGTTTCTAGAAAGCAGCTTCAGGTTGCAATATAGTGCAGAAGAAATGCAATGCAGTTAAATTTGTTTGCATAACTATGGTGGAATATTGATCCAGTGGGGCTGACTATTTAGGTCAAGAACATTGGTGCCAGGAGTCTCATTAGAGTATGAGGGGCAACTGGATTGATCTTGTTTGCTTGACTAGAATCACTATATGAGATGTGTTATACATTATTTCACTCCATATGTGAATAATGGTGATTATTGTCTTGGTAACTTTTGTGTTACTTTATAATTTGCATTGTATGATGTAACAAGATGGAATGTTGAATTTATTTCAGTGTTTTATGTTTCTGGTTTGTATAAATCAAGGGAATTCCAATCAGAATTATTACAATGATACAAAATGCATTGAGTGATTTTCTTTTCTCTTTGCTTTTGAATGTGTTTTGTCAGTATTAATATTGGGATAGGTCAACATTCTTAAATCTTAAACACATTAATTTTGTTAATTTTTCAAACTGGTTATCAGTGTGTCTGTTCTCTATGTAGAATTTCATTCGGGAGGTATTAGAATAGCAATTAACGAAAAAAATTACATTCGTGAAAGTTAAGTTAAATTAGTTGCTTAAATATATCAATACAGATATTTTGAGTATATTTGGATTCTCAGCACAACTGACAAATAATATTAATGTAATTGAATTAAAAATATATATTTGTTCGCAGCCCAACAAAAGGAGGCAGCAAGCTGGACCTCATTACTAATGTACAGTCAAAGATGACCGGCTGGCTAGGCTCGGGCATCCCAATCCCTGGGCTAAGGAAAAATGAGACAGCTCCGACTGATGCTGCCGAACCAGCTCCTGTAGAACCTGCTGAGCCCGAGCCCAAGCCCGAGGGCAAGGACGATGATGATAACTCTAGGTATAATAGGTACGCGGGGCGGCAGACCAAATGAGTTTACGTTATTTCATATCCAAGCTTCAGTGTGTTGTTTCTGATTGTCGCTGTTCAAGCATCCGGAACGACATACTCATTTCCTAAGCTTATTTCAAAGCACTTTGCGTCTCAGCTTCGAGCACTGAACACGCATTTTTTTAATTTATAATTTTGCCACCAAGAATAATCATTTACTGCTTTCATTTTGTGACTGATCATAAACCATTAGTTTACTGTTGGTGCCTGTTTCATGTAAAAAGAACTGGCATTTTTGAGGTTTTTACTTATAAGCTTTTACATTATGACTACTCAATTTATATTTCTGGTTTATCTAATACTTTTTATTTCCTTATTACAATGCATTCGCATTGTTTCACTGTATTGTAGACGGACACATCACACATCACAGGTACCTGATGCCATTTGCATTAATCTTATTAAAAGTACTTACTTTGATTATGTGTTGCAGCAAGTGAAGTAAATTTTCGTACCAATTTCTTCTGTCTACTCTTACTCTCATTTTCAAATCTTTTTATGTTTAATATTTGGAATTTTTCTCAATTTAGGCCTAGTTATTCATATCTCTGGCACTGTAGTTTTGATGAGATTTTTTCACTAGTTTCCGTCTCTAGTGGTCTTTAATCGACAACGGAATGTAATATTTCGATCTTACGCATTCATGTTCGCCTGGTGATATAATCATCAATAACCCACACCCTAATAGTCCACTTTGCAAGGATGATAAAGGTACATATTTTCCACCATGTTGCAATGGATAAATTGGACTGTAAAAGGAATGCATCCATGTAAGATTCCTAAAATCCAATAAGAATCAGATGACCCCACTCTAATGTCTCATTTAATTTTGCTATGAGTCGCATATTTTGATATTTATATCGTATTTCCAGAAGTGCCGAATCTGGGAGCACGGTAGTGCCTCCGCCAAGACGAACAAGAAAGAAGGCGATCACTACCTACCTTTTCTCGAACCATTTCGCCTTAATTTCATAGCCTCTTCCCACATAACACCAGAGAGCCCAAATTTACAGGATAAGATGTAGTTTAGGGAACATATTGATTACACTAAGTTACAGTAATCTTTTATCCTTTAGAATTTATGGGTACCTAAATTACGACGATTTGGCCACTGACTCGCCTAGATCTCTAGGGTACTTCCCGATAACTCAGAAAACTGAAATTTGGGAGGTAGCCCAGGATTTGTATACAAAAAACATAAAACTAAGGAATCTGCACCAAATCATCATCAAGGAATCTGCACGTTTTGCCCTGGACTACCCTTTAAGGGGGTACATTCGTAATTTCCCATCGTAAATAAATCCATAAACCAAGGTTTGAAGCAAGGAGGGTTAGTAATGTCAGAACTTAGGGGCTTGGCGTTTCCTGGAATCTGATAACTTTTTTTTACAGTGCGAGCGTTATGATTATGATCTGGTGAGTCTTGAACGCCATTATCACATGAAATGTTTTTGATAGTATATGATATGTAATTTATCTTCATCTGTGTTTAGTCGCTTCTGTCTATTACAGACGATTAGTGGTCTTCAGTCTGTGAAGCACTGTCTTACGTGGTAGCTGAAAATACCGAAACGGCCAATCCAATTAAATTCGTTCATCTGACGAACTATTAAAAAGTGATACTCTTTGCCGGCCGTGTCTTTAAAGGAATCGTGAAGAAGCATCTCTCGCGCCCCACATGGCAGTGTCCCCTGACAAGGCACAGTTGCCATTGCGACTTGGACGCCTTTTTTGCTTCACCATAATTATGGTGAAGTGGAGCCACTATGTTGTGCCAATATAAAAAAAGAAAAACGAGATTGGTATATTCGACCCCAAACCTGACAAAAAACGTTGGTCGTGGTGGATGCAGAGGAAAGGCCGTCGGCAGGGAGGGTGGAGAGGCGGCGAAGATATCCAAAAAAGCTACTTCATACTTTCCTCACCATCCATTTCTATCGAAAAACTATCCGTCCGTTAAACATCCGCGTGACGTCACGTCTTGCTACACTTTTTAGCAAGGCATGACGTCACGAGTCCCCACTACCGAACGTTGTCGCGCTTTATCTTTGCATTTTTTAGGGTTCCGTACCCAAAGGGTAAAAACGGGACCCTATTACTGAGACTTCGCTGTCCGTCCGTCCGTCCGTCCGTCCGTCCGTCCGTCCGTCCGTCCGTCACCAGTCTGTATCTCAAGAACGGTGATAGCTAGGCAGTTGAAATTTTCACAGATGATGTATTTCTATTGCCGCTATAACAACATTAACAACAAATACTAAAAATAAAATAAAATAAATATTTAAGGGGGGCTCTCATACAACAAACTTGTTATAGATTATGTATATACGTATATATAGGTACGGAACCCTTCATGCGCGAGTCGGACTCGCACTTGCCCAATTTTTTGTTATATTGACAAAAAAAAAATACGTGTCCACATTTTTTTAAATCTAAATGACGGACCTTTTTATAATATACATATTTTTTAATCAGAAATCATCAGAAATCAGTAATCATTTGTTGCTTGATTGTGCGATACAAAGGCGTTGGAACAAAACAGTTGGAGGGTGTCACAATCTACCGTGAATTAAGGTCACTATCCAATCCAATTGTAATAGGCTTATAGCGATAAGAATACAGCCTGTGGCTAAGTGATTCAACTTGAGATAAATCATTGATGCTTTGATAAATAATAAAGCTATTGCTACAATACTGTACACTACAGTGGTTACAAATGCCTAACAAATACGTAGCATCAATATTTACCGTGAGACCCTAAGGGACAACGAGCATAACTTATACTACAATTATTTTTTCCGAAACTAGATATTATTTTTAAATATGTTTTGTTGCTTATATAGCCGACAGGCAACTAATTAATTTTATCACATTAATATTATAATTTATAAAGGCATAAGTTTGTGAGTGCGTTGTATGTTTGTTACTTTTTCACGCTCAAACGGATGGACCAATTTTGATATTATTTGTTACGGACTTAGCTGTCACCCAGAATCCAGATTAACACATACTTTTTATCGTGAAATAATGTAGTGCTCCCGTGGATGAGTGGGTAACACCGCGAGTCGCAACTAGTATTTAATAATTATTGACTCTAGCCAAGGTAAGTATTGATTTGTCCCGTGATCCAAGATGATTGTATAAGTACCATCATTAAAGTATTAATAAACGATCGAACGGTCCATCAGAACGAGACCTATCTGTTTAACGCTGCTATCTGTAAGAATGAGATAGTAATATACATCTCTCATGTTAATACCTACTTAGGTACCTATAGCTGACAAACAGAACTTAATTCAATTTTCCTTCTTCACTTGCTGCACACGTACTGACTTACGTTCAAATTGTGACCAAACTGAACAAAGACACGCATCGGAATGTATTCGATCTCATTTTCTACCAGAATATTCCTAAAATGTCCAACCTACCAATGATTTAGTAACACAGTCTGTTAGTACAGTTCATTCCCTAGTTGACACGCCTCAGTAAACTCATTGACTCTGCTCAGACCCCATTTTTTATTTCTCATTGTTGTGCATTCTATTAAATTAGTGTTTTTTGTCTATTTACTGATTATAGATTAAGTTGTCTCAACACGTTCATTTTCATGAGAAATTTAGTTAATAATGAGGCGATTACGTTTGCTCTTTTGCAATTGGGTAACTGAAGGATCCCAAAAAATCGTTTATGAGCAATGTAATCCAAAGTTAGGAAAAATAATACTATATTTGTTTGTCGTAATTGTGTAATTCGTTTCTTTGGCTTTGAATGTTGCGAAGTGAATGTAGCTTTTGTTTCTTACGCCTGGTAAATGAAAGAAACGATAATATAATTATAAACATCTCCTTGATTAATGCTTCTTCAACGATAGGAGATTAGACATCATCACAAGATCCGTAAAACTGATTATTTTACTATTACCGAATCAAATACTACATTCACTTGGCGTGGATTCATTCAATCGAATGGAATAACAGTACTCGGTTAATGAACGTGCTTTGACAAACAACAGGGTTCAATTAATCCAATTGACTAGCTTCCACTTTCCTATCGCTTTGTAATCGATTGTTAAAGTGTAAACGAACTTCACTTATTACCCTAATGGTCTGCGAGTGTGGATTGTACGTCGCCTTTACTGTAAACATAACTTACTATTGGACCATTGATAAAATAATCAAAGCATAACGAACATTTTTAATGCGTAACCTGGCGGATGAGTCCGGGAATCGAATCTGTAACCTCTGGTTTACCGGTCTAACGTGTTTTAACCTCTCCAACATAACGCCAACCGTAACCTTAGAAGTTTTAGTTTATTGTTTATTTTTCTCTGTGATTTGATCTTTGTATCAATGGTTCCATATAAAAAAATGTTGTGTACCTAGACACTAAGAATAATGAATGAACGAGACATTACGTGTTTCATAAAATAACTTATTAATATTACTGTAAACACTAGACTACCTAAATATTTGCTGGACCTGCTGTCGGATTTAACCAAACTGACCGATAACAGTATTTTTTGTCTAACCACAATATTTCCAGTTCACGAACTCTTAGACATCAGTGACTCGCTCATTCCGAGGTCAGTTCAGTCCATCATTGTGGTCAGAATTGACGAGAGAGGGATCGTGTGACTCTCGGACGGGCTGATGAAAATTAATGAATGACTGAAAGCTGACGGACCCGATTGATGGACTGAACTGACGACTGATTTAACGTGTAACCGATGTCTTAGAATAGATGTGACGGGTGAAGTCGAGGTTCAAATAACGCCGAATAATGCCGAGCGACAATAATACAGCTCGATGTCCATACCCCGGGGTATGTCGATGACTGTCCTTAATGTCTGGCTTTTGCCATAAAAACAGGTGTTCAGCTTAATCAAAGCACCAGTGCAATTGGATATATGCTTATCAGTGTTGTAGATAACCTTTTGTAAGTCATACTCGTACAAAATTAATCTACGAGTATCTCTAGTCCTTGTATTAGTTAGGTCAGAGCGTACGAAATTTGACATTAATTGAGGCGAATCTATGAATCTCCAAATTATAGAGCATATCACATTCCCCGGGGTTTTCGGTGCACGAATCACTTAGTACCGATAGTAGGGGTCAAATCATGCGTGCACCCAAAACTCCGGGGTATGCATATCACACGAACACTATCAATAACTTATTAAAGAATTGGTCAGAGACTGACTACTTTGTCATTTGTCAATCGTGCGGCAATGTGACGTGAGTCTACGGCAGGGTTCGAAAGGATAATTATCACGATCAATATCATTATAATTATCGTGATAATAACAAATGGCTAATTATTGATTGATAATAACAAATAATTACCCCGTGAAAGTGAACTGTATTCGAAGTAAAGTGTCAACGTGCCGCGCCGTGGGGATTCCCCTTACAAGAAAAAATCAGTTCGGATTATGAGTATGAGTGAACTCAGTGAGTCATTGTCATTGGTTTGATAAGTTAAATATTGAATTAATTAAAAGTTATGAATTTGTTATGAAAAAATATAAAAAATAAATTCCTTATGAAACAATATAACATATTAAATTTCTAACACTGGTGATAATTATCATATAATTACCCGATAGTTATCAACATAATTTCGAACCCTGGTCTACGGACACGACGTACAATCCAGCCTCGATGTTCTCCCGGGCTTTATGTGCCGCGCCCAAGGCGAGGGTTAACCCGTTTGCTTGTGCAGCGCGACCGGAGGCGCCGACAGCAGGCCCGGCTCCACGGGCGGCACCCCCACGGAGGAGCAACCCCAGGGCGTCGGTAATGGTATGTACCAAATACAATCCATACTAATATTATAAATGCGAAAGTGTGTCTGTCTGTCTGTTACCTCTTCACGCTTAAACCGCTGAACCAATTTAGATGAAATTTGGTATAAAGATAGTTTCAGTCCCGGGGAAGGACATATAGGATACTTTTCATCCCGAATAAATGTAGTGTTCCCGTGGGATGAGCGGATAACACCGCGGGGCACAGCTAGTTATGATTATAAAGCACTAGCAACAATCCGGCCTTTTTAGGGTTCCGTATCCAAAGGGTTAAAACGGGACCCTATTACTGAGACTTCGCTGCTGTCCGTCCGTCCGTCCGTCTGTCACCAGGCTGTATCTCAAGAACGGTGATAGCTAGACAGTTGAAATTTTGTGAATGATGTATTTCTATTGCCGCTATAACAACAAATACTTAAAATAAAATAAAATAAATATTTAAGGGGGGCTCCCATACAACAAACTTACAGATAATGGTACGGAACCCTTCGTGCGCGAGTCCCACTCGCACTTGGTGTATTTTTTTAGTATGGCCAATTCCGGGATCCTGATATCATCGTATAAAACATTACCGGATTGGAAGCCTTATTAAGCACTTCCATAGAAAATAAAAGAATAACATATGTAATTGAAATCGTAGCGCATTTATAATTTTTTTTTTGTTTTAATTTGGATATTTTTGGTGTCTTCTACTCAGGATTACGAGCTTCACTGAGCTGAAATGTTCTTATATATGTTTTGTTCTATTCCGTTGCCGCTATAGTAGGTTATATGGGTGGATCAATTTTTTCTTGCTGTTATTCTGTCCCGTGACCCAGGGGACAATAGTGATTAAACTTTTAAGAAAAGTGTTGATAATTTATATTACTGGTGTTGTCAGGAGATAGTCTACATAAGAATGCGCTTATAACCCTTTTTTCTCCAAATTAGATTGAAAGAGCTCGTGATTCTGAGTAGAAAAATATTAAATGGCCAGATTGCTCTTTAGCTATAAGACAGATTGTTCTCTACCATTATTAAAATTATTGTATCTGTAAACTTTTTTGGTGTGCGAAAAAGCATTTTGTATTGTATTTTATTCTATTGTAAATCAGATCGTGAAGATTTCCATACCAATATTAGTAGTTCATTTAGTAGTTGAGTCGTTTTCAAAAACATGTACTTATAGTTAGGGCTTTAATGAAAACGTAATTGATTCCTTTATGTAACGACAGTTAGTCGTGTTCAGTTATCTTTTGAATGACTAACTTTCGTTACACAAAAGACGCGGTCGTCATTTTGTATTTATTAAGCCTTTAACTACGTAACATGTCTTTTGAAAAGGACTCCGTTATTAATATGATACAATACAATTCGATAATGCTTTATCGCACACCAGAAAAAGTTACGTAGATAAGTATAATGCTAAATTTATTTTTCTGCATTATTTTCATCTTTCAATTTAGTACCTCGCTTTTAATTTTGTATTTTAGTATTGTGCTATTTTTTTTGTTTTATTTTTGTTCCGTTTCCCCCACTTTCCAGAGAAACAAGGCAAAAAGATGCTGGCCATTGATGCAATCGAGGTACCCGATATGCAGGAGCGTTAGTATTTTTTATTTTTTGTTTAATTTTGGTTTTTATTACTTTACTAATCCCGATATTTTGTTCTATGGTCAGCGAACGAAATTACACGTTTTCTTCCCTATTTTTTTTTCTCTATTTGCCCTTATTTTTTAGTAGAACCAACACAGTAGGATCACGGGTAAAGGATGTGAAAAAGTAGGAGGAAAATGTTTCACTGTGTTGAACAAATGATAACTACCCCATCCTACTCAGCTACGCTACTCATGCTACGCCGTAGCCGTAGCTCGTAGCTGCGGTTTTCCACTACATAGCGCATATTTTGCGTAGTCATTTGACACATGATATAAGTCAGTCGAGTGCGAAATCATAACAAAGCGACATGACGCCACGACGTGTCGCTGCGACACGTTGTCAAACCGACAACTTATATGCTCGCAATGATCTGTACAACCCTTATTCTCGTGATAACAGAGTCCGTGTGTATATAATTTTCACTTGGCTTTCGTAGCAACTTGTGCAGCTGACAGTCCATGATACTAATGGCCAAGTATTTCCAGTGACCACAAAGGCGGTCGCCGGCGCCAAGTCGCTCGGGAACTTCCTCTACTCGGCCGTGAACAAGGCGGGCGCCAAGGTCAGCGAGGCCAGCGCCAAGATCAAGAGGACCGTCGAGGAGAACGTGAGTACACTCTGGAACTTTTAGGGATAAACATCACTTATTTTGGATGATTCAGGAGAGGATGTCAAAAATCGTCAAAAATTCACGACGTAATTTCTGAACAGTCCCTTAACGGCATAGAGATGTGTTCAGATATTTGAAATCATAAATTTTCGTCATAAATTAAGAACTCGACTACTGTTTCCGACAAATACCTATAGCATAAGGACCAAATGTTGGACGAAATTAAGATAGTTTGCCATATAAAACGAGAATAAAAAGCGAATGGAAAAAGGCTCTTTGTACTACAAAAATTAACGATACAATAAGGAACATTAAGGTATGTTATTCTATGTTTAATTGTCGTCGCACAACGAAAACTTAAAGGTTTTTCGATGAACTTTTTGGGTGTAAAAGTGTGTACCCGTGTATTTCTTTAAACGTATTTTTTGTATAATGTCTGCAAACTGAACTAGAATTTGGATACTTAATATGGAAATACTTATTCAGGAATTCACATATTTCAGCGGGCTGATTGGTAAATAGAGTGTTTATCACCAAACAGTGACTGTCTTATAGGTATATAGGTACATATAACAACTGTTTTATACCAAAACCAAGCAATTTAAGGTACTTGTGTTTCTGCTATTTTAACATTCGGTCGACGATTGGTCGATCGTCCCAGGTACCGCTGGGGAGACGTGGTGGAGGTGGATCTGCGTAAGCTTCAAGCCGAAAACTGGCGAAAAAATCGCGTACTCTCGTTTCAGGAGCTAAGATCCTGTTTGGGTCACTGAGTCTAAATAGTTCGTTAGAAAGTAACATTCTACCACTAGAGTAATATATCTTCGAACAGGAGTGCGGTTCTAAAAGTTGCATTTACCGGTTTCACAATGTTTGAACAAGTGTCGAGCTGTGTTAACAAAACGTGCGATACACGGTGTATGGAGGCTCAGCGTGCGTTTGTTTACTAGTCTGATAGATACTTGATATAATAAAACACGTGTCTGTTAGCAAACTTGGAAAACACGCGCTTAAAATACTGATACCAACGGTACTTTCGTGTATAAGTATCCCACATTTGTAATTTTTGTCGTCATTTAAACCCCCGACGAAAAAAGGTGTGTATAAACTTATATAGCCCTTTTTTCGTTCACAAAAATACACATACATCTGTAATACATCTGTGTATTTTTGTGTGTCTGTCTCTGCACGCCTAATTCGCCATTTTCACCGAGAGAAAGTGCGTTTAAGTTCATGGTTGTTAAACAATTATTGTTTTGTTAAATTATGAGGATTCTGAAAACAATTTCATAGTTTATTTTGGGTTCAAAACAAAACAAAGTTTAATATTTCAAAAAATATTATAATTTTGTTTTTATTTGTTTTATGACACATTAAGCTAATTTTATTCATATAACCACAGTATGCTCTAGAATTTAACATCAGTCATCCCCATTTGGAAGGATATCTACCCTGTAGAACAATACCGCTGTACCTCGGGACTTACGTCCAATAGGTACCTATGCATCTGTCTGAGAAACTTCGTCGCGCCGGGGATTTTGCAGATAACACTATCGAGTTACTATGAAGACTCAACTTAGGAAATTGTATATTCATCGTCTAGCTTCTATTGTTTCCTTGTAGTATATCAGAGATTTTTCTTGCTGAATAAATTTCACGCAACTCTAAAACTTAGTTGTTTGTTGTTTAAAACGTAAGAGTATGAAATTAATTGTAAGGTAATCGCTATGTCGATCGATAGTTAAAATCGTGAAATAAATTCAAGTGATGACAAATTCTAGACTCGTTCTATTTCCAGCCGAACTTTTCCTATTCGTTAAGAACATATTGAAAAATGTGCTTCCTTGTTAAAACGCCAGTCGTAGGAACTGTAAGCATCCAATATAAACTATAAAACAACGATAAAATCATAAAACCTTTTGGCGCGGTGCCAGCCGTCTCCTGCAAAACTCAGAAGCCCCCTTTTAGGTTGCACGCGGAATAATAAATATGACAAATCGTGTTCAGATTCACCGTACACTCGTACAAGAAACTTGATTCGAGATTCAATAAACTTCGTATCTTTTTAAGATTATTGTGTACTAGTAGGTGCCCGCAACTTCGTCCACGTAATTTTCTCTTTACCGTAGACGGATTAAAAGTAGGTATCCTATAACCATCTTATGATGTCCAGCTATCCCTGTGCCAAAATTGGTTAAAATTTATTCAGCCATTTCGGCGTGATGAGAGGAAAATGAAAATTATGACCTAAGATGGCGGCCAAATTGGCATGGCGCCGCGCTCCCATACAAAACAAAAGACGATCCTGTATCACGCTATTAAGATTTTTCCTTGACCCCTCTATAGAAAACAGATGTTTAATACAAATTTTGAATACACGACAAAAATGCCTTAGTTACCAAGTTGAAATGTAGAGGAACCATAAAAGAGTTCATTGTACCTACCAAATAATAAAAGTAATTTGAATTAAAGCGTTTCAAAAGAACAAGTGCCGTGGCCTGGAATAACAAAGCACCAAAGTAATTCGTAACTGAAGCCAACCCTCAATGGCTCTTGCGGGGTGTTCAAACTTCTCAATTTTCCCTGTTTCGTAGAAACAATATCTGTAAAATAATACCGGCCAATGAAACTCGCGACGAGGAGAAATGAAAAGGAATGCTTTGAAGGCTCAGTTTAGATTTTGATCGACCATGTTGGCCCTCAAAGTGCGCGGATATCAAACCTCATGAAGAAAGAAATGTCGAGAAAATGTTGTGGGCGTGATAGTGTATTTTGTTTAGTGATACATTGGTTTCTTTTTATTACAGAAGCACATATCAGGTCTGACGACGTTGTTCAGTTTAGGTTTAAGGCTCCTCATTCCTTCAAAAATACTGATTGTTTAAAAAAAAAAATCTCTATGATCAAACACGCTTTTCGAACATATTATCAATGTTATTACTTAACGGGGCTAGAGTGATTTTTTGGGATATATTTTATACCTACAGTTTGAATTTTTCATTCATAATTTTTGTTTCAAAAACTACTCGAAATTTACAAAATTCACGCAAAAAACTGGCTATCTTTACTTATTTTTCGACTGCGCGCAATGAAAGCATGGAATAGCTATGTTACTATCTAGTTTAAAAGGAATAAGGCCCCTTAAAACTTGGGTTCACAATGTATTTCGTGCATTTTCCCCCGTTAAATTATCCAAGGAATACACAAAGGATACACAAAGTACATTGATGAGTTGATGACGTATTTGTAATACAAAAGTTTTAGGTCGCATTGGACTTTTACAGTACATCTAAAACATTTCAGACACACCCCCGATTCCCTGGAGCCTCAACTTACCGAAACTAATCATGGAAACGGAGAGGTAAAGCAAAAATTGGAAATATTGAGGCAACAAAATGTTAAAATTACCGCTTTTTGGGGCCAAGGGAATATTGCTTTCATTATAGGATTAATTACGATGAAAGGCTCCCAAGAGACGCTGCTTCCAGAAGTCAAATGGAGTAAAATAACGTCATCTAAAGGACTAGCCACAGCTTGCAGCGGCGAGCGGCGGAGCGAGAAGTCCGACCGCGGCGGCCATACGAGTGAGCGAGACCATTATATAAAGCGTGAGGCGTACGGAATTTTGTATAGCGACATAATGTTCATCCCTTTATTTTCATATGATACTCAAATACTTAAGCCAGCGTTAACGGTTATGGTCCACCAACTTTCCATAGTTACTCGGAAAGCAGAACAAATATCAATTGAACCCGCCCTCTAACCTCCTAATGCGTAATACGCCCTGATTGGAAATCGGGACGGGACTACAGCGGATCGGGTGTGCAAATAGTGGCCTCATTGTGGGTGATAAAACGAAAAAACTACGTTTTCTTGACCGACTATTTTTGAATATCTTTTTTGACTTAAACATCCTGTAGCTCTCAAAGTATTAATCGTAGAGTAAAAATAAATATTACCAAATTTTTGGGAAATTTTACGTAGAAACTTTGGTCCGAAGTAATTATAATGTTATTCGTATAGAGATATCCCTACACCCTCAGCACACCCACACCCTCGAGGACTTTAGTATATTCACCTGTACACCAGAAGGTTTGTACCAATTTACTAATAGTTTAGCACGAATTATTTCCCCTGATTACCCCCATATTCGACTTAATTTACTCGACCTATAGAACGTATAGGCAAAAATCGATGTTGTTGCATGACCGGTGGCTTAGTTATGTAAGTCTTTATTGAAATAGCTTAAACAGCGTATTTCCTCAATGCCATAATTAACCTTTATTGTTGTATTGTTATTATAAAAGTAGGCTGTGCAGTCGCTGTCCTGGAATTCCCTACATACTCGTATTTAAAGAGATGTATTCGATTTCGAAATCAATAGAAAATGTCTAGATTTACTTCACCAAAATAATTGTCTCTCAACGGCATTGCCTTTGATTGTCATGTAGAGTAAACAATAAACATTGTCATTTGTCATTTAAAGCGTAGTCGAGTCAAGACTCCACCCGGTTAAGTAAATAATTGGATTGTTCGTAATCCGTCGCCGTCGGCGCCCTGCCTCGTTTGAATCAGTTGTTTACTGGTTAATTCCTTCTCTCCTGGCGTTACTGGAAGATTTACTGGTTGTGAGGTCATACAAGGTCAAATGAATATTTACAGGTAATGCTAAGGCCATATTTTCGGCAACAATTGACAACATTTCATATTTTTAAGACAATTTTACAATTTTATTACTTTTCTGTATTCTGCTTTATATATTTTTATGATTACTCATATTTTATTTTTATTTATTAAAATTTTCTCATTCTACAATGTAGTAACCGCAAAACTATGTCACAATGGAATGTTTGCTTTAGTCTGGTGTCTAATTGAAAAAAAAAAAAAAAAACGAATGGTGGCGTTGAATTTGAGATTGTTGACAGTTTATATTTTTTCGCGGATAGGTCGAAGACTTCAAATCTATACAGGCATAGTTGTCTTTTTTAGGTTGTACGTACACGGCGCAAAGCTCTCAATTTCTATATTAATTTCCACCTGTTATAAATATGAAATGTTGTCATTTCGAGGTTTTTAACATTGTTGATTGGTTAACCACCCTTAATCTGATTTTGTAAATAAATGAATAAAGTAATGGTGGGACAACCTCACACAAATCGATCTAGTCCCATCCCACAGTAAACTCTAGTTAGGATTGTGTTATATTTAGTGGGTAGAGGGCGATATACTTGCAAAGATAAATATATGTAAACTTCCATTACCCAGAAAAACATATTTAATAGTTGGTCATAAATATGTGCCTTTGCTGCGAGTCGTACCTAGGACCGCCGGCTCAGTCTGTCTAGCTTGTCAACCACCGCATACCGACTGGACTGTCAATATAATAATATACACGCATATTGAATTCCAGCAGCCTTACCATCAGACAAACCGCTCATCCAAGACCGCATAAAATACCGAATTGGTTTTTGTTATGCTCGAACCGAACGGACCTCAATCCTTCCCATAGCAAAAACTAGCGTAAATTGCCTTTCAGCCAACGACTCAATCGACTTTCCCGTTTTCCCTTTTTGCTACAATCTATCCCACCACTATTACTTTACCTGTTTTCAGCTATTATTGCATTAAGCCTGACTTTGTTCTAATAAGAAGTTGTTAGGGTCACGCCATGTGTACATTACTTGCCACTTATTCGGAGTTACATTCTATTAGGGGTCTTACGTTGTTATTGAGTGGTTGGGATAAGGGCCGTCTGAGTTTTATTTTGTTTTAATGTAGGACCTTTATGTACGATTGAGGTGTACAGTATTGAATTAAGGAACTTAAGGTAAGGAATTATTGATGTGTGAAAATCTTTATTGATGATGATGAATCTTCAATGTTTTCTGTCTGAAAGCTGCGTTTAATCGGAATTGGATTTATTTGTGATAGAGTTTTCCTTTTTTTGCTTATCTATATTGTTTCAACAAGCTCTGGTGATAGATTTATAGTAAATATTCATTTTATTACGAAAAAGCTGTAAAACTTGGAAAGATTTGGTTCTAATAGATTCGTCTTTGAAAGGCTGAACCCGTTAAAGATGGATATTTCAGTTTTAATTTAGTAGTCTCCTTAGAAAACCTTTTCTATTTTAAAGTCCTTAGTATCGTCATTTTGTCTGTCACTTCGCTTCCTTAACGCAAGGTAGGGTACTACTTATATGATAGACAATAAATATCTTACCACTCGGCATCAAATTGAATTCCCCGGCATCGTAGAAAAATGTCACGATCTTCGTATTAATTTTGTCTCGGGAAGACCCAATAAAAGGTCAACCTTTAATCAGAGAAGTAACCATCGCCATATTGGAGAATATCGCTCTATTTTCGATTGATTATTTTGCGATAAAATTCTTTTGACATTTAATTCTTCAAATTGCGTTCTCAAAGGTTGTTTAGAATAGACTGGGTATATAGTATTTTATTAAAGTATATGTTCTTTAGTTTCTATAGTATTTGTTCTTTCATCTTTTCGTTTGTTATAGTATTGTTCTTTGATCCTACAGGTTCAAAGCTCTCATACGGATTTGTGTGCTTGAAACAAACTTACTTTTCTTTTGTCTTTAAACAATTCAGAATTATCATTAAAGTCTAAATGAGATCTTTTGTACGCTTTGTTCTACCTAGATGATATATTGTTAGAATTTATGAAGAAAGTTTTTGAAAATCAGTTACTTAATATTCAAGGCTGTAGGTTCATTCGTCCTATCAGTTGGCTGTACAACTTCTAGATAATTAAGTCGGGTCTTAAGTTATTGTTCTTAATGACCTGCGTTTTAATCAGAACGACTAAAATATAAATTATTCGGGACTTGTTTCGATATTCGATTTATTATAATAAAATCGTGTGGTTCATCTATGGATAGTATTTCTTTTTAGTTTTAGGATTAGGTACAACGCCGACTAGTCGGCCATGCCGATAATGCTCGTACAAGAAAAAAATCTCCCTGGTTTTTGCAACAGAGTCGTATATTTCGATCAAAAGGGTTGTAACTGGCCGGTTAGAAGTAAAATGTAGATTGGTTATTCATATTATATGAAGAACGGGTTTTTTTTTAAATATTGAGAAGAGCATCCAAATATCGAGAGTAATTCTATAAAGATTTTTAAACAAACTAAATTCCCTTATAGAAATTAAAAACAACCAACTCGCGCGAATACACCTTTTGCTTAAAAACGTCAAATATGATTATAATTCTCAAATTTGGCCAAAATAATGGTAATGATATTTTATATGTTCTCATTTTCCAGTAGGTAATAAAGTGCCGAATATTCGGCATTTTTTGCCGACTAATCGGCCGACTAAAAATGCTGAATAGTCGGCTTTCCCGACTAGTCGGCCCATATCTCTAAGGAGCCGTGGCGCGAAGATTCTGAAGGTCCTACAGAAATGGTTGTTTATTTATAGAGCAACGTATGGGTAATTCGATTTGTCGCGAGAGTGGTACAGCTAATGAATGTTATTTATTCCGGTCGCGCTCACTCTGCGCTCTTACCTGCGCCGCGGATGCGAAATTAAATGGGGAATGTAACCTTTTTATTAGTAATATACAACACTTTTATATTTATTTTAAGTCTGTTATGTGCACATGTGTTTCCTCATACAACATACACCCTTAAAACGAAGCGTGAAGAAGTATCTCTCGGGCCTGCACGGCAGAGTCAAGTTGCCATTGCGACTTGGGCTCCCCTTTTTTACTTACCAGCAGGCGAAGTGGTGCCAATATAAAAAAAAATGCCATAGAGTACTGTCACGTGTCATAGGCTGGGCTGCATCGGGTCAGTTCTTCAAAAATAAGTCCTAAAAGTCATCCAGCTATCGAGTACAAAGTCTGTTATGTTTCGAGCTTCTGCTTTGTGGTTTAATTGGTATTTAAGTAAGTGTAAATTGTCCGGCATGCGCCAGATCCAGAACAAATAGTATTTATACTATTTATTGGTCGTATGTGAGATAATTCAATATTTTTTTTACGTATTTTTGGGGTTCCGTATATAAAGGGTGCTAAGCCTCCGTTGTCTATCTGTCTGTCCATCCGTCTGTCACAGGGCTGTATCTTTATAACTGTAATAGGTAGAGATTTGAAATTTTCGCTTAATTATTACTGTGGTTACTATAATAACAAATACTATAATAAGAAAAATATAGTATTTTTTGTCATTTTGGTACGCAACACTTCGCGCGGGAGCTATAATCGTACGTGGCCGGTTTCTTAATGCCTGACTAGAAAAAAAATGACATATATGGGAAGCGCCGGAGTAATCCCTTGTGTTTGGATAAAAATATAAAAATTAATGTCTACGGATCTGTTTCGCTCAGTTCAGATTCAATCTGTTCTGGCTTTGCAGGCACTTTGCATTTGCTTAGATGGACTGAAATAGGATATTACATACCTATGGCGGTGAATTCGTGAATCACCCGGATGGCAGGCGTTTGTGACCCGAACCGAAGGCAAGAGCCATAAATATGCGATCTGTGGCTTTACGAATTAACACTTATGGTTGGTCTAAAGTTTTACGTCTTGCCTTGGGCAGGAACTGAGAATTTCTTCCCAGAGGGCAGAAAATCCGACTTATAGCCTAGGGTGTCGTAAATAACCTCACACTGATACGAGTACGTCCCGTTCCAGGTGTCTGGCGGGCTGCCAGAGACATTTGGGGTGGCATAATGCACCAGTGACGTAAAACCTCGGAGAATGCTCTATTGCATTACGACGCATTGGACGTGTTCCTCATGTCCCTTAACTGGGTCATGCAGGGGCCGAGTCAAAAGTGCGACTTTCATTTAAACGAGTAATTTGGTAGCGAGTGCCTTGAGGCACTGAATTAAGCTCTCGTACTTTACGAAGTCTAATAAAACTACACTATAACCACTCAATTGAAAAAGAATCATATTTTACATGCTTTTATTTAACTTGCATTGTATGTATGTATGTATGTATGTAAGTATGTTTGTTCGGGTGGAATCTTGCAACTCAATTTTGAAGCAGATATCGTCAACCGATTGAGCTGAAATTTTGCATACTTACTTAACTTTGATGACAATACAATAATATGGTACCATGGGGCTGATCTGATGATGGAGCCGGAAGGTGGCCATAGGAACTCTATAATAGAAAAAGCAATCCTACCGGCTCTTTAGAATCGTCTCAGTGAGCATTTGATGGATATCCAAGATGGATAAGAAAAGTACAGTAGGCTATAAAAGCTTGTCACTAAAATGAATTTTTTGATAGAAAATTATTTAAGACTACTTTTCTATTATGAAATGTTGTTAATTGCGTTTGGTAACTGTAACTACCTGTCAACGCTTTTATTTTATTATATAAATAGAGTTCAGCTTTAATTTCGAAGCAAGTGAGTGGACAAGGTACTTGACATACTATCTGATCTTTCATGTCTCAACTGTGAGAACTGGCCATGATTCATCAAAATCTAACACTAAATATGGCTCTGTTGCCGATTCATCCATATACAAACTTCGATTTCGTTGTCTAGTTGTTCGCGACCTTTCAATGAAAGTAACTAAATGTTCATGAATAAAATAAGAAGATACGTTTGTTGGCTAAAGTCGTTACCGTTCGAAACCCTCTCTAGTTATCCTCTCTTGTTTATATCAAGGACATGGAAAAGCGTTTAAGTAGACTTATAAATTCAAAAGGAAATGGAAAATAAACTTCAGTGTCACCACTCTGCGAACGTAAAAGACATTTTGTATGCAAGGCGACACTGTCTTTTCTTTCTAAAGTCCCGTTAGGTTCGTTTTTAGGGTTCCGTAGCCAAATGGCAAAAAACGGAACCCTTATAGATTCGTCATGTCTGTCTGTCTGTCTGTCCGTCCGTATGTCACAGCCATTTTTTTCTGAAACTATAAGAGCTATACTGTTGAAACTTGGTAGGTAGATGTATTCTGTGAACCGCATTAAGATTTTGATGCAAAAATAAAAAAATAATAATAAATATTGGGGGCTCCCCATACTTAGAACAGAAACTCAAAATTTTTTTTTTCATCAAACACATACGTGTGGGGTATCTATGGATAGGTCTTCAAAAATGATATCGAGGTTTCTAAAACATTTTTTTTCTAAACCGAATAGTTTGCGTGACAGACGCTTCCAAAGTGGAAAAAAGTTGGTCCCCCCCCCTCTAACTTCTAAAATAAGAAAATGAAAAATCTAAAAAAAACATATGATGTACATTACTATAAAAACTACCAACGAAAATTGTTTTGAACGAGATCTAGTAAGTAGTTTTTTTTTAATACCTATTAATACCTAACTTTGCACCTAATTTATATGGGGCGCTATACATACCAGGTGCAAACTTAACTTAACCACCTAGGGATGGAAAGTGTTTGTACGGAACCCTCGGTGCGCGAGTCCGACTCGCACTTGGCCGGTTTTTAGCGTTTTCGCTGGACGGCTCCGACAAAGACTAAAAGCATGAATAATAAACGATCGTTATTTTCAGTCTAAAAATACCTCGACAAAGGTAGAAAGAAAACTGTTTCACTTTTCATTTGGCTTCGTGTGTTTGCTTAATTTTATGCAGTTTATTTGGAATCTTTTCCTTTATTAAAGAACTCGACATACATTCTTGAATATGATTGAATCTTGCAGTTGGGACTACCTGTGTACTATCGAAGACACTGATAATGATAACTGTACATTTGTAAACTAATATAAACCTTAGTACGTGTTAAGGTCTATGGGTGTGTAGTTAACTGTGTCTTCGTTTTTATCTACACATTTAAATTGGAATAACATTTCATTGACAATGGATATTTTTATTAGCCTGTGCTGTCCACTCAGTTTTTTTTATTTAACCCATTTAATAAAAAAATACGAGGGTTTTCATTTTTTACATTGCTGAAAATATAATTCACAAACGAAGTAAAATATGTCGCTGTTATTTATTCAATACAATGTTTTGTTACAGAAGTTATTAGAAGGACGTGATATTCAGTCGATCGGTGGGCATGGTTTTGGGTCTTTTCAGAAGCTTTTATTTAATATGCAATGTATGTATGCAACTATGTTTATGTTTGTTCGGTTGGAATCTTGCAACTCAATTTTGAAGCAGATATCTTCAACCGATTGAGCAGTAACCTAAATTAACTTTGATGACAATACAATAATATGGTACCATCGAGCTGCTCTGATGTTGGAATCGAATGGTGGCCGTAGAAACTCTTTAATAGATAAAGCAATCCTACCGAGTTTTGGGTCTTTAGAATCGTCTTGGGAAGCCATTGATGAATGTTCAATGAAAAGTACAGTCGGCTATAAAAGCTTGTCACAAAAACGAGATCGTATTAAAAAACGTATTTATTAATCCACTACCAAACGTATTGCTCTTTCTGCTAAAATTAAAAACATTCTCATTCAAATGTAGTCGAAGAGTCAAAGCCTTCAATGCAGTAGTATTGCTTCATTCATCGGATCCGCTCTCCTTTCCACTTTACACTATCTCGTTTATTGGCTGTAGACGATCCGTCTTACTTGTTTTACTCCTTTTCATGGATTACAATTAAACTTTTCTCGTCTACATTTTTACAGCTACGGTAATTGGAATTCCTATTCTTTTAATTTCTATCAACATACCAGTATTGGGAATTCAATTGGAAGAACCGCCCCCCGAGCGACCTAGATATTATCGCGAACGCGAACTTGGCCCCGATTCACTTTATTAATGCCATATTGATTTTATCAGAGTGCTCTTCCGTTTCCCGTGCTTTTAGAGATTTATTTATTCCAATTTTCATCGATATGTGTATGTTTTGCGCCAGTGAAATGCGAGCTGTTTAGGACATTTAGCACCACGTATACATATATGTTATTATCACAGGCAATGGAGGTTGTCTGTGGTTATTATACATCCTAGTGCAACTCTCACAGGCAAAATATACTTTAACAACAAATCGTTTGGTGTATTCAGGGTATAAAACTTGATATAATTTAGGAGACTTTATTGAATATTTGGATATGGAAACAACCGGACAATAGGAAAAAAAAACAAGTTCACAAACTGTTTTAGGATCAGGAGATGCCAATCATGCAAAAAACAATATCGATTTCGACAATATTTGCCTTAAACGTGGCGTCGTGCAACGTTAAAAGGCTCTGTCTTTAGATTAAATAAATCTCAATCTCATGTTGACTATGACAGCTTTTCAGCGACTTTGTTATATTACCTTACCTACTACATATTTCCACGCAACAGATTCGGTGCGACATCTAGCAGCAAGCTTATTTGTAATCCTCTAACGCGTCATGAGTATAAATCTGCGTGTACTAAGGAACACGCAAGATCTTTCTCACCTTATTTTTCCTTATCCTAATCTCCGACCTATTTCCATGAAAATTACGGTACGGTATATCGTAAAGTGTGATGCCTACTTCTATCTACAGGGGCGTTTTATTTTACGATAGACAATAGGGAGTGGCCATACCTAATTAAAAGGGAAAATACTTACCGGTAAAAAATAGACCCTAGTTACGTTAAGTTTGGACCTCGTTTGTATGCAACGCCACAGTTACCAGGTGCAATCGGGTTAACGTAAACTGATAAGATAATATGGAAAAATGTGCAGCCATATTTCCTCTGAACTAGAAATCTTTCTATGTAACCCACAATTTTCTTTCCAATGGCTAACAATAGAGTCGCTACAGATTTACTGTTAAAAGGAATTCGAATAAAGTCTTTCCCAATCTCTATGCAAAGAGTTATTCTCAAACACATTTTCTCTCTAGGTGACGCCTTTTTCGTCGCATACGTAAGCAAGTTTGCTCGCTGACCTATTTTCAGTAAGGTATGCTAATGTACAATGCGTACTATGTAGCGGGGAGATTGCAACGTAACCGGACTGTGTGACTGAATCGCAATTTGGATTCTAGTTGAGGCCCTAATTTTTGCAACAATAGTGCATTACTTACCTAGGGCCATAATGCGATCTAGGGCTTTACTGATTATCGCCCGTTTGTCTAAAATTTTACGTCCTGCTTTGACCAGAAAGTGAGAATTTCTCCCCGTAAAAAGCAGGCAGTAAATCACACTTACGGCTTGGGATGACGTAAAAGTTATGTAGTTTTCAATGTTTAACACATTTGGTTGAAATAATCAAACGTCATTTCCATATAATATCCGATCTCATTAGGTAGATATGTCGTATTTGTTTGTACTTATTTCCCGTTGAGGTGTACAATAAAGAATCTATTCCATTCTAAATGTTCGATATGTAAACTACATAACAGAAACACATTTGTTTAGGTACAATGAAATGAAAAACCCCCTTGGATTTTTGGCTTCATTGTAAACACAATTGGTAACATTTGGTTTACGCTAGCAAATGATACTGCTTTAATAAACATAAAAGAAACACATTTTCTGAAGGTATAAAAACATCTAGGTACCTACCTAGATAATGGAATGATACTTGTGAGAACAATTCAGATAAGTATAGGTACAATATGTATGCTATCGCTGAAAGCAATATAAACGGGCCATTTAATCCGCCTAAGCTAGGATAATTCTATATTGAAACATAGCTCTGGGACTAAGAATTGAATACACAATCCGCTGAATGGAAATGCTCGCACAAATTTGCTTAGAAGCGACGTCGACCCTAATAAATATCCAATTTCTTTCTCTGGGTTCACTTTAATCTTTCTATGCCACAAGGGACTTGTCTAGGGCCTTCAAGATGACTAATCAAATGTAGTGTAAGTGTAGTAATTATACTCTGATATTACATCTTTAGTTATAAATGCTTAGTCTGTATTTACATTTAAACAAGCGACCTGCCTCGGCCTCGCACGGGTGCAATGCTATATTAAATAAATAAATATCGGACAACCTCACACAAATCAACCTAGTCCCAAATTAAGCTCAAGAAGGCTTGTGTTATGGGTACTAGGCGACGATATACATACTTATATAGATAAATAAATACTCAAATACATAGAACATCCATGACCCAGGCACAAATATTCGTGTTCATCACACAAATATTTGCCCTTGCCGGGATTCGAACCCGGGACCGTCGGCTCAGTAGGCAATTGCTTAACCACTGCGCCAACCGCGTCGTCATCGTATATTATGCATGTATTATACCTACATATAAACATTCCTCTTGAATCACTCTATCTTCCTCTTGATCTGCATCAAAATCCGTTGCGTAGTTTTAAACATTTAATCATACATAGGGACAGACGACAGACAGACAGCAGGATTGTTTTATTTATACTGTGTTTACATTTAAATACATAAAAAGTATCAATGTACACTTCTTTAAGTCTAATTGCCCTTTTATTTTTAGCCATGAACTTCGAAATAGACTTTAATTTACAAGTTATAAATGTGAATCCTATAAAATTTTTAAGTGAGGTAAAAATAACTTCCAATTTGGTACAAAACGAAATAGATTAGATTCTTTGAAGCTGCCTTCCAAATTGTTAATTGTGTTGTGTTTTTGTGAAAAACCCTCCGTAGGGTTAATTCAGTAGCGTTTACCGAAATAGAATCCAGGCTTTATTGTGAAACCTTTTTAATCAGGCACGTTTTACCTTTTTTATCCCTCACGATGTTTTGTTCACATAAAAGGCTTGAATCTCACTTAGGTATAATGTTTTTATTTATTTTAAATTCAATTTGTTTTGAATTGTTTTGTTCAATTTACGCTTGATTTTATAAGATGTGTATAATTTGTTTTACGTCAGCCTAGGCCGTAAATGTGATTTTCTGCCCGCTACACGGCAAGAAAATTTTACTTCATGGCAAAGGCAAGACGTAAAACTTTTGACAAACCACGGGCGGTAATTTCTTAAAGCCCCAGATCGGATGTCACACAGGCGACAAATGCCTGCGATCTAGGACATTAACAAATTCACCGCCCCGCCCTTTGTATGTACCTAATGTACTATTATTTGTAACGTTTGAGAATTGTTATCATATTAAACTATCATAGCAAAATATATTTATCTTAATGAGAGAAAAGCTGAGTATGGCAAAGGTCGAATAGCTAGATCAAGGATAGATGTTATGTCGAATTGAGCCCCAGTACCTTGCCATGAGTTTACAGTGGTCATACTCGTAGCGACTGCCTAAACGATTTGCATGAAGAATTGTAGTTCTATAAAGTAACAGCTTACGGGCGCTGTACACATCGATAATGCAGTCACTAGCGAGTAGGGTAAGCGAGTAACTCATGGCAAGGGTATAGATTTAATCGCTCTCTTATCTTTTGCATCGCTCCATCCTTTTTTCTCAGTCCTCGTATAAATGCACTACCCACCATCAACATAAATGAATACCAAGTAGAGCTCGATAACCTCTGTTCACTTTCCCTGTTGCACAAAAGAAAACGTATACAAAAGGTGGACTTAATGCTAAGAGGCTCTTCCAGTCAACCTTAGCTTAGGCTTTGTTTAGGCCAATGTTGTTGTTTTTAGCGAAAGCGTTTTTTGTGACCCAATAAGTCAATAGATAGATGGTTGTGTTCTACTTGCTGAATCGTTAAAGCGTTCTGTTCCCAATAGAATATGTAGGTAAGAGGCTTGTGACTTTGTGTCTTCAATAAATAAATAATCAATGAATAGGGAACAGCACGCGAAAAAATTGCGGTGTTGCTTTAGAATCTAGTTTCTCCTAAACAACAGACTGTTTCACGAGATTCCCCTGTAATGTATATAAGCAAAGTGACAGAGGATTTAACTGTAAATATTAGTACCTAAGTGACAAGTTAATGTGTGAAAGAACGGTACAGTCCACATTCCGAAACTAGGGTAAATACATGATATAAGAACATAAGGTATGCCACTCCGGAATGACAGGCGAGACTTGACTGTGTGGTCGGTTGGTTCTGTCAATTCGTTTCTGTGTTGCCAGTGGTGTGTCATAATTACTCCCCGATTCCCTTATTAAAGCCTGACCAGAAATATATGAGGATTGTCAAGAGGGCGCTATTTATAAGATTAATATTGCAACAATTTTGCAACCAATCGCACAGTGCCAAATAATGCCAAATTTTTCGCCACGGGCAACCTGATACAGAATTGGTTAGAACTTATCATTAGAAACCTCGGAATATACTACAACAGGTAGCTATTGTGTTTATTTTCCAACTTATTCATGTTGGTAAAGTGACGTAATTTTCGGGCAAAAGAAAATCAAAGTAATTCATCTCTTCAACTTTAAGAAATATTTTGAATTATAATATTTAAAACGTAATATTGATCGTAGCTTTATGTTTAGAAATGATTTACAACCTTCTACAGGCATTAGAAGTCAAGATATTAACTATTTTAGTTTTTTTGTTTTTATTTTTTTTCTCCCAAACGGGCAAGTAGTGGCTGATAATTTTGATATGGGAAGTACCTCTGAGTGTCCTGAACATGTGATATTAAAATGGGCGCGGTAGCTCGTGGGGTCTCGAAGAAATATCAACTTCGGTTTTGATAAAAATATCATCGTCTAGGGTTGATACTTTTCGGTCAATAATATTTGACTGAATAGTAATAATGTTATTATAATTATTTGAATCTTACAAATTATTACCTTTGTGTATAAATCAGTATTTTAAATTGGACATTAAATAAATATGTAAATATTAAGGGACAATCATACAGAAATCGACCTAGTCCCAAACTAAGTAAAGCTTGTACCATGGGTACTAGACGACGATATGCATAATGTGTAAATACTTATATAGATCTATTATAAATCTTATATTAATATGTGTCTGCAAATTCCTTTTCGTAAAATGATGGCCTGTATACATTTTGATATTATTTCGTATGATGGGTTCTTTTAATTTTGACAGTGTTTCTTATCTGACAGATTGCTGCAAAATATACGATTGAAATATAAAAAAAGTATACAGTTATACATGTTCCAGCGGTTCGCTATAAGGCTTACTAAGAAGAAAGAACTGCCGGGATATACTTTTAAACAAATTCTCTACATATACTTCCTTAAACACTAATTTAATTTACACCGTTCGAGGCCCAGGGTTTCCACTCTTGTGTCTTGCTTGTCCCTTGATAAGATGTAAAACCGGCTCCCAAGCCGGTAGTAAGTGGCAAACCATCTTCTCTTTTGAAATTAGACATTTTACTAGAATTCAATTTTCGGCTAAGTCGGCCGAGTTTATTCATAGGGAAGGTTTTTCAAAAACAGGTGGTAATCTTAATTAATATGTTGCGTAGTTTTAAAGGCTTTGTTTTATAATATGTAGTGATTGTAGGGACACATCCTTACCTACATATGTTAGAAATCTGAAAATGTCTTAAATACATTTGTAACATACGAGTATGTAGACTCACAAATTTTGCCGTTCTGACCTTCTTTTACTTTTTCATCTCCAATATTCACACCTCAATGATCGCATATTTATTAGAATTTAAGTACCTAGTCATCCTGCTGATGGCGTTGTTTATTGTAAATTTGTATCTTACTTTTTGTCCATATGTTTATTGATACATGTATTGCTCTTTTAATTTGTTCGCCGCAATGTTCAACTAATGATGTTAGTTAATAATCACTATAATCTTGCGGTCTAGTCGGTGAAGGATAAGGTTTAGGCAGCCGTCTTGTTGGTACAGCCGTGTGGCATGAAAAATGTTCGTCTCTTTTGAACCTTAACACCAACATTGACTCTAAGTGACTCCAAAAGTGACGAATCTTTTTAATCTTCAACATAGACATATTTGTATACATAATATGTATACTTAAGTATTATTTGTTTTGGTTTTTTCTATTATATTCTATTGATGGAAGAGCGGGATTTCCGGACACCAGCATATGTAAAATTAAAGAAGTTGTTTTCGTAACTACATTTTATGAAACCGGAAAAATATTTTTTGTTTTTATTATATATTTTTTAAATTAAAATGTTGTGATTATTTGTAAAGTAAGTAGAAAAGAAAGTTCCTATGAATGTTTACATAAAAATTAATTAACCGAAAATTTGATCGAATTATTTTGGCAGCCCTGACAAAAAGTTTTATTGGCATGTATCTTGAAGACCCCACGAGCTACCGCGCCCATTTTAATATCACATATTCAGGACACTCAGAGGTACTTCCCATATCAAAATTATCAGCCACTACTTGCCCGTTTGGGAGAAAAAAAAATAAAACAAAAAACTAAAATAGTTAATATCTTGACTTCTAATGCCGAAGGTTGTAAATCATTTCTAAACATAAAGCTACAATCAATATTACGTTTTAAACATTATAATTCAAAATATTTCTTAAAGTTGAAGAGATGAATTACTTTGATTTTCTTTTGCCCGAAAATTACGTCACTTTACCAACATGAATAAGTTGGAAAATAAACACAATAGCTACCTGTTGTAGTATATTCCGAGGTTTCTAATGATAAGTTCTAACCAATTATCTGTATCAGGTTGTCCATGGCGAAAAATGTGGCATTATTTGGCACTGTGAATCGCAACCGCACTATAATGACATTAGTTTAAATATCTGTCAGTTCCACTAGGTTAACCTCGTAATATCAATATCATTTAATGGAATTCACTTTTCTGACTGTTTTTCGTGTAGTAAACACGTGTACACTTTTATAATATTACGTTCACGACTGTGAATGGTTTTCGGCATTTTCATTGGATATTTTTAAATATTTGTCATTTAAAGAAATCACCACGAATGACATTGACATTGTTGACAAACCATCATAAAATCATTGCCAGTGTAAGAAATTCGTTCCTGTGAAATTCCGCAACATGGCGCATCCTCATATATTTCTGGTCAGGCTTTACCTGTATGAATCTCATAAAATCGTGAGTGTTTTAAATCAATTATTAGGACAAAATAAAACTTAGTCAAAGAATATTTATTATTTTTTGTACGTCTGGCGGCATCCATTTTTTTCCTTATAATTATTTTGTTACCATAAAGCGGCAACAAATAAGTGTCGTCGAAAGTCTCACTAGCCGGAATGCCATACCTTATTTTCTTATACTATGGGTAAACACATACACGGGTATTGGAGATATGTGAAGTACGCCTATGCGAAGAGCTCGTGATTGGGCGATATATCATGACTCCCTTTTGCGCGACCGCTTCGACCCAATTATTATGAACCCTCGTTTCACCTTTTGTAAACCAAACGGATATTATATTTTCATGATATGGTACCTCTAGATATTTTATGGAGAGCATGTTTATTTTAACCGTATGTATTTTAATTCATACGGTTTACTTACGTCGTAGAAGTCGAATATCGCTCGACATTGTAAGTAAGTAAAGTAAGTAAGTAAACACTTTATTGTACACAGAAACAGTAAAAAAATACATCTATTACAAATAACATATAGGTACAGAGGCGAACTTATCCCTATAAGGGATTGTTACGAAGTTACGAAAAAAAATGTGGTATACTTAACTATAACTACCCAGATTAAATATTAAGTAGTTGTTTGTCAAACATTTCATTTTTGTGCCAAGTTTTTATAGCTGACCGTACTTTTGCTTGAACATCCATCAATTGCTTACTGATACGATTCTAAAAGGCCCAAACTCGGTAGACTTGCACTATTACTGGCTTCCGTTCCTAGGGTCGCCTTCCGGTTCCATCATTAGACCCTGGAAACTATCTGAAGACAAAGTACTCATCAAGACGAATCAAACCAGGCCCATACTCGATTGAATCATGTGGTTTTATTACGGAGTTCCTATGGCCACCTTTGAGCTCCATCATCAGATCAGCTCCACGTCATCATAATATTGCATTGGCACGCGATTTGCATATTCGTGCAAAATTTCAGCTCAATCGGAAACCGGTAAGTGGGTCAAATTCAACTTGCAAAATTCCATTGCAGACTACGGGAAAGTTGAAAGTAAATAAAAGCTTGTTATAATGAGACATTACATGTTTCGTAAATTTATGATGTAAGATGTATTTTTAAGGGGATGTAGTAACTCATTTAAGAGTTTTGTAGAGAGCCGACACAGAATACTTCCCCGGCCTAAAACTATTCTGTAGTTGGGTATACACTGCGCGCAATGGGGCGAGATGATATATTCGAGCCAATGGCCCGCGAGTGATCTATATACCTATGGACGTAATGCGGCTGAATCTTAACAACACAAACGCATTTATGCTAGTGGCGTTAATGGGACAAGTTTCGTATATCTACTTATTGTATAGTAGTAGTATTTATGATATGCTAAGGTCTATTAAGCAAATATTTATTTTTATTTTTTATAGACTACAGATTGAATCAAACATCATACATCCCCAAAAAATGCCAAGTATTATTTGTCCGAAAGCATCATTTTTCCGAATGTCCGTAATTCTGAAATGACTCAGAATTTCTGAGAGTCATTTATAGCGATAACGGAATGCCACGACCTTCGGAGGCAAGCGGCACGGCGAGCGGTTGAGCGAGAGATCCGAGCGTGGCGGCCTTATACAAGTGAGCGAAACGTAACGCGCACCGGTGCCGCTTGCTGCTAAGACCTAAGTCATGGCCGGGCTGTAAAAGATATGTTTTGTTCTAGTAAATTATTCCATAGCGTAGGTAAGGTTGTACTGTCAACCAAAAAGTAAAACTATCTTTCATCAGAACGTGATTTCAGAATTATGAAAATTGGGAATAAGTAATGATACTTCGGACTTATTAAACTTTAGAATGTATCCAATCAGAAATTCGTTTTTGTAACAATATTTCCAGCTCGTCTAGCACAACTATACTTCTCGACTCTTGTCGCGCGGCATAGCGTCACCTATCACTCTCTTAGAGTGCTGCACAGAAAGAGATAGATAAATATCTCGCACGAGCAAGAGTCGCGTATCACAGTTGCGATAAAGGTGCTGGAATCTCAAAACGCGTTTCCAAGCTTCAAATTTCTTCTTCTTCATCATCATCATCATATCAGCCGATAGATGTCCACTCCTGGACATCTTTTTTATTTTTTTTAAAGGCCTCCCCAAAGTTCTCCACAACGATCGATCTTGCGCCGCCCTCATCCAATTTTTACCCGCGATCTTAACCAGGTCGTCGGTCCACCTTGTTGAAGGCCTTGTAACGCTGCGTCTTCCGGTCCGCGGTCGCCACTCAAGAACCTTTCTGCCCCAACGGCCATCGATTCTACGAGCAAAGTGCCCCGCCCACTGCCACTTAAGTTTGACGACTGTCTGGGCTATATCTACAACCTTGGTTCTCTTAAATGTTTTGCTTATGCTTTATTCACAGCGACCTTCTTGCTATATAGAGCCGCGGGCGGTAAACGGTACCGCCGAGGGGACGCGGATTTGGGCCTCAAAGAAACGGGGTCGAGGCTATTTTCAGATCGAATGGGATTCTCCTGAGATTGGACATGATGTAGACGTCCAAGCTTTTAACTAGAGAGTAGACTCCGAACTGCTGTGACTTTGTGGGTAGTCATTATAGTTTAGGCCTCACAATATTTTTTTATCCATCTTAATTTATCGTAGATAGTCGAGACATTTTACCCTGATGGAACCGATCATTGTGATCGTACGTTCTGAAGTGATAATATAATGTAAGTTTCTGATGATGTCAGGTGCTTGTATGATAAAGACAGTGGTATAGGTTAAAGGTACTATTTCCGTAAACATAATCGAATCATGGTGATTAGAATGATTAAAAAGCGATTTCGATACGATTACGATACTCATCTGCGAGTAAGAAAATAATGACTGCTTCAAGTGAAAATCGTGCCTATTAGAATTTATTTACAGTTTTTAGGGTTAAAAGAAAAGAAAACGGATCCCTTATAAGATCATTTTGGTGTCCGACCGTCTGTCTGAAAACCGTTTATCTCGAGATCTACTAGGTACTCAAGTCTACAGTACCTTGAAGCTGTGAAAAAATCAAAGTTACATGAAAAAAAAAAGAAACGGCCGTTTATGCCGTTAAAACATATATTTCGTCATTCGCAAAGGAATCAAAATTTATAGGGTAGGTATATTCCGTTTACCTAGAACTACGAAACTTGTCATTTTTTTTACTTGTAAGTCATAATATCATCAATTTTCTTTAATTATATTGTAATTATTCTTCAAAGATCGACTAATTGATATGATATCTGTGAAGAGTAACAGGCGTACTGATAAAACCGAACAGAAAACAGAAATCCATTAGTCTCGCTCCATGCAAATGTTCAGCTCCAACAAGAACAAACGTTATCGTAAAATCGTTTGACGTCGCTCGACTAATTAGGAATCGCAACTTGTAGACGGTTATTTATAAATAAATACGGCTTGCCTTTAACTCTGGTGAATGGTTGCTATGATTCAATTAACAATGTTGATTGTCAACGTAATTTGAAATATCATAAGAACATCGACAATCAGACAGTTATAGCGTTAGCGAAGACACACAGTAGCAGAGACAGAAATAGTTGTCACACGACAATTCAGTAGGACCGCGAGAAAACGGGGAGAAAATATGACTTGTTATTTTTATATCTATACTGACTGAAGTCATTTAAGCCACAGTTAATGTATGTACTCATATCTACTGATGGCATGATAATGTTATATAGCGAACATGTAAAAAACTTATTCATTAACACGAAACTTTAAAACGAAAAGTTATTATATCGAACATGTAAAAGAACTTATTCATTTACATATGGCTAATTGAAGCACATATATTCAATATCACGAGGGAATCACAAATGAAGATACATCATTTAATAATTTTCGATGAAAAGATTAACACTTGGAATACCTTAGAATACATGACGACGGGTGTCATAGCCGAAAGGACGCCAACGATAACGACAGGTCTTAAATAATAGAGCCGTATAATCCGATTACTTCCAAAGAGAAAGGTGAAAGGGATGATTTTAATTAAAAACTGGACGAGGACTTCTTTGATGGCTTAAAGGATGCGTTAACTAGTTCAGTTTGTCTTAATTGAAAATGTGATGAATTTTTAATATTATTTACCCAGTGTGGTGTATAGACACCTTTATGATAATAAAGTGTCCCCACCCCTGCCCGGGTGCCGCCATTGTGATGAGAGACGTCAACGGGAACGGGTAGTCGTGGTCGACAGAAAACCCATTTAAGTGTTTTATTGAATCTACTCCCGCACGGAACCCCAGGACATCACACTGGCGACGAGGATTAAAAAAACCCAAACAAGAAATGATATCCTTTTAAATATTTCCGAAAAACGAAAAGAAAAAGAAAAAGTGGGTATAGTGGCTTAGAATATTGAAGTACCTACAACAAAATTCACATAACATTGTGATCAGTATCAGTACTTTGTGCAGTTATGTCAAAAAAATAGAACAGAGAAATCGAAAACAAACCGATAACGGTCGGCGTAATTAGTGAACAGAATGTGCCCGCTAATATTTACCTAAATGCATTCCCGTTGTTGTGTTATGGTAATAAATTGTTAAATTTGACATAGATATACGTACAATTAAAATATTTGGTTAAGTATTAAATAAAATGCTTGATGGTTGTTAGACAGCCAGTTACAAATTCGTTATCTACCTACAAATGTTTCGTTACATATTAATATTTCTAAATAAAGTTACACATTAAAACTGAATTGTTCAAATAAAGACTACCATGAAACTAACAAAAGGAAGGCAGTACTGTTGTTGTGTAACGAAAATATTCAACATTCTTGTACATATCTAGCTGTCGCGCAATAAGTTGTTATGATATTATTTGGATCTGTGTTCAATTTATGATAATAACTTGAACAATATTACTATTCCATACGATTCTTAGTAGGTAAGTGAGTAATTAATATTGAAAACCCACACCTACCTGTACCTATTTACATCGTAACGTGATCAGGTTAGCTAGCATCAGCTGGACTAAAATATACCTATAGTTATACTTTCGATGTAAATAGGTTAGTGTGTTATTTTTAAATATATCATGTTTTACGGATTACCTACACAACAACAATAACAAAGAGTGCCTGTAAATATTAGTGAATTAAAATAAGTTATGGGGAAGTGAAGCCCCCCGAGCTCCTCATAAACTGGAAACTAAATAACATCAGTTTATGCAATTCACACCTACTTACATACTGCCCGTCTATGCAAACATATATGAAGGAGTAAAAGCTGCATGAGTTCTACATAGACTGAATGTACCAAATCGCATTTACGATTCTCGAGGCAATCCTTAGTATTATTATGTTTCTAAGTGCGAGCTAAATGTAAGTAAATATAACATAACAAACACAAAAGAGCGTAAGCTCACCGAGTTTGTCATGTCTTAAGACTGAAAATAATGTGTCAATTATTTGTACTATATGTTATGTAGCAATCAAGATTCAAGGAGTGAAAAGTCCTCGAGGTTCTTTGTAAAAGAGCCAAGAGTAATGAATACCCCTGGTATCAAACAAAAGGTGGAAGGGCCTAATCCAGATACTGTTCATTTTGTCCCCCATACAAGTACCTATGTTTCCTTTTATCAACCAAACCGAAGTATCGACTGATGTTCGGCAGTAACAAATTTGACGTTACTAATCGCCAATATATGCGTGAATTAGTTGTGACATCGGGAGTAGACTATGTGCAAGTGTACCTAAATAAAACACGAATAACAATATAAGAGTCACTTGATGACTAAGTAATATAACCTACTTATGAAAGTACATATTAATATGAACTACTAACTCTTCCTAGTATATACACCTTTGAGACCTGTAAGTTTGTACGGAAACATAAAGAGATCTATATAAAACGCGGTGGCATTCCCTCATCACGATCTATCCGCCATAAGAATAGGCTCGTTCCACCGCCCGATAAACTGAAACTGCTATCCTCAGGCCCATTAATAATGTCAATTAAGACTTATAATAATTTACCTGATGCTTTAAAAGAAGAAGAAGACGATAAAAAGTATATAATTAAACTAAAGCAACTACTACTAACTAAAGCCTATTACACGCTAAATGAATACTTAGAAGATAAATTATAAACACTTAGTAAGTCCTCCTCTCCCTAACATTGCAGTAACCAACAGGGTTCATAATGATCTGTAGCTTCAAGTTAACATCTGTACCTACTATTGTGATATTGCAATAAATGATTGAGTATTGAGTACATTATTCGTTTGAAAGACGTTGTATAGAAACAAGTAAGCAAACACATTAATGTACACAAAAGCAGTTAAAAAAATACAACTACTTATTACAAAAAGCACAGGTACAGTTGGAAATTCGCATCTAAATAAAACAATATTTAACTAGCTCGTCAGGGTGTCTATCATAATGGTGACACACAACTCTTTACTGCGCGACATAAACTACCTGTCACTTTCATTCCAATATCGTGCGAACTAGACAGGCGCACATGAGGCAAAGCATCGGAAATTCAAATATTCGTGATACAATTTGCTTAAATAAACTACCTAAATATTTGGGTATCTCTTTGCCTAGTAGCCAATAAATAAAGGAACTAGAAACACTTTTAAATAAAATTATAGGATTGGACCATAGTTAAAACAAGACTATGAGTTTAAAACAAAACCAACAGGATTGGCGGAAAACAACCCTATTTAGGCTATCAAAATAAAATCAGTTGAGCTGTTTCAGCACGAAACAACTTCAACACAAGCTGTCATTGATTGGAAATGACAGGCGGGAAATAAAATGATCTACGGATCAGTCTTAAAAAGATATATTATATATTAATACAGGAATGGCAGCTCGTGGCTTTGGCCAATGTCAGTTTACTTAGTAATATTAACTTTATAAAGAATAATAAACCATGCCTGTATATGTTCGAAAAAATATATTTACATCATACACCGTAGCAAAATACCATTTCTCATGTTCACTTGAAATGTCCCTTAAAAAGTAGATGAACTACAAAAGAAGCTGTCACGCGTTGGCAATGAAAGAAAAAAAAGTAGTCTTCTAAAATGTAAGTCGTATAGATGGCCGTAATAGGGATACAAATGTTACAGTAATTCCGTCGTAGAGGGCTAATCGCGAAATTGATTGAATATATAATAAACAAGGCATTTATTTAACAACACTTAAACTCGACAACTAGTATTATACTCTATTACTTAAATAAACCGTGTTCTAGAAGTTGAAACGATTTGACTTGAATTTGAGTTCACTATAGAATAAGGTATATAACAAAAGAATATATACTAGTAGTAACGACATCTAAAGTATCCGTGCATTATAAATAAACGATTACGAGTACAAGCAAATCCTATAACACAGGTATTATGGTAAAGACATCTTAAAGTAAATTGTCGTTTGTGGCGTTTAAAGTACATCTTCAGTTAGAAATTATCAATCACTAGTACAGCGCAGTTACTTCCCTACGCATTTGTTTATTTCTTGGGGTACGTATGTACATAAAAATCGTAATCAATTAATCACTCGTAGTAGTATTCTTACAATAAACAAATGAAAACTTCCTCTCAATATTATGTAATTTGATTGGGTATAATTAAAAGGTATTTTGATTGAGGAATTTATGTTATTCCGTTATATCCTTTCTACTAGGTAGACTGAATAATCATTACATCGGGTTTACAATAATAAAAGTATAATGGTGTATAAAAAGTGCCGAAGGAGCACAAAGTCCAAACAAAAAATGCCGAAGGGGCACAAACTACAAAAATGCCGAAGGGGCACAAAGAACAAAAAATAATAATAATAATAATAAATAATAATGCACTGCTAATTTGGAAACAAAAAAATGCCGAAGGGGCCAAAATGTACCATAGTTTACAAAATGTACCATAGTGTACAAAATGTACTATGGTGTACAAAATGTACCATAGTGTACAAAATGTACTATAGTCTACAAAATGTACCAGTGTACAAAATGTACTATGGTGTACAAAATGTACCCTGGTGTACAAACTGTACCATGGTGTACAAAATGTACCATGGTATACAAAATGTACTATCGTCTACAAAATGTACCATAGTGTACAAAATGTACCATGGTGTACAAAATGTACCATGGTGCACAAAATTTACCATGGTGTACAAAATGTACCACGGTATACATAATATACAAAATGCTAACGTGCATACAAAAAACGCCAATGGGCACAAAATAACAAGGTGCCAGAGGGACCACAAAGGTGAAAAACTTGCCAATAAACATATAAATAATAAAATGTATAATTAATAAATAATAAATAAATATTAAGGGACAATCATACACAAATCGACCTAGTCCCAAACTAAGCAAAGCTTGTACTATGGGTACTAGACGATGATATTAATAATTATATTTATAAATATATATATATTAAGGCTGTGAAACCTGCGACCTGCTTTAGAATGAAGTGTAAACGATTGTGGTTCCTATTTTCAAAAAACTAATTTTAGACTTTCAGTACTTACGATAAATGAGTCTTCGTGATTATACTCGTACATGCATTAAAACAGTGCTGTCCCTGAATTAAATGGTAAAATGAATAAAATTTGGGTTGGACGAGGGTTTTCCAAATTGAAGACTGTTTTAATGGAGAGACGCAGCATTTATAATATTTTGCATCTAGTCTAGTTAATAATGATCCACGAGCCCTCAAAAGAGACGTGGGTGGTGTGTTTACCTATGTATTTTCCTTGAGTTATACTCACCTGTAACTTTAAATATAAATTTCAATAATTCAGTAATAATTTGTGATTCCTTATGAAGTTACTACGGTATTTGAGATTATGGTCGGTGTACCAATCAGTTGTGTAAATTTCACTATATAGAAATTCTAAAGTAAACAGATTTTCTTTTCAAGTGATGACTAGTCAACGCCGGTTTAGTATTCTGAAATACTTACATTTCGTGAGATTTTTAACTTCATACCAAAAATAGGAAAATGTATATTTCATTGAAAAAGGCAAACTGTGAGTTTTCTTGCGGCGCTTCTTTCTCACAAAGGCCTTAGTTGGAAGCGCTGGTAGATTCCTAAATTTTCGAAAATAATAGCTTCATAGTACATTAATTCACGGGTAAATGAATATATATATGTAATCCAATGTTATGATTGGCGAAAGCAATAAAATAAAAATAACTGTTACAATACCAAATAGAAAATATTCCATTACTTAATTCATTCCATTTACCAATAAAGAACAAGTACCTAAAAAAATAAAAATAAAAAATAAAGAAACACAAATGGAAAGAGGAGGGAACGGAAACGAGAACATAGAATTATTTAATGATGTAAAAATGAAGACAAAATTATTGAACTTGAAACTACTAAATAATAAGTATCACTCACTAAATTAACTTCATGTATGCATAAACTTATGGTTAAACGCCTTGTCTCAAAAGGAGATTAAATACCGAATACGTGAATAGTAACAAAGAAAAAACATTTCTTTATGACACATTTACCTATTACAAATTTACAATACAGTTGTTGATAAGATTAAACTCGTGTTACATTTCAATGTACATTCAAATTCATGATTAAGGATTAAATTAAAAATATTACATTTCCAACTACAGTCACAGAATAAAGACACTACTACAGTCTAGTGACCGAGATATTACTAATAGGTATGTTGTGCATACCAGTTACTTTGAACTATGTTGTCTGTTTTGCTCACTGCGCCGACTCACAAGCAAACCATATTAATGGCGAAACTCTCATCCTCGCTGTCACAGCGAACGTGCTGGATGCACTACACCGCCACGATAACCGTGCTCAGCTGAACCCTGAGTCTGAGCAAATGCTTCGCACCTTGGTGTTTGGCGTAGCTGGCTGGTGTGGGGCATCTAGAGGTAAGCCTCGAATTTAGTTCAATTCACTCAGACGGAGCAGTGAGCGAATCCGCAGAATATTTGTAATTACTAATAATATGAATCAATCTAGATTCCAGAAATATATTAAATGTACATGTAATACAATGGTGATATGAAATGTTAATACCTAGTAATAATTAAATAAATAAGGTGTCAATAAATAACTATTTCGAATTTATCAAAAGAGGATGGTGTGGTGTATAGACACCTTTATTATAATAAAGTGTCCCCACCCCTGCCCGGGTGCCGCCATTGTGATGAGAGACGTCAACGGGAACGGGCAGTCGTGGTCGACAGAAAACCCATTTAAGTGTTTTATTGAATCTACTCCCGCACGGAACCCCAGGACATCACACCCAGAAAAAGTATCCATTAAATATTATAATCACACATACTTTCGATATCACTGCTTTGCATGCAGTTTACTCTTCTAACCTTCTTCTGTTTTAATGAGTATATGGAAACGTAATTTATATTTGTATAATTGACATTGTTTTTATTTATAAGTACTCCAGTTTTGTTAATTATGACATTATATACTGACAATACCTAAGTTCCTGTTGACCTTATTCCTAATTATTGCCTTATTTGACTTTGTTATTTTCAGTGTTATTTTTATCGTGTTAATTCTTGTATTTTGACAATCCATTTATGAGCTACTTTGACATTTCTATCTGTTTGTTTAAAATTGTGACATGTAATTATTTAATCTGTTTTATTATTAATTCCGCTGTTTTTACTATCAATTTCATCACATTTTATCTGTTAATATTAATATATGACGATCATAGTATAAGTGCATGTAAATTGACTTCGTGTAATTTATATTGACATTTTATATTATGAAATAAATAAATCTAATCTAATCTAATCTAACCTCTATTCTAAGATAATTTGTAGCACTAAGAAAACCATGGTAGTATTGGCTATACTCTGTCTAGTTCCATAAAACTAGCTTCGCATTTCAAGAAGTTGTCTGTTAATTTTATTTTGAAGAAATGCTTTTAAAAATTTTAATTATCATGTTTCAGTTAGTAGATGGTGTTTGGATTTTCTTTAAAGAATTACTTTCCGTTTAAATTCCTTTATAACACTGGCCGTTACGCCATAATCCCGGGAATCCGTTATCGTCTCTCATTTTCCCCTGTGGTTTTTGATTAACTTTGTCCATTAATAAAACGGCCAAACCATTAAAGGGCTCTTATCCCACCTCCAAAAGTGATTATCATTAATACTTTTTCTTCTAACGTCTTTGCGTCTACCATTTTGGTAGTGTTATTTTTATTCCTCTTAGTTATTTTTTTCATTTATTTACATAACTTGAAATGAATACGCAATTTTTTTGATTAAAAATTTATCGCACACGCTGTAAAATTTCAACGGTAAAATTGTCATTTACTACTGACGAGTGGATTTTTCCTTTTATTTTGTTCATAGAGAATTATTAACGCTCAAATCTCTGTTTGGTTTATATTTTTTGGTCCTTCTGTACGATAATTTAATTAAATATACGCTGCTATTTTTGTAACTGATTTTAAGTAGCACGTCGCCAAGTATTTTCAAGGGTGAAATGGACAAGGGTTCTTGCTATGCCCAATTTAATTATTGGGCAGTATTATCCTCAAAATGTTGAATAAAATAATAAGAATCTCGTTAAAATAAGCCCGTAAATGTCGTTTGATCGGACTGGTCTGCTATCTGCCACTTCACGTCAGTCAGCGTTTTTAATTTGATCTTGTATGCGATGAGATTTTTTTAGAATTTTACAATTTCTCTTTTTTTTTCTAATAGTCCAGAATAATGAGACCGTTGTGGTAGCATAATTAATCTTCTAACTTCTTAATTTTCGAGACCTTTAAGGTTTATGCGAAAGCCGCAAGTGTTATTTTAAACTTATATATATATTATAAAATTGTCAGCTTTATATTGCCTGTAAACAAAATTTTCATGGCACATTAAAATCAATATAATGAAACACGCGTGTGATGGAACTAATGAAACCCAAACCGCTCTAGTGTTTTAAAGCCTCTCATTTTGTACCAGGTGGCAGTAATTACTATTTGTTCACTGCTGGTACCCAATACTAGTAACAAGACGACCGTATAACAATAAAACAGCTTTAGAATCAATGATTCTACTGTGACTTGAGGTCGAAAAGAAATTATTTTCTTCTTAAAACAGTTTTTTTTTATTAAGATGTTGTTTTTATTTATTTTAGTATTGTACAGCAGTTTTGTTCGACTTTGTATATTTTCGGGTCATTAAAAATCTAATAAAACTCATTTAAGTTAGTATAATCTGTGTGCCCTTCCCTTTACAACCTTTATTCGTTATGTTACGTAGAAAATACGTAACATTTTGCAAAAATGTTACATATTCGTAACGAAAGTGTAACGTATTTTTGAAAAAAAGTGGATTTTCATGGTGAAATAAAGACATTTTTAATACAATAATACGTGTCACTTGCTTGAAAACCGTTACGCTATTGTACAAAAAAAAACTGATTAAATACAATCACTCCTTACCTTTAAAATCACACACGACACTTTGGGGGTACTTTCACGAAACTATGACTGTGTCTACTTTGAATTGCGTTTGTTGACAAACTGACGGATTTGGACTTGCTCATCGGTGTTGCCCTACTAGAATATGAGTTGCGTAAACGTATTTTCGCCAAAAAATATTTAAAAACAAGCTACATAAAGCGTCACGAAAGTATTGTAACATAAGTGTGGAATGCTGATCCATTAAAATAATGTAAGATAAAAAATTAAAATGATTATATTATCATTATTCCGTAATCAGTAGAACTATCCTTATATCATAAATTTTAGTTTAAAACAAAAGTATGCCCATGAAAGTTGAAATATCATAAAAATAACAGAGCTTTTAGTACTCGTGGTCGAAAAATTTAACCAACTTTCGTTACGTTTTGGACGGAAATATATTTTTAGTATTTTTATAAAGGGGTTTATATTAATTATCTTACTTGCGACCATGAGAATTCGTATAGCTACATATGATAAAAATATTTTTGAAACAGTAGGGGTTACCAATTTTTTTTAATTAGCTGGGTAAATTTGAAACGTCCAAATTGGTAACTTTCCGCGGCCTTACCCACCTAAATCCTGTTTTTATACTTACGCTATGAATGTAGATGTAAATCCATTCTGGTCAAAATACGTGTCAATAAGGTTAAATAGCCTAAGTGGGAATATTTTTGAATTTATGGAGTAGTAAAAAGTAAAAAAGTAACTACCCAGTTCTTGGCGCCAACAAGAGATCGTTCTCGTTTATCTCTGTCATAAATTGAATTTCGATAGTCTAAAATTTGATGGTCAATTTCGATATTTATCTTTTTTCCGGTATTTCCCAATTCCCACTGAGAATGCTTTTACAGATCATTTTGAGGAACATGGTTTCTAACCTGCAATCAACAATCGATTAGATTATTGTCACATGCCAAAATTAATCACAATCATCACAGACATCTAACTTATGAGAGCCTACAATAGTAAAAGCTGCATTAAATAACTTAAATAAGAAAATAACAGGCATTTGAACGTGACAAAGCTCGTTTTATCCAACTAACGAAGTACGGCTTAAGCTAAACAAGTTTTAAAAGCCATTCGCGCTAACGCCTACGTAAGCATTTCAAGCCAGGTCCCAATTCAGTTACTTGACGGCGGAGAGCTATTTAGCGGCACGGCGTAATACCAATTAGAGTCTAGAATACTACATCATGCTGTGTGAAGTGAAGCCTGTTGAAAGGGGGTGCTCGTAGCCAGGAGGTTTGTTGGAGATTGCATGTACAATGTCAAGGAATCTACATCCATGTCTTTAAGGCTCAATATTAGAAGAATTTGGGTTTCATAAATAAAATTGAAAACTTATAATCGCGTGATATTTGTTACAAAACTGCTTCTACACCGTACAATTGATAAGCACAAAATGGTTAAACTAGTTCATAATAAGGGCAAAATTTTGTAGAAAATTTGTGTTGGTACAAGTGACACTGATCTTGGCACTGATGCTATCTATGTCATTAATTCTCGAAGCAATTTACCAGTGAAATCTAATTCAAAGGTGTCGACCTCGATACTGTAATCTTATCTAGACACGCGGCAGCGTGTCCAGCCAAGTTCACCGCAGGAACTGGCGAGCAGCAGCCGTGTGTTATATTACACGAACCGTTTGGAGCCACTTTTGACCCCCCAATAACTCCAAATCTATTTAACATAAAAAAATGAAATTTGGCTTATGTATTAAGATCCTTTAGAACAAGTAGAACCCCAAATTTCATTTATATAGGTTAAATAGTTATTGAGATATTAAAGTCCAAAAAACGGTATTTTTATCACTGACTGACTGACTCACTAGTAATCAAAAACCTAACCCACTTCCAGGTGACCTAGAAAGGTGAAATTTGGCATCCAGCTTAGTAATTGTGTGTGTATACATATAAAAATCTAAAACAGTAATTTTTTTATGTTTTTTTATTATTATTATTATTGATGGTTGTTGCCTCAGAACTCTGTCATTTATAAACCGATTTGGAAAATTCTTTTTTTGTTTGAAAGATATACTAGAATAGCATATACACTCACACGCACACACTTACACATACATGCACATAAAAATCCAATACGTACTAACCGTTTTGGAAAATTCTTTGTTTGTTCAAAACTTTCAAAATATGTACTAGAATAGCACACAGAACTAATTAACAAATAATAATTAAGTAATTTACACATCATAATAATTTCTGTACAAAAAGTAATGATATCCCATCAAAAACATAAATGTAAAATGAGAGCCAAGTTCAATATCGCGTGCACTTCGCCGACAAAAGAATTGAGATCTGCCAGGGCGCCAAGTTCTTTGCTCTAAAATTTTTAGATACAAGGACATGCGACATACTCAATGCATTTATTTTACTTGGGGAGTAATTCAATATCAAGACGTGACTTGGCTAGTTTTAAAATATAAATTTATATTATAAATCAAAATCAATCAAATCATTAATCTATTTTCGTAAAGGTAAGTACGCAAGTTAGTGTACGTCTTGTTACTTATACTGTTAGCTTGATAATGAACTATCACTATGACTATGTTACTTTTATAAAATTTTGTTAGTTTGTGAAAACTAGCCAAGTCAAATCTTGATATTGAATTACTCCCCAAGTAAAATAAATGCATTGAGTATGTCGCATGTCCTTGTATCTAAAAATTTTAGAGCAAAGAACTTGGCGCCCTGGCAGATCTCAATTCTTTTGTCGGCGAAGTGCACGCGATATTGAACTTGGCTCTCATTTTACATTTATGTTTTTGATGGGATGGAAATATGACTCCCATCTCATTCCGAGGGGAATTCCCGCGGGATTTATTATTAGATAAGCCGGGGCTTTGCCTATATTGCGGAGTTAGGTGGATTTGTTGTAACAGATTGAGGATTTTTAACTGGTTATTTGTTGCCGTAAGCGTGATGTATGCGTGTTATAACGTGTATGAATTACATGATGAACGTGGATTAGTGCTCCGGTGAGCCGTGTAAACTTCTTTTCTTATTCATAATGTTGTTTCTTCTCTCTAAGGGAAGGTGTAGTTACGTTACGTTCATTTCAAACGTATAGTTCTATATTTTCACATTTATATCTACTTTCTTGGCTTACGTAAGTTATTTTCCGTCGAAATTATGACAAACTCTATAGAAAAGGATTCACAAAGTAATATTAGCTTCACACTTAGGTGTAAGTATATCCGATCGGATCCCTGGTGTATCGAAACAGATTATAACTTTTGCGATCGTTAACTTGAGCGGAAAGTTATTTGTTGCGAACATAAATTTGATATGGAGTACCTAAATGTGTTTTATTAAAAATATATAATATAAATACTAGAAAATAGAATAAAATAGATCATTTATTGCATATCACATTACAGACATAGGTGGATTTATAAATAAGTCAAGTAATACATGTGACGCCCTGCAAGGGCACAAGCAACAGAGCTTTTCTACTATCAACTTTTTAGCAAATTTTTCATTAAACTCGGTAATCTATTTCTTCCTGTCCCCTCTCGAATTACTTTGGACCAAACGAAGTTAGTTAGAAAGGCTCGGATGCTTTTAGCTCCGTAAACAACTTAGCGTCCGAACGTTTCTGTCCATAATTTAATTTTGCTTTAATGTTCCACACGATTTCTGCACTTGTGTATTGCCACCGAAGTGTTAGTTACTTCATCACATAGTACGTTCTTACTGAGGTTTTTGCTATGAGATCGCTGTACTTCTTATTCTTCGCTTGTCTTTTCGCTTTAAAACCTAGCCACTCCTACTTGAAAGAAGGACAGAGTAACAAATAAACCACCAAAAACCTCTTTGCATTTATAAAATGGGGTGATAACGTTGTCATTGGGAATATTTTCCGTTTGTCTCGTATTGAAGTAGCATCATTTGTTTCGCGTCCACACCAATAAAACAAGGATGTTGCATAAATTGTCAAGAAATTTACACTCTTTTCAGTCCGTGTGACATTGTACGTCCCTTAAGTGACAGTACGCCTCGGAGCGGATGTAAATTATTGCCTTTCCGACCTTCCTCAGGCAGCGTTGAGTGCCCTTTTCCTTTTTTACATTTTTTTCTCCCCGTGTGTGATGTTTGATCCGCAGTACGTAGGTATCGTACTTCAATAATTTATGTAGGATGACCATGTATCTAGTGGTTATTAGTTTTAATTATGTTTTAATTAATTTAACAGTGAGGTAATTGCGCGAGACCTCGCGTATTAAGTTTAATTTTAGCTAAATATTAATATTTTTCTACTCCTGACCACCGATTAAAAATCATCGTGTAGAGAGAAACGTAGCGTAGGTCGTTCTTATAGACTCGCTTTGTGTATCTTTCCAGGTAACCCCCTTGTGCTCAATCGTGCTCTTCTCAAAGATGCTCATTTGAGCAACGTAGAAATTTATTTTTAACTATGTCTTACGTACTTTTCTTAATTTTGATCTATTTTTTTTTGTTTCATATATCTTTGCGATGTAAATGACCAATTGGTATAGGTTTGGAAAAACAATTTATCTTACTATAATTTATGTTGCATCATAACTAATACTTACCTACATACGTATTACCGTTACTTTTAGTGTGGAATACGCCCTTTGCCAATGAATTTTATGCCGATAGATTTAGATTTATTTATTTCATAATATAAAATGTCAGTATAAATTACGGTAACCACTCAATTGCTTCGAATATTGAGTTGGACTCTATTTCATCATCCTCCTAGCCTTTGTCCCATTTTTTGAGAATGAATTCTCAATCGGGGTCGGCTACCTAAATCCCAAGATGTGGCGTAGGCACTAGTTTTTACGAAAGCGACTGCCATCTGACCTTCCAACCCAGAGGGGAAACTAAGCCTTATTGGGCTTAAGTGGTTTCCTCACGATGTTTTCCTTCAACGAAAAGCGAGTGGTAAATATCAAATGACATTCCGTACATAAGTTCCGAAAAACTCATTGGTACGGGTCGGGTTCGAACCCGCGACCTCCGGATTGAAAGTCGCATGCGCTAATAACCACTAGGCTACCACCGCTTCCTGAGTTGGACTCTATTTATATAATAAAATAAGAGCGGTGACAGGTAGCCGTAGTTACCAAAAGCAATTGAGTGGCTAAGACAATTTACATGCATTTATACTATGATCGTTAGATAAAAATGAGATAATATAATAATAGTAAAAATCATAACAATTGATTGTAACAAAACATATTTACATGTCATAATCATAATGCAGTTAAATGTGGTTACAATATAAGAATATCTCCTTAAGGAATTGTCAAAAATACATCAATAAATAGATACAACTATTATTGATGGGTGGAGAAAGATTCCGGCTTGTTTTAAAACATGTTTTTTTCCATCAAATTAAATACCTTTATATTATACGATAAGTGATGAGATGGAATAGTTTTGTGATTTGTAATAAAAAGTATAAAATAAGCATCATCGTCAACTGAAAAGGCAGTTGGTTTCTTGCCAGTTGCTATTGCGGCTTGGGCTCTCCTTTTTGCTTACCATCAGGTGAATTAGAGCCACTAGGTATGTTGTGCCAAAATATTAAAAAAAATACGTGTACGAGTAAGGTTTGTGTTCCAAGCTAAATAGCACAGGAATCTTGACACGTAAAATACTATTTAGCGGCCTCGTAGAGCCTCCCCGACACTCATTAGTGAGCCGAGGGCTCTCTGGAACCTAGGAACTAAACGTCGGCTTGTTCACTATTTTTGGCACCATATAAATACGACACGCGACAGGCTGAAGGCAACACTTGTGCTAAAAACCGAGAAGGACATACATTGTTTGGTTTTGGCCTTATTTTACTACACCCTGTTACAACCGTCAATGTCTATTTGACTGGGCTAATCAGCTGGCTTAATAACTACGTGTAAATAACAGAACACGGGGTAAATCGGGTCTTAGTTTCACTTTTACTATGAAAAGCAATAAAAATGTTTTTACCGATTGTGCTTTCCTATTTGCATGGCGTTAAAGAGGGATGAGCTGAAATCACAAGTTAATCTGAAGCGCTACAGAACGGCACTAGCTTAATTTCGTATTTCCAGCGTTAAATTTTCTCATAATTGAAAATGCCACATGCACACCCTAAGTATTACGGCTTAACGGTCGTTTTTTCGCGTGACTCTGCCACTGCCAGTACGAGATACGAAGTATAAAGGGGTTATTTATTATTTAACAATAGGGGAATGAGTTATGGGCTAGGTTTGGCGTCTGCGAGCCGTGACAGAGACATGCATGTTTTATTATACAGGGAAATCGTTTATTCAGCTCTATGGTAAAAATCTCAGTATCTGAGGAAGCGTGGAAAATGTTTTTGGATATAATTATCATAAATTATACTTGCTTTGAGGTTTCTTGTTTACGTTTACTTATAAAACATTTTTTTTTGTAAAACGCTTGTGCTTTTATTTAAGTTCCAATGTATTGTATACTCGTATAATGTTTGTTCGAGTAGAATTTTGCAACTCAATTTTGAAGCAGATATCTTCAACCAATCGAGCTGAAATTTTGCATATCTTGGTACTTCAATTTGATAACAATACAATAATATGGTACCATGAAGCTGGTCTGATGATAGAGCCGGAAGGCGACACTAGAAACTGCCATAGATAAAGCAATCCTACCGACCTTGGCGTCTTTAGAATCGTCTCAGCGAACAATGGATGGATGATCAAAGAAAAGTACAGTCGGCTATAAAGCTTGTCACAAAGATGATAGGTAGGTTCTATAAACGGCATGCCAGTTATGCTCACTATCATCTATACACAGATCGTTTGCAGTTTACTCACAAGGATAAATTTAACGATACTTAAGATAGGTACCAGAGTGTTCTTAGAAAGGCAACTATTTCTGTCTAAATAACCCCTACTGTAGTCCATGCACTTTAACTACGTTGCATTATACTAAAACCCAAAGTTGGAGCAACCTGAAACTCCATTAACTCGGTCCATTCCACCGTCGACACTTACATTGTTATACTACACCTGATTCTGGTCTCTATGTTACATGTTCTAAGGGTTAGCTTCGCGAGATCTTCTTACATAGTGCACATTTTCTCCTAATCGTGTTAAAGGAACTTTGCTGGAAGCCACGGTTTACCCGATTTTTCTTTTACCATTATTGTCGTCTTATACAGAGATTACAGAGTTGCTTTGCTTTAATCGCTATGTTGCGACGTCCTTATAGGGTAATCTGAAGAAGCGTAATGATTCCATAACATTAAAGAAAAACGGTTCAGTTTTGTGTTTGATTAAGTTTTTTTTGTAGAAAAACGAATTACCACTGGGAGACGATTCATCATCATTATTATATAAAAGTTACTCTTGTCGGTGCAGTTCTCTCCAGTCCGTTCTACTTAACGCCAGTTCTTTCACTTCTCGATACGACGCGACGTCTACTTTTTCTTTATCTGGTCCAAATAACTTATCCTCGACCTTCCTCTTCCTCGCCTTCACTCAATTACTCTCTTTATTATCTTCTGTATTAGAGCGTCGTTTCGTATTAAATGGTCTATCTTTTTCCATCTTCGAGTTTCTGTGGTATGTAATGTCTCCTCTACTATTTCCAATATTTCCTCTTTGATGAGGAGAGACGATTACATAGTATATATTATAATTACCGTCACAAAAACGCTGCTTCTATAATAACAACTGATCTGAAAAAGATAAAAATGGCAAACTGTTCATAACGAGTAAAGCATAAATACAGAACAATACATTTTCATTCTTTTATATAGAATTTTATTCTTTGTACAACTTCCCAACTTCCGAAATCAATTTCCAAATAAGAAGAATTCATTATCCGAATTCAGACACATTAAATGAACTTTTTTCAGTAAAAAGGAAACAATCCGTCCGTCCCATTACAGAAGTTTCCTCAAGATATGACTTCGAGTTTATGAAGTTTATTAAGCTCGAGAGAATAACGTCAGAAAGGTCTACTGGTGCTAACCACGTACGCCGTTGTGGAGGGTACGGTTTGAGCTCTGAGCAAAATAACTTCCTTTTGAATTACTGTTCCGTTGCCGCGTACGTTTGGAAAGTTAATTCGGTTTGTTTACAAGTTTTCTTGGTCACAGTTGATGGGATGTCAGAAACGGGGTCAAACATGCCGTAATTAAGTTATTTGATGTTTTTCCTAAACTTTGGATGAGTTTTTATATACAGGATGGTTCTGAAGTCATGAGCTGGAGTTATAGGGGTGATCGGGAGGGCCACACAGGGTTCGTTTTATTTATTTATTGTTAATTGCTAGCTAATAGATCGCTAACTATCCGATCTGTACGGAACGGCTGTCTTTTGTTTTGCAATTTTGTGGTCAGCTCCACCGTGAAAGTTGCTCAGCGTAATCCACTCCATCAACTCATGACTTCTGCTTATGATTCCTGAATCACCCTATATTATTGATGTGTTTAAAATTGTCTTTCTGATTAAAATATCTCTTTGTCGTACCGTGTCGTCATTTGTTTACCATTAGGTATTATTGTAATAATGAGACGTCAACGTCACTGAATCACTGAATCGAAATTTTGTATTCTTTTTTATGTATGTGCATATTCACATTAAAAGCGGCTTGGACGGATACAATTTCGGGTTACGAGTAATTGTCACACATGGTACTTTTAACCTGACTTTTCCTTCGGTGCAACCGAAGTTGTAAGTACCTGCCAGGGTTTAATTAAATTAGTCATCGCCGTTTTTCTGTTTTAAATTCTCTAGAACTAGAGAAACCTTTAGAAAATTCTTGATTTTATTTAACTTCTAACATTTTCATTATAAATTTAAACAACATTGTCGATATTTGCTTGGCACAATGTTTTCTCGTTAGTGTGCAGTTTGCGCGCTCAGAGAGCTCCAGTCTTTGTTGAAGTAGACAAATAAATACAATACTATTGAAGCAAAGTTCAGCCAACAAGAGTCGCATTTCTTTTCAAACAGTTGTGACATTTTATTTGTTTCAACATTTCTAGGTCTTCATGAAGTGGATTTTATTTTTCACGAGGTCTATCGTTCATTACTCGTGTTCTTTCGGTCTCGCTACGAGCGAACATTAATTTAGTTATAGACCTGAAATAAATTGAGAAGGATGAAAAAAAGCTAGTGAAAATAATCCATACTAATATTATACATGCGAAAGTGTGTCTGTCTGTCTATCGGTCTGTTCTCTTCACCGATTCAATTCAATTCAACCGATTTAGATGAAATTTGGTATGGAGATTGTTTGATACTTTCATCCCGAATTAATGTAGTGTTAGTGAGATGAGCGGGTGGGATGAGCGGGCGGGACAACGCGGGGCGCAGCGATATTTACGGGGTTTCTTATTTGCTATGACTCATGGATCAACTTAAAGAATTAGTTTCTAGTCACATAAATTTTGATTTTATTAAAACTTTCGTGAGCCATATTTAATTATTGTATTAAGCGGTTTACACTCACGTGAAATTGTCAGGAACGGCCCGACATGTTTCGAACTCGTATGGAGCTCTTCATCAGGGACGGCTACCCGTACACCGCCGCGGCAACCTCGCACAACAACAACAACAACAACATGTCGGGCCGTTCTTGACAATTTCACGTGAGTGTAAACCGCTTAATACAATAATTAAATTTTGATTTGGTACAATTGAATCACAACTAATTTAACCTTGTCACTCCTCGTTAAATGGTTTAATTGACTTGAAATTAAGTCCCTAAGCGTTAAAGATGTTATTCCATTCCGCTGCCTGTTTTGATGTGTCTGTGAAATAAATTAGAGTCGGTACTGAGATCATTTTGTGTACGAAATTGAATAGATTATTTGTTTTTCGTATTGAGATGATCTTAGGGTTTGCAGTATCAGATTTTTTATGTAGGTACTGTCCATAGACAGTTCCAAAAGTCCTGGCATTGTCTAGACTACACCCATGGATAAATATTTCGAGTAACTACTATACACTATGAAATCTTTCTAATATATTTTTTTTATTGGAAGGTGTGCCCCTTTCCAGTTGTTCCAATTTCATCAGACCAGGATTATAGGATTGGATCCTGGCGAAACGGAGGGGCTTTTTTAAAGGTTTTTTTCGTAATTTATGCGGTTGCTGCACGGATGGACGTAGTATGCAAACAAGTGCTTGGTTGAATATGGGTCCTGTAACAGGAGCAAAAAATTAAAACATAGATTTTACTCGTCAAACTGAACCACCACCTGGTATGATTGAATACTGAATATAAGGTTTAGGTACACGATTGTACATGTACATAGGAGGATCATGAGTATGTGTGTGTGTAGCGACACCACAGATGCTCGCCAAAAACATCATTCGGTGACGTAAACCGTAGAAATTAGTTTTTTATTTTAGGAAGTTATTATTTTGTATTTTTTTTAAAGGAATTACTTCTTACCAATACTGCTTTTAGAAAGCAAAATAAATTATTAGGTTTTTGAGATCGCTGCACATGTATTCGAGATGTTACATTCAGGTAATTTTAGTAACCCGGAATATTTGTCCGTCGGTGTAAAATTTCCCGAGACTAAACCCTGGATGTGCTAGTCCGACGACCAACCTTTCGGTAGAAAAACTACAAAACGCAATTCCAAATGCTCACGTGACCTATTTGACAAATAAGATTCAGTACCCTTACCATGACTTTACAGTGACCGTACTCGCTACAGTGTAAACGGTTTGTATGGAGGATTGTAGTTCTACAAAGTAGCCGCTCTAGGGGCTGTACTATTCTCCATACTAATCGTTTACGCTGTCGCGAGCGAGTACGGTCACGTTAACTCACGGTAACGGTACAGAAGTCTTGTCCGTAGTAGGGGCCGACTCTAGTTTGTCCCTGAATTGATAAAAAAAAACTATGACAGCTGCCAGAAAACTTCATTACCGCCATTACCGGGTGAAATTAGTCATAATGTGCGGCTCCTGAATGCATCATGGAGGCTTATGATATATGTGGCTAGATAAAGTAGTGTATGTAACTGTACATAATTAGGCATTAAAACACTCGTGTGATGTTATTATGAAACTTGCCTTCGGCTCGTTTCATAAACCCACACTTGTGTTTAATACCCTTCATTATGTACAGTCACATAAACTACTATTGTGTTGCGACGTGGTCGGAGGTGTTTATTTTCATTAGTTTAATTTCCGCCACGGAAGGTGGCGGGTGGAGTGAAGTTTAAGTTCACGTTTTGCAGTGTTGCCTGTTTATTTACACTGGTGGTCCTGCGCGGCGTACGTTTTTGCTATCTAAATAAATAAAATTGACATTAAGAGACAATCTTACACAACTTTACCTAGCATCAAACTATGTAATGCTTGTTATATGGGTACTAGACGACGATAATCATAATATAAAAATACATATATAGATAACATCCATGACACAAATATTTGCCCTTCCCGGGATTCGAACCCAGGACCGCCGGCTCAGTAGACAGGGGAGGGGCACTACAAACTAGGTTAACACTGGCGCACTGCTCAAAATACGCTGACGCACCATAAACGCTGTGACGAGAATTTTAGGAACTTCAATTAAAATCTATCTGACCTTTAAAGTCTTTCAGCAAAGAAGAAATCTGTTAGCAAAGTGTTTAATATTCATGAACACGCTAATAACTGACAAAAGTTTTCTAATTTAAAAAAAAATACGCTTTTAAATATTGTTGTTGGTTTATTTAGGTGAGCCGTTAATAAGTTTCTGCTTAATTAGTTAGCCCACAAATTGACGTCATTTTCCACTTATAACCTTATAAAAATAAGGCTATAAGAGTATATATAGAGCAGTGACACGTAATGCAATATCGGTTATTTTACTTTAGAATAATCTGATATCATTATAACCGATTAAAATAAGTAGGTATTACATTGGAGTTGCAGTGTCCAAGAGGCAAGAGGTGTTTGAAATCCCGTAGTGTTATGGAACCGACCAGGTTGCACCCCATCTGACCTAACTTGACCTGAGATGGAAATTGGGAAATTTGTCGTGAGGTCTGAAACGCTTACGCTTACGCTTTTTATAAAAGGAAATTTTAATGGCATCCTTCGTGTGACTGGCGAGCGAAGAATAAATAAAACGAGAATCTTAATACAATTGTGAGTCTGTGTGCGTGTCATCGAACCGATTATACAGGCACTAGGGACGCACACGGGTGTAATGCTATATTATGCATGTATCATACATATGAACCTTCCTCTTGAATTACTCTATCTATTAAAAAGACCGCATCAAAATCTGTTGCGTAGTATTAAAGATCTATGCATACATAGGGACAGACCGACAGCAGGAAGCATTTTTAGGGTTCCGTAGTCAACTAGGAACCCTTATAGTCTCGCCATGTCCGTCTGTCCGTCCGTCCGTCCTCGGCTTAGCTCCGTGATCATTAGTACTAGAAAGCTGAAATTTGGTATGTGTATGTATCACGCCGACAAAACGGTAAAATAAAAACTAAAAAAAAAATTTTTTTCGGGTACCTTTCGTACACCTAAACCTAAAGATGGGGTGAATTTTTTTTTTCGTTCCAACCCTAATGTGTGGGGTGTTGTTAAATAGGTCTGTTAAAAATAATACGCGTCTCCAAACATCACTTTTTGATAAAGTCAGTAGTTTTGTAAATATTCGCTCCGAAAATAAAAAAAATAGTGTCCCCCCCCTCTAACTTTTCAACCACAGTTCAAAAAAATATGGAAAAATTCATGAAAATGAAGCCTTATAAGTACTTTCAATGAAAACTATATTGAACAAAATCGGTCCATCGGATTTTGAGTTATCGCAAAATTTCATAATTTTCTTTAAAAGGACGTAAGTTGACTTCCAGAAGGTAATAAGTAATTACAGTTACTTTGGCGTTTACGACCTTTTTCTGTCTTTCCATCTTTGACCGTCTCTAGTGAAGGATGAGCAACTACGGAACCCTACACTGAGCGTGGCCCGACATGCTCTTGGCCGGTTTTTGTTTTATACTATGCTGCTTGTGAGCTTGACGTTGTGACAGATACGTGCGCGGACGAAACTTAGCCGTGGCTAACCAAAACTGGCTTCACTTTTAAGCGCTGGGTTTCTAGGCGTATTTATTCTAAGTCGAGATGTGACATTAACAAGTTGAAATTAAAAAGTGATAAAAATAATCCCAGAGCCTTACATATCGTACGGTAGGTTTAGACCCAAAACAAAGAAATAGGACTAGACCATCCATTAAACTTAAACAAAGAATATATTTTGTTGAATGGCGATAGAATGAGCATTCGCTCGTGTAATCTAAATTCACAGTTACAAATATGCTCGATGTTTTTTCGATAGCTTCCGGCGTTTCCGAATGCATGGAATGGAAAGGATTCCGTTACCAATCCCTAGTGCAGCAATGATGCAATATAAGCGCTTCTCTTCACACCCCGTTGTTAGACAAAGCCTTATTTAGCTTAGCTCGTTTATAGCGCCCGGCGTTTTGCGTAGTAGGGTTGACACTTGGTAAATAAATTGATCAATAATAAATATTGATCGTAAACCATTGATACAAATCGAAGCTCAAAGAAAGAGACCGGGAATCGAACCCTTTCACAAAGTCCTGGTCTCTTCCACCAGGTTACGCATTTCAATTTTTTTAAGCTTTTTTCTTTGTATGTGTATCAATGGCTTAATATAAAAATTGTGGTGTGTATATACCCACATAAAAAAAAAATAGACTGCATGTTTCATGAAAAAAAAAATATTAATCGTTTTTTTACGTTTTTAGTCCCCGTATTTGAACAGTTTCGAAAAAAAAAACCATATAGTTATCGAAACTGCTCACAAAATTACACGAAAATGGGTTAAGAAATGCGACCTGTACTCGAAACCATGCGGAAAACTGGATATTCGGACGTAGGCAAGCAATTTTGAACGTGCTGAATCGACGCTTCGCTTGCTCGGCCAAAAATATTTATATTTTGTGTATTTTTTGGTTCATGTCGTATAGTTTGGTTTATGTCATGATGCGGCATTAATACCTAAAGCATTTTGGACCGATTAAACCAAATTTTGGTATACCATCCGTGAATGCCTATAGCTACCAGCACCAGAAATTGTTGAAATCCTTTCAGCTAAATATTTGTTCATTTAAATACAAATATCAATTTACAGAGGTACAGCAGCTCAGCTCACGAGAAGTCCGATCTCAATATAGACACAAACTGCACAAGCCCGCTGCAAAACTGGCACTAACTTCTAAAAATTCTTATAACATGTGTATCTCAATTTATAATAAAATTCCTGATGATTTTAAATTAAAAAACATATGTAATTTTAAACAATCTATTAAGACATGGCTTGCAAAGAAATGCTATTACTATGTCAATGATTTCTTTAATGATGATTGCTAACTTCTTATTATTAATTATGAATATTATGTTAACCGTGACAATTCGAGATTCTGCACTCTGACATCTAATTTAGAAAAGTAGTATAGCTTATTGTAATTGTTTAAGATAGAAGATAGTAAATTATGTAAATTATGTATATGCCACCATGTATGTACGCCTGTAAAGGTAGGGGCTGGTGATTCTGTGTTATGCAACTCAACCTGCAAATGTAACCCATCTCCCACATACATCGAATAAATCATTCAAATCATTCATTCAAATCATTGGAAGAATCGCATGAAACGCTCAAAAATACGCATGTTGAACAACACTACTAAAGAACCCTTTTTCGCCAAATGATAAACTAAGTACCAAGTTAGAAGGAGCAATTTTCTCACTTTGTCCTACCTGCACGATTTACGGGCATTTAAACCTAACCCCTTCGATAAAACATTGTTTCACTAATCCTAAATAACGTACATAGAGAAATAACTGCCGCAACGATTTATGAAATGACTCCTATACAAAGTGCCAACCCTATTGTTCAAGCTTAAATTGTTGTCGCGGCGAGGCCGTGAAGTTGTGGCTTACCGTCCAAGGGAGTTTCGACGCGGTTTGTGCGCTTCTAACTTTATATTAAAGGTCATTTTACCCTGAATAATGGTGCTAATAGTGTTATGAAATTTCAGTCTCTTGGTTACATTGAGGTATTATTTATAATAGAGCCACAGACTCGAACAAAAATGTCAAAAAAAGTGGCGCCGTTGTCCTGTTCAAGTAGATGCCAATAACGCTTATCTATAATTTTACAACAACATAATTACTTCGTACAAAAGAACTCATTGCTCATACGTTTAAGTGTCAAATTGACTAACGTACTAATGACCACAAATATTTTTCGAGTAAATTAACTTTTTTTGCGTATTCTGACTCATGTCTCTTGTCAAACTTGGAACATGGCACGAATGGAGCAGATTTTAATATTTTTACATACTAAATATATTTTCACTATTATATTTTATTTAGGTATTAAAATATACATTTTGTTTGAACTAAATAAACTCGTAAATTGTTAATAACAAATTTAGTTACGTTTTTATTTAACAACTGCATAAAAGGGTACCGACACTGCATAGAAGGGATGAGTAATAATGACATTATTTCTCCTTGTTCTAGAATGTGAAATGAGAGTAAGACAAGTGCAAAATATTGACATTACCCTTTAATACAAAATAAATGATTTTATTTGTCGATGGCGTGGTATGCACGGCAGCACACGTCGCCGTCGCCTTTAGGTGTTCTTGGCGTTCAAAGGTTTAAACTGACAGTGTCTAGACTGTGTGTCAAAATAAAACAATAACAACAGAGCAATTTTTTTTATAAATTTATGAATGTCACCATTTTCACACTTCTTTTGATTAACATAAAAAAAACATGTGATTATGCTGAACACACGAGAGACGAATTATTTGGCTTAAATTATTCTTCGCGTTTGTCTCTTGCTAAACGTCACCTCCATTTTTCACGTTGTTGAGAATCACGTGGGAATCGTAAATAAAAAAAATTGGATAATTATCAGACTCCCGTTATCAAGCGGGCAGTTTGGTGGCTAGTGACATTAGTGATGTAGCCACAATATCAATAACAGACTTAATTATTTAATTAAATTTTCATATATATATTTCAGATTAACTTAATATCAAAAATAACTCAAATGACTCTCGTGATAAATATACAAAATCTGTTCACGACACGTAGGCGAAAGACTTCGTCTTCAACTTGAAAAAATCCATTTTAAGTATGAAAATGAACGCTCTACTTTTGAACCGTGTTACTTAATAAATTCGATTACTCTCTCTGAGCAGACCCAGAACAGCTTTTTTGGATATACTCATAAAAAAATCTTGTTATAAAACTTTCTTGTTGACATTGCACATCACTAGCCACCAAACTGCCCGCTTGATAACGGGGTCTGATAATTATTTATTGCACGCCTTTATTTATTAACTAGCATTAACCCGCGGCTTCGCTCGCGTGCCTATATAATATACATCATCCTACGGGAACAATGCTCTTTTTATTCAGAATTAAAAGTAGGCTATTTGTTAAGTTAGGGTATAATCTGCAATCTGCATTTCCCTCATGCATATCCGTCCAGCCGTTTTAGCGTGAAGAAGTAACAAAACATACACAGACTTTCGCTTTTCTAATATTACTGGGAAATACTTTTTATTTTATCATAACTCCAATGACTTTATCAAATCAAACCGAAAACTCAAGCACTCACAAATCAAGCGATCTCAGCTTTTACTGTACCAAATAAAGTTCAAGTTAAGACACCGGAATATGTGTGCATTTTATTTGTATAAAGCTTTTATAATGTCCCGAGCCTCCGCTTATCGACTTGGGATATTCCAGATTGGTTTAATGATTCTAAGCCATGTTCTAAGTTACGTCATGTTCTATTGTAAGATTTTGAGGTTCTCTTCGTTGATGAATGAAAAATGTATTATTCGGAGCCAGATAAACGTAATTCAGAATTCTGAAATGACTTAATATAATTATTGAAAAGCTTGAATGTATTTATTACGGATGCAGGAAGTTTCCCGATCATTACTCCTCCCGTCCCAACGCGCCACCCGCCTATAGGTACCGATTGACGACGATCGAGATGCCACCAAATACTATTTTTTTAATCTATTAGGATAACACGGGTCTCTATCCATACCTCAAAAGCAAAAACAGAACCCCCTTATAGGATCACGTGTAGCTGTCTGTCAGTCCGTCTGTTACAACCGATTTGCTGCAAAACTACTGGACCGATTAAATTGCAATTTGGCGCAAATGCTTTCAAGAATTTTCATGACCACAAATAAAATTTTAAAATCGGTGGCATTTTCGTAATTAACGTCCCAACAAACCATAAAAATTACACCCATACTCATATTTAGTCATTTCAACCCCATCGCACCCCAACAGGCGAGACGGTATTTCACGTCCACCACGTTTGTTTTTTTAAATCGTTGTTGTTTTGGTAATCAGCGACCCGATAAACCATAGAAACATTACCCTTGTTGATTTTCAGACTTTGTCACCATATTCTCCTCCTCTCGTGCTTACTCATTTATCGCTAGAAATACTCCTTGGAAGTTTTCAATAAAATAGATAACTAATATTTTTACCCTATACAAACTTACGACCCCCATTTCACTCCTTTGGGGGGGTGACTTTTGACAAATGCTTCTTTTATTGCACCCCTAGACTTTATAAGGACACGTAGGTTCCAAATATGGACTCTCTAGAACCAGCGGTTTAGTATTTAGACATTTCAACACCGTTTCACCCCAACAGGGAAGATGTTAATTCACGTCCGCCACGTTGGATTTAAAAATCGTTGCGGTTTTCGTAATCAGCGACCCGATAAACCATAAAAACAATACCCATGCTGATTTTCAGACTTTGTTACCACATTTCTCCCTTATAGGGGTTGAATTTTCAAAAAACCTGAAACACGTGTTTACTCATTTATCGTTAGAAATACTCCTGTAAAGTTTAACTAATCTTGTTACCCCATACAAACTTTGGATCCCCATTTCACCCCTTTAGGGGGTAAATTTTGAAAAATCCTTACTTAGTGCACCCCTACACCTTATAAGGAACCTACGTGCCAAATTTGAACTCTCTAGAACCAGCGGTTTAGTATTTAGACATTTCAACCCCATTTCACCCCAACAAGGGAGATGGTAACTCACGTCCGCCACGTTGGATTTTAAAATCGTTGCGGTTTTCGTAATCAGCGACCCGATAAACCATAAAAACAATACCTATGCTGATTTTCAGACTTTGTCACCACATTTCTCCCTTTTGGGGGTTGAATTTTCAAAAAACCTGAAACACGTATTTACTCATTTATTGTTAGGAATACTCCTGTGAAGTTTCGAATAAAATAGTTTAACTAATCTTGTTTCCCCATACAAACTTTGGAACCTAATTTCACCCCTTTAGGGGGTGAGTTTTGAAAAATCCCTTCTTAGCGGATGCCTACGTCATAACATCTACCTGCATGCCAAATTTCAGCCCGATCCGTCCAGTGGTTTGGGCTGTGCGTTGATAGATCACTATGTCAGTCAGTCAGTCAGTCACCTTTGAGTTTTATATATATAGATAAAAAGATAAAATATAACACTATAGCGACTCCTTAGATTTTTGTTCTGTGATGAGGTGCATTTTGTAGGGACAAAATTAATAATTGTAATCTAAAAATTTGCTATGATTTTACATAGGATTCGTTAATTATTCAATATAACTTAAGTAAAAAAGAATATTCCGTTCTTTTTTGAATTTTTATAACTGTTATTTATGCAATTTTTCACTGAAAATGTAGTCATTTTTGAGATCCGTCATGTGTCATGGTCTAAACGAGACTGTTCGCCCAACTAATGCGATTTGTGATTTTGCATTAGTTGGGAGGGTGCCATTTTTTCCGTCTGATTGTGCGTCCATGTAATTATTACGTCAATGCTTGGTTATATTGTTTTTATTTATAAATTGCTTAAGTTGATTGCTTGTTTTCTCGTTGTTCCTTGTTGGGGGTGGCGTTTTTTCATTGCTCATTTAATGTAGACCTGGTTGAACAAAAAGATGTTTTTTAATTGTCACCTGCGCTTTTTGTATCGATCTTAAGACTAATGACGTTTCACGTCGTTAGCATCATAGAGCTATATATTCAGCAAAGTGAACAGCATTGCTAAGGGGAGACTATATTAGTTACTCATCACTCATTTATTGTCTCATATATCGTATTTTTACGATAAATACGTACCTATTACATGCGTGTATCGTATATTTGTACTGCTGTGTTCCAGAATAGATATTCTATTGTATTCAATTTCTTCTCCATTCTAGTTGCTAGTCTCACTGGTATAATCTGTGTTTTGTGTCCCAGTCACCGTTAAAAATTTTATTATTACCACATAACCTTTTATAGCGCCACGGAAGTAAAGGTCAAAGGGTTTAGATCGTCAAGTGTCGGTAAGGCACTTAACTGATTTTAACCGTTTTTTTATAACCCGCGCGCCTAAGACACAGAGGCTTACTGTCTATGTAGTAAAACGACGTAAGCGGTATCAGGATTCTAATAAAGATAGGTCGTTTTCTTGTAATGTCGTAATCGTTAAGTTTTACGACCAGTTATAACTCCAAATCACAATCTCAGTTCTTTTAGCCTCGAGAATGAGTGGAAATTGGTTCAAGCCTTGTCAGTGACGAGAGACTCATAGCTGATATAATACTGGTGATATTTATCTTTGCTTCTGAATTCACAACTTGCTAAAAGAAAATAACATGTGATACGATGAGATGGGCCAATTAGTGAGGTGCACTTCCCATACAAAATGAGGAAAGTTTCCGGAAATTTGCGGAAACGGCACATCTCTAGGGCCAATTGAGTCAACTGTTGAGGTTGGGTCAACTGCGTGCTCTCAAGAAAAAGGCTTGCACGATCAGGCGAGCAAATATACTTAGGCATATATGGATGGTGCTTATTTTGAGGATATTAATGAAAAAATACCAACATTTAAGATACCTATCCTCCTTGCCAAAAGTTTGTCACTCTTGGTAGGCATTGAAAAGCAAGTAATTTGTGCGTTTATGCGTTTCTATTATATCATCTACATACGACACAATACTCACAAATCCTCACTGACTTTAATTATTGGAAAGGAAATTGTTTTCAAGTTTTCATAATTATTGCGCTGGTTACGCATGAAATAGTTTCAGAACATTTACGGCCATGTTTGAAATGAGCCAGTTTCAACACCAGTTATGTTATGTCATACTTGTGTGATACCGACAAATGGCAACAATTCACGTGATTGATCCTTCATCGCCATATTGGACGTCTCCGCAATAAAGGAAGGCATTCCATATTTGATGATAGGCTTGCTCGCGCTCGTGACAATATTTTCTCCGTGTTCTCTGAGTGGAATAATATGTTCGTAATAAATATATCTGCTTACGGATATTATCCTTGCTCCGTAGATTTTGTTTTTGCCCGTTTCTCGTACGGTGTAATTTGATTGATCGATGTAGAAGTTGGTGAAGGAGTTGTTTTCCTCCCGACGAAAAAAGTTGGACTTGGAAGACGGTGTTATTAGTTTAACATGTGTATTTATGTATCTGGGCGTCCGTCTATGGCATCGTAGCACCCAAACGGATAGACCAATTTGAGTGCGTTTTATTTAATTGAATGACACATCCGTGGAGATGTTTCTTAGCTTTGTTTGATGGAAATAACAGGTTTAATTGGAACAAGTGAAAAGATGTTGGCCAATATTGAAGCTAAGTATTCCAAATTTCGTATTTATGTTCAGTTTTATTAGCATTTTCTATATCACTCATTATTGAATGAAGGTCTCATGATATGATGGCCAGCTACTTGTGTGAGGAGTGTTTTACATTTTTAATTTAGGTTGTTATATATTTAGGTGAAATATTTTGTTTCATTATTTACAATTTTCTTATTTATTACTTATTACCTTTTTTAGGGTTCCGTAGTCAACTAGGAACCCTTATAGTTTCGCCATGTCCGTCTGTCCGTCTGTCCGTCCGTCCGTCCGTCCGTCCGCGGCTTAGCTCCGTGATCATTAGTACTAGAAAGCTGAAATTTGGTATGAGTATGTATATGTATAACGCCGACAGAACGGTAAAATAAAATTTAAAAAAAGTTTTTTTTTCGGGTACCTCTCGAACACCTAAAGTGGGGGTGCATTTTTTTTTTCTTTTCAACACTGATGTGTGGGGTGTCGTTGAATAGGTCTTGTAAAAATAATAGGGGTCTTCTAACATTATTTTTTGATAAAGTCAGCAGTTTTGTAAATATTCGCTCCAAAAACAAAAAAAATAGTGTCCCCCCCCCTCTAACTTTTCAACCACGGGTCAAGAAAATTCGGAAAAATTCATGTTAATGAGGCCTTATAAGTACTTTCAAGGAAAACTATATTGAACAAAATCGGTCGAGCCGTTTTTGAGTTATCGCCAAATTTCATATTTTTTCTTAAAAAGGACGTAAGTTGACTTCCAGAAGGTAGTAAGTGATTACAGTTTCTAGGGCGTTTACGACCTTTTTATAGAGCTTAAAATTTTTCTTAACTTAAACCTCGGGCTTAAAACAGCAGTTTATTGTGAAGGATGAGCAATTACGGAACCCTACACTGAGCGTGGCCCGACATGCTCTTGGCCGGTTTTTTTAAAATAAATATCGTTTCGCTGAGTGAAAAAGAAACGGTATGAATACATGAAAAGAAAAGTACCAAGAAAACTGTAGCGAGCCTCCCAGGCCTCTCAGCTTCTAATTTAAACTTTAATAAGGCTTTTTCTTGCTTATATGCCGCAGCAAGGAGCTGAATATTTCCTTTATTAAGTGTACAATGTACGCGCCCGTTCACTGAGAAATACCTTCGTTTATTTACTTTCCAGAGGCTCTGTGTAGGTCTGGTTTTAACGCGAAAAACATTTTGTTCCGTTGGTAACTTGCACTTGAGGTTTTGTCTAGTACCATGTCAGATTGACAAACGAGGAAACATCGTGAACACGAACTCACTCATATTTTCGTCACATTCTTGAGGAAAGATTCGTAACAAATGTTTTTAATAAAACAACAACAACGCTTTTATTTTAAACAAGAAGAAACACGCCACCGTCATTCAAATTCTATATGTATGTGCAAGAAGGACGTGGAGGCAACGTACATAGTGCTAGGAACATTACTTTAGAGAATAAATTGTTATTATAATCACACTTACTTACTGTTGTTATCTTGTTTCATTTTATTTGGCAGTTTTGCTCATGTTACTTTTACTTTCATCTAAAATTTAGCATTATTTACCTACTCTAGAAATTTAAACGAGAATTAAAATGAGGTAACTTGATTCTTGACCCCCCGAGACAGGCCTAGCCTAGTCTGAAGGTCACAGGTAAAACTTTCATGCTTTGTAACCCATTCTGGCAAATAAATGTTTTTATAGGGTAGTATCGGATACCTACTATTATCTATCTGAAAATAATGTTACAATCTTTATTGTATTACATTCCCAAAAATAGCACTGTAAATGTAATTGACAACACTTCAAAATTTACGTTAAAACTAATTTCATTACTTAATTTATTATCATTATCACAGAGCCAAGAACTATTATTTGATTATCAATCAATGGCCTTTCAGTCTTTTACAGACTATACAAACAGTGTCATGAAGAACAACGCTTTTCATGGCTATGCAAGCCAATACGAGAACGACACACGCGACCACAGGCTTGGCAGATGTAAGACTGGCCTGCGCGCGGTGAGCAAGGGTCGAGCTGATGTCTTTTGGCACGCTTGGTTGCGAGAGTCCTAAACCATGCTTCATCCAAGATCTTTCGCCCATCCAACACCAGTTTCCGCCATTTGTCCCTATCCGCTGCGGACTCCTCCCAGTTGTGGACATGGATTTTAAATGCGTGCATGTCGCGCTTGGCGCAGTCTTTGTAACGCAGTATCGGGCGACCGATGCTTCTTTTGGCGTCCGCTACAGCGCCGAGAATAACACGCCGCGGCAAACGGGATGGATGCATGCGATACACATGCCCCAACCAACGCAATCTTCTCTGTTTCAGCAGTGCAAATAGGCTGGGAAGCTGTGCGATTTCAAGCACCCTTTCGTTTGTGACTCTGTCTTTCCAGTGTACCTATACCCAAAATGCTACGGATTTGATTATACCTACGCACTAAAAATATAAAAATTAGAAAATATAAACATAAGGTGAAAGCAGCTTCGCCGAAGAATCAGTACTCAAATGACGTCAGCTTGTAGAAAAATTGACAGTCGCAACGTACAAAAATAATATTTTCCACACTAAATCCGTCTTAGTAATAGTCCGACTGTATCATTTACTGCGCTGTGACCAATTATTTTTCGCCTACGCACTTTTAGAATGAAGAACTTTTCAGATGGAATTTTTGACTATAAATTAGGATATTTTCGAAAATGAAAAATTGTTATATGTATTATCTATCTAATGTTAAGTGTCATTTGTATTTGTATTTCTTTCTTCTTGAGGTGTGCAATAAAGAGTATTCTATTATATTCTATTCTATCTACCTACATTTTTTATCCTCAATTAGATTGTATCGGAAAAAGGCCAGGTTAAAATAAATTTTGTCAATTTATGCAGTGTAATACGTGACTCTGCTGCTATTTAAGCTTCAACCGTGAAAATTAAACAGTGCGGTAAAACGTGCTATTGCAAACTGCCTGTTGCATAACTGAGTTGTGATATAACTATGTAGGTATGTATATTTAACTTCGGACTCGCAATAACTTTCGGAAAATCGTCATGGGACGGGACATGTCAAACTTACCCGAAAAATTCTTCTCTTATACAGTTCTAAACGATCTAACTTACGCACAAAAGTTATCGGCAACACATAACGAGCTGACAAATCAGAAGCGAGGATGTGCCACGGCCATCAAATTAAAATTAAATCCTGCGTTCCCATTGGTCGGTGGGCCGAGCGCGCGCCTGCGCGGTGCGGCGATCAATAAGGCGGGTTACGTAATTCACAGGCGTCGGGAGTGATGACGTCTTTATAAGGCTTTTGTAAGGAACTATTATCGTAATGAATGAGTCAGGGTACGCAGTACAGGGTTACGTTAGATTATGCTGCATTGGGTTGATCAGTGACGTCATACATACTATAGTTTGAGGTTAATGAGTGTTGAGATTCCCCATATTTTCCTTCATAGTAAAGTTATTAGTTTACTAGCATTTTTTATTGATACTCAATACATATTATTTAAAATGTGGACTCTTATGCGCGATAATAGTATAAAAAAATGTTACAAATTGCTATATAAAGAGTCCAGAGGCGTTAGTGCATCGAGTATACTTGACAAAAAAAGGCGATCAAAGTCATCGTAAAAAAAATGTGCACAATGCCCATACAAAAATATCGCGGGATTGAAAACCCTAACAATTCATTATACCAAGGACAAGGCGATCCCACCGCAAACCCCGCTAATAATAATTGCTATTTCTTTTATTTATGTTTTCATTATAATGTTATAATATTATCAAAACTAATGGCCTAATGGTGGGTCCCGAGTCGCGCAGCAGCACGGATAGTAGCCCCTGATGAAGACCTCCATACGAGTTCGAAACATGTCGGGCCGTTCCTGACAATCTTTACGTGAGTTTAAACCGTTTTTATGATTATTAATTAATTAAAAACAATGTTCGTTGAAACGATTGCACACCGGACGTGCGCTGGCGATGCAAGCGATAAGCGCGGAGAGTAATTGGATTGCTTCCGCTACAATCAGCCGGCTATTCCCACAAATAAACGCGAAAGTCCATTTATACTGCTCGCTATTTTGCACTGCTTAAAGAAGCTAGAGACAAACGGTGACAAGGAAAATTTACCAATAAAATAAATAAAGACTGTCATCGGATGTATTTTGTTCGCAACTATTACCCGATTTATTTCAGCATCTCGGTTCTAACAAGGACGTGTCTTGACATTCTGACGTAGAAAGCTTAAGCACTTCGCCTATATGTTATCAATATACCTTACCATTTATTATCAGTATCAAGAAGCAATTCGGTTCATCGTTTCTTACCATTGAAGAATATAACTCCCATCCTTTGTTTGAATTCCGTGACCATTTTATAAAAATCTGTAAGTCTGTAAAAATAAGAGTCAAGAGGCTATGTTTCAACACGTGTTTTCATTACATTGGATGGGAAGGAAAAGGGAAAGCCCTGTAAGTTTAACTTATCAATTAACTTCATTTTAGGAATCTGTCAAACATACTCTGTTTCAAATTAGCACTTTCAACCGACTTAGAAAAAGGGGAGACATTCGCCTTAATTTTATTTTAAATTGCTGTTACCTCAAAATTCCGTCATTTATAAACCAATGTGATCCACCAGTACGTCTAGCATAAATTTAATATGGCACGCGACTATGTCGCGCGACAAATACCTGTCCCTTTCCTGTCAAAACCGTGCGAGCAGGACAGGTGATGCTGAGTCGCACGACAACTGAAGACGCGGCAAAACATTTATGCTAGCCCAGCAGGAGTCGAAGGAACTGCTCAGATATTATATCTATGACAATTTAGATGTTTATAGTAGGTTCGTCATGTTGTCTTCGTAAATAAGATCTTTTTCGTTAATATCGTTTTTTTTTAAGTTAGACTGACGTGCAAACTTTCGATATCAAAAACCAACATGAAAGAACAATAAATAAATACAAAAGGCTTGAATGCTAAGTAGTACACTGTCGCTAAATACTAAAATGGTCAGGTTTACGCGTCAGCACGTGCGGATTGATGAACGGCCGGGAACGTGCAACTAATTGATTTTGCGCCAGACGGGGAAACTGTTGGAACGTGTGTTGTTTTTATCTTCGTTGGTAAACCCTTAAACGTCAGAAGTAACCGTCGTAAAATATAATACTGGTCGAACTGCCAACCGTCAGATTATAGCCGTTTAGGTTCATCTTGTTCCCAGTTCGTCAGCTTCGTAGCTCGTTAATATCCCCACTTCGTCCACGACCTATTCCCAAATCGCCAAATTCCGATGTCGTCTATATTCTCATATCGTCCACATTCCCTTGTCCTCAGTCCCAATTCGTCCACATTCCCGACTTGTCTGCTTCGTAGCTCGTTAACATTCCCACTTCGTACACGTCCCATTCCCAAATCTTATCTCATCTACATTCTCATATCACCCACATTCCCAACTCGTCCTCATTCCCAATTCGTCCACTTTCCCAAATAGTTCACATCCTCACGCTGAAAAAAGTCAGGATATTATATATTCAGTTAATCGATTATTTATTTTTACTTTCCATTTAGTAAACGATAGCGATAAATTAATAAATGTTTATTATCATATAGTGAACGTGGGCTACGTCCACGTCCAATCAGAAAAGGTTGATATATTTCTACATCATTAAGTTACTTATACGTAGAATGAAGGTTGGGTGTGGTCTATCCCTTATCCCTAAGGAGTGTAATAACTAAGTACCTTCACTCTGCGAAGAGGCAGAGGGTAGAGAGGCACTCGGAGTTTTCAGTTTGTTTCCAGACGTTAGTGCAGTTGTGGAGTGGAGTGTACGATCAGAATCGTAATGGACACTGTCAATGTATTTACATTTGCTACAATATGAAACTGCAAAGACCCCGTCTTATCCTAAAGGACTTATGGTTATGGTTATGGGCTCCGCTTTCCGCACTTAGCCCGTGTATGTTCGGGCCATTGTGCGTACAGATTTGCCGGCTAATAGTCTAGCCAGCCTAAGTCCGTCCAGAAGCGCAGGATTCTCCTGGTGTCTCCACAGGCTTCACGAAGTGACCTCGGTGCTTTGAGGATTTCAGCCCGTTGCTTAGCTACGGCAGTGCATTCCAGGATCACGTGGGTAGCTGTTTCTTCGGCCGACAGGCATCCCCTACACAGGGGGCTATCGGTCATTCCTAGAACATATAAATGCTTGTTAAGTGTGCAGTGTCCAGTGATAGTGCCTACTACTACTCGCAGAGCGGGCCTGCTTAGCGATAACAGGCGCTTTGTCAGGCGTGTGTCTGGGTATGGGACTGTTTCCCGGGACTGCCTGCATGTACTGGTTTCTGCCCATTGATCGGCGTGTTGTGATCGTGTTCTGTGACGAAGCCATGTACGCAGCTGATTAAACGCCAAGGGGAGCATAGGACTTTTAAGATTCACTTCGCTGGCTGGAGCGGCACTCAGAGCTTTCAGCGCGCTCTTGTTCGCTCTGTTTACTCTCAGATAATAGTGCTAGTTTTATCAATCGGAAGTTCAGAATCGGAATAGACCTCAGTTTACAATGAAGCGAAAAATTGAAAAACTTAATAGTGGTTCAGGCGGGGTTATCATGTTATCGCTTCATTGTAAACATTTGGTTTACGCTAGCACATATTAAAATAAAATATTAGACCTCAGTTATTGTATATTGGCTCACATTGACCTTCTTAAAAAGCTGCCTAAATGTTGTCTGGAAGAGCTCGCTGTTTAGCGATAAGACCGCCTGTTGTTTACCTTTGCTTGATGTTTGAAGTGTGCAATAAAGAGAATTTGTATTTGTATTGACACTATTCGTGAGATCTCGAATGCGATATTATTGTGATTCTGGTTTAGGTAATAGTGATGGAACAGGTACAGGGGACAAGCGCACGCACTGTAACTGTAACCCAAAACACCTCTTTTATTTGGTAGCTAGTAGCGGTATGCCTGAAGTGCGGGGTGGCTCGAGAGCACTTCGCAGACATTTAGTGTCTTCCTCGAGGGTGGATTAACCTATATTTCAGGGTATGTGTTCCTATTCGTAGTAGTATTACCCGCATTGAGTCTACATCTATGCTTTTTAGGGTTCCGTACCCAAAGGGTAAAAACGGGACCCTATTACTGAGACTTCGATGTCCGTCCGTCCGTCTGTCACCAGGCTGTATCTCAAAAACGGTGATAGCTAGACAATATTTTCACAGATGATGTATTTCTATTGCCGCTATAACAACAAATATTCAAAATAATATAAAATAAATATTTAAGGGGGGCTCCCATACAACAAACGGGATTGGTTGCGTTAACTTTGCACCTCATTTGTATGGAGCGCTATACATACCAAGTGCAAACTTAACTTAACCACTTACGGATGGAAAGTGTTTGTACGGAACCCTCGGTGCGCGAGTCCGACTCGCCCTTGGCCGGTTTTACTTTTTGTCCGAAGCTATTGAGACATTGATGATGGCATGTTCATGTGTCTACGGACTCATGGCTAGACACTGCAGGACAGTTAGCTGGGTATCCACAGATGCTTAAAATATACTTTGTCCCTGACCGCAGAAAAGCAAACCAGAAGGTTATGACTTTTTTCGTTCCCGCCTCATCTTTGTAGTATTATACAACATAACATAATTCATTGTATAGTAAAACATCACATGTGTGGAACGCTAACCGATCCGTAGCATTCCTTTTCGCCGAGCGCCTGTCACAGTCTGGCCGCGATAGTGTTATCTGAGAGGGTTTTTAGAGAGTAGGCCTGCGAGTGACAACTGGAGCTGTTTAAATAATGCCTTTGTACTTTAATATACCTACACATATGTCCTTCCAGGTCATGACTGTTATTATTACGAATGTCCCCTACGCGCTAAAGGTCTTGTTTCTTTCAAAGCGCACTTGAAAGAGCATTATCTATCCCTCTCATTATTGGTTTTTAATCAACTCGGCCTATTATCTTTTGTCTGAATGTATATACGAGTAGATATGTATATTTGTGTATTTATTTGTTTTTGGTGTATTATATTATTCCTTTTTCTGATTTTTGCACCGCCTAAAAACTAAATATATTTTTTAAGTTCTCTACTACCCAAAGGTTGTCTGGAAGAGATCGCTCTTTAGCGATAAGACCGCCTGTTGTTTACAACTAATTGTAATTTCTTGCGTTGTATTTCTCCTTTATGTTGTATGAGGTGTGCAATAAAGAGTACATGTTTTATATTGTACTCGCTTCACTTTTTTTTAAGTATATTCCTAGATACTTTCATCAAGATACATTTCAACTTGATTTTTCTCCATTTCCGTTCCGTTTTCCGTTTCGTTTCTCCGTTGAGGTACGCGTGCCACAGACAGACCGACTTTTAAAGTGTAGCTATAAGGGTTCCTTTTTTACCGACATAGATACGGAACACGATGATCAGACATACATATTAGACGCCTATACCTACTGTACACATTTCAGAAATTTCTATTTAGAAACCCGAATATATTGGAAGCGTTCGCCTCTCAGCGCTCCTCGAGGGTTCATTTGAATATCCGTCATAAGCCTCTCTTCTCTCCATCGATTCCCTGACTCGGCACGAGGGCGAGAATAAATTTAGATTAGATTAGTCCAGAGTTAGAATATAGATCGGGTCTCGTTTTCGTCTCAGGACGAGTTTGGTACAGGCACACGAATACCTTAACTCTAACCTGTATTTGCTATGTACACGATTACAGCGCCGCCTGGCGTTCGATGAAGAACACAATACTTTATTTACGAATCGAGTTTATTTCTTTTTTGTTTATATTAAATGTAACTTTATATATTTTTTCTATATTTAGATATTTGTTTTAGTATTGATGTAATCATCCAGTGCTTTTTTACGCAGTGACTATAGATTTTTACACACGTCTACGTAATTAGATTTAGTGACTATACAAAATGATAAAAAAAAGTAATGGAGTAGATAACATTATATATACAACGGTAATCACTTATTTTCCTGGCTGTAGTGGCTTGATCGACAGTTTTTCGCTATAAATAAACAATCGGTACAAATGTTTAAAAAAGAATCAGCTTCCCTCTTCTTATTTAGCTCTTGGGCTCTAAATCTAAGTTTTATCTTATGTAATGTCACGTTTCCCAATTTCACCATTGTGAATAGTCATAGGTAATACCACCTGAGTCCAATCGACGCAGAACAATAAAAGTTATACCTACTGTAGAATAATAGCGTTTCATTCGGTAAATAGTCCCCCGGGCGGCGCGCGTCGCTAACTCATCGCGAACTGCCCCGACGGGGCCGCGTGCTAAGGCACGTTCCACTTGACAAATGACAATAGGCTTGGTACAGGTTTTGGAACACCGTTTTTTTTCGACAGTCCGTGTTGTAAGGACTGCTGTGATACCTGCTGTAGAATAATAGCGTTGCATTCGGTAACTAGTTCCCCGGGCGGCGCGGATCGCTAACTCATCGCGAACTGCCCCGACGGGGCCGCGTGCTAAGGCACGTTCCACTTGACAAATGACAATAGGCTTGGTACAGGTTTTGGAACACCGTTTTTTTTCGACAGTCCGTGTTGTAAGGACTGCTGTGATAACTACTGTAGAATAATAGCGTTTCACTCGGTAACTAGTCCCCCGGGCGGCGCGCGTCGCTAACTCATTGGAAACTGCCCCGACGGGGCCGCGTGCTGAGGCTAGTTCCTCTTGACAAAATGACTACCTTATGAGTGTATAGTAAAAATAAAAAATAAAGTTAAGGAACAATCTTACACAAATAGTCCTAAAGTAAATGCTTGTGCTATGGGTACTAGTACTAGCCGACGGTATACATAATATATAAATACATATATAGATAAGGGCTAGGGAAAAATATTTGAGTTTATCCCACAAATATTTGCCCTTGCCAGGATCGAACCCAGGACCGCCAGCTCAGTACAAACCGAGCCAACCGCGTCGTCAAGTATATATAACTAGTTAGTTAGTTACGTCGCCTATCGAACTAGTTTTAAGTATTTCTACATCATGTAATTTTGTAGTTTACAGTGCCTTGTTTTTATTACTGTAACGCTGTGTTACTTATTTGATTTGTAAATAAATATTTAAAACCATGATTCTACTCAAGAATGTAATATCTAAACATGACTTTTTTATTGTTACAGGTAAGTCATCAGATCATCCATTCCAGATAATCGAACTGTATTTTATATGAGTAAAGTCATCATAGTAACGGTACTGCATGCGACAAGAGCAATCATCCAAACATCGATAATATGTGCGTGTCGAATATAGGTTGCTAACAAAATAATTTTATGTAAATGGATTCAAATGGTAAGTGCTTATTTTATGCTTTTGTTCGGACTCTTAATTGTTTATTGCCGATTTTATAGTCGGCAGTAAATTTTATTTAATGTTCCTCTTCATTTGAATGTCCTATATACGCTGTAGTTAGGTCATAGTTGAATTTTTTTATGTTGTCCGAATTGCACTTGAGAGCTTATCTTGTAAACATGACTTCACGCAGCCATGGTTTAATCACGTATCACCGCTAAATAAAAAATAGAAGTAAGTAACAAAAAACGCAAACAAATGTCGTTTTGTTTCAATGTATTTTCTAAGTCATAAGGTTGAAATTGGCATTGGCATAAGATAATATGACATTGAAGCCATAGGGGTCGTAAATTTACTTGACCGCTTCCCAAGAGCTATGTTATTCTAATGTCAACCTTGTGACTTAGAAAATATGATATTTTTTTTGCATTTTTTTGTTACTTTCCACTTGTCCTAAAGTGAGCTTCTCTACACTTATAAGACAAAGGCTTAGTGGGGTCATTTTTACAAGATAAGCTGTTTATGACTATTCGGATGTCTTAAAAATTGACAACTGAGTGGAAGTCATTTTTATTTAAGCCTAATTGTGTAAACGCTCTTTTTACAAAAGGGAAAGTAACATAAGTTAGCGAATAGACGCGAATAGTATCCGCTCTAACATTAATGCTACAAGACTACGAAATCAATACGTCATCACTACGGCGTAGCGGTGCTACGGCGGCGTAGACCCGCTACGCCACACGATAATCAATCCCGAATGCGGCCATCAACTTTTGATGTCAAAATATCCTTTAAAAGAAAAGAAAGAAAGAAAGAAAGAAATGCATTTATTCATGACGTGGCCATAGAACATAATTACAAAAATAAATAGTGACAAATGAAATAAAACAATAAGAAAATTCTACTAACTATGGCTGTGCCACGAAATTATTTATTGTTTAGTATCTTTTTAGTTTTCAATAGCAATCTACTGGCGATATCAGGTATAATTCGACCTTATGACAAAGCTTTCATAATATAACCAAAATTAAAAAATTGGGTTATTTAATTTTTTAATTTTGGTTATATGAATCACGAGACTCTCATTCAATGACCTTAATTCATATAGGAAATGCTACTAAAACTGAACATAACTACAATATTTTGAATTCTTAGCTTCAATATTGTTCACTTGTTCAATTAAAGCTGAATATCTTGGAAACTACTGGTCCTATTTCCACCAAACATAGCGAAGAACCATCTCAACGAACAAGTCTTTCGATATGAAAAAAACACACTCAACTTGGTTAATCCGTTTGGAAGTAACGATGCCACAGATAGACACACAGATACACAAATAACTACATATGTTAAACTTATAACACCCCTCTTTTCTCGTCGGGGGTTAAAAATCAGTCGCTTATAAATTGAACGCAGCATGAATAATCAAAAGCATATATATGTATATCACATTAGCAAGCACATCTCACGGGTACTCACTATACCCATTCTTCCAATTATATCGTCAAATCAAAAACGTTTCCTTCCCCCGGGCCCGCAATCCTATTAGGAAGGCATTTGTTCTTTAAGCGATCGCTCGCCCCAGCTGCTCCCGAATAAGATTTAACTGGGAGCCACACACGACAATGTACAGTTGCCATTTTATTATTATACTAGCAGCGGGGCCCACCTTCCACTCGTTCAGATGGAAGAATGAGGAGACGCATTCCTGACAAATTATTAATCGGCTGCGTCCTAAGATAGGCCATGTTAAGATTTATTCGATTATGAATTGTAAGAATCAAATGTATGTTCTTTGAACATTTTACATTATAAACACATTTTGTCATCAATAAAATTTAAATTGGGATAAGCTTTTATTGCTGTTTTTTTTTTGGATTAAGAGAATAAACTCAAAACGAAAGTTGAAGATAGAGAAACATGGAAGCTGCTCCACCGACAAGAGCTAAGCTCTTAAATTTCTGATGATGAAGAGAATAAACTATGAATCAGGCTAGCTAAAAGTCGACGAATTCATTACAGAACTCTCTTGGCGTGGCGATCGGATACTTTCACACACGGCACACGGGTTGTCCACGGACTTATAAATAAATAAATATTAAGGGACAATCTTACACAAATCGACCTAGTCCCAAACTAAGCAATGGTTGTACTATGGGTAGGTACTAGACGACGTTATACATAATATTTAAATGTATATATTACCAAGGAACAAATCTTTTAATATAAACCTTGGGATAATTTATATTATACGATGAAGCTAAAACAGGTTTATGACCTTTTTCCTCCGCGTGAAGTTTAAATAAAAAAGTACTCTGTAAAAGCACTTAAAATGATTCAGGATGAAGCACACGATAGAATTTAATCCTGTAAATAACACAATATAGGGCATGTATTCCGGTACCCTCATATTTCCGTAGATAACTTCTAGCCGTGAATTATTGTCATATTTTGTCACAACAGTGACGCTGACCGTTCCATTACTGGGCGGATGCGGCGTTTCCTGCCACCGTTCCTTAAAGGGCTTATCATTTAGGAAATATCACTCACTTATGCCCTTTTGCGTTAGCAACTAAGCACACTGCCCGTAGGATAGATTTATCCAATTCTCTCACACACGGCAAAAATAAAAAGGCGCAACTGTTTCAGGGATCCAATGACACGTTGGTCTTTTTATTTGTGTAGAATAAAGTCATTGTTTGAGTCGAGCGTCCTTTGTGGCCGCGTTGGAATGGCTGTTGGTTTCTATCTGCCTTTTCTACAGTGGAAATAAAAGATTTTTAGTGGTGATAGCACCTAATGCAAGCTTTACCTAAATCGCATGGTTAATACTATTCTAAAGTTTTTTTATTCACAAACTGACCAGCGATTGGCCTCAGTAACACCTGATGGTAAGTGACTATGGGGTCGAAGATGAAGCTTGCTGGTTCAGCAACAGCCTATTCACTCGTCTCGAAGAGACTCAAGTTATAATTTTCAGGAAATAAACACGATGAGAGCGAATACGGCATAAGCAACTTACTCATTACATTCCTGTCCAAATGGTATGAGCCAATATTTAGTAATTATATTTAAAACATCTCTTGTATCTCATTTTTCCATTATGGAAATCGCTCTCCATGCTTTCCCCTCGCCAGTATTCCTAAAATGTGTAGGCTTCATATAATGTTCCATTTTTGACCTTTAGGCAGTAAAGATCAACCGACGGTCAACATCCCCTAGCGACCATTCACCCCTATACTCGCCTATTTACGACTATCTACACACTCTTACACAGTACCGTAGTTCAAATAGTCTACTCTATTCCAGACTGGCTGAGGTTGCTATTACAACTACACAATTACCGTACCTAGCATTCTGATGTTGGGAAGGTTGTCGAAGCGCGATTCTGAGTCACTGAATTATTCACACGTATCACGCTGGACGAAAGTCGGGGATATATTCTATTTTGGACATGTTTTTTTAGGCTCCGGTCCGGTATTGTTAGTTACGTTTATTTACGTAACTCTCACAATAGGTAACGTTCCAGGAAATGCTGCTACCTGACAACGCCCGGAGACATGAATCTACTTATCTCGTATACTTCCAAAATGTCTTAGCCTTCTACATTGTTCGCAGAGGTGGACAATACCTCTACTATTGTACCTCTCTTTACCACCGCTGTCAAATATCCAGATATTCATTCAACCGTATCGGTGGCAGCTCCACGCGATACCTAGAAACTGAATGTATTTTTAAAACTGACGTTATAGCAACATGACATCATTAGCTACTTCATTCAAACTCATTCCTGCACCAATTTACCATTCATATATCTCACTCTTTATAGCCTTAAACAGTTTTAGTTCGTATTCCGAAAACATTTTAAAGTTACTTAAGTTTCTGAGTATAGTTTCAAATTACTGTTAATTTGGTTATTTAACAATTTATCTGCTAACTCTGGCCAGACGCTGGCTGGCAGTTGGCGTGCCACCCCGTCGGCCGGCTGATTTACCGTTATTGTGCCAATTTGGAGTAAAGGAGTTTTGGCAAAAGTTTAAGTTTACGAAGGCGAACGCCAGAGAGGGTGCGTGGCCTGGAAATAATGTTCTGGTTTTAGTAGATATCAGAATTTAATTGGTATATGGAAAGAGTTCGTTTTAAAAACACAAGGCTTAGCGTTGTACCTACCTGGAGTTATTATTGTGCCTGGGTAATATATCCCTAAGTGCTAATCAGAGTACACGCGTATCTTACAGTAGGTTAATCTCATGCTTTGAGTCCCATGATCTAGGTTTGCGTTGTCTGACGATAGGTCAGAGATTTAATAAGTTCTGTTATTGTTTTAACTATGATCGTTACAGTAGGTAAATCTCATGCTTTGAGTCCCATGATCTAGGTTTGCGTTGTCTGACGATAGGTCAGAGATTTAATAAGTTCTGTTATTGTTTTAACTATGATCGTTACAGTAGGTAAATCTCATGCTTTGAGTCCCATGATCTAGGTTTGCGTTGTCTGACGATAGGTCAGAGTTTTAATAAGTTCTGTTATTGTTTTAACTATGATCGTGGAAAAAGTGCAAAGTATAATTATTTCACGCATTTTCGACTATCATGATTAGGTCACGCATTTTTGACTATATAGATTTTAAGATTTCCAAACAATTTGTTAATCCTAGAACGAAGAAAAAATAGGCAGCATCAAAAATGAGAATCACTTTACGACATTTTTTCTCTTGGACGGTACTCGACTGGACATCTTGCATGAGTGATCACAGAATCGCACAAAACCTTTTCAATGCGGAATGGTCTCGGACCAAGTCCGTTGTAGTTCATCCATAATGCATGAAGCAATCGCTGCAGTTTACTCGAGAATGCTTTTTCATTTCCTTTGAGGATATGGCTTTTGTTCATTTAAAAAGTAAGTATATTATAATGGATTTTGTAACTGATGTATGTTTGACTTTTGGTCCAAATGCTCACGTTATTATGGCACGCTGCCAAACATACATATTTCGTTATAAATTATGTAGGAGTTGGCTATCCTATTTGTTTTTTTTATTCTAGTCACCAAGTGCCGACTGGGTGCTGTAGGAAACCTGATCATTGCCACCAGGCAAATCAGTGCAGGATCACCTATGAGGGTCTTTACGGGAGGTCAATATAGAAGAGGGGATCTTTTGCCCGATGATCAGATATTTAAGTGTATTCATTGTCTCAACGCATTCCCTTTGTGTGCATTACATTATTGCACGAAATTCGTATTAAAACTCTCTCCTCCGCTCGTGAACACGATTTTTCGCTCGCACTTACGACGTCGTTAATATTGATCACCCTATATGGAAAAGGTTTAATGACTGCGCTGAATCGAGGCAGTGGTTACTTTCTTAAGTGTTTTCTCTTTCAAAGAAAGTAAGATAGATGAGAGAATAACATGGCTTGAAGTCTTTAAAGGCTCAAGGAATAATCTGAGGTGTTCACGATATTGAAACGATGTTATATTTTATCTCTTTTATCAGTCATCAAGCTCTTAAAGATTTAGTTACAGGGAGCCAGGCCTAGGAACTTTAATTACCCTGCTCTCACTCGCCTGTCATTCCTGGAGTCATCACTGGAGTGAATGATTTTGCCTCCATCGAGTCATGTCCATTGCTTCCCTTACAAAAGAGCAAAACTACCCTGCTACCTACTTACAATTCTCCGTAAGCATATATCCTTAGACTTTGCCGCGAATTATTGCACATGAACTACAGATATCGGGGTATATATCGTTATTATTCATAGTTAATCGAACCGAACGCCAGAGAGCAACACAACAATGTTCCGCTTAAAGCTCCCTAACGTGCTCATCGTTTTATGAGTCGTAAAGACCTCAGCAACCTCTGACCTTTGCCATCGATCTGACGTGGCACCGAGACTTGGCTCCGGGCCAATTGCAACCTCTTACACGGTCTTGTTGCTAAGCTACGGGTAAATCACTCCTGTGGCGCGGAGGTAATCCCATTAGTGGGTTATACTCCCACACAAAATCCGACACTGGTAGTGAGGGCTAAACAGCTCTGATACAGTCCAAGACATGTTTAAAAAAAACCTACGGGTCACTGATGACAGCCTTAGTTATCGTTCACTACATATCAAATCAACGTGGGAGGACTAGGTGGACGGATGACCACGCGGGGAGTCGATGGATGCGGTCTGCACGGGATCGCACTTTGTGGCGAGCTAAAGGGGAGGCCTGTGTTCACTGTGGACGTTTGTGGCTGATAGATAATGAAAAACTGTGGTAGCGCTATGAGTCAAAGCTAGTAGGTATTGGCCTTTTCGAGCTAGTTCTTACGCGAAGATTATGAGCTGGGCAAAAAAAGGAAAGAAATATTGTTAGCGTATCAAAGGTCCACGTAATGTTACCATATTTCCAAAGTGCTGGTAGTATTAGATCCGTAGAAAATCCCTTGAGCGTCATTTATAGAATAAAGTAATGAATTTTCAATAACTGAGTTTTATAATTGGTACTTTGAACGCTGTTTGAACGTCAATGAAGAGGTTAATTTTAGTGAGTAGAAATTGTGTTTGAATTTGAACGCGTGATTCATGATGATTACCTACTATGTATTAGAAGCGCTAACTGTTCAAGTTGATAGCCTTGTTTGTCCACGATGGTGGACATTAGTGCTCGAACAAACAAGTCTGGTAAACATGCCAAATGGCTGGTCCGGGCCTGAAGTTCAGACATATAAGCTTAAGCTTTATAAGGTACCTAATCTTAGTACTAGAACTGTAAAGGATAGTTGTGTTGTCTGAAGCTGTCTTTGCTAAATGCTGCTGCCATACTCATACTTGATCACTAATATTTAATGGTAATGTCTATAACTAAATACAATTTAATGATCTAAATTGGGGTTTCGTACGTTATTTATACACACTGTATTTTGATTGTGTAATAAAAGTGATTATAAATTATCTGTAAACAAAAATGTCCTGACGAATTGCGCCATCAACGCCCACCTAAAAAACCCTTACATTAAAAAAACATAGTATAAATGTTCGATTATATCAAGAATAACACGTTTTTTTATTCCCTAGCGAGCGATGCCTCAGGTACGTAAAAACCTACTGACCTTATTGTTCATACAACAACTTTAATTCATAAACACATTGTAGACAATTCGATAGTCCAGCTCATCATAGTAACGTGCAAACGTGCATACAGTTGTGTAATGCGGGCAATTCCCAGCGAACGGATGTTGCATGTTAATGGGAAATTTCTGCATGCAGTAGAGCATGGGGGCCGGTATGTTTCATTAGTTCATGCATCTGTTTAATTCATCGTATTTAGGTTTCGATCACACCAGCCCGTCTAGCACATCTATGGTTCATGACTCTTGTCGCGTGACTAGGTGTCACCCATCACTCTTTCACAGTACTCTACAGAAAGAGATAGGTAATATATATCGCGTGAGAAAGAGTGTCAGTTATTCTAGAGGTGTAGCAGGGCTAGCATATCTTGGCGCGACTGCTTTGCGCGACTCAATATCACCTGTCTTGCACGCACGGTATTGAAAAGAAAGTGACAGGTATTTGTTGCGCGTCAAATAGTCGCTTGTCTAAGTTAGTTATGCTTGAAGTATAGAGCTTACAACTACCTAAATATAAATGTATAACAACTGACTGAAGAGAACCATTAATAATAATTTCTGCAATTTTGAAATAATATTGCATAATGGACGTTGCATCAAATCATAACATAAAAGTACAGACGACCTGAGGTGAGAATATCAATTTTTTTTTCAATCTTGTAAATATGCTGAATGCATGTAGAAATCATTGTGAGTTTCTTGGATATTAGAAAACAAAAACGGTCTCGTGCATTTCCTACATTCGCAAACGAGTGGCTAAAATCACAAATAAATTTCGTGCTGCATTTTGAACAAATTGCTGCCAAAGGCGATACTTTGCAGGCATTTACCCACTTGAGGGTGCGGTGCTTGGAAAATTCCAGTCTCGGTTGATTGCGAGGAGCTTGGCTTTTGCAGTCTTGAAATAGCTCGTTGCGCTTCCACGCCGCGGCTGGCAGACGAAAAGGAGAAAGCACCATCGTAGATTTGGAAGCTGTAGGTATCTATTCATATAGACATAATTAGTATCAGTACACAAGGCTCATTCTTTTGATCTTAGTGCTTATTCTCTAGACAGTGCGAAAAAGAGTGCAAATTGTAGTAATTTCGGCGACAAAATTTGGACCTTCCTAGATTACTTTTCCTTGTATTTGCGCAGCGTAATAGTAGAGTGCAACGTACGCTACAAACACATCGTTTATGCATACTTATTATTAAAAACTTGAATTGTTCATCCATCATCCCATATAGTATATACCTGTTTGTATTTATTGTTTATATCGTATATATATAGCTTACAGGTTACAGTGTGTAAGTATATTATGTACCTATCTCCGTATATGCAATAATTCTTTAATCCTAAACGCTCTGTGTACGATTAAATTTCTGCACTGCATCAAGTTCAATTAGGTATCTCTGGTTGACTGGTACAGAATGCCATTTGGCATTAAGCTCGCCATTTGTATTGAATTTTGTGCAATGAAGTTTAAATAAATAAACAAACTAAAAATCCCTAAAAGTTAGTCCCTAGAGTTATTGATTGTGGTTTATTGATTGTTTTTTCAAAGTGAAATATCACTATTTCTTGTATAACAAACAGTGAAAAAAAAATTCGATGATCAGTTAAAGATGCGGTCTGTGCACCCCAATTGACGTGAACGTATATAATGGAAAGGGATTGGGAAACCTGAAACAGATTATTCATACGTCAGTTTGACAGCTCACTTGTATGGGATTTGACAGTTTAATATTGGCATTCCGAATATGATAAACATCAAATGACGTCATATTTAGCGAAAATAATACAATTCAAATGTTATATTTGGCACACTCCAATGCCGATACTAACAAATTATATTAAAATATTTTCACTATGATCTTTTAAGTACAGAGTGGAATCGCAGCCCTGGCATTAAAAATCTCAACGGCAGTTTGCTTTGTTTGCTGTCAAGCCTTAAAAATACAGCCCAGTATACACGGGCGGTAAAATATTGGTGTACACTAACGAGAGGCTAATGGAGACGCATCGTCGCGCAAATTGTAACGAACGAGGGTATTTGCATAATTGTGACGCGCAGACGAGCTGGTCGGGGAACCCGTGCGAAATAACCGTAACTTTGCCTAAACTTGTCCACGGGGCTTATTGTAGTGAATCTCGGTATGACCTTTATATACTTACTTACACCCATCTTGTTAAATTACTATAACAAGTTCAGATACTATAGGTAAGAACCCACATTAATTGGCAGCGACCAAAATCAGAGATGTTCTTACATAACAGTACTATATCCTCTGTGCTCACCTTAACAGTATCAAATATGATACTGTTAAGGTGAGCACGCCCGACGCGGCTGGCAGGCTGGACTGCGTTTTCCACATCTTCATAAAAGAAAGTCTATGATAATGATGATGAATATGTGGGTAGATGAAGTAGTTTATGCAGCTGTACATAATTAGATCATAAAACACTCGTGTGATCCTACTATAAAAACTCGCCGTTCGGCTCGTATCATAAAATCACACTCTTGTTTTAAAACCTCTCATTAATTGACTTGTTGTTTTTGTTGTCCTAAGGCACCCCGGAGGTGCAGAGGGCCTTCATCAGCTCGCGCCACGCCTTTCTATCCTCAGCAACTTTTTTGGCCTCGCTCCAGCTCATTCCAACGGCTCGCAGCTCGCTCTCCACGGTGCGCCGCCATGAGTGTACAGGACGTCCGCGTCTGCGCCTTCCGTCCGGCGGCTTCCACTCGAAAGCAATGCTTGCGTTGTTCGCTCCTCCACGTCGAAAGGTGTGGCCTATCCATCTCCATTTTCGCGTCGCGATGTCCACACTTATGGGAGACTGGTGGCATATCCTCCACAGGTCGTCGTTACGCATCGTCCTCGGCCAGAATACGCAGAGAATAGACCTCAGGGACTTGTTAACGAAGACTTGCAGCTTGTTCGTCAGGCCTTTAGTCACCCTCCACGTCTCACAGCCAAACAACAATACTGACTTAAATGACTTGGTCCACATATAAAAGTACAATCGAACTAAAATCGAATCGATCAATTCGTATCCAAGTATCCAAGCCTGTGCCTAAACTATTTGCATCGGCCGTCCTTTTAGTCGATCCTTTCATCCAGCCCGTCCAAGGATTTAAGTGGACCGATGAAACTGAATGATCGAACTATTTCCATTCAAAAGCGGAGATAAATCGCGGCGATCCTTTTCATATCGGGACAGGGACACCTTTATATTTCATTGAAAGTTTTCTCGGGTTAGTCATTATCATAAAACACTATGCAACGATCCGTCAGACCATTCCACCCCGTTTCAACCCACAAAGTTATTAAAATTAATGTCAACAAAAGAATATTCATTAACTTAATACGATACTTAATTTAAAAGAACTGGTAGCAAAGATTACGAGTTGGAAGCAGAGAGCATTTTTAAACTAAGACCGTGTTTAAGTACCAAGTTAATTTACTCGTACAATAACTCGTTGCCGAGTAAAAAGAATAAGCCTTTGGAAAGTCGTGGAAGTTGGAATTATGACAGGATATTTTAAAATTAAAAAGGAAATGTGACCGAGCGATAAGGGTGGGATTCTGCGCCGTTGTGATAGAGCTTAGCTTCTTTATACAAGGTATTTTAAAGGTGAGAATTACATATTCTTATACTACTATACATATTATACTTAGTTGCATATTCTTAGTATTGACTCAGAGAACGAGTAAACCCGTTATAAGTATGATTTAAAGTTGTACTGCATAACGTAAGAAATAGAAAGTCTCTCTCTCTCTCTCTCTCTCTCTCTCTCTCTCTCTCTCTCTCTCTTTCCTGAGCAATTATTGCTCCGATCTGATGGTGGGGTCCGCTTTCTTCATCTTCTTCCACTTCTCGCTGTCTAACGCATTATCTGCCGTTACGTCGCAAAAACTGAGGTTTTACTTTATGAGATTTGTCCATCGCCTCTAAGGTCGACCTCTGGTAATAAGAGAAAGTATAAAAAAGGTTAATAAAAATTTATCACTTAAAGCGAATCTCATCTGACACGAAGTCGTAGATATGATATATTTCAAATATCCTGGTTCGGTAGATATCAGTTGCAGCAGGTTAGGCCAATGAAATAACAGGCACAAAGTGAAATAATGGATCAATAAGGAGAAAACGGGCTGAAGTAAGGATTTTATAAAATAATATCAAATACAATATAGCTTATGTACAGCTATCCTACATTAACCATTTAGCATAGACCATAAACACGGGCCACACTCGGTCGTATAGAGGCATCCGCCGCGGCCTATAAAACTCGTTGTGGAACGACTTTGGGCGACACGCTGCTACATATGGGAGCCACTGAATAAACTGCTTTACGTCCCATTTACTGCCTATTTACTTTCATTGTTGCTAAAGGTCATGCTACTTTAAATGCGATTGTCTTTTTTACTATACTAAATATGATTACGCAAATCAATATTAGTACTAATTATATTATAATTTATAATGCAAACGAACGTATGGTTTACCTGGCGTCTCGTCGGCTGTAGACGACTGAATTTTTCATTTGCAGGACTATTCAATATAAGGAATGTCACCGTTAAGGATTTCTTGTAGCTACATCACTTTAAATCAGCACCTCTTAGCACAAACTGTCACACGCGACTCTGTCTCGCGAGAATATTACCTATCTCTTTCTTCGCAGTACTGTGAAAGAGTGACGGGCGATGCTATATCGCGCGACAAGAGTAGCGCGGGCGTAGTTGTGCTAGACAGGCAGAAGCCACAAAAAAAAAAGTTCATACCGCTTTTAAAAAATGAAGTAAGGTCAGATTGGGTAAGAGACACACATTGGGGTAAGGGAAACACTCAAAATAAATCAGTGTGTGAGGTGAATCCAATTTTTTTAAACAGTTCTAGGTAAAAAATAAATAAATGTCGCTGCAGTTGGTCGTTTTATGTTTATTAAAGCTATTACATAGAAAATAGTCCAAAGCGTTCCACTTCCCCCATGTGTTTCCCTTACCTCACCTGACCTTAGCTAATACTATTCTACAAGGAATCGTTTGAAGATCTAAACTGAGTCACATTGAGATTATCGCTGCTGCCAGGAGCCTTATGTTTCTTTACTTTGTTTCTTTATTGATTTAACTTGTGCGCCGAGCGTGCGACATCTTGCAATTCAATATCCTTTATACTTTGCGGCTCTGGGATCTAGAAACTTTTTTTATCATACCTTCACTATTTTTCCTTACCATGAGTTTAACAATATAATCAATTACTCGAAATTCGAAATGCATCGCTTACTTCGTCGTGTTCCTAAAAGCTATTTTCTGCTAACCATCCATTTTATTAGACAATTTCGTCGGGTAGTGCTACATTTGGCCGACAGCTCCAGTAACAACTCGCTGTTTCACCAGTACATCTGAGACCACGGCGGCTGAGGGTTCCGGTCCGTGACTTAAGATGGCCGCATGCGTTTAGGTTTTGTTGTTCGTTATTTATTCATTTTTGTCGTTCAATGTGTAGTATTGATAGCGTATTGTGCAGTGATCAAACGAATATGTGAATAGCTAATGAAGAATTCAACTTGAAGCGTACATACGAGTAGCCCTTCCTGGGTCAAGGCCCGATAGTCCGTGTGGTTTTTTGTAAATCGCTATCACTTTACAAAAAGCACGATTTTATCAACTCACCGTACAACGTGGTATCAATCCTCTATCTAGTCGCCGAGTGCGATTGGCAACGAGACATTGGCAGTAATGGTCGCTTAACTGTGACCGATTGCCATTTAAAAAAAAATAGAATAGAATAGAGACCACGGCGTGTGCAACCCCACCGAAACGTTAGATTATGAAGGTAAATAAGAAATATCGCGTTAAACCCGTTATAATTTGTGTTAATTATTTTCTGCTTAATGATTTTTGAAAACTATGTTTTTACACAAATAATGCTGTGCCTGAACAGCATAGTGACATCGTGTGGCGTGTCATACGCCAAGGAGTTGAAACGGACCATAGACGTGACGTAATAACGCTGTTTCAACCGTCAAAGACGCTGTGACAATGACATCAGGGGGCCTATGATGGTTGCGTTTAACCCGTGATAAATAAGTGACAAAGCATCTGTCACTCACACTCGCATCTTGTCAAAACGTGACGGATGCTGTATCACTTATTTATCGCGTGATATAAGCAACCATCATAGGCCCCTGAAGGCCTGGACACTGGAAATGGACAAGAGCTAAAGGCTCCAGAACTTTTGTATTTCTAATTGCCTAGACAAACTATTAGAATGCAACTTCAAGTCAAAGTTCAATACTTTTAATTGGTATCATCGGAAATCGACGGAAATCTCTGATGTCGCTACGGTCTTAGATTCAACGGATGCAGTCTGTAAACTAAAATGTGTTTTCATCTGTCGAATAAGTCCGGTTTGAAGTAGAAATATCGAAGCATTTTACAATTGCATCGGAAACTGGAGCGATGTTGCAGTGTGCTCCGTCGATCGAGCCAGTGCAGTCTGGGGGATAGAATGTTAACATCCATTCCTTTGCGATCCTTTGCTGGACTGCTACACGCCGGGCTATATTTGATCTTACCCTGACTTCGAATATTTTGCTAGAATTCAGTCATGTTTTGCTCAATCTTTACTTAAACGATTTATTCTTATTCATTTAAAATAAGTATGTAATATGTATGTTGAGTCAGGTTGGATCAAGTGGGGCCTAATTCCATTGACAATAGAATCCGATTCGAGTTGTGTCAAATGATATTCACAAGATGTCATGTAGATGAACGTATCACATATCGTGACTACCTAAAAAAAGTCATAATCATAACTCATTTTATTCTAACGAAAAGCACTTGCACTCACTGTCGTTTTCACCGAGTTTGGTTTCGGATACGAGCTTTTCTCTAAGTATTGACGATATAGTGGTCATACTTCAGAAAAAATACGCCTACGGTACGTCTTTGTTACAGAATTAGGGCGTATCAAATGTCGAACACATTACTATTAGGCACTCTCGCTCGACTCGATAACGTTGGCGTCGAATTTCACCATCGAAACAGCCTCTCGGCAGTTAATTAAAAAAGATAAATAGGCGGGATTGGGTTACGCTCCACTGCTCTCTAAACCCGGAGAGGCTAGGATAAGGAGCGGCGGAATCGGGCATCTACGGATCTATGGCGGAACGAGTCGAGCGAATCGACAACCCTAATACGTTAGCGAATATGTCACTATCACGCATCGTCAGGTTGAACAGGGTTGAACAAATTGGCTATTAGAATGTTCAAAGTATGCTTTCAGAAGCTAAAATGCTAAAAGAACCCCGATATAATAAAAATAGATCACGGAGAGTTCAAGATAATATCTTTAGGGAATTAAAAATCATCAGCTATTTTTAGGCATGTCGGTTGGTTCCGTAAAAGATTCGGGTTTTCGTATGAAGCGAGAAGGAAATGCGAACGTGACACGGGAGAGAGAGAGAGGGGACTCATCGCGTGATCGGTTAAGAAGTCGTTCGACGAACCGTAACAAGGATTCTTGACATGTCATCCATCATGGAGATAATGTTATATAATGTTAACATGAGTAATAACGTTTTAGCAAGGACAGTATTGAGCAACATATTGAGCTAACAACACCACCACAGCCACGCGTGTTTCTGAAACAATTGTGTTCTGCTGTTTTTAACAAAGAGGACACGCTTCCGTATGCCTGGAGTGAATTTTTTTAATCATTTTGATTCACTTGTACGTACGTAATAATAGGAATTGGAAAGTAAATAGTCAATATTAACAAGTACGGAGGACAAAGAACTTGTTTTAAATAGTATATGTATTAACATTACGTAGCGGTGAATGTCCCAGATCGCAGATGTTTGTGGCCCGAACCGATGGTGAGAGATGAACGAATTACCGCCCGTGGTTTGGCTAATCTTTTACGTCTTGCCTTGGGCAGGAAGCGAGATTTTCTCGCGTAGCGGGCACAAAATCCCACTTGCGGCCTAGGGTGACGTAAACTAATTAACATTTGACTATTAATCGATGACATAAAGGCAAGGATGCTCATAATCGTGGCAGTTTAATTAGGTGTATTTGTTTACCGCTTATCACAACTCCATAATCGTTATTATGGCGTCAGTTGTCATGTCGATACATGACAGGTGTAGTACTCAAACGTCGACACGCCTCAACGGCTTACAATGGCTTTGTCGAATCACTTTACTCTTATTCAGTAATCCATTTCATTCTGTTGTTTTCGGTCTCGTGAGACTCGCCTGGATGTAAATATGCCAAGTATTACAGAGTTTAATTTTAAAATTTGACGTAAGCGGCTACTTTAACAGGAGACAAACTATACTCATTATTAATTCTCGACGACTTCCTCCCAAAAATATATTAAATTTTCTTAGTATTGTATAAAACCCTCCCTCTTCATAAAGTATGAAATTCCGCTTATTAATAATGCCGCCGACGCTGTTTCCCGCGACACGCGGCGATTCGTTATCGCGTTTTTTATGGCCTAAGACGTTTAAAGCTGTTTTTCACATTTCCTTTGCTCGTAAAAAGCGTACAAAATTGCTGAGTTGGGTATTTTTGTCACTTTTATTTACTTTCTCGGTGTTAAGGAAAATACGCGGAGTTGAGAGGTTATCATGATTTGTTATGATGGCAACAACGTTTTGTGAATTGACAAGAGTGTGTTCACGAAATTCTCGTCTCTTATTTTTCATAGATATGAATACTTACAGTCAAGGAAATTGAAATACTTTCCTTTGTCGCTTTTGTCGGGCTGACAATAAGAATGAAAAGGTACGCATTTCAGTTTAATCACACTAATATTATAAAGGCGAAAGTTTGTGAGTGTGTTTGTATGTAACTTTTTTACTTCTTCACGCTCAAAGGGCAATATTGATAAATTTTGGTATAAAAGTAGCTGACACTCGGGATTAACGCATAGGCTACTTTATATCCCGAAAAAAATAGTGGTCCCGTGGGATGAGCGAGTAACATCACGCGGCGCATTTTCTGTAATTAAATAAGCCCATATACATTCTTACATAAGTTGCATCAAAATTGGTTTTGACTATTATTCAACAAAATTATGTCACGTTTGGTCGTTTATACTTAACTTTAAGAAACATGCACGAAAAAAGTGAATCGTGCTTGGACTACGTCGTCGTCACTTAATGTCGGGTATTTTACAGGTTACATATTTTACAGAAATAAATTGTGCAAGTATATTTTTTTATCGATATTGAGATTCCTTCATTACAGCACTGTTCTAAAAATAAGTTTTTTATTTAAATTTTAATATTTAATCCCGTCGGGTTTAACAAGGGATCGCGTCAAACTCTTCGAATTTATCACGAAGATTTTCCGCGGGATTACGATGTTGCCTTCACTCTTCTTACATATTTCTTGAAAATAATGTAAAACTACACAGTTAAAATATATAAACAAGTTTACCCGCATCGTAAAAGTCGAATATCATTCGACATGTTTCTGTAGCAGGTGGAAAGATGTGGTCTCTGCCTACCCCGTTGGAAAAAGGCGTGGTTTATGTATGTATGTTTCGAATCGGTACGGGATTCATCATCAGGAGGGCCAACCGAGCCCCGCGGGCAATGGACGCGGGCGTCACCGCCGGAGGCGAGAATCTACCCTCATCATCTCACACAATGTCACTTGTCGGGTTGCACACAACATTCACTACATCATTTGCTTAAGGTCTCGTCCTCACTAACCACATACCTATGTAGTATCTAAAACCGTTCTCCAGCTGGGGGGCACTATCCACAATCTCGGTTAAAATTCGGATGACGACTAATTTCCATAGCCTCCCGTACTTTCCGCGGAATTATTTTTTTTCGTTCACCAGTATGTACGGTTACCTTATCAAACCGAATGTAGTGAGATGTATCTGAATTCAGTGAATGTTCCGTCACTGCAGAACCCCGGGTATCTCGATTTTTCATACTCCGTTTATGTGTTCAGGTTCAGTCACTCTTGTGGAAATGTTCCGGCCGGCCTGATGAATCGCGTAATACCGATTCGAAACATGTCGAGCGTTACTCGACTTCTACGACATGAGTAAACCCGTTTATATATGCTAATATGTCAGAGACTCACGGTAGTTTTCTATTTAAAACTACACAGTGTTTATATTAAAATAATCTAAGTGTAACGCTCATCCATAAATCCGTCGGGTTTGATAAGGGGTCGCGTCAAACTCGCCGATGTTATCACTGATTTCGCGATGTTCCGCGAGATTACGATTCATGTTTTTCTTTATATATATATATTTTTTTCTAAAATTAAGGACTCCAATCTCCAATGTAAACTCCAACGGCTTGGAATTTTAATATAAGTAAACTCCACTAAAGACAAAACAAAGAAATACAGACAATTTATTTTTCCCTTTTCAATATTGACCAGAATTTCCGTGAATATTAAAGTTTAAGAATTGTGGCGAGTATTGGAAAACCCGATACGAATAGACGAAAAGGAATTTTATTTTATGAAAAGCTCATTTACTGCGAGACTTGTTTTCGGTTCGCACTTCATAAAATATTCATTCGTTTGAGTATGCTAAACAGTCTGGCCGATTGGCTGTCAGTATAAATTTCATTATCTGTAGTTTAAATACAAAAGAGATCAGAATAATATTTTCATCGGTATTTCATACGAAGAGTAAAAAGCAGTGACTAGGACTAAATGGAACCAATGATTAACACTACAATGCGAAAAAGTGTCGAAGCGAAAAATTAGAATAGAAAGAAAATTCCGCCCTAAAATTAGTAACTAAGATTATTTTCCAGACACCAGCGGGCCTATCTATGATAATTGTTATTATTTTGCTTTGGTGTATCTGTCATGTTACATTTAAATCGCGCGATAAATTGGTAACAAAGCATCCCTCACATTTTGACAAAATGCGAGTGTGAATGACAGCTCCTTTGTCACTAATTTGTCGCGTGATAAACCCAACCATCACAGGCCCCCTGGACAGCGACAACCTCTTGGCTTTTGTGCCAAGCGCAGGCTACCTTCACTGAAATGGAATGAAGTGACCTTGCGGGAATATATCTTTGGCCACAGACTAATGCTATTTGAATAGCTAAATGGTTTGCAAGCATTGCATAACGGTAAATTATTCATAACGGTTCCATTTTCGGTCTCCGTTATTACCGTGCCCCGGGCGGACCGTACTATCTCCGTATCGTCTTATGGTAATGATGGTATTAGGGGTTGTGTTATTGTCATGTCTAGAAAACGGATCATTAAAGCGGTGTACTTTAAACTCATATCACTGAATAATATTATTAAAGCTATCGTGAGACATCTTTAATAATTATAATAACGGTTTAAACTCACGTAAAAATTGTCAGGAACTCAACTCATAATATCACTGTTGTCGTAAATTGCAGGATTGAGTGCGATCTTTGAGTATTTAATGACAGGAGATGCCATGGACGGGCGACCCCCTCCGGCAAAATAACTGGTCAACTGGTCAAGCACGTTATATAAAACTACTTGAAGTCGCTTCACCGCCATTTTGCATTGATCTGTGTCGCGTGACACTTCTCTCTAAAAATGGTGAATTGTGCAGATATTTTCTTGTAAAAGGCGATCTGACAGCTCAAATACGTAACAAGATCGCGTTTCCTATCACAGGTAAGTATTTTTACGAAGTGTTAAATGTGTATTAAAGTACAATCTCCATTTAAAGAAAAAAACCGTTGCGATACGTAAACGACAGAAAAATGTAACCATAAAACGGTGGTACAGGGGCGAGGGATGTGACAAAGTCAAAACCGCGACTCAACATTTGAATGAATCATTCATTCATTCGATCACTGCAGTTCGTTTAATAGTTAGTGTATTATTAGATACTTGCGACCCTCCCGGCTTCGCACGGGTGCAGAACTGATAAATTATGAATGCATTATACATATTATAAACCTTTCACTTGAATCACTCTATCTATTAAGAAAAACTCAAAACCGCGACTCAACATTTGAATGAATCATTCATTCATTCGATCACTGCAGTTCGTTTAATAGTTAGTGTATTATTAGATACTTGCGACCCTCCCGGCTTCGCACGGGTGCAGAACTGATAAATTATGAATGCATTATACATATTATAAACCTTTCACTTGAATCACTCTATCTATTAAGAAAAACTCAAAACCGCGACTCAACATTTGAATGAATCATTCATTCATTCGATCACTGCAGTTCGTTTAATAGTTAGTCTATTATTAGATACTTGCGACTCTCCCGGCTTCGCACGGGTGCAGAACTGATAAATTATGAATGCATTATACATATTATAAACCTTTCACTTGAATCACTCTATCTATTAAGAAAAACTCAAAACCGCGACTCAACATTTGAATGAATCATTCATTCATTCGATCACTGCAGTTCGTTTAATAGTTAGTGTATTATTAGATACTTGCGACCCTCCCGGCTTCGCACGGGTGCAGAACTGATAAATTATGAATGCATTATACATATTATAAACCTTTCACTTGAATCACTCTATCTATTAAGAAAAACTGCATCAAAATCCGTTGCGTAGTTCTAAAGATCTAAGCAAACATAGGGACAGACAGACAAACAGGCAGACAGCAAAAAGCGACTTTGTTCTATACTATGTAGTGATTGAATTTAATATGAAAATGAAAATAATTGTTTGCTAAAAGTATACCTAGGTAAAAGGAACATTTAATGCTGGGCTATGAGTATATGCGTTATACATATACTATTATTTATAGACTTTATTTCATATTCTTTCCATCTTCACTGCTGCCTCCTTATTTCCGTATTCTTCTTTTCTTTTATAGAATGAGAAATGAGGATATGCCGCAGAAGAACCAAGGTAACCGGCATAGCTCACAGGACTGCACGATTGAAGTGGCAATGAGCAAGCCATGTAGTCCGGAGAATCGATGGCCGTTAGGTCAGCAAAGTGCTAGAGTGGCGACCACGTATAGGAAAGCGCAGCGTAGCGAGCGTTGTGATGATTCTTGGGGAGGCCTATGTTCAGCAGTGGACGTCTGTGGCTGATAGATAGATGAATATATTTACTTAATTATAACTTTTTTATTTTGTTTTATATGTGGTAATTCTAATTAAATTAATAACAATTTGTTTTATTGTTTTCTCTTTACTTATTATTTACTCATATCTTTAAATCACTTTATATGTGGTTTCATATAATCACCTTAATTTTTAGAGGGGCGTACGTTCTTTTCCTGAAGGTTATATTCACTGACCTCTAAACTACAAGCACGTTGGACTAAATATTCCATAGGGAATGACAGTTGTTTTCAGTGCCCATTCAAAGCATCCTGCGTGAACGTCTACTAAAATTTACATTTCAGGCAAACGGTTCTTTGATCTGTGACGATCTGTGAATCTCTAATATTAGATCCATGGACGCTCACACAACTTGCACATAGCTATCGGCTCCAAAATGGCGAAAATTAAGTGGTTTCATTTTAGCAACAACAATATGAAGTCGAGTGTACTTGTTTTAGAAGTCCGTGATTGTTTAAGCCCGAAACAACCGCGGGCGACAGTTTTATTTCACAGTTTAGTTATGCGAGAGTGATAAGTACACAATAAATATAGACAGATAATTATACATAGAAACAAATATATTTATTGGATAACATCTTCAATATACAGAATTTACAGTTTTCAAATTTCACAATAAATAGTACCTATAAGACAATTCAGTTCATTCATTAAAATGATTTGACTCATTCTTCATATGTGTCCCATCACTATGTTTTTCTTATGTATGCTGCACAGTTACGTGAAAACAGTATCTGTGTGCATGTCATTTTTGATGTGTTGAATTTTGCTGTAGTGTGCGTTTATCGCAACAGCAAAATTTGTGTCTGTTGAGTTATTCGTCTTTTGGTGGTGTGCTGTACGTGTGTACCTCGCCCCCCGCTAAAATTGGCGAAAAAATTTGTTCGAAGAGTTTACGTTATGACATCTCCATTTGTCTATGCTCTAAGAGTGCGATGGATTAATCGACAAGTCATTTATATATATTTTTAGACTACAATTTTATTACTTTTCTGTATTCCGCTTAGAAAGGGGATGTAATCGCTGTTTTTATTTTTTTTCCTAAGATTACTAATTATTAAATTTAACTCATTCTAAAATGTTGTAACTCCAAAAGTATGACACAATTGAAAGGTTACACTTTGGTCTGGTGTCTAATTTAAAAAATAATGACGTTGAGCTTGATATTATTGACAGTTTATTTGTGTAACTGTAAACCATTAAATATGTGGCGTTATCTGGGGAAAGGGACCTTATTGTCGGTTCTAGTTGCCGAGATAATCGCGTTTAAAGTAAAATGTCGAAAAAAAAACAATTTTTCTTTTTTTACTCTATATTAATAAGCAGCGTCTAAAATTTAATCTGACAAAGACACAACTTTTTAAATCTATTTTTTAAGAATTAGAACAGCCCTTAAAGTTTAGTGAAAAAGGGACCTTATTGTCGGTGCCCCTCTTGTATGCTTTCTGTGAGCTCGGTATCGGTTTGAGAGACGTGTCGGTAGTTGTCGGCACGTCAAAGGATAATTATTGATCATTAGGAGTATCCTTGCTCATCTCTCACACTCCCACTTCTTGGGAGTGTGGGGGGAGGGCCTTATCTGTACTATGTACACTTAGGCTGGTGACGCGTGGTTGCGACGGCGGTTTCTTAGTTGGTTGGGCCTTCGTGATGTTCCATGACTCCTCGAGGCCCGGGTGGAGCTTTATCTCCTCTTCTTATTTCCCACTGTTGGTGGTGGTGGTGGTGTCGCTGCATCTGCAGCTCGTAGCAGCTCGTGGCGGGATTCATCAGCTTTCCGGAACATTGTGCTGGCCAGTCTGCTGATCTAGGCGTCTAAGGGTTTCCATTTCAGTGCCCTGTATATGGTCATTCCGCACGAAGCGTGGGCAATCTGTAATGTGTCTCAGTGCCAGGTTTTCTTGGGCTCTCATTTTGTTTCGGTTTGTGGTAGCCACTAGGGCGTACTACGCCGGCGCCGCGTATGTGAGCCTGGACCTCACATACGTTTTGTAGATCCCCAGCTTCGTGCGGATCGGCAGGTTGCTCCTAAGGACTGGTCTCAGCGTAGTTCACGCTGGTCTGGTTCTAGAAACCACTTCCGCCACGTGCTGCTTCATGGTGAGGCCCGTGACACCCAGGTACCTCACCGTGTGCTTCCATTCCACGTCTTGACCAAACATGCGGAGTGGAGGTGAACTCTGTTTTCTTCCGGTCATGAAGGCCTGAGTCTTGGTGACGTTGACAGTAAGCCTCCAGTCCTCAAGCCATCTTGGTAGGGCGTCTAACTGGGGCTGCATCTTCCTGACGGCATGGGTGGGGCTGACGGATGCGGTGTAAAAGGCCGCGTCATTCGCGAACAGCCCCAGCTTGACGTCGCCTCCTACCACTGGGATGTCATCGGTGAAGGTTGCGCAGCATGCTGGTGAAAGGCAGCTTCCCTGAGGGACTCCTGCTAGGATTGGGCGCTCCGAGAACAGTGCCTGTTCCACTGCCACTTGGAACTTGCATCCGCTCAGGAAGGACTTTATCACCGTTATGATGCTGCGTGGGGCCGTGGTGTTCAACAGTTTGTACAGCAGCCCCTCGTGCCATACCCAGTTGAACGCTTTTTCCATGTCGAGCATGACAGCCACAACATGCTCCTTCTTGTTGCTTGCATTGGCCATAAAGTGAAGCACGCGAGTGAGCTGTAGCGTTGCCTGAATCCGAACTGTTCCGAACGGAGCTCGACGTGGGGGAGAAGTTTCCCCAACAGGAGCCTCTCTAACACCTTGGAGAGGGTGCAGCAGAGTTATTGGCCTACAGCTCTCCGGTCTTCGGCAGTCTTTACCAGGTTTGGGCAGCATAACTACCCTCCCAGTCTTCCAAGTTTGGGGAAAGTGACCCGAGCGCATGGTCCCGTTGAACAGGCGCGTCACTGCCACAATGGGGATCGAATCGGCGCCCGGGGCATTCTTGGGGTCGCAACGTTGGAGGGCTCACTGCATCTGGCTGGGGGAGAAGAAGACCGCGTCTTCCTCTGCTTTTGCTGGTGCCTCCGAAATACCTCTCCAGGTGTTCTGTGATGCTCTGCTGGTGTTCTGCATTGTGCATTGGGTTAGGCCTAAATTGTCCCTCCAGGTACTCGGCGAAGATTTCTGCGCGATCCTCAGCCTTGTAGCGTGGAGTGTTGTCTACAGGGTCGTAGAGTGGTCTTATTGCCTCAGGTTTTGTCACTAGCTGTCTGCAGATACGGTGAATGAAGGGGACATCACCCTCTTCAGACGCTAGGTGGCTCTCCCAACTCTCGGCCCTGTGTTCTATGAGCGCCTTCTTGGTTTTTATGATCATGGCGTTGAGCTCTGCCTTGATCGTCGGGCATCTTGTAGGCTGCCATTTTGCTCCTAATCCTCGCCGGGAGGGGCGTGTGCCTCTCTGTGGCGGAGATGGTGTGGGAGGCTGTTGATAGCGCCGCCTGTAGTCCAGCTGTGACCAGGTCTGCCGCTTTTTACACTTCGTCAGCTGTGGAGACCGGAGTAGTGTCGCACGTGGTGGTCTCTTCTAGTTGTTGTGTGAATGTCTCCCAGCTGACTCGGTGTTTGGGTCTCCTAATTCCCATTAATGGATCCATTTCGATACACATGAGGATTGGCCGGTGATTGGATGGTAGGTCCGGCAATGCCTCATGTGTAAATCTGGCGTCAATTTGGCTTAAGACGCAGCAAAATACAAATTAAAAGTATTTTTCAAGACTTATTCTTAACTATGTCACTAAACATTTTACGTCCGACACTAAGGTCCCTTTTCGAATACGTTAATCATTTAGTGTTTGCCGAACCAAAATTATAGGTTTTTGGTAAGAGTTTTATACTAAAGTGCTCTAAAAATTAAGACTATCAAAATTAAACATAAATTTATAGTCGATATCAGATGATATCACTAAATATTTTACCATCGACGATAAGGTCCCTTTTAGAAAATATAAAGTGGTTGTACCAACTTTTTACTAAACTTTATCTTGAATTTTGAGACTTAAAAAAGTACTTTTTTAATATTTGTTCTGTTAATTTGATCTCATTTGGCTATGTTTTAGCGTAGTAGATGTATATGTTTGTTGATTTTGACTGTTTAATTAGATTTATAAACACAAAGCTATTTTTGTTAAAATAAATATTTTTTTATAATAAACAACGTTGATTCAAATCGAAGTAGCTCTTATTGAGTGTCTAATTACATATAATATTTATTCCTTCTATAATATCTAACGGAAATACACTATAAATAGGAATTTAAGTAAAAAATCCATCAATATATATTTTTTTACTTTATGCACTTTGGCAAGGTAAACTATACGAAAACAGATATACAATTACAAAATTGTACTTGAAACCTGCAAGCCCATACAATCTACTCCTCAAATAGCATGTTATCTATGTAACTTCCAACAATAACATACTTTAATGGGGTGTAGAAGTTTGAATTCAATTTTCTCATAATCACCTTTTCTGACTTTTGAGTTTCAATTATTTTTTAAAAAATATCTATTGAACCTACATGCATGTTTTTTACATGGTTCGATGGCTCAATGTATGTAGATTATGGGGATATACATAACTCAATACCGACAGTAAGGTCCCTTTACCCAGATAACGCCACATATTAGTTTATTTGTTTTTTCACGGATAGATCAAAGACTACAAGTCTATGCACGCTTAGTTGTCGTAGATTTCGGTAATTTTAAGTATTTTCTTATTTCTGTACATACAGAAAAATAAATTATAATACTTTTTCGGGCATTCGCGGCAGGTCTCTGGCACGATATGCGACCCCCGGATGCCGCTTCGGCTTAAGGGCAAAATATACAAAAGCATTGTAAGACCTGTCGTCATGTATGGAATTATGGATCAGAGTGTTGGGCAGTAAAAGGGACGGATGAAATGAGATTACATGTGGCAGAGATGAGAATGTTACGATGGATGTGTGGGGTGACAAGAATGGACAGAATAAGAAATGAATATGTAAGAGGAAGTCTGAAAGTAGCACCAATTAGGGAGAAGCTGCAAGCTAACCGACTATCATGGTATGGGCACGTGATGCGAAGAGAGGAGAGCCACGTAACCAGAAAAGCGTTAAGCATGAGCGTGGACGGATATAGAAGAAGAGGAAGGCCAAAGAAAAGATGAATGGATTGTGTGAAAGATGATATGAATAAGAAGGAAGTAAACGACGAGATGACGAGTAATAGGGAAGAATGGAGGAAGAAAACATGCTGCGCCGACCCCAAATAAATGGGATAAGGGCAAGCGAATGATGAATGATGACTTTTTCGGGCATACACGACGCAAAGGTCTCTAAGTATGTATATTCATTTCCACATGTTAGAAATATGAAATATTGCCAATTCGTTCATATTCAGTTCTTGAAGTTTTCCGAGTTGCATTTTGTGACGCCTAGAGACCTTCTACATCTCTGTAAAATTAACTTTTTTTTATATAATTACTTTAAACATTGATTTTGAGAATCTTGTACATCTCTTCTACTTACATGTATTACTTAGTTATAATATAATGGAATAGTTTCAAGTATAATTTGCGAAAAAAATAATTACTGTTGAGTTTTTTTCGGCTTTCTTCTCAACAGCGCTCTCTTGTGAAATGCCGATTGATTCAGAGTCAGACATGTAAAAGTGTCCTTGTGGCCTACTTACAGAATAAACGTTTGATTTTGATACCTTCTCCCAATTAGTAGGTATTACCTCGTGTCCTCGTGTTAAGGGTGTGTCCAGGAACCAGAGCGGACCCTTGACCGAGCACAAGGCCGTCAGTATTTATTGATGGATTGCGTTCTCCACAAAGGGCTAATAGGGTCGTGCGGCCGTTAATTTAATCGCGACCTTATTCACTCGGATGGAGGTCGGATGGCTCTGAAATATGGCACAAAAATACACCGTGTGAATGGTTATATACATATTATTACTAATATAAATAGGTATTAAGTTAAATAATAAACGTAAAAAATGCGAGAACGATTACACGATTATAACTGATAAGAGCAAAAAATTACAAAGTTGATAGAATGAAATATAGGGTAAGGTTGCGATCATTGCACCGGCTCTTTCATTGGACCGCGTTGGTTTCTCGGAAACAAACAAATTTCTTGCGAAAAAATCTTTCGAAATGGCGTAGGGAACCCCAAATAGGTAGCGTTTAGACGCCATCGTGGATTTTTAAATTTGTTCGTTTCCGAGAAACCAACGCGGTCCAATGAAAGAGCCGGTCCAATGATCGCAACCTTACCCTACATCGATTTCAAAATGTTTGTGGCAATGATTCCTGTCGCTTGGAATTTTTAGTATACTTACCTATACTTATTCGGATCAGCTATTTTCTTGACAACTTTCTAAATTGATTCGCATACTTTTTTAGATCATTTCTAATAACAAAAATTACATAAAATGTCACAATTCTTAGAATCAAGCCACTCAACGTCACTCCACTCACGCGACATCGTCACTCGTCCGTATCAGAAGTTCGAGGAAAGCCATAATTGAGTTAATCCACTCTTTAAAGATTTGTTTGTAACCCGATTATTTGCTACCTAATACAAATATACGCCCTTTATTTAATCACCTCTGTAGCCAGTCCCTCGTTAAAATCTCACCGAACTGTTTTAAATTTACGTGTCCGCACGGGAATTACTGGCTACGCGCGGTGATGAGGTGAAATCACATTACCAAAGCCGCTTTGTCCGTCGTAAATTGAGATTGATAGATTGCAGATAATTGTTGATCATGCCATAATTAGGATCGATATTGATGAGACGATAAAGCGAGAATAATTGGATGCTGTTGTTGACATAGGCTGTATTCGACTAAACTTGTATTTTAAGAATAACGCTGACTATTTGATATTACTATCCGAGAGTAAGTGTTTGTATTGGAATAAAGGTTTGGTTTAATTCAGCCTTAGTCAGTGAAACTCTTTGGGCCGTATTAAGATATTATTTGGCTAAACTATGACGTAGTTAGTTTATCTTCATGTTTCAATTAACGATGTGTTATTTATAATTCTAAGAGGACACGTTATACACCAAGACGACAGCTGCAATATTTACTTCCCAGATCACGGTCAATGACATAAGCTTATCTCTCTCTAAGACGACGATAATGTCAAAAACACGTTGTATTTGAAAATTTTAATTTAAAAACCGAGAAAAATAAATGATTTCAGCTTATATACTTGTATTCTGAGATTTCGTTTTCGTTTTTACGTTTTTTTGCGTAATCGTAACTTACGCATTACGCAAGACGGCATTCAAAATCAGACCATTTCTGAAAACTTGACGCATCTGTCACTTTCCGGAGGTCAACAAAAGCGCCATAGCATAAGCTCCATTTGACTCATATTAAGTGCTTCACTTTTGGAGCGCTAGTGACCTAATCTACCTATAAAATATCTCTACTTATGAAATATCATTGGTATCATTGGTGGATTGGACCGAAAAACAAAACAGTATACGTTCATGTGTTTAAATCATCAGAAGACTACATCCTATTTAGTTATCATTCGGCCAAATTACAAAACAATTGTTCCTATACAACATATTAGCATATTAGATTGTTGTTACAATAAGTTGTATTCCCTTGTGCGTATATTTTCATGCAGTTAACACCATTTAAATTCATATTTCGAGTGCTAATGGACTTAATGAGGTGGGGTAATTACGGGCCACGGCGGTAATGAGCCCGCTTCCGATCAACTCGTCCATCATTCAGGATTGATTGATCCCGAATTATTATGGAGAGGAAAACTTTGTATTGAATTCAACCGTGTAAACGACATTTCGAGTAGGTATATTGTTCCGGCAAGTTGTATAATGTCGTGCCATTTAAGTCACTTTCAATCTGTTGTTGACTTGTTGCTCTATATATTTCATTTGTGCTGCTGCATCAAAGTAATTTAAATACGTTATTTTTCTGCTGAGAAATCAATAGGCAAACACAACACAAATGTGCAAATAAATTCTAGTTCACTGAATTCATATCACAAATTTCCAACACATAAATATATATGAAATTCGCGAGCTCCCCGTGAATCAAAAGGTGTCATAACGAGCCCTCGCAATTGATTACCGAGTATTTATCACGGCTCACAGTCTTTTATGAACCCCGATTTTGTTTCATCTGTTTTTTATTGTAAAAATTGATAATTTGAATCATTTGAAGTACTAGACTAAAACTCCGCGATCGATCCGAGCTTTAGTTTTTGAGAAAACAGGAAGCAAAGTCGGCCGGATAACCGGGCACTAGAATCACGAAAACCATTATAAAAAATAAACTGGACTACCTACTCGTAATTGAGATTTGATTTATTGTAATGTTTACACACATAATAAGGAATAATTACACCTATTTTGGTTTTTCTAATGTGGATAGGTTACGAAATATTACCATTTTTGTCGTTTTTCGTTTTTAATTTTTATCTCAAGCATAAAGCTGTATTAGATAAAGTTCTCTATACAGTATAATCCTTACACATACCTCTATCGATCATATTTAAATCACAATCTAATTCCGTTTTATCCAGGAGTTGCAAGCATTTAAAGTTTTATCCGGATTTTTTCGAGCTAGGGTTGTCACCTCGTCTAAAAATATATTCTATTTATTCTGACATTATTTTTCATTAACTCGTGGGGATCCCACTACTAGGAAAGAGGCTATTTCAAATCAAGTAAGTATATAATGTTCGAATATGTAGAAATTTTACGTGATTTTGTTAGAGACATAATGTTGTTTAAGTATAAATATAATTAGAAGAAAATGTTCAACCAGTGTTTTCGAGGGTTGATTATGAGAAATATAGGTAAGTTGTTTTAAACGGAGCTCAAAAAGTCAGGATGGTGAGTTTTTGTTTATTTATTAGTTACACGCAGTTTAAAGGGAAAAGGCATACAACATTCAGGCAGGATTTCATCACTTTTATTCCCAGAATTACGCTTATTCTCAAATAGTAATGTAAAATAACTGTGGACTTTTGACATTACTATCCGAAAATAAGCGTTATTTCGGTTTCGTTAGAAAATTTCTGAAATCCAGCCTGATTATTTCATTCGATTCGTTCAGCTCGGAATTAACAAAGGCAGTTTTTTCAGTTTTGGCAAATTATATCAAACCAAAAGTAATATCATTTACTTTTGGTTCAGGGCCTACTCGTGGATGTGGTGCGCTCAACTGCAGGCACGTCCAACGACGGTAATACTGCGAGAGCAGCATTTTCAGACAAATATCGAGAAACGGTTGCCGAAATTTTAGGTATCGAAAAGTGGCTTTTGGAGGATTTATATATTATTGCGATAGTCTTGTCCAGTAACTTGCCAATTGATCCGGAAAAATTTGCTGCATTCTGCAAAAATGTAGCAAATAAGTATGTAAATAAATATAAATGGCACCCAATGACGGTCACGTTACATAAAGTTTTAGTTCATGGTGCTAAAATTATTGCCACGTCAGTATTACCAGTTGGCATGTTGTCTGAACAGGCAGCGGAATCGCGAAATAAGTTCTGGCGTCTTGACCGGGAGCATCATACGAGAAAAATTAGTCGTGAAGCAACAATGTCCGATCTATTTCACAGGGCTCTAGTATCATCAGACCCGGTCATTTCCGACTACAGTTTAAAAAAAGACGCATGAAAACAAATAAAAGTCCATTACCGGCAAAAGCAGTAAATCTCATAAAACATGTGGATGAACAGGTGATTACAGCTGCCATGATGTCGGATGAAATTGAGGATGAGAATTTAATCATTTTAAATGAAGATGACGATTAGATCGCGTTCCAGATAAAAAATCATAAGTTGGGTTTTATCCGGATAACAAAGGTGGCAACCCTGACCAAAACTATAACAATGCTTGCAACTCCTGGATAAAACGGAATTAGATTGTGATTTAAATATGATCGATAGAGGTATGTGTAAGGATTATCCTGTATAGAGAACTTTATCTAATACAGCTTTATGCTTGAGATAAAAATTAAAAACGAAAAACGACAAAAATGGTAATATTTCGTAACCTATCCACATTAGAAAAACCAAAATAGGTGTAATTATTCCTTATTATGTGTGTAAACATTACAATAAATCAAATCTCAATTAGGTTGTCCAGTTTATCTATCTATATATATATTACGCGAGGCCGATTTTTGTACATCCCATCAGATCTACAGTTATGGTCCGATTTTGATAAATGATATGTCATTAGATTCGTCCCATGCTGGAGATGTGCATAAAACTCTTGGATTTTTAATTTTTTCCCGAAAAAGTACTGAAAAATGGATTTGAAAAAACTACTGTGCGCTAACCACGTGACATTGACCACGTGACCTGTGATCCCTATTTTGACTTAAGATGACCAAATAATAATAAGCATGATTTGCTCACAAACCTGTAGTAAGTTGTTCAGTATGATGAAATATTATTTTTGAGTCGGCAACATAATATCCGCAACACTTAAAACATGTACGAATATGCAAAAATAATTTTACAGTTTGTTGACAATGAATGACAGTAATCATATTCTGACAACTTTTAATGTATTTTTTATTGGGGGCTATAATGTCAATGATCTAAATTGCCAGGTTGTTTTTCTTTTTAAAATGTTGATATGGAAACTTTTTTCGCATGTTAAAAATGTGGAGGAAAAAGCCGGTTAAGTGCGAGTTGGACTGGTGCTCGCAAGACCAGAAAAACTGACCGTCATTCAAGAATAGATTATTTTTATAAGCGAGTTTTACAATAAATCAAAGCAGAAAAAATGTAGTAAGTACAACTAAACGTCATTCAAATAAGTAAATTTATGATAGATTATTTTAAATATGATTATATAAGTCCATCAAAAAAGAAACCAAAGCAAATAGCATGAGTTATGGTAAATTAAATAGTATTTTACTAGAAAAAACTAAGTCCTTCCGCTTGAATGTCGACGGGATGGGAAATGTGGTCGAGTTGAGAATATGGACGAGTTGACAATGTAGCTAAGTTGGGAATTTATCTACATTGGTAATATGGATGAGTTGGTAAAATGGACGAGTTGGAAATGAGGTCGAGTTGAGAATATGGACGACTTGACAAAGTAGCTTAGTTGGGAATGTATCTACATTGGCAATATGGATGAGTTGGTAAAATGGACGAGTTGGAAATGTGGTCGAGTTGAGAATATGGACGAGTTGGCAATGAAGACGACTTGGTAATACGGACAAGTTGGTGATATGGAAGATTTGGCAATAAAGACGAGCTGATAATAAGGACAAGTTGGTATTGTAGACGAGTTGGGTGTATCGTCGAGTTGGGAATATGGACGAGTTGGAAATGTGGATGAGTTGGCAATGTGGATGAGTTGGTAAAATTGACAAGTTGGGAACATGGAAAAGTGGGCAGTTTTTTTTTATGTCATAGGGTGAAAACGAGCAAACGAATCGCCTGATGGAAACCGATTACCGTCGCCCATAGACACCTGCACACCTGTGGACGAGTTCGCATTATGGACGAGTTGGCAATGAAGACGAGTTGGTAATACGGACAAGTTGGTAATATGGACGAGTTGTCAATGTGAATGAGTTGGGAATATGGAAGAGTTGGGAATGTGGATGAGTTGGCAAAATGAACAAGTTGGGAACACGGACGAGTGGGCAATGAAGACGACTTGGTAATACGGACGAGTTGAGAATATGGACGAGCTGGGAATGTGGATGAGTTGGCAAAATGAACAAGTTGGGAATATGGACGAGTTGGCAATAAAGACGGGCTGATAATAAGGACGAGTTTCTATAGACGAGTTGGGTGTATCGTCGAGTTGGGAATATGGACGAGTTGGAAATGTGGACGACTTGGAATTGTGGACGAGTTGGGCCTATGGACAAGTTGGAAATGTGGACCAGTTGTATTTGTGGACGAGTTAGCAATATGGACGAGTTGGCATTGTTGATGAGTTGGAAATGAATGCGAGTTGGCAATGTAGATGAGTTGGGTGTATGGACGAGTTGGTAATGTGGACGACTTGGCATTGTGGACGAGGTGGGAATACGGATGAGTTGGAAATGTGGACGAGTTGGCATTGTGGACGAGCTATTATAAATGAATACATAAACAGTTACGCACTACATGATTTCCTTTTTAAAACCTGCGTAGTGAGTGCCCAAATCTGTCGTTTCGATTCATGTGCTTTTTCTGGAAATTGATAGAAATCGATCAAATTGATAAATTCTTCTTTCCTGAAGAAAGAACAACAAATTAAAATTCTACCAATCTTCGGTCCTATGAAAATATGTCAATATTTTTTTCAAGATATGGGATTATTTTTATGAATTAAATTTTTCCATAAAAAATAATATACATTTTATTTGTGGAACAGATCAGCAGATCACATGTCATTAATGCACAAGTTATTTTTACAAAAGAGTTGAAAAAGTTGTCACGATGAAACTGGCAGTTGGCTATCAGGCCTAGCTCTAGCCTGGCATGTTTCAACGTTTTTAAAACATTATTTTAACGTGTTTTTTTACAGTATTTATTCTTCGTTCGCCAAAAACTTCTTTTCGATAAAGTAGTTATTTTCTGTAACACTACCGGATTTCCATATTCTAGCGGCGGTTCGACGCCGCAACGGGCCTCTAGTTTTTTATAATGGTTTTCGTGATTCTAGTGCCCGGTTATCCGGCCGACTTTGCTTCCTGTTTTCTCAAAAACTAAAGCTCGGATCGATCGCGGAGTTTCAGTCTAGTACTTCAAATGATTCAAATTATCAATTTTTACAATAAAAAACAGATGAAACAAAATCGGGGTTCATAAAAGACTGTGCGGCTCACAAACATATACCTCGTCGTAAAAAGACGAATGTGTATAACCCGGTTACGTTGAGGTGCACGTGGTTTGTATGTGACTTCATAGACGCCAGCGGCAAACTTTTCGTGATCGGGTTATACAGTTAGGCTGTTTTCGCTTAGTACAGGCAGAACAAACGTTGGATGATCCGGTGCCGGCCGGTGAGCCGGGCGCGATAAAAACACCCATTAGTGGGTAACGAGCTGAACGAGTTACCTATGTATGACACCTATGTTATACACACGCGCGTACGCCTAAACGCGTAACGGTATTCGATTATCTGTTTTGTTCAGAATTATAATTCACGGTTCTCTATTTGTGTACTCAATTGTTTCAGTGGCAACGTTTTTTACACGATTGTAATCTAGGATTTGTTTCCAATTTGTGAATGTTTCGATTTAGGATAGAAATGAATTCTGCACCAGCATCGTACTCAGTCACAGGGCCACCGGACAAATAAGCAAAACGCAAGAACCCAAGGAAGTTCAGTTATTCCAACAGCTGGGCATATACGCAAAAAAAAACTATGCTTATAATCTATTAGTCAAGTATTCCCGTGGGAGATAATTCAGGGGAAAACTAGTAACTAACTACACAAACGTAATTAGAGTTAAGAGGCCTTATTCCTTTTAAAATGCTGATTGTTTAGACATTTTTCTCTATGATGAAACATGTTTCTTAACATATTATTGATGTTACTACCTAGAACAGGGCTATTGGGATTTATTGGTATATATTTGAAACCTACCGTTTGAATTTTTCATTGATCATTTTTGTTTCAAAAACTACTCGAAATTGACATAATTTACGCGGAAAATTAGTTTTTTCAATTTATTTTCGGCTGCACGCAATGAAAGCATGAAATAGCTATGTTACTGCCTGGAACTCGGGGAAAAATATTATTTACTTTAAAAAGTTGGTTGAAATTATCAATATAAGTATATTTGTCACAATATATTTTTTTTAAAAGGAATAAGGCCTCTTAAAGCCACTATGAATCGCACCTTAGCGATTTGGTCCCATGTTGTTAACATTCTTACGGTTATTTTATACCTACGCGGAACAAAATGCAACAACGTCCGCAAAATGCATACTCGATAGTTATTCATCGAGTGCTCGTTTTGCCAAACAATATTGTAGAACATCTCGAACTTGCGCGCGAACGTTGTGAAATAGTTATTCTGTTTTGAAACCGCATTTTCTTTCAATGCATATCAATGTGTATTGAGTTCAATTCGATGGAATTGTGATATGAATAGTCTAATCGATCTATCCAAGGACATTTAAACTCTTGATTACACTAGCTCAACCTACTCTGACACTTTCCATCTTTGGTTTATCTTTCGGCTTTTAGTTGGTTAAGACTTTAAAAAATGTCTTTATCTACTCAAAGTAATTTCTGCTCAGTCCTACTCTGCTTGTTGTATTTAAATAAAAAATGTTCTTGTTTTCAATATGAACTTATTGGAGAATCACGTTGCCTCGCTTCGTTCACAGAGCTGTCACGTTGCGTGGGCGTCCAGGACGCCCCATCAAGTTTTATTGCCCGTCGATACGTGCTTTGGTTTAGTCGAAGATCCAGGCCCGCACGTGATTCGTATACGATCCGTTATATGGCCGAAAGGACTGACCCAACTGAGATAGTAATGGCGGTATCACACTGTGCTACAATCGCCTAATTTTCGTGTTACTCCTCCTACTTCCACTCAATCCTGAGGTGCTGAAACGTTTTTATGGAAAAGACTCCGGGAGAACGAACTAACTCTTGACCGATTCAAGTAATTTACTTATGTCAATCTGTTTGGTTTTCTATATGGAATGAAAAGATTCTACACGCACTCAACACTCAATCGTAGATGTGTAGTTCTCGAACAAACGACAGACTTTATGATTGCAGCACCTCTAGCAGAACCGCCACATATGTGACTATTTATCGCGCGAGATAAATACCTGTCTCTTTCTGTGCAGTAATGTGAAAGAGTAATGGGTAGCGCTATGTCGCTCGACAAGAGTCGAAGCGTAGTTATGCTAGACGGGCAGGCATCCGATATTCGAATCGATATACTCAGTTGATCCATAGAGTTACGTAGCAAATATATGTTTATATTTTTCGCTTCTTTTCTCAATACTGGCGTAAGCATATTGATTTTCTCTACTTCGGTCAGCATGATCCCAGCAGGTGCTTTTATGGGGTCTCCTTCGCAATCCATAATATCGTATGTCCTAAAGTCAAATGCCATACCATATTTACTCTAAACACTTTTGACATATCAATCATTTGTCATAATGATTATTTGCCATAATGATCTTACATCCTAATGATCATAAACCATAATATTACATTACCTAATGCTCTAAATACCTAATATGTTTTGTACTAATCTATTAACACATAAAACTTACGAGTCATAATATACAAAACCATAAATCACATGTCCTAAAGTCAAATGCCATGATGATTACTTGCCATAATGATCATAAGCTATAATAACATTACCTAATATTCTACTTTAACGCCGGTCAGACTTGGGTTAGGTTAGGTACGACGACGAGCGAAGCGAGGAGGAGTGTTAGGTTGAACTATGACCCTAACGAGCGAGCGAAGCGAGCGAGCCGCGCAGGTCCAACTTGGCTTACGATTCCTTACATTACCTATTTCACCTTAAGGCAGGTCCGACTTGGACAAATATCGAATTGGCTAAACCCTGAAAACTGTAGGTTGGGTTATTGGCTGAACCCCGAAAACTGTAGGTTAGGTTAGGTTTGTATTGTGACCACGTATAGCGGAGCGAGCGAAGCGAGCGGAGCGTCAGACTTGCTGAACCCCGAAAACTATAGGTTAGGTTATTGGCTGAACTCCGAAAACTGTAGGTTAGGTTAGCTTTGTAGTGTGACCACGTATAGCGGAGCGTCACAGACTTGCTGAACACCGAAAACTATAGGTTAGGTTATTGGCTGAACTCCGAAAACTGTAGGTTAGGTTAGGTTTGTATTGTGACCACGTATAGCGGAGCGAGCGAAGCGAGTGGAGCGTCAAAAGACTTGCTGAACCCCGAAAACTGTAGGTTGGATTATTGGCTGACCCCCGAAAACTGTAGGTTAGGTTAGGTTTGTATTGTGACCACGTACAGCGGAGCGAGCGAAGCGAGCGGAGCGTCAGACTTGCTGAACCCCGAAAACTATATGTTTTAGGATATGTACCTATTAGGACACGTGATAATAATTAGGATAAGTAACTATTAAGACATATGATGATTATGGCAACTAGTAATCACTACGTTTTGTTTTCAGTGTACCATGCCCGAGGGCCTAATGAAATTCCATTGCTAAGTCCATGACACTGCTCGTTCATAGGTAGATACTGTTATTGGTCCTCAAAAGAATTTCAAACGAATTGAACAATATCTTTACCTAAACTTTGTTTGACACTTCGGTGTCTATTGTCTAGCTAGGATATTTCGATGTATTTCACCAAGTTTTATTACGTAGCCTCGATACGTGAGCGGATTTTAGGCGATTCCTGGCTTGCGATTTATCCGTACAAACGAACGTGATATCGTCAGGGATAGTGCAATACCGCGTATTCAATATTCAAACAAACGCTAAGTATTCTATATTGGAATGAGAACTTTATCGACAGCTGTTATTTACGCGGAATTGCACTATCCCCGACGATATGCCGTTCTTCAAAAACTATAGAAATAGGATTAATAAATCGCGATCAAGTTGGACAAATAATGTTTTGTCACTTTATTCCTTAATAAAAAGTACTAGATAAATGTTAAAAGCCATACATTTGAAATGGCTGTCTATGTTTCGAAAATAGATACGGGTTTTATATCGAGTACGTATAATTTATCCCCTTACGCTCGGATCCATTAGGATCTTTTGTCTATCGCTATCGAGCACAAATCGACAGCTAATGATACTAGAGTTCTCGTGGAGCCGACACTCCCCCAGGAGATGCTGGCGCTGTAATGTTCAAAGAAATCGATATTTACTTACATAGATGTATTTTATCGATGTGTTTCATTGCCATCTTGTAAATACCTCTTGATCTCATGATCGAACTGAAACCAGCCATACATACTACATACAAAAAAATCGGCTTGAAAGATTTTTCTCCATTGTGACACGATGTTTATCAAAGTAGTTGTCAGTAAATGCAATCGGAAGCAGTACGAGGTTACCCTGTCTATATCCTCTTGCCATAAAACGGTTATATAAATGTCTGTCATGTCACTCGCATCTGTCATCTATATATATTTATTTATTTATTTATTTATTTATTTATTTATTTTAGGAGAACCAACAGCTAATACACTAAACATAGAAACTTAAATAGAAATACAGAGCCAATTACAGGAACTCACAAATAGTTGCTGTACATAAAACATAAACTTAAGTAAACAGCGCACATCGATGTACCGACGCACACTTGCAGCAAATATATGTAAAAACTATGAACATTCGTTAATCTACAAACTTAAACTTATAAACCTTAACTTTTAGAGCCTTGATGGGCTGACAACCTAAGTACCTACCTAATACACAATAACAATACTGCACAAGCATGTTATAGAAATCGCTCAATCAAAAAACACATTAGCTAAATTTCGCCTCACGGAAGGAATTACACAATTAAATATATCAATATCATGCTCTTTCGTCGTATTATTCAAATGGCGACTAGCGCGGTTAAGGAAACTATTCCGTCTGTAATTGGATGATGTACGCCTCAGTGAGATAGGGGGGAAGTGCCTTTTGGACCGAGAAGGAGTCACAAACGATCAGGGCTGCCAGATCGTATAATTGGATACAAAAACTGTATAATTGGACCGCTGATTGTATCCTGGACCGTCTTGTATAATTGGATACATCAATTATTTCAAGGTAGAAGGACCGTCTTGTATAATTGGATACATCAATTATTTCAAGCTAGAAAACTCTTAGCCGTCTACACCCTTTTTGTATCCTGGCAATCATTTTTGTATAATTTCAGACTTGTGGCTGAATAATGGAAAATATTGTACTGGCAGCCCTGCAAACGATAATTCCTTGAGCAGTTCGGGACAGTCAATGCCGCCAGTTGTGATTTTAAGCAAAAAGGTAATATCGGCTATTTCACGGCGCTTATGTAACGGGATCAGATGGTGTTTTTTACAAATATTTAGGTAGTTGGATGAATTATAAGGGAATTTTAGTTTTTAACTTAAGTACTTAACAAATTTTTTCTGAACACGTTCAATCCTGTCTATATAAGTAGCGTAACAGGGATTCCAAATTTGGGATGCATACTCCAGTTTACTCCGAACTAAGGAGCAAAACAGAATCTTAAGTGTTTTGGCCTGAGTAAAATGGACAGAACTACGCATTATCTATATATATAAAAGAAGAAGTCCTGACTGACTCATCAACGCACAGCCGAAACTACTAATGTTAGAGAGTTGATTTTTGCACAGTAGGTTACTTTTATAACGTGGGCTAGAGATAAGAAGGGATTTTTGGAAATACCTCCCCTAAGAGGGTTAAATAGGGGTGCAAAGTTTGTATAGGGTAAACTTTTTTTTTGGAGTTAGAGACTTGAAACTTTGTAGAATGATTACTTATTCTAAAACATAAAAAGTACTTTCAGCGTTTTAGAAAATTTCATCCCTAAGGGGGTTAAAAAGGGGTGCAATGTTTATATGGGAGAAACTTTATTTTTTGAACTAGAGATTTGAAACTTTGTAGATAGCTTACTTAATCAAATAAAAAAAAGTAATTTCAGCGTTTTGGAAAACGTCACCTCTAAGGGGGTTAAAAAGGGGTGCAAAGTATGTATGGGGTAAACTTTTTTTTTGGAGTTAGAGACTTGAAACTTTGTAGAATGATTACTTATTCTAAAACATAAAAAGTACATTCAGCGTTTTAGAAAATTTTACCCCTAAGGGAGTTAAAAAGGGGTGCAATGTTTATATGGGAGAAACTTTATTTTTTGAACTAGAGATTTGATACTTTGTAGATAGCTTACTTAATCAAATACAAAAAAGTAATTTCAGCGTTTTGGAAAATTTCACCTCTAAGGGGGTTAAAAAGGGGTGCAAAGTTTGTATGGGGAACACCGCTAATGTTGTTTATAAAGAAGTGTTACGCTAACGTTATCAGTTTATATATTTTTTATTTCCTGTCTACTACCCAGTGTCCTTTTTTTAAAACGAACTTGCACCCCCTTTTCTATGGTTGAATGTCAACAATATTTTTTTAGTGCTGTCTCTTATTTATTGTGTTCCAAACTTTATGTGTTCCTATATTTAGTGAGTTGTCTATCAACACATGAATAATTTATACTTTATAACCTATTCTTACTTTATTTAGCTTCTTGAGAGATATAGAGAACTATAGCACCAGAATATATTGAATCACTCTTCAAGCAATACTACTAGCCTGTAGACCAAAATAGTAATCGCATCATTAAATTCGCTTATGTGCATTTAGTTTTTAATGGTCACATTTCAGCATTATCTTTAAACACTAGCCTTTTTAATAACTGGGGTACCTGCTAGACCATTTAGAAACATTTTGGCCCCCCTCGGGAACTCCGCCACACCACTCTTTTCGTTTAATAGCCAGGCCGGCGTGTACAAATACCAGTGCTGCCTTCTTATGAACAGAGGTCATTATTTATTATTGTTTTGAAATAACATTTATTATTTATTATTATTAAAAGAGACACTCTTCATTAAACTGCCTCCATCTCTCGATTTCCAGTGCTGAGTTTAAGATTGTCTTATAATAGCCTTATGATATTTAACATTTCTTTTAAATCTCACTCATAATAACTAAGATCCCCATCCTCTAACTCCAAATCCATGCGTCGCTCTATATCTTGCAGTCATTTTTGCCAAAGATTAAAAGCATCAGGTAACTGACGGAATAAATATTAAGCATCCTGCAAACAATTTCCATGCAATCAAACAATCTAATTGGAAAATCTTCAAAAATTCTTTAACAATTGCATTGTCTTGACCATTTTAACTAAGAATAAAATTCATTTACCTATTTTAAAATCTTTGTCATCATCAAAAATCTACGCGGACGAAGTCGCGGGCGGCCGCTAGTATATTATAGAAGGCTAAATCACTATCTTTTTAGGGTTCCGTAGCCAAATGGCAAAAAACGGAACCCTTATAGATTCGTCATGTCTGTCTGTCCGTCTGTCCGTCTGTCCGTCTGTCTGTCCGTCCGTATGTCACAGCCATTTTTTTCCGAAACTATAAGAGCTATACTGTTGAAACTTGGTAGGTAGATGTATTCTGTGAACCGCATTAAGATTTTGATGCAAAAATAAAAAAAATATAATAAATATTGGGGGCTCCCGATACTTAGAACTGAAACTCAAAATTTTTTTTTTTCATCAAACACATACGTGTGGGGTATCTATGGATAGGTCTTCAAAAATGATATCGAGGTTTCTAAAATATTTTTTTTCTAAACCGAATAGTTTGCGTGACAGACGCTTCCAAAGTGGAAAAAAGTTGGTCCCCCCCCCCTCTAACTTCTAAAATAAGAAAATGAAAAATCTAAAAAAAACATATGATGTACATTACTATAAAAACTACCAACGAAAATTGTTTTGAACGAGATCTAGTAAGTAGTTTTTTTAATACCTAACTTTGCACCTAATTTATATGGGGCGCTATACATACCAGGTGCAAACTTAACTTAACCACTTAGGGATGGAAAGTGTTTGTACGGAACCCTTGGTGCGCGAGTCCGACTCGCACTTGGCCGGTTTTTTTAAGATTAAATTAAAAGATTACTACTTGTCGCTCCCATAGCTTATTGTGTGATATTGGTAATTTTCCTAGCTAAGTTGGATATCAGCTGTGTTGTTTTTATTATTTTTCTTGTGTATTTATGTGTATTTTTGCCTATATTATATATATGTATATTATTTGTATATATGTATGTTTATCTTTATATATATTTATTTAAGTATGTGTATGACTTATACTTTATGTTATTTATGTTTCTGAATTTTTTATCTCACCACCTACTCTTTGATTGTTTATTTTTGCTTATTCTTCTACCCAAAGGTTGTCTGGAAGAGATCGCTCTTTAGCGATAAGACCGCCTATTGTCTACCATTTATAAATTAAGGTTTCAATTGTAACATTTTTCTTGTTGGTGTGCAATAAAGAATTGTTGTATTGTATTGTATTATATGCTCTGGGCAATAGGCATTAGCTGAGCCATATATCTTTTCAATGTTTTGTATACTATTACTATATATGTATACTTAAGGCAAAACCATATTTGTACATATAAAAACGTACGTTTGTACATGTAAAAATGTCAACGTAGGAAAGGTGTCTATCCAGCCGAAAACCGACAGCGAAAGAAACCCACAGCCCAGAACAACTACTTAGTATTAAGACTGCATCGCAAAATGACTCAGTCGCAAAATGTCTACCTTTCAAAATATACGGCCAACAAAAACATCAAGTTTCGTGAACTTATTTTAATACAATTATTCTACATAATAGGTAATAATTAACAAACGAAAATTCATTGGACACACCGCTACTCTGAAACAAAATGTTTTTTAAGTAGTTACATGGTATTTATTTGTTTCAATTTTTTTTACTGTTATCCACGTAAAATGTGTGCTTTAGTTCGCGAAATATTCCTCAAAAACTCCAACACGGTAATATTACCTTGCTGCAAACGGGTAATTTCATTTTTGTACATTTTATCGAACTTTATATGGCGTCGAAATCAGCGTGACCTTTCAAAATAAAATTGTTTAAGGCGAATATCTTTTAGCTCGGCTTCTTTTCTTAAAATGTATAAATAGTGTTTTATGCAACAGTTGTATAAGAGGGGGCAAAAAATGCGAGTGGCATGGGTTACTAAGTAGTTGTTCTGGGCTGTGGGTTTCTTTCGCTGTCGGTTTTCGGCTGGATAGACACCTTTCCTACGTTGACATTTTTCATTGAAGGCTTTTTGCCTCATAGACATTTTGCGATGTAGTTTTTTTGCCGTATAGTCATTTTGCGAAGTGGGCCTTGAAGTCTGGATCCACGATTAGGGACATTTTATCCTTGGCACACGTCCAAGGCACTCGGAGTTTTTGAAAGGTTTTTGGCTATCAGATCCGTGTCTGAAAGTGACTTCGCCACTTCAATATAGGCGCAGTTACAATGTCGCCCCGGTCCCTGTGCTTTGTCTGCGGCACCGGGCGGAACCTTTGTCCTCTAACGAGCGGGTAAGCCGGCCTTTATGAAGCACACACAGGGACCCAGGTTTCCGTATCCGAATATTACAGGGCTTGATAGATGCGCGCGCAGCGCATTGTTTTGTTGGATTCAGTTTACACAGGCAGACATTTTTGGGAAACCGCGATCCAACTCGTTATTATTATTGGTGGATTTTCAAATAGGTCATCTTCTTATTAGTTATTTGCTATTACTATTTAATTTTATTATGTGCAAACATGCATGTATTCTAAAAAGTATTTTCTCGAGTAGTACCGATGACGATAAAGGTACATTTATAAGAACAAATGTCATGGTACACCCCTTATTGTATTAAAGGCAAGAACAATACGAAGCCCAAGCCCATCGACCTGCCATCTGTAATAGTCCCGTGTGCCGGATTACGGCTAACCGGACAGGAGATACACCGCCCCCGGCCGGACCCGCGTCCACTTGATATATCACCCGTCAACCATATTACCTTACCGATAAACCCCAACAAAAGACGCAACACGCTGATCGAATGAAATACTCCCCTACCTTATTGTCTTAAGAGTTCAGACGGATTTCCAACGGACACACCAGAAGTCGAATCCCAAAAGACCTTCAATCGACGTGGAAGATCCTTTATCTATTAGACCGTATCGTCTTAACGGTAAACGCGAATTTAGCAAGATGCGGATGTGTAGAACTATTCCTGGAATAAAGAGGAATCTTTTTATTAGATCTGAGGTATTGAGAGGATTTTGTCTAGGGATTAATTGTATTGTCTAGGATAAAACGTAATACGTTACATATTGATTAGTTTCATTAGACTAGCTCGTTTGTTAAATAATTCATATAGATCTAGGCAATCTCACAAATGTCACTGAAAGCTGATTTGATGCGACGAAACATCAGTAAATGGTAGGTACTTACGTATTTCATTTAATCAGCATCAGTTTGGGCAAAACCTCCAGTTACTTACCTTCCTTATCATCTAAATAATGTACTATTCTTTGTTTATACTTCAGGTTCAATAAAGTTGTTGATTTCTTATTGTTTGTAAATATTTATTCTCAATAGACAACCAAGTCTTCATTAAATTTTTCATCATCGTTTCTATCCATTTAACCAATCATTCCCAACAACATCATCGAAGCTCCATTGCTCGCTGTTATGCGATGGGAAACCGTGAACGAAATCCTCGTCCGGATTAAATCTGCATTGCATTCCATTCCGCCGGAACAAATCCGCGATCGCCGTGGAACCCGGATAATCCGAGTCCAGCGATCGGCAATTTTCCTTTAAATACTGTTATCGGACGGAGGGGGACAGTCTGTTCGGTGCGCAGGGAATCGTTGCTCCTTATAGGACTCTCCGGCTATGAGTAACTTTCCTACTGTTTCTACTAGCTGATTGTTCTTGCATTGATGTTATAAGCAAAAAGATTTCTGTTTTTCGTATGAACATCACATATTATACTACTACTACTAAACGACTCTACAACCCAAAGCGAATTTTAAGCCTTCGGCATATTATAAAACAATAAAACTAAAATCAACCAACGGAAGCATGATTGCGAGAGGAGAACAATGCACGATTTGAATAACACAATCTACTGGATTAATTGCGAACTGTATTATTTATGATTCACTTGAGTAAATGTGTGTCACATTCATTTAGCAATAGCAAACACACAATAATATGATAATAATAAACACCAGATATAAACTTTATCTAGAACTAGAACTTAATATTGGGTAAATAGTAAAGTTGTATCCTGAAATGAACATAACTTCGGTTCGTCAATTTTGAATAGACTGAACATCCCTGCAATGCCTACTATCAGATTTAATTCGGAAAATTCCAATCGAGATCCTGTATTACTCTCCAATGAGGTGCGGTATGTTCATTAGAGCTGGTATGGGCTGGACTACTCTTAATAGCACTGTATCCGTGGTAGTTTTGGTGCTGCTACTTAAGCTTACCGATACTGTATATCCAACCGTTCAAAATTTTGAATTTTGAACGGTTGTGAGTACATTTATAGCAAAAAGTCCTTTTTTAAAAGCTTTTATTTAGTGTCCGACCGAAACATGTTTTTCTGCCGAAACCGAAACCGAAGGTTCGGTTCTGATTACAGTTTCGGCCGAAACCGAAACCGAACCTTTTATAAACGTGATTAAAACGTTGTATAAAATGTCAGCGGGCCGTTCTTTCTAGATCTAATAATGAATACAATGAAAAATTTTGCTGACCGATGGAGCTATTTCAGTTTCAGTTTGGTCCAAAAATTTTTCGTATGTACGGACGATTGGATGCTTTTCTGTTCTCGCCTGGAGTTCGTATTTCTTAACCGATGCTCATGAAAGTTTGTGAGTAGATTTGATAAGTATATACTCACCTTCTTTTTGTCGATAAGAGAAATTAAAAAAAAAGTGCAGATGGATATAGAGTGATGTGGGGGTAGACAAAGTTAAAAAAATACAAATTTCAGCAATTACACAACAAACTCGCGTTTCACTTTTGTTGAATTAATATTTTAGCATTGACACTGGGTCTTAATTAAATTACCCAAAAAGTGAAAAGCATTAATAGCTGTAATACTGTACTGAGGCAGCGATCTGTTAATTGTACGTGGTATATAATGAAAACAAGTGTAAAAACCAGGCAATGAAATAATTGATTGAGTTTTAATTTTTGGAATTGCAATCAGGCAGCCTCGTAACGCTCATTCAAATGGAGGTACTCATGTTATTACATACACGCAACTCGCTCGTTTTATGAGATAAGTCCTTACTTCCATCGCCGTCGATTTGTTAGTAAATTAAGAAAATTTGAGTTAAACATTACACTATGAGTTGATAAATTCATAACAAAATTTAAATAAAGTAAATGTCAATTTTTAACCGCAAATCTCCGCTATTTTGAAAATTTCAAAAAACTGAATCGTCGAAAAAATATTAATAATAATAAATAAATAATAATAAATATCGGACAACCTCACACAAATCGATCTAGTCCCAAATTAAGCTCAAGAAGGCTTATTTTAATACTTATCGAACATACTCACAAAATTTCATGAGAATCGGTTGAGAAATGCGACATTAAGGCAAGGCAACAGGTAGGCGCATGGACATCCAAACATCTGGGCATACGAAAGAATTTTGGGCCACGCCGAAAGGGAAATGCTTTGCTCGCTTGGTCAGTTACTTAACATTATTCGGGGAACAAACATAATTGTCACCTCACTGAGCAAAGTGATTCAGCGGCCGGCGGAGTCAGGCGAGCGACGCCATATTGCCAGCCGTGCCGACTACCGAGCGCACCCGACGATAGCCGAACGCGACCCGACAGTACGATGTTGTAAGTTTCGGCGCGGCCGAAAGGTTCGGCTGTTTTTTGACCGAAACCGAACCTTTGGCCGAAACATGATTTTTAGGCCGAAACTGGCCGAAACCGAAACCGAAACTTCGGTCGGTCACTACTTTTATTTAACTTGCAATGTATTATGTATATCTAAGTATGTTTGTTCGGGTGGAATCTTGCAACTCAATTTTGATGCAGATATCGTAAACCGATTGAGCTGAAATTTTGCATACTTACTTAACTTTGATGACAATACAATAATATGGTACCATGGGACTGATCTGATGATGGAGCCGGAAGGTGGCCATAGGGACTCTACAATAGAAAAAGCAATCCTACTGAGTTTGGGCTCTTTAGAATCGTCTCAGTGAGCATTTGATGGATATCCAAAGAAAAGTACAGTCGGCTATAAAAGCTTGTCACTAAAATGAAATTTTTGACAGAAACTTATTCTTATTGCTGACTGCGTTTTTTGCTCAATTCTCAATTGCACGTCAAGATGGTCCAAACGTGACCAATTGACCTTAATTTTCGAAACCTTTATAACATACCTTGAAAATGAAGGGATTTCCATAATTCAAAACGTTACAACCGAAATCATAAAATCAAATGGAATAGGATCAAGTTAGGTCGTTATACGTATCGCAAAAGTCATATAAAACTTAGCCTCAATTTCCGTGCCCGGCTTGATTAGATTGCCAGTCAAATGTTTGCGCTTAGTGTGTGCTCAGGACAGCTGGCAGACGGCAAGACGGGGGCGGGAGTGAAGGTAACTCAAGTTTTGACTTGCTCAACTTGATTAAAATGCCCCTGAAAGACATTGATGTAATTAGAAAGTTTCACAGAAAAGGTCTGATTTATAAGCTCACGTTACGAAAAGTAATTTTGTTACGGAAGGTTAAGAAAACTGAATTTATAAATATGCTTCAAATCATTTTACTTAGAAAACTCTCGACTAGTACTAAGTTTCAATGAAATTTGTGATGAATGATGATCTACTGAATGAGGCTTATTTTTCTAATACAAATTTTGAAGATAATGATAATGAACGGAGATGACTAGGCAAATGAAATGAAACATCTCTGTTCAATGGAATACAAAACATTGGCGTAGAAAACCAACAAAGCTGATTACAAATAGGTCAGTAGTTCGCAGTAATTTGCTAATGAAAGAGAGGAGCTCCAAAATATGAAATGCTAAATAAATTAAGTTTATTTTTGTGTACCTACTCGTAAAATTCATCAAAAATGTTCAGTTAAGTAAGCTTTGGCAGGATTTATTACGTTTCGTCACTTTCGACTGCGATGAATTGTTCGGATCGATCTCTACCGCTCCTTTCCGACATCGCTCTTCATGACAATATTTCCGTATAGGTTTCCGCTTAGGTTGCCAGTTGAGTTGAGCAACTGCGCGTTTCTCCAGAAATTTCCTTCCACGCCTTAAACTGTGGAATGAATTGTCGTTCGTGGTATTTCCGGTCTAATACGACCTTCAAGATAAGAACGTACTGAAAGGCAGGCAACGCACTTGTAACTAACTTATCTGATGTTGTAGGTGGTCATGGGCGACGGTAATCGGTTACCATCAGGTGATTCGAATGCTCGTTTGTCACCTATATAAAAATAATAATAAGACAAACTTGGACACAGGCCACCTGACGAACATAAAGATATGCAATGATGCAGTTTCAAACATTCCTAATTTATTGTTATTTCTGAGATACGGTAGGATATCATCATCCTCATAGCAGTAGGTTTGTAAGTTAAGCCTAACTGACCCTGTTTGAGTTTAACTACTACTAATAAGTAAGTATGTAAGTAGTAAATCATGTAACGGATGATGATTCTCATAATCAAAATTAAACATGGGGTATAGAACTTGGGTTGGGATTCCCCAATCTTTATTTCAGTTGGTAAAATCGGTTGTATTGAATGTGATGATTCTACTGCATTTATGTAAATATTTAATAAATCAGTCCTTACAAACATGAGATTCATCTTATACCTTGTCATCATGACAAACGTAATAAACACCGCAGCCGAGACCCAGCCAACAAAGCGGGCAATAACTAGGTCAGTGGTAGGCAGCAATCAACTAATGAAAGGCAAGCGCCATGAATATGAAATACTTATGCAAATCATTCGGCTAATATTAGATTTAACGCCGAGGTTCAGAGGGACTGAGATTAGAATCATTCTATTACAGCGTTTTGTAATTCGTCGTAATTAGCTTACCTGTTAGACAGAAAAGATTTCAAATTATTGGATAGTTCAACATTATTGAAAGCTTTAGAATCGATATCCCATTTTTTGTTGATGTAGCTGCTATTTTTGTCGAAAATGAATACTACTTAGTAAGTTAGAAATAAAAATCACGTGCTATTTAATGTTTTGATTCGAGAAACGTCTAGAACTATTCCCTCTTATTTATTTCAGTAAATAATACTAAAAGCGGAAGAGAATATTTTACTCGCACTTTACAAAAAAACGAATCCCAACAAACTACACGTCTTTGATAGCATAAATTTATGAGTAGATTTGACCGCAACAGCAAACACTGCATCAGTAACTAGCGTAATGAATACCAGGGATAATTTAATGAAAGGGAACGCCACGGCCGGAAATCGTTGGCCCGGATTAGCTAATTGAATAACTTCTGATTGCTTTTCATTATGACCTGTTAGTACAGGACTTTTTTGTTTTTCACGCTCGATTTTGTACGTATTTCTTTATGATGATACCTTTCTCTTATTTACTTATCCTTTATGTCTTCGACCGGAAACCTGTACGCATTTTGAATGTCTTTTCGTTCGTTGCTTATCTTGCTCAGGGCGTGTGAGCCATTTTCTCTTCCTATTTCCCTTGTATCTTCTATCTTTTCAGGCACTAACACTAGTTACATCATTACTGATTTATTTAAATTGTAATCATTTTATCAATTATTCCGTTCCGTAATATTTTTTAATTTTCATCTTGTGTCCCATTCAATTAACTTCTTCGCGATAAACCGTTACTTGTTCGCGTTAACTACTGAATTATTCATCGACTGGCTCTGGATTATAAAAATGATGCCCAAATTGAAGATTAGCTATCCCAAAATTGTTAATCATAGCTTGGCATAAATTGCTTAATGTAAACCTTCTCGAATACTAAATAGTTAACAAAAATTTCAAGATGTTGTTCTTCTGTATACAATTATTATTGATAAGTATCGTCCTGAGATTCGCATGAAAACAAATTTGTCTTATGTTTTTCTTGTGACACTAGTGAAATTTTCTGTTTTCGTAACAATTACTTTTTCCATTACAAAGGAATTTCGATATTCTTGCAAATACAATCAAAGCTTTGTGTGTAGAGTCGAGGACAAAGATAGATCGACCGTTTCATGGTATTTCATTAGAATGGATTTAAAATGTGAATAATTAATTTTAAAGATACAGAATAATATTGCGCTTTCTTCTAAATGTGATACATTATATTATACAATTACGTGATACAAACCGAGAGACAAGTTGACACGTGTCTGCGATCGAATCGGTAATGCCTGAATTATTGAGACGGCATTAATTACACAGGGCTAGGTATTAAATTAATCAATCACAACTCTAGGGACGGAAATTACATGACAAGGGTTGCGGAGTATCTGACGTAGTTCGATATTATTGAATCATTGGACATTGAGTAGTTCTTCCGCCTCGTCAAACACAGGCAATCATTGTTTTGTAAGGCATCTGAAAAGGATCTCTAATAATAATAACTTTTCAACACGTCAGCCGGTGATCGCGTGAGTGCTCTCCAACTGTTCTTAAATAAATATATTCTTAAATGTCTACGACCTAATAAATTCTGGTAAACTGTGATCTGTAACGAAATGTTCCCAAAATGTCATTAACTGAGTAAAATGGAGAAAAAATCGCGAAAACAGAAAGATTTTCATAATTATTACCAAAGTCGTTTATATCTAGTTATTTTTGGCAAATGCGTTTCAAATATTTAAGATTCATGTTCAAATCTGTAGTTTACTGTCCCCATGTATTATACCATTTTTATTTGTCACTTGTCAGTACCTGCCTTTTTATTAATGCTGTCTAGGTACTCCTCCCAAAAAAACATGGGGCCTCTTAAAGCTGCTGTATCACCTAACTTATTACGAACACAAGTTAACTTCGTTCTTTCATTTGTCCTCAGAGCATCTTGGGAGAGTTCAACAAGGAACAGGAGGCGTTCATCAAGGGCCAAGGAGGCGCCGGTGCCGCCGCCGTCGCGCCGTGGGTCGGCGCGCCCAACGAAGCCGCGCTCAAGGAGGAGTGCCTCTCGCTGTCCACTGTAAGTCTCCTTTCATTTTCCAGGAACTGATCAGCTATCGACCTCTGTTTTACTGGTAAATGACGATGAGACTGGGGTCGGATCAGTGACAAATATGATGATCAATATATAGAAAACTATCGTGAGTCTCAGACATATTAAAATACTTAAACGGGTTTACTCACGTCGTAGAAGTCGAATAACGCTCGACATGTTTCGAATCGGTACGCGATTCATCATCAGGAGAGACGATCAGCCGCGGCGGCGGCCAAACGAACACTGCGGGCACGCGCCCTGTCCGCGCGGCCGCTCGACGCGGGTGTCACCGGCGATGGCGCAAAACTACCCTCATCATCACGCACAATGTCAATTGTCGGGTTGCACACAACACTCACTACGTCATTTACTAAGGTCTCGTCCACACTAACCACCGATGTAGTATCCAAAACCGTCCTCCAACTAGGGGGCACTGACCATCCACAATCTCGATTAAAATTCGGATGACGACTAATTTCGATAGCCTCCCGTACTTTCCGCGGAATGCAAAACTTTTCTCTCGCCAGCACAGTTACCTTATCGAACCGAATATAGTGAGACGTATCCGAATTCAGTGAATTTTCCGTCACCGCAGAACCCCGGGTATCTTGATTTTTCATACTACGTATGTGTTCAGTCACTCTTGTAGAAATGTTCCGGCCAGTCTCTCCTATATAATTCTTCCCACAGGAGCACGGAATCATATAAACTCCAGGATTACTTAGAGGTTCCTTATCTTTGGGGGAACGCATCAACTGCCTGAGCTGTATATGAGGGCGGAAAATCGTCTTGATGCAATACCTACGGCGTAACAAGTATCCGATTTTATCCGTCACGCCCTTAAGATAAGGCAAGTATAAAGGCAGCCTCTCTACTGCAGTTGGGCGGGGACGAGCCGATGCGTTCGCAACCCGATTACTCTGCCTCCAGTTGTAGCCGTTGCGCTCCAAAACATGTTTCACGTGACTTAGTTCACCATCCACAAACTGAGGATCACACAGACATAAGGCTCGATTGATCAACGTCCTAGGCACAGAAGACAAATGACTCGGGTGATGATGTGAATCCGCCCTAAGGTACCGGTCAGTATGAGTTGGTTTACGATACACTGTAGTCATCAGCCGCCCACAAGGTCTACGCATCACCAAAACATCCAAAAACGGCAACCGTCCTTCACTTTCCTTCTCCACCGTGAACTTGACCTTATGATGTAATGTATTAAGGTACCCCGTAAATTCCAGTAGGCCGGTCTCCGAGACAACAGCAAATACGTCATCCACATACCGCCACCAATATCTAGGTGTGATAGGCCCGCTATTTAAAGCACGTTCTTCCAACCACTCCATGAAAATATTGGCCGTGACGGGTGCTATTGGCGAACCCATGGCCACTCCATCAACTTGGAGGTAATAATCGCCATGCCACAACAAGTATCCACTTTTCAGACACACCTCAATGGCTTTCATGTAGACGGTAGGTAAATCAGTAGCACTAATAAGATCAGAAATAATGTTCAAAGTTTCTTCTACCGGTACATTAGTAAACAAGGAGGTGACGTCAAAACTCACCATAACTTCATTTTCGTTCAGTTGGATATCCTGCAGCAAGCCTTTACATAACTCGCAGACTTGCCCGTGAACTCCTGTAGAATTGACGACACATGCCGGGCAAGCTTATAAGTCGGCGAGTCAATTTGGCTGACTATAGGTCTTAACGGCCAACCAGACTTATGGATTTTGGGTAAGCCATAGATTTTTGGGGACGTTGGATTCTGTGGTCGCAGGCGCTTCGCCAACTGTTTGTCAGGCAATTCCGCTAACAACTTATTGACCTTGGTCGACACTCTAGACGTAGGGTTGTAATTGACCTTCTTATATGTAGTTACATCACTCAGCAAGGTGGCGATCTTGTTCTCATACGCTAAAGTGTCGACAATTGTTGTGTTGCCTTGTGGGCGGCTGATGACTACAGTGTATCGTAAACCAACTCATACTGACCGGTACCTTAGGGCGGATTCACATCATCACCCGAGTCATTTGTCTTCTGTGCCTAGGACGTTGATCAATCGAGCCTTATGTCTGTGTGATCCTCAGTTTGTGGATGGTGAACTAAGTCACGTGAAACATGTTTTGGAGCGCAACGGCTACAACTGGAGGCAGAGTAATCGGGTTGCGAACGCATCGGCTCGTCCCCGCCCAACTGCAGTAGAGAGGCTGCCTTTATACTTGCCTTATCTTAAGGGCGTGACGGATAAAATCGGATACTTGTTACGCCGTAGGTATTGCATGAAGACGATTTTCCGCCCTCATATACAGCTCAGGCAGTTGATGCGTTCCCCCAAAGATAAGGAACCTCTAAGTAATCCTGGAGTTTATATGATTCCGTGCTCCTGTGGGAAGAATTATATAGGAGAGACTGGCCGGAACATTTCTACAAGAGTGACTGAACACATACGTAGTATGAAAAATCAAGATACCCGGGGTTCTGCGGTGACGGAACATTCACTGAATTCGGATACGTCTCACTATATTCGGTTCGATAAGGTAACTGTGCTGGCGAGAGAAAAGTTTTGCATTCCGCGGAAAGTACGGGAGGCTATCGAAATTAGTCGTCATCCGAATTTTAATCGAGATTGTGGGTGGTCAGTGCCCCCTAGTTGGAGGACGGTTTTGGATACTACATCGGTGGTTAGTGTGGACGAGACCTTAGTAAATGACGTAGTGAGTGTTGTGTGCAACCCGACAATTGACATTGTGCGTGATGATGAGGGTAGTTTTGCGCCATCGCCGGTGACACCCGCGTCGAGCGGCCGCGCGGACAGGGCGCGTGCCCGCAGTGTTCGTTTGGCCGCCGCCGCGGCTGATCGTCTCTCCTGATGATGAATCGCGTACCGATTCGAAACATGTCGAGCGTTATTCGACTTCTACGACGTGAGTAAACCCGTTTAAGTATTTTAATATGATCAATATAATTAGGTGAATAGAGACTAAAGTACTATGTGTGACCTTACAAACGGTCCGGTAGTTTTGAATTTTTTATATGTTGTCTAAAATGGTTAGTCAGTGTTTAAAATGCAAAATGCACAATTCCCCCCCCTCCGCGCCCGCCACCATATTGAAAAAACCGGCACGTTCTTCATATTTTTGCTCATATCTTCCTTTAGGAGCATTTTAGCTAGAAAAACGCTAAAACAATGTTATAGAGAGTTAAATTGACTACATTTTCCATTTTATATTTTGTGTCTAGGACAAATAGTTACGGAGATATGCACATTTAAAAAAACGTAAAAAATCGCAATTTCCAACTCAAAAACAAACTTCTGGATTATATCTTCGTTTAGGAGCATTTTAGCTAGAACAGTGCTTGGGCAATATTGTACAGAATTTAATTTACTATAATTTACATTTCAAATTTTGTTTCAAGGACGGTTTAGTTACGGAGATATGCACATTAAAAAAACTGGAAATGTCTAATTTTCAAGAAATTTCTAAAAATTCTTGGTTTAGAACGCTGTCATTCAGTTACGGACTAGTCTAGGACAAATTAAAACACATTGGAAATATAATTGCTTATAAAACTCATGTCCATTTTTACATACATTTTCGGAAAATGTGGCTTTATTGTTTACATATCTCCGTAATTATCTGTCCTAGAAACAAAATCTGAAATGTAAATTATAGCAAATTTAATTCCCTACAACATTGGTCAAGCACTGTTCTAGCTAAAATGCTCCTAAATGAAGATATAATCCAGAAGTTTGTTTTTGAGTTGGAAATTGCGATTTTTTACGTTTTTTTAAATGTGCATATCTCCGTAACTATCTGTCCTAGAAACAAAATATAAAATGGAGAATGTAGTAAATTTATCTCTCTATAACATTGTCTGAGCTTTCTTCTACCTAAAATGCTCCTAAAGGAAGATATGAGCAAAAATATGAAGAACGTGCCGGTTTTTTCAATATGGCGGCGGGCGCGGAGGGGGGGGAATTGTGCATTTTACATTTTAAACACTGGCTAACCATCCTAGACAACATATAAAAAATTCAAAACTACCGGACCGTTTGTAAGGTCAAACTTCTTTATTTACTGAATTAATATACCTACAGACATAAAAGTACTCAGCATGTTTGTTTCTTGGTTGATTACTGTTTATATTAAATTTTTATTAGAAAAGTCCTGCGTAGCTCAGTTGATCTCTATCTTAATTTAATGTCTCGTTCGTTTATTTTCCTGATTATTCAGAATATTCACACCTATTTTGCAAGACGCATTATATCATTCTGTTTTATTGACTTTGACCAAGGGTTTTATAGCCGTTACGTAAGCGGTATTCAGGTGAATGCCCTTTGTGTAATCTTATCTAGCGACCAATGTTCAGCGGTGGACGTATCTGGTTTGAATGAACGCTGTCATATTCCAGGACCGGCGGAACTTCGTGCGCGCGCCGCCCGCCGGCGTGGAGTTCGAGTTCGACTACGACAAGATGTACCCGGTGGCCGTCGCCATCATGGCCGAGGACTCCAACCTCGAGAAGATGCGCTTCGACCTCGTGCCTAAAGTGTAAGTCGCTGTTTCATTGAAAAAAGCTGTTGTTCCTAATGTTATCTTTGTGTATAACTAACCTAAATTAAAAATATGAAACACCCTCGACACAAATAGCTGGTCATCATGAGACCTTCATTCAATGAGTGATATAGAAAGTGCTACTAAAACTGAACAAAATTTGGAATTCTTAGCTTCAATATTGGCTGAGATTTCATCACTCGTTCCAAGCTGAATATCTTGGAAACTGCTGGTCCTCTATCCACCGAACATACTTTAAGAACCAAATCGACGAATCGATGAAAAAGGAAAACACTCAAGTTGATCCTTCCGTTTGGGAGCTACGATACTACAGACAGACCCACAAAGACACAGATACACATGTTTTAGCAACTTTATTTACGTGAAAAAATTCAAATAAAAACAGTTTTAGACTCACGTCGACGCAACGTGCCGTCATTTCAGCGTGTTCGTGTCGTGAATTTTCGCTTTGTGTGACGGAGATTTGCATGGGCCGAGAACGCATCGTTCCACGTTGGCGAAACGTTCCACGTCAGGGTAACGTAGCGTTGAAGTGTGTAGGCCCTACGGGTGTTTCATTTTACGGTATGGTTTTCTGATTGAAACTACAGAATGACTGAGATACAAAAAATAATTATGTCCACTTAGCTCTGTCAATAGACAGAAACTATATACTTACGTGACAATGAATAAAAGTCAGAAATAGTAATGTTTTGACCTCGAAGTGAAAGAGAGAAAGGTAGATATACCGACGAGTCTATAATTTCTTTCTAAAGTTATGAATCCTGCAACAAAGTCGAAGGCAAATACGAATAGCTCGGGGATGAAATATGATATCATAAATCTCTACGGCTTCTGATACGGGCACATAAAAAGTTTTAATATGCTCTTTATTATTCTTCTTTATAACACAACTGTATACACGTTTTAACAAAGAGGGATCTCTGTTTCAGTAGTCATGTCTTCCATGGTTCAAAGGTTTGAAAAAAACTAAACTTCGGCATCAGATTACCATAACAAGTTTGCGGTAAATGAAAATCAAGTAGCAAATAAAGCTATGGAACGAATTATTGGAGTCTATAAGTAGTAGGCGCAAGCACATTTTCTAAAAATGAGTAACCGCCATTTGCTTTAGTAGAGGTGTGTTAGCTATGATAGTTTTTGAATGGATCGTTCAGAAACTATTACCTAACACTCCTTATTTAAATAAACGTCTAAGTGAACGGTTGCAAAAGATACAAACATTTTGGAATAACTAGACACCGCGAATATCAGAGTAGTCTTCTTAGTCACAAAAAGTCGCAAAATATTACGGCGACCTGCGCGTTTTAGTCTTAAAGAGTGAAAATAGTAGTGGCGCAGCGTACATGTAAAATAATCTTATCCCCTCCGGCTTGCCCACTATAAGCAGTGCTTTCGGAGTCATTTGCACCATTTTCTATTGCTATTGAAGAAAAAGTAAGCAAAATCTATATCACTCTGCCCTGACTGATGCCACGTGGCCGAATTATAGTAACATAATAAAGATGAGACCAGAGATAGCATGCTTAGATCTTAGATATGCTATTAAGTTCTTTTTAAAATTTGTACCGTTTAAAGCAATACAATACAAGAATTATTTATTGCACACCAACAAAAAAAATGTTACACTTTAAATCTTAATTTAAAAGGGGGCCTTGTCGCTAAAGAGCGATCTCTTCCAGACAACTTTTGGGTAGAGCAATGAGCAAAAAATAAAAAATAAAAGAGTGAGTGGCGAGAAAAAAAAGGTCCCATTTTGGCGATAATCCAACAAATTCAACAAAATTACAGAATCACGGAGGAGAATTTCTGGCGGAACTACTTCTACCGCCTGTCGCTGATCTGCCAGGCCAACGAGGCGGACGCGGTAGCCGCCGGCTCGCGCCAGGCCAGCGCCGACGACTCCCAGGGTATGCTCACTTAAGTATTTAAGTGTAGGCTAAGTTCATCGATGCATGCTCTGGACATTTGTGTACTGTCTCATATTACAAAATGTCGCACCAATGTCTAACGCCGATGCGTCAGTGGACAGTTTCAAAATACTTAACTAACTGAGATGCACTTGCTATAATTACGAGTACTTATCATTTAACCGTTATTTTCTGTTAGATGGGAAATTTCAAAACAAGTAAGGTTATATATTTCCCGTAAATAATTAGATGGACAATCAAATAATCTCGTTTATTTTGAGTATACATTATTGTTAAAATTTGACACCACCTGCCATTTTTTAATTCAAGCAAGGACATTCCTTGTCTTAAGTATTTCTTATGTTTCTTAGAATTATGGTACTTATTGTAAAAAAGCAGTTCCCTTTAGTTTAGTTTAACCAAGTTGCAATCACGCGAGCTTAATACAAAAAAAGGTCAACTTGAATACAAATTGTTGCTTTTCGTTTTACATTCTAAATATTTCGTTGAATTTAGTTCGTCATGCACCTATTTTGTTTGATTTTTATAATTTGTTCATTGTTTTTCCTTTTATCTCATTAACTAGATGATAAGTCTGCGAGCGAGACACTTATAAGCAAAGAGAAATCATCTCTACAGTCGATCGAAGACGCGAAGCAGCGGATAAAATCATTAAAAGTCGATAGAGAAAACGATGATGGTAAGACAACTTGAATTTGTGGAGACCGGGAACTTTCAATTGTGATATCAATCATTCGTGAGTTTCGTATTGGTATATTTTAAGTTGTCAGTGATCGTGGTTGTGATTTCTACGGTTATTGACAGTATTATAGAAACCTCTAGATTTTGTTATCGTACAGCTGATTGTGTCTTTATTTCGAATTAGTTGAAGAATGTGGTTGACATTTTCGTTGATGCTGATTATAAATAAATTATGTTTTGTTGCTATGAGTACTTAACCACTACATATGAGTATGAGCTATGATAACTGGTTGAATATTCGTAAACACTACTTGATCTTGTTCAGTTTTGTTGTAATTTGTATCAGAAATTGTGCCATAATTTGCTATTTTTACTTTTCTTTATTTTGACTCTTACTTAATTTTATGTTCTTTGATAACGCAATTGAAAGTTACCGTGACGGGAAGTTCCTGAAAAATAAAAGCGTGTTTAAAAAAAACTGGTTTCGAAGGTGATCTCAATAATGCTTTTCTTAAATAATACTTCTAATAAATATTCCTTCCTTACATCCTTTTTATTATCAGTTCAACACCCATTAGCCATATTATTTACATCTGTTTCATCTGTGTTGTTATAGTCTGACACTACTTTAATGTCGAGAATGGAAAGCGTAACCACTGTCTGATCGGCGTCACCACTGTCAGTACTTACTCAAATATCATTCTCAATAAATGGTTTCTGCTTGAATTTTGGCAGAAATTTGTTTATCAGTACTACTGTAAAGAGTTTTGGTCCAAGGATGAATACGAAATTGATAATATTCGGGCCCGCAGTGGTGACGTCCACAGTCAGCTTGAAGATGCTAATTTATATGCGAACCTATAATGACATTGTCAAACCAACTTTGAGATATTTCTTGCATGCTCTTTGAATCTTACGATTATTTTGACGCTTTATTATCATTTATTTGCTTTGGAACACTAACAAAATCTTGTTATTGACTTAAAGGATTTGTAGAAAGATTCAAGAGTATAAAAGTATTATTATCACTCAACATATTTGCATTTCATTGATTTCCTATTTTATGGATATTGTATGCAAGTTAGTTTACATTTTATTTTTATCAGTAAATATTTATTTTTCAAAGTAGGCAGTATATTGTATGTTTTTATATGTTCAATAGAAGTGCAAATATAGTTTGTACCTATAAGTGTTACTCTGACAGCTGTTTTAAAGCCTTTTCTCCCCTGGAATGCAGCTTAAACAACGCATGGACTTCGGGGCATCACATATAACACCATTGCACGGTTCTGTCTTATTCACTATAGGCTCCATATGACAAGTATATATTAGTGTTACAATATAGGGCAGCGCTCCGTTCAGGGCGACGGTAATGCCGGTTTGGGATCATGTACTCTATATTTGTTTATTATTTGTATATTTATTTAATCATCATTTGTTTGGAGGTAGGGTTGTCACACTTGTCACTATAAGAGTGTTTTGAATATGGGCACACCTTTAGTCTGGTGCAATCATCAATCTAAAGATGCAAGTAACACATTATAATGCACCTTTTAAATATGACTTTGTTACGGGGCGATATGGTCGCTCTGCGACAAAGCCCTTTCAATAAATAAATAAAAAATGACTTCGCAAGCACTCCTTATAAAAATTCGTCATTCGTGAGATCAACAAAACATTTTACTAGTGACAACCCTAACTTAAGACTGGTTGGTTCCCTATTAGCTTAAGCTCAAGCGATATGCGTCGTTTCCAAAAATATTGAAGGCCCTCAGCATAAAGAAGTCAAATTTAGACTCTGTACGCGGCTCATGAAGACTTCGTCTTGTCTGAACAATTTTTTCGATGGAAGTTATTATCATCCAGGAGTGGTACAAAAGTTACAAGGGTAACCCGGCCAGTAGACACGGGCCTAAGGAGAGCCTTAGATTGAATACTGCATTACCGGCAATACCTAGTCGATACCAAGCTTGGAGGCGAAGTGTACTTGCGAAATTAGGCTCTTCTCGAGTTAAGATGTTTCGGGTTCCGGGGATAATGCTATTCATTTGTTTCAGCAAAATAGAAATTGTAATATACATTTCGATGTAGATACAATGTATTACATTTACTCACGATGAGTTAGTGATATTCGTTGCAAAAAATCTAGAAATATAATGTATTTACTTCATTTTAACGACAAGATTGATACTTATGAGAATCTTAATTTTTATATTTAATCGATTGTAATTTTGTTTATAGTAGGTATGTATAAATGTATGTAGGACAATACGCACATTCACTTTAAAAACTTTTTGAAATGTTTATTCTAAACATTGGCATTGGCATTTTGACACGATTAATGTATAATTATTTATATTACGTTTCTAAATTATATGTATATTTGCATATATGTATAGATTTCCGGGAGAAACTTAAGAAAACATGTTCGTGATTATGAATGGCATTATTCCACAAAACCAATATCACTGTTTCACTGTTAATCCTATCACACTATGATTTATGAATATATAAAAACTATTGCTGTTCAATTGTTTATAATATATATAATATCGGCTCCATGTCTCACCGTTGTTATCTATCATCATATATAATGAATGTTATGACAATATGGCTTGTCCGCCGGACTCAACTGTATATATTGTCGTGTCTTTATATATCACCTGTTGTATCACATTAAATATATAACTAGGTCTATATTTCAATAGCTATATAAAAAATACTACATAAAAATTTAAAAAAGCTATTGAGGTATTCGAACTGTATACTTGTCTATCAAATTTTCAATGGAACCTATTTTAATGTCTACTGAATGTTATATATATGTCTAAGTATTGATTAATTCTTGTACTAAGGTTCTATAGCCACCGTCACAGTCTAGTGCGCTCAGTAGCCCGACTAAGTTTCTGGTTTTGACATTGCTACCCGATTTTAACTTTACGCTTTTAATTCTATTTTGCCTTGACGTGTGCTTTTTGTTTGGCTTGCATTTCTCAAAGTTGGTCTGATGATTTCAACGTGTAGCAATGTTGAAACTTTATTTTTTGTAAATATGAAGTGTTGTCAGTTTTTCGAAGGGAACGCATTCCAGCCCAGACATTGATAACGGTAACTTTTGTAAGCTCGTATTTAAATTCGCCACGTATTCAACACATGTATTCAAGATGGTTATATAAGAAAGAAATGTGAGTTTCCGAAAGTTGCCCAACGTTTAGCCGCGACATATCACTTATGTGACAGTCAATTAAAAAAACTCTCTCTAAAATTTCAAGGATATAAAACTGGCTGGCAACACGCTCTTCCTTGTTTCTTTTGTAATAAAATATTTACAACTAGACTAGGTCGTTATATTGTATCTGAGAAATATCCAGTGTAATTAAATTTGTGTAGAATAGTTGATATTAAAGTAAAAATCATCTATTTATAATAGTGTATAAGGACGGGGGCAATGGGGGCAAAGTGCAATACAATTCGCTTATCTTGCGGTGGTAATACTTTTCTTTCTTCTATAATAGTATACATTGTGCAAATGTGCTGACTCACGGAAAGATGACATGAATGTTTGATAAAAAAATTAAAGCTGAATTTCACCGCATTCTTAAAAAAAAAACCCTGCTTTTCTCTATGATCTCTACGTTCGTAGTTGGATATTGAAGTAGCTTATGTTGCACCCAGCGACCCCTTGCGTCCGCATGTGACAGGTGACGAGCACTACTGGCCTACGTTCCCCAGCAGCAGTTACCCGAGCCTAACGCAATAATCCGGCCAATTGACAGGTGGAGAGGCTATTGGTGGAAGCTAAATCTAGAAGCGTTTTAGGAAGCTAAGGGTTATGTCTGAAGATATATCGTGGGATTCATATCAGAGACGTAACTGCCTCTTATAATTGTAAAATTTGTATGCTTAATGGTCCATAGTTTATGAAAAGACGCGAGGCAATTGTACGAGAATCACTGTTTAAAATACTAGAAATTATTAAATTGTGCAACTATTATGTTACTTTTAACTCAAACACAATAGTGCTACGAGGGGTTAGATAAAATGCATCGAGTGACAACCCTGCTCCTTTTGATATTTTCAAGGCCTGCGATTCGTAGGCATTGTATACGGTAGTGATCAAGTGAAAGTGGTCTGGTTAAAGTTCGCGTGCTCGCCTCTCCACGTGTCAAATTAACCGACAATTATACAGTGTCTTTAAATGTAACTAAATAATCTGGCTGTTGTGTGTTTTGGATCTTCGCCGTTGTCATTAAAATAAAAACTTACGTTTATAGCGTTCGGTTGCCCGTTCTTCCATAATGATTGTGGGTAAATTGCTGTAGATACGGGGCTGTACTGACCGCACTACTTCCGACAGGGTGCGATTGAGTTAAATGGCATTTGAAAGTTACTGGAAACTGTGTGATGGTTTTGACTAGCAGATATAAATTGTTCAGTAGTAAGCGAATTGAGAAAAAAATGTGCAGTGACCTTATCTACTACTAGGTGGCGCTACTGTCACAGATAATAAATCGTTTCCAGAAAAAAAAACTTAAAAATACTGTTGATAATCTAAAAAGTGCAGTCAAGTTATATGAAAATCTACTACAGCAAAATATTTAGGATGTAGTGGTGCCACCCGGTGTTATGAGATGGAACTACAGCAGTTTACCCACTCACGAGCATACAGTAGTACCTACGTTATTTAGTTTCTAAACGACTTGGAAGTGTATTTTAGACAGTTAGCGTAATTTACTATCAGTACATGAACAATGTTTAGCGAACAACGTAAAAGTTATGAAATTGGCATTATAGTTAGTTATTATGAATTGAAATAATTATATTATTCTAAAATACATCGGTCTTGTTATTTTTAGTACCGGTTTACAGAAGCTTTTGAAGGTAACGTCAGATTGATTGCTTATTGTAGAGATTTCGAAACGAGAATGGAATGTACCTATCATCAACATTGATTGCAATGGGAGTTCTTGTCTCGTAGTCTCTATTGAAGTGTGTGGAATGCTTTTCTATTTTTATTCCGTTACCATTGTTATGACTGAGAATAGATCTACAATAATTGTTTAAATTATTGCAAGGTACCTTTAATGACGACTTCTACAGCCTTGTTACATAAATATTCTTTCAATGTGTTGTCATTTTAAATCTGCGTTGTCAGACTCTTTGCTGTGTAGGTACTTGCTACCTACTTGCCAACAATTGGCAGTAATCGCTGTTTTTATATTTTCAAGATTACTAATCATTTTATGAAAATTTACTCTTTCTAAAATGTAGTAACTCCAAAACTATGACACAATTTAAAGGTTACTTTAGTCTGGCGTTGAATTAAAAAACTCATGCTTGACATTATTGACAGGTTATTTTTTTTCGCGGATAGGTCGAAGACTACAACTCTATGCAGGCATTTGTCGTAGATTTTGGATATTTTATGTACTTTCATATATTTACAAATACAAGTACTCTTTATTGCACACCTCATAAAATATACAGGAGAAATGCAATGCAAGAAATTACAATTAGAGGTAAACAACAGGCGGTCTTATCGCTAAAGAGCGATTTCTTCCAGACAACCTTTGGGTAGTTATATATTTCTTTATATACAGAAAAAATAATTTAAAGGGTGTACACGACGCAAAGCTCTCTCAATCTCTGTATCAATTTTCACCTGCTAGAAATATGAAATGTTGTCAATTGCATGGTTTAGCAAACAAAGAACACAAATATACATATTTTCACATAAATTCTATTCTTATCTATCTAGAAATTACAGCAGCTTACTATACAGATCAGTCAATAAATCAATTATATTTAATCATCCTAATTTGATCTATTCCTGTCAACTTCCCAATAAATTTCGTTCCTTACAAAATAAAACCGCCGAAACCAAATAGCATTCCACTCACTTCATAACTTCATGATCAACGTCAGCAGTAACTCTGTTAAAATTGCAGAACAATGGGAGAAGGAGTTGGAAGCGGAGTTGAACGAGTACGAGGTGGTGGCGGGCGGCAAGCTCGACGACAAGCAGTGGGACAAGGAGTGCGAGGACCTGCTGGGCGACGACGACCTCAAGTAAGGGGGTGGAGGCATGCCGCGTGCTATGGGTTCCTAAACGTTCAGTAATGGCTCGTGATGTGCTGTTTAGGGTTATTGTTGGCAACGTTGTAATATTGCTGAGTATGGAGACAGCAACAGATTGTCACGTGCAGTTTACTTGTTGCGGATTAAAATGACACATTTTATACTGCGTATTTATACTTTAACTAGATTTTGTCTAACTTCTTCTGTGGCGGTGTATTTAGTTAAATTTGCAGATATATTCGAACCGACTTGCTAATGTTAACATTGAGTAATGTTTGGAAAGGTCGTTTCAAGTCAACTGCTGTTGCTTTCCTGTTGCATAAATTGAAGAAATGAGACGATATGAAGATAATAGAACAAAAAAGCAGATTTTTTACAACAAGAAATCCTATGATTTTATCAAACCTTCGCGATTGTGATTGGATGGATGGAAAGTGATAGTAGTTGAATGTCCTGAAATTATCGTTATATTCTGGTTATAATAAATATTATTTCGTTATTAAGGGAATAGAGAGTATACTGGCATCTCCGTAAGCACATCACTAAGTAACAGGGACCCAAACTGTAAAGCATGATAAGGCCGAAACCAGATCGTATATTCCGAGAGGTCTAGTATACCACGAGCGTTCTTATTAATAAACGTATTTTAAAAGTTATTGTGATTTTCATGTTAACATTGTATGCCATGAGAAAAGGTAATCTTTTGATAAATGCACAGGCAATCACAACGCTTAGCATCTTCTACCTAGCCATCTAATGCTCAAAGTTAAAGTAGCATTTAGTGACACTGTAAGGTTTCAATGGTTGGTCTTGCAGAATGATTTAAAATGAAGCATCAAATTCATCTAAATTATCAACATTTCCTATACTTATTACCAATGGTTCATAAAATGCGAGCAAAATACATTAAAGTGTCCGAGTTGGTCGTCACGTGCGTCATACGTCTTTCCATCGATTTTGCTCGCATTTTACGATCCCTGCGTATTACCATTTTTATTAACAATTTGAATATTGGTAACATGAAAATCATGAAAAAAGTAAATGATACAAGCTTCAGGTGAGCTCAATTTTATTCTTATGATGAAAATTACGTGTAACGTTAAGATGGTGCATTGTTGCATTTACTTCAAACTAGTTGTTGATAATTCTACTTATTATACAAAAATTTTGCTTGCTAATAGGCCTAATCGTAATCATTGAGTTTTATTTAAATTTGATGCTTTCGATGTAAGTTCTCCAGTATGTATTTCGTTATTAAATTATGACGTTTACATTGAACTAATATTTATATTTACGCGACGAATACCTACTATTTACCTACATTTTAAGGAGACCATCGTAATATCACCATTATTTTTTATTTTAACAAACGTATATGTAAAAATTCATAATATATAAGTAATTAGAAAATGTATTAGTTACCCTGAACAGGTTTCCGGCTTCCTGAAGAGAGCCAACCAAATTTTGTCAGGCTCCAAGAGTAGCTACAGTATAAACACGATAAACGATATATTTTGGGGAACTCGTCCACAAAATCGAGGCAAAACGTGGAACGGGAACCGCTATTTACGAATGCGTGTGTGTTGATAATGTTGCTATTTAAGGATTCTTATTGTGAAATAATAACTATAGGTACATACTAATATTAATAGTAAATATAATATATACTCATTGAGTGCGTGCAATTGAGTTTGTTTGAGTTGTTTTCCTATTTTTATAACAAATTAGCATTTTCCTTTGTCGTGCCAATTACTATTGATTGCTAAACTTTCACAGTTCATTAAAACGATATTCAGTTGTAATGTAACTCAAAATGTACACATAGACATGTTCTTTAATTTAGCTTCTTAAAACGTACTCTGCCATGCCAAGACAAAAATATTTCTGGGTTAATTATATTCGAAATGGCAGCAGCTTTTCAGATATATGTAACAATAATATTCAGGTGGGGACAGTGTTTAATTTTGTAAATATGTTTTATATTTAAAAACATAATATTTGCATTAATTAAAATAAAAGTAGAAGAATTATTTATTTTAATTTATATAAAGGGTATATTTCTATATGTGCGCCTGCCCATGTCTGATGTCTGTTTGAATTTTGTCACATATTATACTTAAAAAAATGTGTGCGAATACTATTAGGTATTGTTTTACTTTCGCTGAAATCTGAATAAATGTAAGTACCTAATTAAGCGGTTGCTAAGATACTATAGATATATTGTCCTTTCAATGTAATAAATAAACATTCCTATGTGATTCAATAAAATTTCATCCAAATACTGTTTTTGATTTGTTTATCCTCTGATACTTCTCTAAAATCACCAGAGTCATAAAAATATAACCAAACTCTATCGTATTTTGTGTTATCAAAAGATTAATGCGACATGTCACCATGTTTGTTTTCTGCCACTAATCTAAAATACCCATGTAATTTTTCCCTCTACAATATCGTCTGCTTTGGAGTAATATTTTTGTCAAACAATAATGTGAGCGTTCATTTGTTCTGCCAATAGCAACGAAACAAACTTACGTGTGCTCATCGCCAAGTCGGATTTGCCTCCCCTAATATCGAATTTGGTTTGTTCGCCGTGAGCGGGCGGAAAAGTTAAGTTTGTGCTCATGTTTGACAAGCTCTAATAACTTGGGCTAATGTTGGCTTTGGATGTTTGGTGGACAGATCAAATATTTGCTGTAGTTTTGATTAGGTACTTGACAACATTTCAAATTGTGTTTAGAAAATGCTGTTTAAAAATCTAATTAGAACTGCACCATCCTGAATTTAGTACTGATTCTAGAAAAACTTAAAAATAGTATTTCCAGTTACGGAATATTTTGCGACTGTTCTGTTCCGAATCGTAAGATACATATGTAGGCATATTATTTATTTATTCATTTAAACTTTATTGCACCATACAAAAAAGTAAAAACGGCGGACTTAATTAATGCCTTTAAGAATTCTCTACCAGTCAACCACTGGGTTAAACAGAAATATGTAGTCGATGCTGGATCAAACGTTACAGAGAAACGAAGTAACTAAAACACAAAATCAAAAGGGCATAATGGCGGAATGTAAAGATTCGTTACTTTAACACCAACAAATATAATCGAAAAGTGACGCATCTTCTTTTCTCCGGCTGTACTTAATATTATAAACTTTGCCATTGTACTTTCAGTGCAACTTTTGACGTTAACCTGTTTGTTAACTTTAGTTGGTGCAAATCGTTCTTATTTGTACGAAAAAGGAAATTGACCCGAATTTAATATCTTAGTATTTGTCTTATCCTCTCCTTTGAAGCCAATGGGAATGAGACGGAAGGAAATAATTTCGTGCACTAAAAGGTCAATATGAAGAAAATTTTCCACACCGTGCGTGACATTGGTAAGTTATATCGAAACCATGATAAACTGTTCATTGTTTGACGAGCTAAACATCGTTATTGACAATTATCGAGTAATTGTAATTAGCACATAAAGGATTATGATGGAGCAATCGTTTCATTATGACAGTGCTTTTTAGCGAGCTGTTTTTCTGTTTAGGTACCTATTTATGCTCAGAGAGCATGCTTTTCAGTTTTTTATTTATCTACTTTATAGTCTGAGAGCATCTGAGAGGGACCTTTTGTCCTATTTGATAATGATAATAAGCTACCGGCGTAAGACTGACACCATCTGAAAGATGAATGAAAATGTAGGTAGAAGTGGATGGTTGCGGAAAAAAAACTAGCTGACTGAAAATAAACTAGGCGGAGTCGTTCGTAATATCAATTTATCAATCAAACTCCAGCAGAGCTAGGCATATCTTACCGCGACGACATGATAAAATATATTCTTAAATACATAGAACATCCATGACCCAGGAACAAATAATATTCATTTTTCTTGTTTTTATTCACAAACTAACCGGCATTTGACCTCAGCATCACCTGATGGCGTCGAGGATGCAGCTCGCTGGTTCAGCAATAGCCTATTCACTCTTACCTCGAAGAGACCCAGATTATAATTTTCTGGGATTCGATCCAGGACCACTGGATCAGTTCGCAGCTGCGCCAATCGCGCTGTTTTATTTTCGTCCCTTTTCACATGACAGTATCGTCGTAACTTATCGAATAGGGCGATGGGAGTTCTAGTCTATAAACTTGCACCATAGATTGTAAACATTTCTATTCATTGATGGAGCAGTAACGTAAACATGTGACGTCCCGCGCCGATACCGACGCGCGAGGCCGCCCGCTGACGAGGACGAGTCCGCCCAGTCCACGCGCGGTTCTCTCTAAGGATACTCGAGTGCTGAAATGGGGACATTTATCAAGAGTTTGTTCCTAGTGGTGACGGGTGAGTTTGATACAATTTTAAACCGAAGTGTATGATGTATTTGAAGGTGTTTTAAATCAAAGAGATTCTCTTCTTTTATAGAAAAACGCTTCACCAAACCACCACCATTAGATAGAAAAAAAAAACCTCGGTAGTCATAATTTTTTCAGAAATATCGAAAATGTCAACCTACAATTAGGTACGATTAGGTAAGGTTTGTGTTATAGTTTATAAACTGATAATATTCCAAAATTATGTTGCATGGTACTTATCAGAAAAAATATGCTTTTTAGATGAAATGAAAATTAGATAAAACATCTATCTATTAAACAAGGGTAGACCTAAAATAAGTCAAACTTGACTAGGTATGTACCTATTGTGTAGGTACTTGCAGCTTCATTACCCAAAAACAGTTTTGGGTACCTAACTTAGCACACCGGTTCTAATCATGAATTAAATAAAACATACGATGCTTATCTAATTCCTAGTAAATGCAAAAGTAATTAAAACATTCATTAATTATTTTCCCAAAGAACCTACCTGTTAGTACCTAACTTTTATTTTCACCACAAATTGCTCGGCGATTGACCTCAGTATCCTCAGTATCACCTGATGGTAAATAACTACGGGGTCGAATATGTAGCTCGCTGGTTCAGCGACAGCTTATTCACTCTTGCCTAGAAGATGTCCTAATTATAATTATCCGTACATACTTACACATGATAGGAGCGAGTTCCTTACTTACGAGTAACGACACTAAAAGTGCAACATCGTTGTCTTTGAGAATGTTAACAAAGCTGAACTATAAATAAGCGTTCGATTACGATATTTTTAAGTATCCTTAAAAGTATATACGTTTTCGAAGTTGAAGCCTTTCGTTAGCAGTTCATTTGAAGTAATTATTAGCCTTATGAAAAAAAATATTAAAATGTCAATAAATGTTTTAAACAAACTGAATATTGCTTTGGTGGTATGTTTTATTTGTGGATGCGACAAGGGTGCAATAACATTTAAAAAATTGCGTTCTAATGGCTAAACGCAAGAATACTAGGAAATATCCGTAAATACTATATATTTAGCCCCGTTCTTTTTTTTACATTAGGAGAGACCGAGGAGTTTTGAAACAGAGGTGAGTTGAACTTTCTGTCCGTTAGCGAGCCGGTAACACCGCTATTTAAACGCGACCCACCCCCGCGGGCCTTCCTTGCTTCGCTAACGGATTTAGATCCGAGAAGTTCACGTTCGTTCAACTGACCTCTGTTTCAAAAACGTTCGGTCTCCCCATTTAAGTTAGCTATCGGATTTAGCTATCTTGAAATAAATATGCTTCAAATATAATGTAATTACCCAAGATACGCGCAGTGCCTAATTTACTTTGTTAGGTAGGTACATACATTTATTTACTATTGTTAACATGTGCATAGAAATCATCTGTCACTAAGTTTAGCGGAACAATGACGGATATCAAGAAACTCTCGACGGATGCAGTTGCTTACCTCAAATCTAACCCTTCAAAAATTTAAGTAGAGAACTATAAAAGCCATACGATAAATAAATCTGTCAATGTTACCAGAAATAATATTTGTAAATGGAAATGTTTTGTTGTAAAATAAGTTACGTATTTAGTAAGCATAATAAACACGTAACTTTGAACTATGACATCCAAGGATGTATCCTCGCTCGCTAGAGATTCTAGTTGCCTTCCAGACTGCTCGAGGAAACAATAGAATAGCAAAGACCATTACTTTTTTTACTATCGCGTATATTGCGGAGAAATTCAAGTTTCTTATAATTGTATCATCAGTTACTATTATATATTATATATATATACAATTCACGGCGAGCTGTAGAGGTAGGTTTAGTTGTCAACCCGTACTTCGGAATGGATGACATTAAAAAAATATAAAAACCGGCCCCAGTGCGAATGTGACTCGCGCACCGAGGGTTCCGTACAAATACTTATCCCATCTTAACTTAACTGGCCAGGTTCGATCGGTTGCGTTGCGTTAACTTATAAAAAAATAGAAATTGCACTAATTCGGCCGTAGCAGCTACGGTACCTACCGTGTCAAAAAGTTTGTAGACCCATTTGTAGCGAGTTGACAGCCACTTCACTAAGGATATTTTAGAATACACAGCCTCGAAAGTTCTGGAATTTAAAACTCTTCATTTAAAGATTTCCGGAACTACAAAACCATGTTGATTATATAAAAGGGATTCATGAGCTAATTCCAAGTATCTACCTTCTAGATTATTATATTCTTGTAGGCTAAACTGTTGTAGGTTTGCGTCATGGATGTTATCTACTCGTGTGTATGTATTTATAGGTATGCTTAATTACTAGCTGCACCGAGCGGTGTTACCCGCTCATCCCACGGGAACACTACATTTTTCGGGATAAAAAGTAGCCTATATGTTAATCGTTACCTGCATACTAAAATTTATCAAAATCGGTCCAGTCATTTGAGCGAGAAGAAGTAACAAAACAAACATACACATATATACACAAACACTCACAAACTTTCGCCTTTATAATGTTTATAGTGTGATATATGTATATCGTCGTCTAATACCCATACTAGCTTCGCTTAGTTTGGGACTATGTTTTTTTTTTTTCTAGGATTTTCTAGTTTGGAACTAGGTTAGATTGATTCGATTTGTCCCTAAATATGTAATATTATGATTTATTTGTCTATTCCTACTAACGAGTATAAATATTAAGCTGCTGTTTCTTGATAATTACCTACGAGATTCCAGGTTGAGCGTTTGAGATTTTATCACCGAAGATACCTTAAACTAATGTGTTTATAATGTCACGAAGCCTCCGATGCGTTACTGTACGTACCCGTACCTACACAAGCAGGCGGCCGTGACTGCAGATTCAATGTTAACCGTAATTTGCGTAATCCAACGATTATTTATTATCTAACTTACTGCTGAGGGTCGTATAATATTATCTAACATACTATGGTTTTAATAAGATTATTACCAGGAATCGTAAAATGTGAGCAAATCGATTGAAGTGACGTATGACAACCAGTGATGAATGACTTCAATGAATTGAGCTCGCATTTTACGAGCCCTCTGATTGTTACTTACCTAGTAGGATTTGTCAGCGGGTGTCCCACCACGCTTGCCAATCCGCGGTCACCACTCAAGCGTCTACTGCAATGATTGTAGTTGAAGGATATATTAACATACAGGCTTCTTAATGTTCCAGTGTCATTATCCTGCCAGGGGCAGAGGAATGCCAGCTTGCCGCTGAGTTCCGACAGTTTCCGTCAGATATTCCGCTCCAAAATCTCCGGTAAGTCTCATTTGTTCCCGAAAGTTGAAAATATTACAATCCCTTGCTTTAACTTTAAAGTATCTTCGCACAGAGGTATTTTATGTTCTTAATTAATAGGGACACATAGGGAAATAAAACCAGAACCCAGGTTTCCGTATGGTTGTACTTACATTATTATATTGAGCCTGTAATGCACCACTGCTAGGCAAAGGCCTCCACCTTTTTTTCATCCAGATAGACAGTCCTTCACGAAAGATCATCTCATTACCGGCGAGGTCTGACGCGTTTCCAACTTGAGATTTAGGCTTCCACTCTGTGGTAGTTTTGACCCACATCAACTCATATTTATTCATTTAGGGCGGTCGCCCACGGCACGGCGACTTTTTGTAGCGATGCTGTCGCGCGTTTACGAAACGCGCGACAGCATCGCCACTAACACGCGTTAGTCGCATTTGCAACGCGCTAATACGGAAGCGATGCCAACACACTACTAAGTTTCGATGCAAACGCGCGACCGTGTCGGACGACATCGCGGAGGGAACGGAGGGAGGGTGGTGCGGTAGTGGAGAACTGAATCGCGTTTGCATCGCAACTGAATCGTGTTATGTGGGCGACGGCACACAGTTAGCGACCGCATTGCGACTGTATCTATGCGAACGCGCGACAGCATCGCTACTGCATCGCTACTGCATCGCTACAAAAAGTCGCCGTGGGTGACCGCCCTAAGGTGGATTTAATATGGAAATCGTCCTTTGTGTGTTGTGACTGTCGAATTCTCCACGAATGAGACGTCATGTAGAGGGCTGATTCTTAGATGACGCTGCTTTCACATTGTTTTAATATTTTTTCTACTCCAGTACTTTTTTCTATCATTTATATAGTTACTAACTCTAATATAAAGACATAAATTATGAAAGTCCGTAAAAGTCTATACTCTATTGCCCAAAAAAACACTGCTAAACGATGTTATAATGTCGCCAAAAAAGCATCACTTAGTACCACAAATTACAAGATAAACAGCTGCATTCACACAATTTGCAATTAAAAAAAAAGCTTATTGTACTAAGGCATTGCTGCCAACTTAAAAAAAAGTTTTATCTTCAGTGCATGGATGTTTAGTATAGTGAACGTATACATTTATGTTTATTTGCATTTTATTTATGAAATGTCGAGTCGTAGAAAAAGTATTGTATGCAACGTTGTATAAGTAGGTCAAAAAACGCTTGTGGCATCTTTCTTACGATGTTCGCTACGCTCACATCGTAACCCATGCCGCTCGCTTTTTTTTCCCCCTCTTATACAACGGTTGCATAAAATACCATTAATAAACTAGTCGGTACAATCACATTAAAGTAATGATGTTGGGTTTTGTGATAATGAATTAAAAGAATTTAGTTTAAACTGAACACATTTGATATGTTTAAATGTTTTATATTTGTGAAAATGCATGCTCCATCGCATCGTGACTCAAAATATTTGTATGCCTTATGGCGAAACGTAGTGATACACCTACAAATTCAATGTAACATCCACAAACCTATGTTTACAAATAAATTATTTGACTTTGACTTTAACTTTGCCTTTGTTGTGCATATATTGCAGTGCCAGAAGGCCGGTCTATCAGCGTGAATGACGTCATCGTACGACTTTACAGGTAAGACTTTAATTTACGGAGTAAGTTTATATACGTATGAGTATATATTTAGTCATATGTTCATTTATGTATATTTTTATGTATGTTTATGTATCAATATATATTATTATAGGTTTTAGTAAATTTTAATAATTCTTCAGTAGTTTTCTTGATTACTTTTTGCATCGCCTACTCGTCGCCTTTCCGTCGAAGGTGTAGCCATTGAAGTTGTCCAGGAGTACGTCTACCTAGGACAAAAGTTACAGCTGGGTAGAGACAACTTCGAGAGTGAAATCACCAGAAGAGTGCAGCTTGGCTGGGCAGCATTTGGAAAGCTGCGTCACATCTTCGAGTCACCCTTGCCACAATGCCTGAAGACCAAGGTATTCAATCAGTGCGTCCTGCCGGTTATGACATACGGAGCCGAGACGTGGAACCTGACAGTGAAACTAGCCCACCGACTACACGTCACACAGCGAGCTATGGAAAGGGGTATGCTCGGAATCTCGTTAAGGGACAAAGTCCGGAACGAGATTATCCGACAAAAAACCCAAGTCACTGACGTAGTTCAGAAGTGTAGCAGACTGAAGTGGCAGTGGGCTGGTCACATCTGTCGCAGAACCGATGATCGGTGGAGTAGACGGGTTCTCGAGTGGAGACCACGACTCGGCAAGCGTAGTGTAGGACGCCCTCCGGCCAGATGGACCGACGACCTGAAAAAAGTGGCTGGTGGTGACTGGATGGCGAAAACGGGAAATCGGGCCATGTGGCGAACCCTGGGGGAGGCTTACGTGCAGAGGACTGCAATAGGCTGAAATGATGAAAAATGATGATCGCCTACTCATCTCATTTCATTTATATTAATCCGCTACCCAAAGGTTGTCTGGAAGAGATCGCTTTTTAGCGATAAGATCGCCTATTGTTTGCCTCTATTGTAATGTTAAGTGTTATCTGTATTTGTATTTCTTTCTTCTTGGGGTGTGCAATAAAGAGTATTCTATTCTATTTGTGTGAACTTTTCTTGCTATTATAGAGCTCGCCTTTAACATGTTTATTTATTTATTAAGGTGCCTTAAACTTAGCTTCTTCGATATTATGCATGTTGATTGTTTTAATAATTTGACACAAAACTGGATCGCGATGATATGATATGTTTAATACTGTCGTTACTCATAACCAGCTCCTCTAGCATAACTGTGACACGCTACTCTTTCGCGAGATATATTACCTATCTCTTTCTGTACAGTACTGTGAGAGAGTGATGAGTGACAATAAGTTGCGCGACAAGAGTCGCGAAGCATAGTCTCTTGTGCTAGACAGGGTTCGTAAAATGCGACCAAAATTCATTAAAGTTCTATGTATATGTACGTTATACGTCATTTTGCTCGCATTTTACAATCCCTGCTCATAACTCATACGAGTAAGTCACATGTAGGCACTCGATAGTCACACTAATATTATAAAGGCGAAAGCTTGTTAGTGTGTTTATGTGTATGTTTGTTACTTCTTCACGCTCAAACGGCTGGGCCAATTTTGATGAAATTTGGCATGGAGGTAGCCGAGACCTTGGATTAACACATAGACTATTTAATCCCGATAAAATGTAGTGTTCCCGTGGGATGAACGGGTAAGACCGCAGCTAGTTTATTAGGTATATTTGTATGTTACAGTGCAAACACAACGAAACCAGCCCGCTACCGTCTCAGGGAAATAAGACGGTTACTGGCCGACCCCAACATCGACCTGAAGCGACCCACCGTGCTTTACGCCCATGGGTGAGAAACAATAAATATAAATTAGTACATTACATACCTAGGGCGGTGAATTCGTGAACGTCCTAGATAGCAGGTGTTATATAATATGCGATCTGGGGTTGTACGAATTACCACCCGTGGTTCGTCCGAAAGTTGTATCTTTTATTAATATTTGTTTTTGGATTTTTTTCTTTTGTTTTTACTATAGGTTGCACAATCAATTAAGGGCATATATTTAAATCGATATCTGTATATTCCCTTTTTTCGATCAAAATATTTGAAAGTTTCACCAAAAATACTGACTTGCACACTAATTATGCACACTAAATAATGCGAATTAAATATACTATTTAAAGGTATTTGCAAAACCTGTTTTACTGGATATAAAAAAAAAAAAACGAACCTAACCTAACCCGGCCGAGTCGGATCTTAGTGTGCAGTGCGAGGATAATTAGTGTGCAAGTCAGTATTTTTGGTGACACTTTCAAATACGTATATCCGTTGTACGAACCATATTTTTAGTGTGAATTCGGTTAAAAAGGTTATCTCGTTTTGTATGATGTTTAAGTTTTTTTTGTAGGACATGTTCAGTTAATCAATTGTTTTTTTTCACAGCATTAGTTTTTCTGGTATGCATTCAGTTAATTAGTGGAGTTACCTAGTGTGCTGAAAAATTATACAGATATGCATTTAATAATATCCCATTAATTAATAAATTTATTTCATTATTTTCGCGACAGCTACGTAGAGTTGTTCACGGATGCGAGTGTGCGACGTGTGATGCAGGCGTACGTGCATAACGGAGAATACAACGCGCTCCTCCTGGACTGGTCCAACCTCGCCTTCGGCCACTACGTCATATCTGCCATCGGCCTGCAGGCGGTGAGTAACGTGTGTGTTGACTATATCCACGGTGTGAGTGTCTGTCGTGTGATGCAGTACGTGCATAACGGAGAATACAACGCGCTCCTCCTGGACTGGTCCAACCTCGCCTTCGGCCACTACGTCATATCTGCCATCGGCCTGCAGGCGGTGAGTAACGTGTGTGTTGACTATATATCCACGGTGTGAGTGTCTGTCGTGTGATGCAGTACGTGCATAACGGAGAATACAACGCGCTCCTCCTGGACTGGTCCAACCTCGCCTTCGGCCACTACGTCATATCTGCCATCGGCCTGCAGGCGGTGAGTAACGTGTGTGTTGACTATATCCACGGTGTGAGTGTCTGTCGTGTGATACAGTACGTGCATAACGGAGAATACAACGCGCTCCTCCTGGACTGGTCCAACCTCGCCTTCGGCCACTACGTTATATCTGCCATCGGCCTGCAGGCGGTGAGTAACGTGTGTGTTGACTATATCCACGGTGTGAGTGTCTGTCGTGTGATGCAGTACGTGCATAACGGAGAATACAACGCGCTCCTCCTGGACTGGTCCAACCTCGCCTTCGGCCACTACGTCATATGTCTGCCGTCTGCTAAGAACTTTAGGTATAATATGTTTTGTCTATAGATATGATCAAGCGACGATAGTGAAAAAATAAATAGCTCAACTAGTTCGTAACCAAATTTAAGCAAATTTTACACAACTTATTTTGGTTACTAATAGCCCCCAGATTACTAGTCCACAATTCCAATATATTAAACATTTGGGCTAGGCTACTGTTAACAAATCAGTTTTTTCAGAGAGTGTTAAGTATGTTTGAACAATACTGTTACAGTACTTTTATCTCACGAGCGCGGGTGAGCCATGTTTGTGTGAGTAGATGTACATGCACATTGGCTCTGTGTGGGTGAGCCGGCACTGAGCGCTCCCGAGCTCACCCACACAGAGCCAATGTGCACTATAAAAGTCAAACATTTAGTTTAGAAAATGGGCTAAATAGGACCTGTATCTGTAGATAAATATTGATGTCAGAAACTGGTCAGTAAATCTTTAAATTCAATCTTCATAATTTAGTCAATAGAAAAAATGGTTACAAATCAATAGCACAAACATGTTCCAGTCAAATTCTGACCAAGTCTAGTTTTCATTCTATACGTAGAATAGCAAAACGCACCATACAAAGTCGTACACTACTTCATAGCATGTTTTTGTTTTGAAAAGTCCAACATTCCATTGCAGGTGGGTGAGGAGACGGGCAAGGCGGTGCTGAAGCTCTTGAAGGGCGGGCTGTCTCTGGAGCGGCTGCACTTTGTGGGGCACTCGATGGGTGCCCAGCTGCTGGGCATCACGTCGCGGTACCTGGCCACCATGGAGTACAGAGTGCCCAGGTATTTGCTACCGTTATCTTCGCGAAAAATATGCCGATTTCACACAAGGGCTATTTGAACGCACAGAGCAGTACTGTCTTGACAGTAACTGCGCGTTCAAAAAGTAGCATTACTGTGCTGTACACTGTTCTGCCCTCGTGTGAAATCAGCATTAGTGTAATCTAAAATTACGGAATTCTGGACATAAAGCAGTCTTACTCATAAACTGTCTTCCAAAATGGCTGGGTGATTCTCCGACCGCGCGGTCTAACGTCATATTTTTTCCGCGATGATTGCCGCAACGGCAGCGCCAGGCGTTTTAATTATGAACAAACTGATCAGGCTCAGGGCGAGTGTCTTCGAAATCATAATAAACCAACTTTCAATTATCAATTTATTATCTATTTTAACAATATTTGCAGAAATGAGAGAATATTAAACGCTGAATATTCACCTGGCTACTCTTGGCTTCAGTCCGAACTGACTATGACTTAGGTCAGAGGACGGTAACAACAAGACTAAAACGACTGAAACCAGGTATCAAATTGATTCAAAGTCTTCACCGATATTCCAGGCTGACAGGTCTAGACCCAGCCTACCCCGGCTTCTACCCGCCGCTGCTGGGGCCGGCCATGACACCGCAGGACGCGGCCTTCGTGGACGCCGTGCACACCGACGGCGGCGGCTACGGCTCGCCCTCCTCCACCGGCCACGCCGACTTCTGGCCGAATGAGGGCAAAGCCAAGCAGCCCGGCTGTCTGTCTGCCACCGTGCCACTCACTGTTGAAGGTAGGGTTACGATCAAAGTTTAAATGGACCATAACCTCACACGTTACACATCATCCATCCTCTGAGAACCCTTCCAACGGGCCTATGACGGTTACTTTTATCGCGCGATAAATAAGTGACAAAGCTACCGTCACGTTTTGACAAAATGCGAATGTATACGCCGCTTACGGAAGACTCGACCCAATCCTGCCTACGCTTACACTTTTGACACCCGAGGGCAACTTTATTGCGCACAGTGTGACCGGACATGCAAAACCAAATTTGGCTTTGCAAGTCACATCCGCGCACATGAACGGAGATTGTAACATTCTGGGCTCCATTAAGAGTCGCCGTTGTCGGATAGTTACGACGAGCAGGACTATTATATCACGTGATAAACGAAACCATCATAGGCCCCGTAAATTCCTGACACACTGTTAAGTGAAGAGAGTTTGGTGTGATTGACGTAACGATGTGACAGCTCAGTTGGTAGAGCACTACGCCGGAAACGTAGGGTCGCAGGTTCGAGTCCTGCTTACATTGCAGTGAATTACATTACATTTTTCTTTCATAATTTATCTTTGTGTCAATATTTATAAAAGTAAAAAATGTGGTATTTCCACATTAAAACAGAATCGATAAAAGATCCATAAAAAAAAACACTGTTAAGTACTTATCGCCTTAAGCTCTGGATTCCTAGGATAGCGGTGCCTTCACATAGCGGCCGTCTTCATACTTCGTACTAGTACGTACTAGTACTAGTACGAAGTATCAAGACGGCCGCCATATGACGGCAACCCTACCCTAGGAAACCAGACCTTTAGTAAGTTTTGGCTCGAGAACAATCAAGTTTCATCCATCGATAGTTAAAGCATAAACCACATTGATTTGTTAGTTGATTGTAACGAGATGTTATCCTATGGTTTCCAGACTTCTGCAGCCACTGGCGTTCCTGGGAGTACTGGGCAGAGTCTGTGGGGGGGGGCGAGTTCCTGGCCCGCAAGTGCGAGGACTACGACACCTTCCTGCGAGGACAGTGCCGGAACGAATCTATAGCCTACATGGGCTTGAAGGCTAGCCCCGAGTGAGTAGTAACACCAGTTATACCGTATTTATGCGCAAATATCCAGTGATGGTATTTGGGTTAGGACCAAAAAATTTGATGAAATTAAAGCGTAGTTAGCGAGGAAATAAAAGCGATTGAAATAAGTTCCGTTGTACGACAAAAAATAACGATACAATAAGGAACCTTAAAATAGAACCTTAAGGTACGCTATTGGAAGGTTAACTGTCGTCGCACAACGGATACTTTGATACAATTATTAATTGAGTGAGTTAAGGTGGTAAACTTTTTGGTCTTCACCCATTTCTTTCTCTCTACAGTAAAACAACGTACAGCCCGCGTCTATCACAACTGGGCTTCGCGACTCTTGTCGCCCGACATAGCATCGCCTGTCACTCTCTACTAGTAGTGCGAAGAAAGAGATAGGTAATGTTTCTCGCACGAGAAAGTCGCTTGTCCCAGTTGTGCTAGAGGTGCTGATATAGAGGTTCTTTAAACAGTTCTGTATTAGACGTTCCATTCCATTCATTTATTTTATTTGCATTATAATCTTACGCATTGGGCGTAGCAGAAATAATAAATGCACGTAACATTGAATAGACTGACACATTAGAATATAAATTAATTTATACGCTTTGCATATCTCTAACGCGATATTCTTTATTTACATTTAAACTCTTCTAGCGTTTTGTCAAAAGTGGCACAGGTCATTGTCGCTGGTGACTGACATTGGAGTAATGCCTGATTATGTATGCAAACAAAAACAACTTTTTAAGGCATCCCAAGTTACAAGGTGACGTCGGAGTCGCGGCATTATGCCATCAAATTCGCAAGGAGGACGTCTTTATCATTATCAACGTCATATATGTCGTCATTATTCCACATATATTTTACGACAGTCACTCAACGTTAAGGCTTCGGACTACGCTAGTATTTTAGTCTAGTAGCGAGTAATTTAGTAGCTAAACCATTCGCTACTGCCTAAAAATCGTTCTCATTACAGTCGAGTAACGTTCACAAGTCAGTGGTATTCTGCAAGATGAACAGCCTGCAGCGTAATAAAGTGAATAAACTGATAAAGCTATTTGTAACGGCTATTGTAGAAGAGGTGGATGAGGAAAATTGCGTGATTAATAAAAAGAAGATATGGATACGAAAATGGATCAATAGAAGAGATGACCTAGGAGGTACTAATCGTCTTCTAAAAGAATTAGCATTGGAAAATCCCAAAGAATACTTGAATAGCTTGGGGATGTCCGAAAGTTGTGTGAATTTTCTTTTAATGAAAATACAGTCTCAGATTCTTAGTGGTGGGGGGTGCTACTCACTACTTAACTACAAAAAAAATAGAATAAAGTGGATTGACTCGACTAAATTACTTATACTAATCTACTAGACTAATTTTTTGGTGTTCAGACACGTTTAGCTACTAAATTACTCGCTACTAGACTAAAATACTAGCCTAGTCCGAACAAGCCTTTACTGATGATACTTAGTATCAATCCACTAACTGGATGCTCTTAAATCTTATTATTATTATATTTTTTTCAGCTTGAAAGGCAACTTCTATCTCAGAACAGCGGCGAAGGCACCCTTTGCATTGGGAGAGAGAGGCGCAGACTGAAGAACAGACATACGAACAAATCGCAAAAACCACCTTAAAAAAAATTATTTAGTCAATTTCAATTGAACAAGAAGTAAGTTAGATGGGGACATTGAGGTACAGCCTGACAAGTTGCGGTTTAACCCTGGGATAGTGGCCTTGCAAACAGCTTTCATATGGCAATAATATATATGCGTTAAAAAATGACAGTAGCGGTAATCAACAACCAAATCTCAAATTATTGTTTATCAGAATGCTGCTCTAACCTTCGTTCTTCTTCTGAACTAAATAATTAATAATATTTTCTTCAATTCCCGCGACTGTCACACATTTAAATAAAACAATTTAAACGGATTATATCGCGTATATTAATTATTTTTTCAGCAGCTAAATGTAACTTTGTCAGAGAAAAATTGTGTTTTTCTCAGTCAAACTTTGACAACGGTATCTGTAAAGGTACCGAAACGTCAGGGTGGATCAAATAATTTATATACGCGATATAATCCGTTTAAATTGTTTTATTTAAATAAAATAAAAAAATAGTTTATATAAAAAAATGTTCTGTTGTGCGTTTATTATGCGAAAATTATTTGCATTCGCGGAATATTCAGCCATGTTTACTCTTTGCTTACATCAGTGACATTCGATGACTTTCCACGTCAGTAACCAAGAACCAATTTTTTTTATATTATTCAAAATAGCCATGCATTTAACCTCGATTTCACCTGATGTTAACACGTTCGCTGCGGTAATAATTTAACTTGTTTTTACCTCAGTGCGTTATTAGGTCGGAACACCTAAGACGTACACTTTCCGCTGGTGCGGTATAATGTTAAAAGGCCTAGTGAGTATGAACTTGATTCAACCTGTGTTATCTGTGTAAAAATAAACGAAATCGTACAAATTTTGAGTCTATGCTGTTGTAATAGAGTATATATTTGCCCAACTGGCTTCGCCTGAGGTTTACAACTGTCATTTTTGAAAAAAACGTCAAAATAAACATTAGGTTGATCGACCTAATACCGCACCAGATCAATGGGACATTTAAGTTTTATTTTAGTGATGGGAAAAAATGTAGTCGATAAGCATTGACGTAATAATTACATGGACACACAATCAGACGGAAAAAATGGCACCCTCCCAACTAATGCAAAATCACAAATCGCATTACTTGGGCTCGCAGTCTCGTTTAGACCATGACACATGACGGATCTCAAATATGACTAAATTTTCAGTGAAAAAATGCAGAAATAACAGCTATAAAATAAAGAAAAAGGACGGAATATTCCTTTTTACGAAATTTCTATTCATTAATTAACGAATATATCCTATGTAAAATCATAGCATATTTTAAATTAGAATTATTAACTTTGTCCCTACAAAATGCACCTCATCACAGAACTAAAATCTAGGGAGTCGCAATAGTTTCATATTTTATTAATAAATAAAGGAGTGCAATAAATAATTATCCTATTTTTTTTATGTAAGATTCCCACGCGATCTTCAACAAAAAAAAAAATAGAAATGGAGGTCACGTTTAGCAAGAGACAGACGCGAAGAATAATTTAAGCCAAGCAAAGTAAAATGGTGACATTCATAAATTAATAAAAAAAAAAAATGCTCTCGATTTTATTGTTTTATTTTGTCTCAGTCTTAGATATACACTGTCAGTTTAAACCTTTGAACGCCAAGAACACCTAAAGGGGACGTGTGCTGCCGTGCATCAAAATCAAAAAAAAAAAATCAAAATTATTTATTTGCAACTAAACGTCAATTACAAAAATCTGTCGAATCCTCCTTTTAAGTTTGACACTTGTGTTAGGAGGCATTCGCTCTTTCGTACAAGGTTTTGAAGTTAACAATAAATAAACATCTTATAACATCTTATAATGTAAATATCTTATCATCTAAAAGATTAAAACAATGTTGAGCATAGCTACAAAGAAATCAGTGGAATATACAGAAGGTAGTAATCTTTAGTTTAATATAGGTAGAATTTACAAATTAAATTAAATGTTGTGCAAAATAGGCACAAACGGCCACACAGTCAACTATACAACCATAGAGTTTAACGTGTTGCAGTAAGGTTTATATTCGTTTACAAATGTACGGTTATCAGCGTCCTAGAATGTGTGTGTGAGCGTGTATTTTGAGTTACTGTGACGCGACTTTGAAAGTGCAGAATGTGTTAATATATGAGAGACTCGGTTTCGTGGTAATCTAAGCCTTTTAGCCATAAAGTAATTTGCCTTTTACACTCGCCGAAAGTTTTAGTGTAGATATTGGTTGTTCTGTTTACCTTGTTGTATAGATGGATGGATAATGCATTAAATTGTCTTTTTGTAAAGGAAGTTCTAATGATGTTTGGTTGTTTAATTACGGAGTGGTGTTTACGTTTTCTTAGTATACTAGGATCCGGTTTTATACTCTTATGAATTTTTAAAACACAATTTAGGATGTACAACTTTCTCACGGTGAGGACGTCTGCGTCTTTATAAACGTCGACGGTGCTGTATCTTATATTTTTGCCTAATAATACTTTAAGAATAGAACGTTGGGCCCGTTCAAGAACTATTATTTTACTTTTATAGGTGCCACCCCATACCGGTAAACAATAGAGGACTATGGACTGTACGAGAGTTTTGTAAATGTATACTAGAAGTTCCTTATCAGATATGTGTCTTAAGTATTTAAAGAGCCACATTAGCTTCCTTATTCGGTTTGCAGTAATTTCAACTTGATCATTCCAGGAGAGTAATTGATCGATATGGATCCCTAAGTATTTAGTAGATGGTACGTGATTAAGAAAGGTGCAACTACAGTGGCTTGAAGGTTGATTTGAGCAAGTATGTGCAGTTAATTTAAATTTTTTGTGTGGTTGATTTTTTTTCGATATCGAGAATGTAATATAGTTGGTTTTGTTTATATTTAACGTAAGTAAGTTATTTTGGAGCCATTTTATCACTTTAGCCAAGCCTGATTCAGCACAGGCGTAGACCTCATCCCAACTGTCTCCGTGAAATACGAGTGCTGTATCATCGGCGTACGAGATTACATGTCCATTGGAAAGCTGAATATCAGTAAGATCGTTGATGTAAGTCAAGAAAAGGGTTGGGCCCAACACACTACCCTGGGGGATTCCAAATTGAGTGGAGGGTTCATCTGTGCTAAAAATATCATTATCTAATTTCACTCGTTGTGTTCTATTAGAAAGATAGCTTTTAATAAGACACAAAAATTGACCACGTATACCTAGAATTTCTAGTTTGCGTAAAAGAATGGGGACAGAGACGGTGTCGAACGCCTTTTTCAGGTCTAAAAAGATACAGAGCGCCTTCTTTTTTTCTTCCAGATGTTTCGTGATGAGATTTGTCAACTCTAGTACGGCGTCTTCCGTACTTTTCCTTTCCCGAAAGCCAAATTGACGTTGTGATAAAAGACTGAACTTATTTAGGTAGCTAATCAACCTTTTATTTATAAGTTTCTCCATTATTTTAGCTACAGTAGACAAAACTGAAATGGGTCTGTAGTTGTTCACATCCCCTCTGTCCCCTTCCTTATACACAGGGTGAATAATAGCCTGCTTCAGTGCAGTCGGAAATATACCTTGTGAAAAACATAGACAACTGAAATGACTTAGAATAGGAAGTAATTCTGCTTTTGCCAGTTTCACAAAATGAGTCGGAATATTGTCCCATCCAGGTGCAGACTTAGTTTTCAGGTTTAGTATTATGGATTCAATTTCATTCGGATCCGGTTCTAGTATGCCAATTGACATTGGCTGAGAGTGCAAAGAATCAAGGTAAGTAGTGACATTAGAATTATTGGTATTTATTTGTTTTGCCAAACTTGCCCCCACATTGGCGAAGTGTTCGTTTACTATGTTAGCTGAAAGGTAGGGAGAGTTTGCCAAGTTTGCTAGTTCGTCATTTTTAGATTTAGTTTTGTTTAAGTTTGTTATGGTTTTTATTGTATTCCATAAGCTTTTGTAGTTATTTTTAGCTTTGTTTAGAAGGTCCTGTTCATATTTTTGTTTTAAATTTTTAATCAAATTATTACAGAAGTTCCTATAACGGCGATAAGTTATTTTCAGTATTTCGTTAGTTGCTTCAAGTCTAGATTTTTTTTGTAATTTATTTCTATTTTGAATGCATTTTAATACACCCGGAGTTATCCAGGGTTTCAAAATACGTTTACTGCAAGGAATTTTAATTACTTTCGTACTGGTTATTAATGCATTCTGAATGTATTGTGTAATTTTATTTGCCAAAATATTAGGGTCTGTAATGGTAAGTAGTTGATTAAGATCATAATTGTTTTTAAGCAGGTTGAGCGCGTTTGAATAATCTGTTATGGTTTTAGTGGCTAGTTCTATAGTGGGGTTAGATTTCGAATAAATGTTTAATAGAGTCATAAAGTGGTCTGTAATAGTGGCATCAAGTATAAATGTCTTAGAAAAATAAGAATTGGGGTTTAAGTTTATTATGATATGATCCAAGCAGCTGTTAATTCGAGTGTTTAGTTTATGCGCAGGTAACAATCCGTGTGAAGCCAACATATTGAGATAGTAAGAAGTTGAACTATTTTGAGCAATAATATTTATATTTATATCTCCTGTGATGATGACATTGTTGCCCAGTACGCTGTTTTTTAAGTGCATGTCCAATGAAGAAATAAAATTACTAGTATTTGTATTAGACGGTGAGCGATAGATACATAATATAGTGAAATTTGGAATGGAGATTTGAAGGCACGATGCTTGATCTATAAAGATTTCTTTTATCTGGTGTGGTGTGCATACCATGCCACCGACAAATAAAATCAAACTTGAAAGGGTTTTTTCAGGGTTCCGCGTAAAAACGGGACCCTATTACTGGGACTTCGCTGTCCGTCCGTCCGTCCGTCTGTCACCAGGCTGTATCTCAAGAACGATGCTAGCTAGAAAGTTGAAATTTTTACAAATGATGTATTTCTATTGCCGCTATAACAACAAATACTAAAAATTAAATTAAATAAATATTTAAGGGGGCTCCCATACAACAAACTTGTTATAGATTATGGTACGGAACCCTTCGTACGCGAGTCGGACTCGCACTTGCCCAATTTTTTTTTTAAATGTCAATAATTTCACTTGTCTTACTCTCATTTCACATAGGTACTGAAACGATATAAGTTTGAGAAATAATGTCATTATTACTGATCCCTTATATGCAGTGTCGGGATCTTTTTATGCAGTTGTTAAATAAAAATGTAACTTAATGCGTTATTAACAATTTACGAGTTTATTTAGTTCAGACTAACAATATATTTTAATACCTAAATAAAATCATAATTAAAATATTTTTAGTATGTAAAAACCTTAAAATCTGCTCCATTCGTTCCATGTTCCAAGTTTGACAAGAGGCTTGATTCAGAATACGCTGAAAAAGTTAATTTACACGAAAAATATTTGTGGTAATAAGTACGTAAGTCAATTTGACACTTAAACGTTTGAGCAATGAGTTCTTTTGTACAAAGTAAGTAGTTGTTGTAAATTATAAATAAGCGTTATTGGCATCTACATGAACATGACAACGGTGCCACTATTTTTGTCATTTTTGTTCGGGTCTGTGGCTCTATTATAAATAATACCTCAATGTCGATAAGTAAAAAAATCAAGTTTGCTTTATTAATTAAAGGTTAAAAAAAAATTACATTCTTATACCTACACAATCTTATACAAATGTTCATCATAGAAGCATTTTACACAATATCCTTTTTGGCACTGAACACTTTTTTTTTGTAGCACTGTTATATAATAGGTCACTTTCATCATCACTTGAATTTCTTTCGTTATATAATTCCAGCAGTTTACGGCAACGCGACTTTCGGCGACTCATTTTTTCGCTACCTGGGGCCTGGTTTTAAATTATGTCATTTAAACAAACGACTGCCAGCACAACACTACCTAATAACAATACTAAAATCAGTGCGATGCTAGGTTGAGTTGCCTATTATTCCATATTAGGTCATTAAACCTAATAGCCGCAAGTAATTACTACTTTTTTCTTCAGTGCGGTATTAGGTCTAAAGGCGTAATACAATTTTTCTAGTCGGAACTAGTAGCCCTTTAATAGCTATTTACAAAGGTATATTTGTCTCATTCATAGTCCAAACAATCTACGAGATATACGCTTCGCACGAACGCGAATACACCAGATTTTGCTCCCGCACCGAGTGGGAGGCCACGTATTACTCCTATAGGCCTAATAACGCAGCGAACGTGTTAAGTAACAATAAAGCCTATGATGGAGCATGCTTGGCTAGAAGATGCCTATTCACTCTCGACTTGAAGAGATCCAACCAATTGAGAGCCGTAAAGCAACAGCGGGTATTAATGGCTGCAGCCAATACTGTGAACTACGAGCAATACAGCGGTGGTAGAAGATAGCACTTTTTTGTTTCCATTTAAATTATTGAGTTCTTAAAGACTAGATATAAGGAATACCCGATATAGCATGTTGTATTTAATTCTTGGGAGTACCAATACTGCAGATATTCATATATGTACAATTTATACTTGGGAATAAACAAACTATACAAAAAAGTTTTATATACATTACTAAATTACTTATTTATATTATTGAAATATATTAAACCTTTATTAATCTATACTACATACTACCGAGTCACTCTGTGTACCTGTGTACCCAGGGCCGTATTTACCCCTAGGCCCACAAGGGCCGGGCCTAGGGGCCCAGCCAACCTAGGGGCCCCAGTCCTAGAAGCAGGATTTGCACCGTACTTATGTTCTCTTAGAGGGGGCCCCAAATGTCAAGTGCCTAAGGGCCCTGGCCCTCTAAGCACAAAACAGATAGGTACAGAAATCAATCTACATACAAGCGCGCTCGAGCAAACGCACACATAGACATTGCTCACGGACACGTCAAGCGGATGGCACTCGCGCTCGCACTGGTCCGAACTGGTCCGAGATATCGTGTCCGTGAGCAATGTCTATGTGTGCGTTTGCTCGAGCGCGCTTGTATGTAGATTGATTTCTGTACCTATCTGTTTTGTGCTCTAAGTCCGACCTACAATCCGTGAGCTGTCATAGTGCGATTCGGGTTCGGGTGAAAACTGAGAGGTTCATAACTGGATCGCGTAAGAGCGAGCGAGACAGGTATAAAACGCGAATCGCATTCTGGCAGCGCACGCGCGGAACTTAGCATACAGATGTAGTGAATAATAGTTTTCCGTCGAAGTTGGTCGGAAAAGTTCGTTTTAACATGTCTTCTCTATCGACTTCGGTGAGAAAGTTGAGATGGAAATATTGGGATATTGACTCCTAGAATAATTTTTCGTAGAATGTTTCATTTCGTCGAAAGCATTTTTCTTTGCAACCGTAAACTATTTGAGATTACTGTAAAACAAACCTAACCTAACCTTATCAATAGGATGACATTTGCAAGAATTATGATAAATGTATGACTACAGAAAAATAAAAATTCTGCGAAATGTTTTTTTTAAATGTAACATTCGACGAAATAAGTTTCTAGGGAACAAAGGGCTCCCGGAAATATTACCGAGCTTACCCGACAAAATACGATGGAAAACTATTATTCACTACATCTGTGGAAAAAACCGATCTATGGCGTTACTCTCTCTGCCTACTGAGCCGGCGGTCCCGGGTTCGAATCCCGACCAGGGCAAATATTTGTGTGATGAACTCGAATATTTGTGCTTGGGTCATGGTTGTTCTATGTATTTAAGTATATATTTATCCATATAAGTACGTATGTCGTCGTCTAGTACCTATAACACAAGTCTTCTTGAGCTTAATTTGGGACTAGATCGATTTGTGTTGGGTTGTTCGATATTTATTTATTTATTTATTTATTATTTATTTATATTCAATACAAAATAATGTACGGAAATGATCGACGGTAAAAACGACAACTGTAGATATATTTTCCAAAAGTACCTACGTTTCGTCTTAGACAGTGTCTATTACATCTATACACTGATCGCGTGAGAACAATCGTCATACATTTATGTACCTATTATACCTACACTTCTACGAGCCTCTATATATAATTATATCTATGTATTAACTACATTATATATACAAAAACAACTGTCTTTTTCTGACGCACATGAATGACATTGTCAACAGACCAGCTGATCCTATTCTAATACCCGGATTATAATAACGGTAGACGTAAGTACATAGTCATATTAGTACCTATATTACCTACATATCTTCGTCATACATATAATTATGAGAATCCTCGCCGTAAAGTTATGACCGCCTGTTACCATTTCTCACTCAACAACAATTTAAATCAACAATATAAGCGACTTATGTTTTTTTTTTTTTATGTGGAGTTTCAAATATCGTATTGTTCAAGATCTAGTTACGTCCATAACACAACTTGGCAACGGTGGACGTCGGGTAGGTATATATTTCACAATAGAATGATGGTGCGTATCTGTCACAACTCACAACGTCAATGTCATAAGCGAAACATCTAGCTATAATTGGTTCGTAGACACGCTCACATAAAACCAAAACCGGCTTCATTTTTCGCAAATCTGTTGAATGAAGGCTCTCTTATAGTCGTATTTATTCTAAGAGATTAATATTCAAGGGTCATACATAATATGAAGGCACTACGCTACGGCCACCACAATTTAATAAATACTTTAAGAAGTCGTCTGAATGAACTGAACTTTCTTTCGTTTTTTAACCGACTTCAAAAAAAGGAGGGGGTTCTCAGTTCGGTTGTATGTTTTTTTTTTTTTTTTTTTTTTTAATGTTTGTTACCTCATAACTCCGTCATTTATGAGTCGATTTGGAAAATTCTTTTTAGGTTCATGAATAGACATCTCAAGGTTGGTCCCATAAAATTTTGGTGAAGATCGGATGATGAGATCCATGAGGAATCGAAGGAATTCCTGAAATTTTATAGGCAGTCATAATATTTTTCATATATTTTCTAAAACTATTTAAGTATTTGCATGTGGTAGTCATCATCTTCCAATGCTGAACTGATGATGGAAGGTACAACTCCTTAACGGTTAGGAGTTAGGAGATAATTAAAACGAGATGCATTCCTTCAAGACCTCCCTGATCACCCCGCCATAAGTATTTTATATGAATCACTAAAAAGCGAAAAAAAAATATTTTTTAACAAAAAAAAGAACCGACTTCAGTAAAACTAAAAATCCAAAAATAACCCGTTCAAGTACAGATTACATTTGACTCACCCTTTGAAGTCGGTGCCAAACCTCACGTAAACTTTAATATATAAATATAATAACAGTGGTTTGGGATCGACTTCAAAGGGTGAGTCAAATGTAATCTGTACTTGAACGGGTTATTTTTGGATTTTTAGTTTTACTGAAGTCGGTTCTTTTTTTTGTTAAAAAATTTTTTTTAATCGTCGTTCGATTTAAACTGTATGAGGGCTGTTTAGCCCTCACTACCAGTGAGTCGGACTTTGTGTAGGATTATAACCTGCTAATGGGATTATCTCTGCGCCACGGGATTGTATTTGAGCATCATTTTACTGCCTGTGAAGACGTGCACCGGTGCAAATCCAACTTTAGGTTGGACACTATGATGACCTAGTTTCTGCATCAAAGATGGCTTAATGTAAAATCGAAAGTGTTTTAACCCTCCGTGCTGAAATAACCGTCGCTTTCTTCCGCAATGTACCTAAAGGAAACAGATGCTTGTTGTGCGGGAAATGCTTGTCGTGTGAGAAAAGGTCGCGTGAGACATTCCTGTAGTGTACCTAATTGATAATATCGCTGACATAGCTGCATATTTGTAATCGACTAACTTATATTACCAGCTTCAAGCAAGCTTCCATATTCTACAAATCTAACTCTCAATATCCTCAAAAGAATCTGGTAACTTCTTTCCCTTAGTCTCCGGGAGCAAAAAGCAAATGGCCGCTCCGAGCAATGGCGCGAAGCCGAAAATGACAGTTGGCAACCATGGCGTCGTCACAGATAGGTTAGAAATGAACGGCGCGGCCATCGAACCCAACCGCATACCCATAGAGCATAAACCCATCCCCATGTTTCTGACAACGGTAGGGAACAGTTCTGATGAGTAGATGTATATGGTAGCGGCGTCTATGGACATAAAGCTGACGCCTAGGGTGCCCAGGGTGAAGACGACCCAGAAGTTGTCACCGACGGCGCCGAGGGTCAGGATGCAGAGGCCTCCGAGCGCGAAGGCTGTGATGGTGGTGGCTTTTCTGCCAAACGTTCGCACACAGCAAATGGAGAGCAGGTTGGCGGGTATCTGTAAAAAATAATGCATTACGAAAAAAGTCAGAAGAGCTTTTTTTTGTTGAAAGTTATTAAAATGATAATTGATATCTAATAATAATTTCAAGAAATATAATTCAGGGAAAAATAGAAGGAAGATGAGGTAGAGGAAGACCTAGAACAACTTGGTGTGATAATATCAGGTACCAGACCGGTATTAAGGTCATCAGCACTCTCAGCAGAGTGGCAAAAAATAGAGAAGACTTTCGTATGATGATCGCCGACATCCGTTAGGATATGGCACCGCAAGAAGAAGAATAATTTCAAAAAATGAAATAAAATGGTTGGTTGGAAACTCATACCTAGCTATGCAATAATTTCAGTCGGCAACAAAAAGTACTGTCGAAAAGTCGATCCCTAACAGTGATTTATCTACGTGTGGCTTTTTTGCGTCATCATAGTCAAATAAAAATTGACCTATTTTCACCAGGGCCACCAATGTCATAATTTGGATACGTCATCGCCAAATGTTATAACATCGGCTCTCCATACACCTCGGTAAAACCCTGACAATCTGTACTATTAAATTCAGTAAAGTTTGTTAACGTTTTTGTAGATACTTAGTTAAGATAGAAAGAAATAATTGCAGGAAACTCCCAGTATGTATTTACTTACGTCTTAGTAGATAATAATGTTAAAGATAAGTACATTTAGCTTTACTATTTCTACTAAACCTACAGACTTGCATCTATTCCAATCCGTTTCTTCGTCATGTCATGACCAGGAGAATACCTCACTCTGCGTTTTATGTAGGTACCTGTACTGCAGCAGCAGCGGCCACGCTCACGTAGGGATTGGAACTGGTCTGGCTGATGTACTGGTTGACGCCGTAGAAGGTGGTGCCGGTGATCGTCCATATAGCCACGGAGCACACCGTCTTCAGCCACAGCTGTGGCCGGAACAGGTCCCCGTAGTGGACCTTCGGCGCCTCGCGGGTCACGAGCTCGTGGGAGATCTTCTTGAGTGTCTCCTCGATCTTCTCCGTTGGCATTTTGTTCCTGGAATACGATAGATTCCGAGGTTAATGTTATACTCAAGCTGGCGAAACTAATCTGTAGAGAAATAATCTGTTTCGCGTAAGGAGGATAATTTTATTGAACGGAGAGTCAGAGCTTTTACATCGCTTTTTTTTTTTTTTTTTATACTACGACGGTGGCAAACAAGCATGCGGCCCGCCTGATGTTAAGCAGTTACCGCCGCCTATGAACGCTTGCAACGCCAGGAGCATCACGCGCGCGTTGCCGACCCTTTAAGAACCTATTTACTCCCCTCTTGAAGAACCGCATACTGTAGCCCCCGGGGAAATTCGCTTGTGCGTATGCGTTCATGAATCATACTTATGAATACAAACGTAGTGTGGGTACTTATAATTCTTTATATGCGTCACGTTAATGAAAAACGGATATTTTAATTTTTAAACAAAAACGTAAAATACTAACATGATAGCAGCTTTCTTCACGATAGCCGTCGCTTCGTCCAGTCTGCCCACGCTGAGCAACCACCTGGGAGACTCCGTCATGGTCAGAAAGTAACTCAAGTATATCAGCTGAGGAATAGCCAGTGCTAGGCTATACGTCTGCCAGGTCCTAAAGTAGTATGCGAACAGGGGGATCGTCAAATGACCTAACATGAAAGGGATGTGGAACAAGCAGCCAAAAGCCTCTCTATACTTGGGTCCGATTGCTTCCATAACAATGACGAACGAGATGACCATGGTCCCAGCCGTGAAGAACCCGACGAGGAAGCGGTAGATGGTGAAAACGAGGTAGCTGCGGGCGAAAGGTATGCAGAACCCGAAAGAAATGAGCCCTGCAATTGAAAAGAGGAATGTGACGCGACGGCCGTATCTGAAAGAAAATTACAAATTTTATAATATTGAGTTATTAAGTTTGCCATTTTGCCATTGGACTCATAAAGGTGGTTATCATATGTACGAGTATACACCGTGCGATTCAGGGCAACCCGAGCCCGTGAACCTACTACCCCATTCGCGATAATCATATTACACTTGGGGTTTCCTCTTGGCACTAGTGTAGTCAGTGGGGGTTAGAGAAAAACTCAGCAACTGCGGTATCGGAAGTCCATTCTTCATGGTGACACTACAGTTTCATAAGATTCCATTGAATAATATATTTATAATTTGTATTGTAAGTACACATAAACATAAAAAAACGGGAATAAAATTGCACCGTCAGCGGTTTCTTTTCTTGTTTGTTTACTCTGCTGAGGATGATAGTGATACTGAACTATCAACTCTTTAACAGAAGCCCAAAAATGATTTGACTCACCTGTCAGAGAGGAATCCAAAGACGATGCTTCCAATGAGGATCCCAAGCTGCAGCATCATCTGCGTGAAGCTGGCCTGCCACGACCGCTCGCACACCAGATCCCACTCCGAAACGATGGTGTTCTCCATAGGACTGGTATCATAGGCATACTTCAAGCATTCGGTGTAACAGGTTCCATTGGCAATGGCCCCCGTGTAGTTATCTGGAAACTCTTCACACCAAAAAGTCATTTTCGGTGTGAGGAACAGGATCGCCATCTGCACCCACCCCGAGGATAGCTTGATGAGGAACACTGATAGAAAGATTATTAGCTGCCATTTCCCGAAGTGGCCTAAGAGTTGTGAGAATGTGTCTTCCTGGACTTGGTCTGGAGCGGGGTCTGATACTCGTTGCACCATCTTTATGAATGGTATGCTCCTCTGCTTGATTTCTGATTCATATGAATCCTATTTTTTGGCTTGAAACTGTTAAAATTAGCTTTTTTATTCTTGACTGGAGATTTGAACTACCTTCTCGTTTCATCAATGATCATAATTAAGTTTCCTTCTTTGGGTTTATTTCATTGCACTTTGGTCATTTATTATTTGACTTAATGTCTTAAACGATATCAACGCTTAATGTAGGTGTATTAACTCCTCATCTCAACATCTTGGCTTATCTTCCACGCGTTTTATCTGCGGGCATCAAATGGATTTAACTACTCTTTTTATCTTACATTTTATTGTTATATTTTGTTTGCACTACTGTCGCGCACTTGAGATAAGGCCAAGGCTACATTTTGTGTCAAGTCTGTTTTTCACTCTGACCTTTGCCAAAACGGATCCAAAATTAATGATGTCAGCACAGGTCAGACCTGTTTATTATATGCGCAATTTAAAAATACTATTAGTGCCTTGTGTCAACGCGTTATTGTATTCTAATTATAGGAAGTGGCATTAGGCAGTAGCATCGAGACATCGGACAGGGTACACCGGAAGAAATTAGGCGAAATCATGTTTAGACCAGCCAAATAAACGATTTATATATAAGCTGGAGAATTGCATGGCCCATTTATGAATGAATTCAATTATAAAATAAATGGGCCATGCATTTGTGAAGCCCATAAATAGTACATGGGATGGGACTAGCCGCTTTTGCTAAGATACTACTCGTAGTGGATTTGTGAGATGCACTACACGGGAGGTATATATGCATTATTTATTATTGACGTGAAATTTCGATAATCACACTTAACAAGTAACGAATACTAGAAAAACTATCGCAAAAACCCATTCTACTTATTTTGATAAGACAAAAAGCCATTATACTTATTTGACAAGACAATGCATGTATGTTGTGTCACATCCACACCTTTTGCATGATTAGTTTCCTTTTTAGATATAAAAAAATATTAATTCATTAAAAGGGTTACACGGGTTTGAGAGCTAACGGTGCCTCAGACGAACAAACAATATAGAGTATTATATGAGAGCTTATAATAGTAGGGGTTCTTTTGCTATGTGGGAGAAAATATAGAAATGTTTGTTGTAAGTATTTATTTTCTGCGTATTCAGAGGTAAGATGTCATCAAGACTGCAAATACGATATGACTTATTGAATTACTTAATAGATCGTTGTGTAGTATTCTTATCATCTCGTCAATGTGAAGCACTGTACGGTACTAAATGATAAGCATTTATTATGCTATATCCGCTATCATTGCGGCAATAACTAAGTTTTACCGGTGGTTTTACCTATTATTCCGAGAGTTACGTGTTGTTAATGTAAGTTTATACTGTTCTAGCTGGGCCTCGCGGTGTTACCCGCTCATCCCATGGGCACACTACATTTTATCGGGATAAAAAGTAGCCTGTAGCCTAGTTCTAACCGTTTGAGCGAAGAGAAGTAACAAACACTCTCACAAGATGAGTGTGCTATGGTGTGATAATAACATTAGTGTGACTATGAATATCGCCTTTATTCATTTTTAATCATAAGTTAGGTAGGTTTATTTACATTAACTTTATATAAAATGTAAAACACGATATAAAAATTACAAAATATGTTCACACTAGCTGTGCCCCGCGGTGTTACCCGCTCATCCCACGGGAACACTAAATTTATTCGGGATGAAAAGTATCCTATGTCCTTTCCCTGATCTCAAACTATCTCCATACCAAATTTCATCTAAGTCGGTTCAGCGGTTTTAGCGTGAAGAGGTAACAGACAGACACACTTTCGCATTTATAATATTATAGTAGGTATGGATTACAAAAAAAAAAACAACCTTTGGTGCCACTGGCAGCGGGGAAGGACTGAGGAGAGAAACCACTGATATATATATCCATCATTAAGATATTTAAGATTATCGTTGTGCCGATGGCTTAGGTCGAAACTTTGGACGTCAATTTCAGTGGCATAGAAGCGTTTTCAGCAGGCTGAAAAGTCATTTCGGGCCCTTTCAGGAGTAGCTCTATCACATGTAAGAAGATTAAAATTTTAACAGTAACTTGTCGTCGTTTTCAGGCTTCTGAATTGTGATGATTGATTTGGTGGTGTACAAACTTATAGAAAATCAAGCTTTTTGAATGTAGTTTGATATTTTCTTTGTAATCCCCCAATTATTACAAATGTATGAAAGAACACAGTTTTTACGGCTGATCGTGACCGTGGAAATGCGTAGGTCAGTTCTGTTCGAGGTAAGGAAAGAAATGTTCTATCAATTGTATTTCTAGGTGATAAATCACTAAGAAGAATGATGTGTAGGTACTTATCATGGTAAAATTAGATAAGATTTACTTTACAAATATCGCAATACATTAAAGTTACATTAAATCTGTTTATATATAAAACTGATGAAAGAAAATTAGAAATTGATCTGATGACCAAATTATAAAATGTTCCCTATATTGTTTTTTTATTCTTACAAACACCTCGTTGCCCTTAATAAGGATACGATTAAATCTTTTAAATATAGTAGTTACCTAATATGACTTTTAATTAGGTCCGAATTTCGAATGGATAAGGTTTTTTTCGTCTTACTTACCTACTAAACACCTTTTTGAGTATTACTTGTTTGTTACGTACACTATTAAATTTAATGACACAGACAAATCACAAACATATTTTAACAGAGTAATATATTTTTAAAATAATGACACAAAGGTGAATTAAGAAAGAATAATTGAATTTGAATTGAAATTGAAATCGAGTAATATTTTCCAAAACTAAATTCTAAGTCACATTACAGATTCATCTCACGCCTAAATAAATACGAAAACTAGAGATGCGCATGCGCGCGTTATCTGCGCGCGCGACGGTGAATGAGCGTCACGTCACGTGTGGCTCTTAGTTGATATCGAGGGACAGGTAATTTATTTACACTATAAACTATGTAAGGTTATGTATTATTGCTTCTGTGTTTAATTTGTAAAAATTTTGGTGTGCTACCTATAAAGCATTTTTGTATTGTATTGTATTGTGTCATTTTGACGCATTCATTTTCTTTCTTTCCTGACACCATAGGAAGCCGTTCCTTTCGCTGTAAGGGACAGTGAAAGTTCCTATTATTATAATGACTTGTTCACAAAATATAACGGTCTTCAACGAGAAGAAATAGTATTTCCGAAACCAACTGAATGAGTTGCTAAAAAAACTTCTATATCGTCATGGATGGCCTGTAATATTCGAGTACTCTTGATTCTTAATTCTTCTCTCTTCAAGCCGAAACTCAACAATATATTGTGGCGTACGAATTTACGTCCAAATTTGTCCTTCTGATCCTTTGAAGCCAGTTCTTATTGTAAGTATCATGATTCGGTGTTCTTTTCCTTGTAGTCAATTGACTAGGTATATACTACTAGGTTGCACGTAAATAAAAGTAAGTACTCGCTTCAATTACGGTACAACCCTGTTTTTAGGGTTCCGTAGCCAAATGGCAAAAAAACGGAACCCTTATAGATTCGTCATGTCTGTCTGTCCGTCTGTCCGTCTGTCCATCTGTCCGTCTGTCTGTCCGTCTGTCCGTCCGTATGTCACAGCCATTTTTTTTCCGAAACTATAAGAGCTATACTGTTGAAACTTGGTAGGTAGATGTATTCTGTGAACCGCATTAAGATTTTGATGTAAAAATAAAATAATAATAATAAATATTGGGGGCTCCCCATACTTAGAACTGAAACTCAAAAAAATTTTTTTATCAAACACATACGTGTGGGGTATCTATGGATAGGTCTTCAAAAATGATATCGAGGTTTTTAAAATATTTTTTTTCTAAACCGAATAGTTTGCGTGACAGACGCTTCCAAAGTGGAAAAAAGTAGGACCCCCCCTCTAACTTCTAAAATAAGAAAATGAAAAATCTAAAAAAAACATATGATGTACATTACTATAAAAACTACCCACGAAAATTGTTTTGAACGAGATCTAGTAAGTAGTTTTTTTTTAATACCTAACTTTGCACCTAATTTATATGGGGCGCTATACATACCAGGTTTAAACTTAACTTAACGACTTAGGGATGGAAAGTGTTTGTACGGAACCCTCGGTGCGCGAGTCCGACTCGCACTTGGCCGGTTTTTTTTTTCGGTTTATGTCAGAAGAAGAATAAATTAATAAAATGCGTTATAAAATTATCATATCCGTTTAGTAGTTTTGATGTGATGTGACACAGGTGCAATGCGCACCTTTTTTATCCTTATTGTCATTGAAACAAGATTGGAACGAACGTAAGAGGCACGTGTTTAAATTTCCTTGGCTGTACATACATAATGTAACTAGGTATGTACCTATGTTAAGTTAAGATTTATCCGAGACGGCGCGCAGCGCGGTCATCAGCGGGCAGTTGGTTGCTTTTATCACGCGATAAATAGGTGACAAAGCATCCGTCACGTATTGACAAAATGCGAGTGTGAGTGACAGATGCTTTGTCACTTATTTATCACGTGATAAATGCAACCATCATAGGCTCCCAGTGTTCAACAAGATCGGTAAGGAAACTGGATAATATAGTTGAACGTCTCATCTTAGTAACGTAAATACTGATAAAATGCATTTTCTCAAACATGCAATGAAATATCGTCGTAACGTGCGTTAAAACAGGGTTCGAAGTGTCAAGTTTCGGGCGGAACAATTCGACGGAACTGTAAAGGAATTTCATACAAAATTGAAGGCCTAGGCCGGGAAGTAATTTGTTTTTAATTTTAATGTAAACATGGCGTCTGTGTTTATGAACAGCTGATATAATTTTTTTTTCTAGTGGCTACCCATTCAGCCATCGGACCAGCAATATCCGCGTTAATGCCTAGTACACACGAACTGATATAAGGAATACAAATCTGTATGATTCAATGTGTTGATGAATAAATTCAAAATACTGTCTGTACGTAAGTCACCAGAGACCATAGACAATATTAAAAATCCTCTGCCGATATTTTATTTATTATAGAAATTAAGATTCTTATTATCAGGTTGTGTATAATGGCCCTAACATTCGAGCACTACACACGTGGAAGATTAATTAAAGAAAAAAAATATAGAGGGATTGGAAGGAAACTAAAAATACTTTTTTTAAACATGGCGTCTGTGTTCATGAACTGGCTGAACAGCAAAATTATGTTTTTTTGAGTGGTGTATTATTTTATTTCATTGCATATGTTTGAGAAAAGCACTATACATGCCTTAGCCGTGAAAAGGGCTTGCCGGCTTCGTATCACTAGACGGCCTCCCTTACGGTCGGCCGTCTATACCTACTCACCCGGCAAGTCCTTATTTCCCGGCGTCTGCAGTAATGTACTATTGTATTAGATGTATCTGTAATGAAGCCTAGAAGTTTTTGCCCTGCAACCGGCCTTCGTATATTCCAAGCCGGTATGTATGGGTCGCCAAGAAAAGTGGGATAAGGATAACTTGTCTGTTTTCCTGCCTCTCTCGCTGCCTGCGAGCTGGTGGGTAAGGTACTTGTGCCATGCACTTACAAGGGCAAGTGGTATGATAGGTCGGTTTATACGCACAGTAAATAATTAAAATAATTTAAAAGCTAAATGGATAAATTAAAAGAATTTTACCAGCCATATTAAGTAGGTACGCTGTGATCAATCAAATTCGGCTGCTATACTATTTACCAATTTTATTAGGTACAACCGACGGACTCATAGATAGATAGATTTTTTATTTATACTAACACATCGTTAAGACACGCAGTCATAACTTACAATTAGCCAGAGCCAATAATTATTATTTAAAGATTAGTCTAAATTTAATTCAGCATTCTTTTTTTACATCAGTACATAGTGTAAAACAAAGTTGCTTCTGTCTGTCCCTATGTATGCTTAGATACTTAAAACTACGCAACGGACTTTGATGCGGTTTATATGTATAATACATGCATAATTTATCAGCATTGCACCCGTGCGAAGCCGGGGCGGGCCGCCAGTTTGGTATAAGTACAAAACCAATAAGTCTATAAGTATAGTGGTACAAACAATAAAGACAAAAAATAAAAAACTGTAATTAATGATGATACAATCTCAATAACAATTAGCATCCGTAAACTCATTTCTTGAGTAATAAATAAGCCTTAGTGGATAACATTTTGAGTTTATGGGTGAACGCCCACTCACGCTCAGTTGGTGAAGCCCTAATTTCTTCAGGTGGTTATGGCATAAGGCCCATTAAGGATCGAAAACCGTTGGCATAAATGGTTTAACCTATAAACCGAAGCTCATGGTAAATTGGTGATTGATTGTTTTAGAATGGTTGCCAGTTCGACTCCCGGCGAGGACACGGCCTCATGGTAAAATGTTATTAAATAATTATACCACACATTTCGTAATAGTTACTTGTTACGATGTAGGAAATTTTAATGTAAAACGAATAAATAGGCAGTTTTGAGGTCACTAACGTTACCCCCAAGTTAAAGTTTGTTTTGCTTGATTGTTCCAGTGCCGTATTTAGTCTAGGGGCCCCAGTCTCAGAAGTAGGAAATGCACCATACTTATGTTCTACTTATTTATCACTTAAAATACTACTACTTACTATTAAATTTAATTCGCGGAAAAGCGTTTTGAGATAGGGGAGGGGCCCCAAATGCCAAGTGCCTGGCCCTCTAACCCCGGGCCTGGATATTTCTATACCTAACTGAGTTTTGGCGTTATAATAATTTCCTATTACTAGTTTCAAAACTTAGTCCGGAAAATGTAATAAATAAAAGTAAAAGTTGATATTAGTACTCTATAAAAACGTGAACGTGATTTGATACTAAGGACCGACAGTATTGCTGTAGGCGTCAAATCATTTGTGCACCAAAATCCCCGGGATATGTTCTTAACAATAGTACACATAACGCCTAAGCACTACGGTATTTGTGATTGTCACTTATTTTAACGAAATAATTTAAACTTTATAAATTTACAAATTTTGATTTTCGGCCTTTGATACGTTAAAGTTTCCGTATTTACGAAGGCTTAAAAACGCCTGTAAGAAACATAACCGAGTGATCGCTGAATCATTTCATAAACACCATGCTATTTTTTATTAACAGGAGTCAAACCAACAAAAAATAATAATAGTTGAATTGAAAGGCATGTTTTGTACTTACAACTCAATTGTTTGTCTAAATCTCATGAAGAACATGGTTATCAGGGTTTTCAAAAGGAATTCGTTCCGCTTTAGCAATCAAGTCATATAATACATTACCAGACTATCCAATTTTTCAACAAACTGAAAACAGTAAAGAACAGTTGCATTTTTAATGTAAAACTCAAAGATCTTCTATTGAAAAAGTGTTATTATTCTGTGTTTGACTTCATTAATTGTTGTAGTATTTAATCAAATTTTTATTATACGCTTATTTAGACATTATTACGATCACTATATGAGGCTGACATGTACGAGTAACTATTCTATTCATTAACCAACTGTGCCATTACATAACATTGTTATTATACTTTTTTTCACATTTGACATAGTTTTGGCGCCCATCACGTAGGGCCGGCCGGATCTTCATCGTGCATTATGATTCTACGCTGACAAAATGTCTGCGCGCGCGCATTTACTTTACATATATCTGCTAATCAGATTGCCAGATTTGTGTCATTACCACTTAAATGTAGGTAGAGACAATGATTAAAATTTACGTAAATACGGGACTACACGCGTGTTGACTTTGAAATTAGTTCATCTGTAGGTACCTAATTAAATACTTAAAGTATATATTCATAGGCAATAAGTTATTATCCATTTATTTTTTTATTTGCAAGTTGAAACAAACACGAATCTCGATCAAGTAAACTTTCCAAAAAAAAACATTAGGTTCCTACCTTTCAAATTATCACTAAACCAAAAAAAAATATCATGCGTTTAGGAGCTACAACGGCACAGATAGACAAAAACCAGATTAATTTATAATATTTGTTCGTGGGGGGGTTATAATGTACTGGCTACATACCTAAACTTAACTAGTAACGAAGCCATGACCATCTTTGCACTAACTAAACACTTCTAATCACTCGCACGTTAATAAACTCCTTAAAATGTCCTACTATATTGCCACAGACAGTCCGTATGCGCGTGCGCACAAGCAACCACTGCAGGTGGCTGGTAATCGTACGCAGAATATTTATAATGATAGAGATTTGTGTTTAGGCATAGTGCAAACGAGTAAAGGTGAGGACACATCGAGAATGGGACCACTACGGAGAAAAATATATTTATGACTAACTATTTTTTGGGGTACCGTACCACATGTCGATCCGTCTGTCTGTCACCAGGCTGTATCTCATGAACCGTGATTGCTAGACAGTTGAAATTTTCACAGACGATGTATTTCTGTTGCCGTTATAACAAAAATACTAAAAACAGAATAAAAAATATTTAAGTGGGGCTCCCAGCATACAAAAAACGTGATCTTTTGCCGTTTTTTCCTCGATACTATTACCAGGCTGCATCTCATGAACCGTGATAGCTAGACAGTTAAAATGTTCACAGATGATGTACATTTCTGTTGCCGCTACAACAATTACTAAAAACAGAATAAAATAAATTTTTAAGAAAAATATAGTCCTCTTAAAAAAATACATATTTGGAGAACCCGTTTGCGTTAACTTTGCACCTTAGTTGTATCCGGAACCATGCGTACCAGGTGCCAACTTAACTTAACCCGGCCTGTTAAGATGGGATAAGTATTTGTACGGAGCCCTCGTGCACGAATCGGACTCGCACTTGGCCGGTTTTTACAGTAATTCAATCTAAGTTATTATTTTATTAGACACGAACAATTAACGAATAGACTGTTTGAAACAAATGGGGCTTCGTGTATTTGTGGAATTTTTTGGCTTACCTACAGTTTGCAGGCTCAATATTACAGGCCCTACTTTTAAAAATAAACAATTGACACGGAGGATTAATTTATCTTTGTGTCACCATCACCACCTTGGTCTCTCTAAAGTAGAAAAGTCAAGGTGGGTTTGTTTATAGTTTTTTAAACTAGCCAACAAACTTTGTTTAGAATTACCCAATATTCGTAATTCTGATTCATCCTTCTACCGATATTTAAAATCATAACTATTTGTTTAATTATTGTATTAAGCGGTTTACACTCACGTGAAATTGTCAGGAACGGCCCGACATGTTTCGAACTCGTATGGAGCTCTTCATCAGGGACGGCTACCAATAACTATTTGTTATTTATCTATAAAAAACAAAAGGGATGTTAATTGTCTGGACTTCGTTGTGTACCTGTTTGTTTTTTTTTGTATATTTTTAGCATCTAAGTAGCTAGTTGTAAGCAGGTCCCCACTGAAAACCAGTGCTGTGGCATCATGCTGAGTGGGGTCCTATTCAACGTGAATTGTTTATGCTAGTTTTCTTTCTATATAACTGTTACCTATACGTTAAATAAAATGTATTTCCTTTCTTTCTTTCAGAAAGCAGTTCATAATAGTAGTTTTTGATACAAGTGTGGAAAGTATGTCATTTTGAACGAGTCCCGAGGAGTCTTGGCCTGAGCCGCAAGGCGAGGGTCAAGACTCGGGACGAGTTAAAATGACACTTCCACACGTGTACCAAACAACGTTTTTTAATACATTTGCGAAAAATTGCAATAATACAAATTTAAAACAGTAATTGAAAGGGGCAATTATATTTATTTCTGTCTGATAAAAATTAAGAGTAATACCTACAATTTTTAGAGTAATTGTGAAGGGTCGCATTTAAGGCCTTTGCTGGTAAGTTTAAAGTTTTATTCAAGTTGTTAATAATTCTATTTTTCTCGTTTCCAGCCAATAAAATGTTCATAGACGGCAATGTAATTTCTCTTTCGATTTTGCGGGTAAAATACTCTTACTTGCAATTTTTGCCTTGGCTCGCTATATAGGGCGGTGTTAAATCTATTCTGATAACATCAGAATCCATCATTTTCTATCAAAAACTCTTATTTTATAAATCTTACGTGTCATTTACATATAATTAAAACAATACTGAATGAAAATGAAAGTTTTACTTTTAATTGTAATATTTTTTTTTAAGATGGCGTCGGCTGTCATCATTCAGCCAAATCAAAAGAAGTAGTTTTAATATTTCAGAAGAGATATGATAATGTTACACAGTAATTTAATTGATTCGAAACAATAAAAATCGTGAATCTGTTTTTAGTTCTTTACATTTCATATAATTGTAAATAAATATATTATTTTATACATAAAAATAGCGATTATTCATAATTATTATGAATTTATAAAGCAGCGCGTGGGTCACGCTTAATACTGTATTTTCTAATCTGTGACAATACTTTCTTTTTAATTTTTTTAGGTCACGCATAATACTCATTTGCTCATTAAATAATAGTCACTCAGACAGATTATTAAAACCGCTTTTGTATATAATTTAATAGATAACCCTTTGATTGATCCAGTATGCAATTTAAATATTTTAAGCATAATTATAAGATATATACTTGCAATGCAATGACGTAATAAATAAAGTCGGAAAGTGATTGACCTTTTTTTGGATGTATGAGACATGACGTGTTAGTACAACAGAAAATTAAAAAAATTTGAAAAGTAATAAGCACTAGTTCGAAATAACCAACTTTTCGCACGATTTGCAGCTACGAAAAGTACCACTTTTTGAGCAACTGTATTAAAAAGTGTATTAGAGACCACTAAGGGCCATGTGAGTTTTTTATTTAAAAAATGTCTTAATGTGCAATTATATATTATGTTTGCCCATTAACTCGCTTGAATCTGATGGTATCTGTGATGTCCTTTGTTCAGAATCGTACTTGGTCGAAAATTCGACAGGCGAGGTCTTGTCAAAACTGCCAACCAGCGACAAACTGCCATATGTCGAATATTTTCACAGGTATTCAAAACCTTATGTGATTAAATTCTAAAGTTGACTCTACTATAAACGAGTTACACGAGATACGGGTTTGCGTCAGTTATGATTATATTTCACAACTGTTTAGAACATCGGTTCTCAAACTTACGAAACGAAAGCTAGTTCTCATTCTACAAATATGAGTAAATTACTAAAAAAAGTGCCCAATTTGTTCAAATGTATACGGTCTAGCTATCTGTCCCTGAGTTTATATATGTGTAGAGAAGAGCAAAAATAACGGATAACTATTGTACCTATACTGGTAAATCGCCCATAAAAACTGGAAATTATAAGCATAAATCCAATGACAAAGAAAAAAATAGTATCACCATAAAAGCAATTATATATAAAAACGAATTTTACTGTTTCAGTTGAAACTAATTTCATTAATTTATTATCTTCTTCAATTTAAGAGCTGCGCTCTTGTCGGTGTACAGTCGCACTCAGACATATCGTAGCATTTAAGGTATTCATAAATATCTGAACACGACTCTTATTGACTGGGCGTTACAGTACATGTTCACATATTTGTGAACGCCTTATATGCTGCGATATATCTGATGGCGACTGTACCAATCGCCAGCCGTTTCTTTCTTTATTATCACTCAACTTAAAATCATTCTTGTTATTTTATTATCTTGCAGATCTGAAGAACCCAACTGCTCCGTACAATATTTTGAGAACCATTCGTTTAGTTAGACTATCGATAAAATACTACCATCGTTTTGCAACAGTGGCATGGTCACGAAGTATCGACATATTTTTGCTGGTCAATAACTCGTGAGAGTGATATTGAACCCTATGATTATACTTGAATGGTTTAGGATGATTTTGTTTTGGTTTTTGTAGCTGTAAGCTTAACGTGGGTGTTCTTAAGCTGTGACAGTACAAATGCAAAGAAAATGCCACCTTTTTTTGCTGAATGAAAGTTGACTTTGCGTAAATGGTGAGTGTCGTTCGAGAATCCGGTGTTAGGAAGGAAAAAGTGGAAGTAGTGCGGGGCAGACGTCAATATCTATATTTGATGCATGTTCGTCTACATTTTTTATGTCAAGATGAACAAGAACTACGAGGTAATGTTTCAACTCAAATACCTCCGAGTAAATATTATATTTACTTACAGGAATACCTTATCTGTTTCCCCTTGTTTCGCCGACAAACGATTCATCGATTATCTCATTCCATCGAATTGACATTTTATCGCCAATTTTCTCCAGTAAGGTATTTTATTATAAATATTATTTGTCCAAATTTATTACAATTTAAGAGAAAAAAGGTTTCTGAAGAAAACAGTCGAAAAACATTTTTTATCCTAATTCTTCAAATGATTTGAAAAATAAAGACTAATTTCGTATAATTATTAATATTTATATTATACATATATTGTTATTGTTTTCATAACACGTAATTATAATTGTGATTTGATATTTAAAATATTGTGCAATTTGCATTGTATAACTTGAGAACCGAACTGTCACTCATAGCTTTTAGTGCCCATGCTCACCCCCAATTTGGCCAGAAGACTTAACACTCATTCTGATGTCTGATGTTTAAAGGGTTCCACAACTTCCGTGGTCGGTAGACAGAAAAAAAAATCTCTGTCGAAGTTTGTTTATGTAAAGCACTGTAGCCCATTTCAGTCGAAATCATCATGCTATTACTTTGAATATACTTCCTACTATTGGATGCTTACTGAAAGGAGCTACATTCAGACTCAGTGTTCAGGTTGGCACTATCTAAACTTATGGGAGTGAGGCCTCGTTAAGTGAATCACATACATCAATGACAACTACATACTTATTATAGGCACAATACAAAAATTGGTCAGATGCCGACTCACTCACATGGGTTTAGCAAGGGGCGGTAATAAATAAAAATTAAGCAAGAAAACCAAATTCAGTTCTCACTTGTATATATATTTTCAAAGTTTTCACTTACTTCACTTAATTAATACACAGCGTTTGTTCACACTCTCACTCTTCGAATCCTAAAGATGAACTGCCGTGAATGGCGACATGAGAAGTTTTATATTGACAATCAACTAGCATAAAATGGCGCCAACCGGAAGTTCATCTTCAGTTGTTTTGTTAAAACAAATCCAAAATAGATCTGGTTCCTGATTGCTATTGCGAAATTCATGATACTTAATAAGGTTAATTGTACAGTTGTTAACATTTATATGCATACTTTCAATTAGCAAAATTACAAATGAAGCAATATATACATCCTAGAGAGATCCCCCTAGATGTTTAAAACTTAAAGCTGCTCATAAAAATTGGTATTTAGTATAGTTATACGAGTATTATGATTTATGATCAGTACATCAGTTAATTACCCACGATGAAACTATAGACCAAGCGAAATTGGTAGAATATTTAGTCACATCACTAGTATTGGCCAACATGTCAAAACATCAATAGTGTTGCGACACGCTCGTTAATCGGTATCGATGTTGTGAAAGCTGCCAAGGTCAATGCGAAGCTTTGTTAGCTTTATTTGTTTTAATTGATTTAATGATATTATGATGGCGGCGAATAATGTCTAACAATGTAAACACTCAATCGTGGTTATGGTATGTATTTGATTCACTATAGTTTTCTGCAGACAAAAAACGGATTTCGTGAACTTGGAAAGTTTAAGTATTTGTTTATTTTCTCGATTCAAATTGAATCTTGATTAAGTACCAAGAACAATTAAAAACTGCTTTTTTGACAAAATCAAATAAAAAATCGAGAAAATTATTTTTTTCGCTTTTTTTTCGATTTTCCAAAATGTCTAAGAAAACCGGCCAAGTGCGAGTCGGACTCGCATACCAAAGGTTTAGTACAAACACTCTGGCCGGTTAAGTTAAGTTTGCACCTAGAAGGTATGTATGGCGCCGCATACAAATGAGGTGCAAAGTTAACGCAATCGATCACGTTTGTTGTATGGGAGCCTCACTTAAATATTTCATTTATTTTATTCTGTTTTCAGTGTTCGTTGTTATAGCGGCAACAGAAATACGTCACAGTCGTATTGAGCGAAAAGCGGCAAAAAAAAACTATTTTTGTATGGCAGCCCTAAATATTTATTTTATTTTGTTTTTTTAGTGTTTTTTGTTGCGTTTGTACAATGTTATTTTTGAATTTTTAAAACTGAATTGATGAAGTGGGTTTCGAATATAATATTGTGGTCTGCCCGTTTCCACGTACCTACCTATAAAATAAGAGTTTTACCGACTGACCGACAGTTTCACCAAAGGGTCTAGTGTGTTTCACAAGCGTGTATGTTCATCACATCATCTCATAAACCTACTAAACCAGGATATCCCATACACGGCGCGTTATATCACACAATCCTTATACATTTGTGTGACATCATGCCACTTTCGCCGCGGTTCTCATTCGGCGGCGGGATCTATTGGCGAAAACACCGCTTTTGTTTTATTTGTGTGTAAATAATTTATTTGGTGTTGTTCATATTCAGAGGTAAGTTGTTATTACAATATTTAAAAATAATACTTACTGGATTCCATTTGTCGGTATCAGTCGCGTTAGCGTTTAACAAAAACTCGGGGCAAGCCGGGATAGATTTCACTTATTTTGTCTTCAGTGGCAATAGAAAATGGTGCTTAATGTTTCTGAAGTTGGCAAGCCGGTGGAAACCGGGTGTTATGGACGCCACGCTACAAGTAGGCATACATTACATATTTGTTTATAAAAATAAATACCATCAACGAAAGTTAATTACTTGAATACTCGGTGAATCGGAAATGGTAAAATCAAAATCCTGGACAGGATTCCAAATTTTACTGCATTACAATAAATCCAGAGAAGTGTAGAAAGGCGCCAAACAGAGAAGAATGGCGATGACGTTCTCTTGTGTCAGAGGCCAAGATCCTTTGGGTCACTGAGCCAGACTAGTAAGTAAGTACAACAAATCCACACTAAAACTGATAACATAAAGTTTCAAATTCTTTTTTATTTACTAGTCAGGATGATGACAGGCATGATTATCTAAATGTTCTTTCTCAAGATGTTTAACATTGTTATCGACACGAAAAGTGTGTCAATGTTCATTTGTTTCGAATTCCTAATTTACGTGCACTATTTTGATTTTCTTTTGTCACACGGTTAGGTAATGGTTGCTTGCATTATGATTTCTGTACTGTTGCCTGTAAGGTATAATGTGGAGTGTGCAATGGCGAGTGTAGAGCGATGGGTTCTCATTGCAATTGTCGCTGTTAAATGGAGCGATAATTGTGTTTTGGGCACTTTGTTTTATCGGACTGCTCTGTAGAAAAGACATGTAACTTTAGATCGAGACACTTATTTTTTGAGTTTTTATATTACATTGTTGTACTCAGGTCATATTGTATGCACGTTGAACGTATGTGGTTGCTACTAATTTACAGTGTTTCAGGTCGTCATTAATAAGAGGAAAGTATAGTACGCACTCGTCCATACAAAAAGAGAAAACGTTTTTCCACCTTTAAATATTTTCCAATCTCCATCATTTTTTAGTATGTTATTGACACAGTGACAAACTAGGTTTGTAGGTTTTCCTTTTTTCAAAATTTGCTATAGATTCTAATTTAAAGGTAGCTGAAAAACCTAATTTTTGTGATTAAAACGTTGTTGAATGAAACCGTTTGTATTATAAAAACAATGCACTTTTAAAAAAAAAGCGAAACCTATAAACCTAGATTATATTATGCTGAAGCGATCGACATCAAAATCGAAGTGATTTGCTAAGATTTAGTTAGTGGAAAACGTTTTCTCCCGTAACGCAAATTTCATCAAAAATGTACCTATTCTCAGTCGCAAGCTGCAACGCTCTCTATCGCACGATTGCGGGTCGGGGGAGGAAGTAAAGTATCACGTATTTACAAGGATGTTAATGAAAAAGTAAAAAGGATCCTAACCCGCGTAATCGATATCTAAATCTGTTTCAAGAATTATGGGAGTAGAGTAGGAACTTCTACTAACACTAGTTGGGTTTCAAGAAAAAGATCGATCGGTTGATTATCATTATATTACAATTTAATTTAAAAAATCGGCCAAGTGTGAGCCACCCACGCACCGAGGATTCCGTACAAATTTTCACTTATGCCATCTTAACTGGCCTGGTTAAGTTTGCACCTGGTGCGTATGTCGCCGTATACAAATGAGGTGCAAACTTAACATAACCAGTTTCACCAAACATGATATTTGAAAAGGACTATATTTTTTATGATTATATTACAAATGTATAGTTTCAGGGTGAATTTCAACAAGCTCAAAATTTACCTAATTTTGGTGGCTTTTTTTTATTTTTAATGTTAGAGTCAAAATTATATACATATCAATAATACGAATAAAGTCATAACCAATATTGTGTAGTAATGGCCCTTTGTTATACATAATAGTTATAAAGTTATTATGATTGTAGTAATTTGCCTGCCACCAAAATTGCTTGTGCCCGCAAATATTTGATTTTATGGCCACCAAAATTGTACATCTACACCAAAATTAGTTACTTGTGCTAAAAATCAATATTTGTTAATGAAATTGCCTACTGGAAATTGAAAGAAAGTAAATGTTTTATTAATCATTTTAGTTATACCAAAATATCTATGAAAATACAATCACTAACTCGTTTATAAAACAACATATTTTTTTCTTTTCGAGGACTTCTTCTCTTGATTGTTTTTTTTGCGATTAGCCATCCTAAAAAATAAATAAATTATGAATAGCAAAAGTAATAATTTAGATTAATTGTTTGCATGTAATGTATCTAAACACTTTATTGTACACAATAGCAAGAAATACATTGCAAAAAAATATGCATGTACAAAAGCGAACCTATCCCTCTAAGGGATTTCTTCCAATTAACCTTCAAGTAAATCAGTATTAAACACAAGTAAATGGTAGACAAACCAAGCAACATGTACAATACGATAACTTTACAATAGTATAAATGAAAATGCAAAAACCAAATGAGAGAGAGATAGGCAAACAGTCAATGTAATACATATTACGTAATATCTATATAAATACATATAACATAAATATAATCATAATTATAACAAAAACAGCATCCTAATCAAGTAATCATTCGTTCGACAGCCACAATTTCTGTAACTTCCCTTTGAGTGATGCTACGAACTGCGTCTACCTTAGGGCGGGAGACAATTTATTCCATAATTTCACGGCGCGAACAGCAAAAAACACATCGTAAACATGAGATCTATGCAGTGGGATAGATAGATCCAGATTCGCACTTGACCGCAGGCGATGGCCACTACCATCCGCCATGCAAAAGAACTTCTCTGCAAGGTAAGGAGGAGAAGAAGGAATGAAAAGGACATTATACAAAAGACAAAGAACATAGTATCTGCGCTGAAGGATCGGAAGCCATTTAAGTTGAGCGCGGTATTGAGACACATGATCAAACTTGTGGAGAGCAAAGCAAAAGTGAGCGGGCAAGCATGATCTTCGTATGAAGAGGAAGGAAATTCTGCAGACACCTCAATGAATGAAGGGACGCGAAGTTTCCTACTGATCTCAGAAATAAGAGGTGCCCATGACAAAGTTTGATCCATGGTAATACCAAATTTGTTTACAGTAGAAGAGCAAGGTATAGGCGTACCATCAAAGAAAATAACTGGCTTAGCTTGATCTGAAAGCTTGGAATAAAATGTGGGCTTCCAACGACAATAGCCTGCGACGTCTTAAGACGAAGAATGTTTGATTGTTTGATGAATTGTTTGATGAAGAATGCTAAGTAGCATTCTTCATCAAACCAAAGGATCAAGCCCAAGCACGGATTGATTCGAGGTCTGAATTGATTTGTGAAACCAAGGAGCCAAAATCCTCAATGCTGGTCGCCGCATAAAGCTGCAAATCGTCTGCATAGAGATGGAACGAGGAGGAGAGTGACGTGGTGATTCCGATGGAGAGAGTATGCCCCCTTGGGGGACACCAGCAGACGGTTCACACCAGCTAAAAAATCGTTCATCAACTCGAACCCGCTGGGAACAGAGGTAATCACGAAACCAGGACAGTGAAGTTGAAGATATATTTAAAGTACTAAGTAAACTGAGAAGTATATCAAAATCAACAGTGTTAAAAGCACTACTAAAATCAAGGAGCACCAATATAGTCACTTTTCTATATTCTATATTCAGACGAATGTCGTCGGTGATCTTAACCAAAGCGGTGGTTGTGCTAAAGAATTAAACAAGTTAAGTCTATTTAGATGTGATGAGAGACGTCGATTTACAAAGGATTCAATGATTTTAGATAAGACGGGAGTAATGGACATATAGGACGATACTACGAAAAGTACGACGGATTAGGAGTTTTATAGGGGTTAAAATAGTAATATAGGAAAGGATAGGAGCTATAAAATCCGCTACCAGCATAATTTTTTTTTTTTTTTTTTATTTTTATTTTATTAAAAACACGTTTACATGACATTACAGTTTCTTAACTAATGCGCCATGAAACTTACATTATTAGTACAACATTATCATAGAAAAACCAACATAAACATAAAAAAAACAGCAACACAAACAAATAATAATAATAACAATTATCATCGATCATCCAATTCCTCACAAAATCTCAAACATTCAGTGCACACAACCGCCCATCGCCACGCAAACAAATCACACTCCGGTGCTGATGTCAGGAACGCATTGAGTAGCACAAGAGCACGAACAAGTGGGGAATTTTTGCGAGACACAGTACGCGCCGCCGGCGCCATCAAGAGATCGCGCTGCCGCGGTCTGAGAGCTATCCTAGGGACGTCAGGAACAAACAGTCGCACGAGGCGGCCTACAAGCTCAGGACAGTCGGACTTGCCGCGCAGGATTCGACATGCGGTAGTCAGCAAACAAAACTTTCGCCTAACCTCTAGTGAGTTGTAGCCGAGTGTTCCCAGAAGATATTTGGTTGGGTACATGAACGGGTAGTACCCATACATTTTTTTATATAAAAACCTGAGAAAGGCTTTTTGTACTTTTTCCAGTAGTAAAGCATATGTTGATTCGTATGGGAGCCACACAATCGACGAAGTTTCCAGCTTGCTTCTGACCAGGGCGTTATAGACTAGCTTGATCGCTAAAGGGTCATTAAAGTCACGCAAGTTACGAATGACAAAGCCTAGTCTTCGATAGCAGTCAGCTGCAAGTATCGATATGTGCTCATGAAATGTGAGACGCGTATCGAAGACCACACCAAGATCCTTAACTGAAGACACACGGCTTATGAGCTCAGACCCTAAAACATATTGCGCAAGTATTGGAGTACGCGCTCGACTGAAACTACAAACGCAACACTTGGCTGAGTTGAAAAGAAGCTTGTTATCCATACTCCACCGAAAGACCAAGTTGATATCATCCTGTAATGAATCCGAATCCGTTTTCGTCTCCACTCTGCGCACTAACTTTAAGTCATCAGCGTAGAGGAGGCATTGAGATGACCTGAGAACGGACTGAAGGTCATTTATCATAATTCCGAACAAAAAAGGTCCTAATATGGAGCCCTGACTAACACCAGATCGAGTATGATAGGGGGCCGAGACGAAGCATCCATGTCGGACATATTGCTGCCGATCACGTAGATAGCTTGCGAAGAAGGACAGTAGCCTGGGAGAGAAGCCAATTTGGTCCAGTTTCTCCAGCAACAAATCATTATCTACGCGATCGAAAGCTTTCCTGAAGTCAAAATAAATGACATCAACCTGGGCACCCCTATCAAGATGCTCAGAGATAATATCTATCAAGATAAGAAGGTTCGTGCTTACGGAGCGATTAGGTCTAAAACCATGTTGAGCATCACTTAAGAACGGCCTTACTTGTGCTGATAGGGTTCGGTGGAGTATGGATTCAAACAACTTGGCAAGCGTGGGAAGAACGGCTATGGGTCTGTAGTTTTCTACCGCAGAGGTGTCCCCTCCTTTTGGGATCGGCCTTACTCTGGACACCTTCCAGCGACGAGGGTAAACTCCAGATTTCAGTGCCAAGTTGAAAATATAATGTATAGGGATTTTTAAACTATCGGCACATCCTTTTACAATATATGCCGGTATATTGTCTGGTCCTACCGAGCAGTTGGACTTTAGTAGCTTTATTGCTGCCTCAACCTCACACATCGATACTGACTCAATATCGATGTGATTAGCATTAGCATCACGGCGTCTATCTCCAGTCCCTGGCTTCTTCGGATCTAGGCACGGAACATCAGACAAGAACACCCCCGAGAAGTAATCGGCAAATGCGTTAGCTGCCTCACCTCCTCTAAATTTCTTCCCGTCAGACGTCACACTAGAGACAAACCCACCCTTTGACTTAAGACTATCAAGGTATTGCCAAAATTCTCGAGGATTGTCTTTAATCTTACTCTGAGTTCGATCAAGGTAGCTGGAGTAAGCAGACGCTATACGTTTCTTTACCGCAGATCTCAGTTTCGAAAACTCATCATACACTTTTTTGTTCTGTGTAGCTTTCCATTTCCGATGAAGTTCACTTTTCCGTTTTAGGTCATTAATAATATCTAACCTAAGATTACCCTCACCGACAGTTTGTTATATTAGATGTATTTTGTTTATTCTTGACTTCAAATAAATTCACCGAGTCAAAAGTTTTGGAAATGCGAAAAAGACGATAAAAAATGTGAAATGATATACAAAATTAACAATTCTGGTGGCATCAAGCAATTTTGGTGACTTTCAAATTACCAAAAAAACCACCAAAATTAGAAACAGTGATTAAATAATATTTTAAAAATATACGTATTATTTACTTCCAATTTAACTTTATATTTTAAAAAGGAAACCTTTAACACGTCTTGCACACAATTCCCACACACTCAATTATTGCTAAGGCACTAGAAACATATACCACAAAAATTGTGTCAAAAAGTATTTCTAGTCACCATTGAATGCTAGTCACTGAAAATCAGCGTCATGAAGTGAGTATTTCTTACGTCATGACATTAAGCTGAGTGACGACCTTTTTAGCATTAATTTAATCTACACATAAGAATTACGCGTTAATCATGTTTATGTCTATATTATGCCAAATAAACTTATTTCTTTCTTTCTTTCTTCTCTAGTTGACTACGGAACCCTAGAAAGACATAGTAACTCCGATATCATGTAAACATTATAAGTAAGTAATAATAATTATGTACTTTCGTACACAATAACAAAGTCAAATAAAAAATGTTTTGTTTCGTAAATATCAGTAAGTAACTCATTATATAAATACCTTTGAAATACGTAAATAATATTACAATAAAAAATGTCAGTCAGTTACATCGGGAACAAACTGATTTATCAAAAATTTATTTAGCTTGTAGGTACATACTCGTTACTAATAATTACATAAAGAAATAAAATACTTCTTTATAATATCGGAATTTCAGTCGCACCACAACAATTCATTATCCGTAGGTACGCAAGAAAACAAAACAGTCCTCCTTTATTTATCGCAATATTTTGCTTGTCAATCCGATCGTCAAACTAGCCTAGCAGCAGTAGCAGCGGCGCGGTGTCATTGCTTCGGATGTGTGCGTGAGGCGATTTGTATGTGTTGTGCGCGATGCCGGGGGGTGTGAGCGCTCAGAGCGACAGCATGCGTTTTCGTAAATACCTATTTCGTTAGGATCGCGATGCTATACTGTAGTCTTAAGTCTAATATTAACAATGTTTCATAGGTATATCGAACTAAACAGTTCTATATAACTATTTCTGCACAGATGATCTGAAATGTAATAATATTTAAGAGGCCTTATTCCTTTTAAAATTTATTTTTTTCATATTATGACAAATATATTGATAATTTCCACCAAATTTTTGAAGTGAATAATACTTTTCCCTGAAATCTAGGTAGTAACATAGCTATTTCATGCTTTCATTGCGTGCAGTCGAAAATAAATTGAATAAACTAATTTTCCGCGTGAATTTTGTCAATTTCGAGTAGTTATTGAAACAAAAATTATCAATGAAAAATTCAAACTGTAGGTTTCACATATATACCAATAAATCCCAATAGCCCTGTTCTAGGTAGTAACATACAATAATATGTTAAGAAACAGGTTTGATCATAGAGAAAAATGTCTATAACAATCAGCATTTTAAAAGGAATAAGGCCTCTTAATTTAGATTACTATTTGGTACTGTCAGCATTACTATCTCGGTAGAAGGTACCGAAAAAAATATATAAGTATTTATTTTCATTCATATGCAGAATCCCGCCGAAGTGACATAGGTCTACAATTTAAACGTTTTATATAAAAATATATATATATGTCGGAGTGTCACCTCAGTGATACCATACTAACTACAATTTACCTGATTGTCAATCGGCGAATTAAATTATTACGCTATCTGTGTCGGTTGTTGATTGTATTTTTCGAAATACCGACACATTAAAATTACGTTGTAGCTTAGTTAAGTTAGAGCGCCATCTCTTGTCATCTGACTGTACTATTTGGAAGCGTCAAGCAGAGTGCTTGAGTGAGGTCGATACAGACGTGGCGAGGTACGGGTAGAGGGCGCTGGTGCATCGCCGCAGGTGGTCGGACTGGTCGGAAGGGAAAGTGGGGGAATGATTCATTCTTGATCGGACAGCCGAACCGTGCGCCACGCTGTATCGAACTCGCTGCGTTTCCATAATAAATCTGTGATTATCTTTGTAATCCTAATTAATTGTGAGTGTTACATGAGTGTAATTGCGGAATACATTACTGATTTACACGTCGTGACTTTTATTTTGGATTTTCCGCCATGTCTGACGGCAACGATATCGTGCCTCCGCCGGACCCGTCGACTCCTCTGAATCACCCTTCGTCATCAGAAGCTGGGATGAGAGTCAACGCCCCACATGAAGAGAATAACGAGATGAGGGAGAAAAGTTGTGATAACGACGTTCGTGTCTTAGACAGCGGTTTAAACGATGACAAATGGCGATTACTATTGGAGCAGCAGAACCGCAATTTTCAAGCGTTATTACAAGCTATGAAGGTGCCTTCTACGCCGATGACCGATGTTTTGCAAGTACATTTTCCGGATTTCGACCCGAGCAAAAATGATATCGATGCCCGCGCCTGGATAAACACCGCTGACATGTGCGTGACCGACCAGCAGCGACAAGGACCATCTTTAATGATAGCTTTAAGCCGCGCACTTAAAGGCGAGGCGTCAACCTGGCTGGCGTCCGTGTCGTTTCCGGGCATGACCTGGGGCGAATTTAAGGAACTTTTCGTAGCAAGGTATGATTGTCCCGAAACCTCTGCGTCTTTTCTTATTAACTTAAACAATAAAAAGCCAAAAGAAAACGAATGTTTGGCTGCATACGCCGCAACCCTCATGACGTCTATCATGTCACGTTGGAAAGGGCGTACCGTGGAAGAGATAGCAATTGCTACTGTCTTAGCTCATGTCTCGAAGTTTGAGCCACGCGTTCAGAGACTGTCATTTACCACCGATATTAAGACTCGAAGCGAACTTCAAAATGAACTGAGGGCGGTTTCGTTCATGAAGAGACATTTACCATCGAGCAACGAACGAGAAGGCCCCGAAGCAAAGAGGAGTCGTCCTGTTATGTCTAATACGACGCTCAAGTGCTTTAATTGCGGAAAAATGGGCCACAAGTCTATTAATTGTTACGCCAAGAGGGATTTGAAGCAAGATGACCAAACAAGGCCGAAAATTTTTCACGCAAACCAAAGTACGACCAATCCATCAAGTGGAAGAACTGATCACATCACGTGCTTTCAATGCCGAGGACAAGGCCACTACGCGTCCCACTGCCCGGAGCGGAACAGCAAGGAAGGAGGCATCGCCGGAGCAAGTTCTACCAAAGAAAAACGAGTCGACGTGTGCATCGTGAACGCTCCTGCTGGATCTTTACGTCACTCTGGTGAGCTGTTTTCGTATTATTACGATTCTGGAGCTGAATGCTCACTTATAAAGAAATCCATTGCGTGTAAATTTAGTGGTAAACGATCTTACGACAATGTTTCAATGACAGGTATAGGCCAGACATCTGTCACGTCGACGATACAGATATTGACTACCGTGGAAATTGACGACATTAATCTTGAAATCCTTTTGCACGTGTTACCCGACTATTGTCTGCGTCACGAAATCATGATTGGACGTGAAGTTTTAGTGACTGGTTTGGCTGTTCATATGACAGCAGATAAATTAAAATTTGATAAAATCCGACTCGTCGAATCATGTGACGTGATCGCAGATACGAAATTCGACTTTGACTTAATTGACACTGATTGTACCCTTAGTACGAAAAGCCGACTGATTGAGGTTTTGAAATCATTTGAACATTGCTTTACAACTGGAGTCCCTACCACCCCTGCTGACACAGAACCGATGCAGATACGACTTAAGGACCCCCATAAAACGGTTAATCGGCGCCCTTACAGGTTGAGCCCAGACGAGCGACAGGTTGTGAGAAATAAGATCGACGAGTTACTTAAAGCGGGTGTGGTTCGCCGTAGTTCATCGCCGTTCGCGAGTCCTATTCTTCTTGTCAAGAAGAAAGACGGTTCCGACAGAATGTGCGTGGACTACCGCGAATTAAATGATAATACTGTACCTGACCGATTCCCCCTGCCGCTCATCTCGGATCAGATTGCTCGGTTGCATGGCGGGCACGTTTTCTCGATTTTGGATCTAGCGTCTGGTTTTCACCAGATCCCTATTGAGCCTGAGTCCATAGAACGAACAGCCTTCGTGACATCTGAAGGCCAATTCGAATATTTGACCATGCCTTTTGGACTCCGAAATGCGCCGTCAGTTTTTCAGCGGGCCCTTATTCATGCTCTTGGGGATCTCGTGAACACGTACGTTGTAGTGTATATGGACGATGTACTCATTGTGGCGAAAGATGCAGAAGAGGCGCTTCAACGACTACAAGTGGTACTCACGGTTCTCGCTGAAAAGGGATTCACACTGAATCCTAAGAAATGTGCCTTCCTGAAGCAGAAGGTAGAGTACCTCGGGTTTGAGGTAAGTCAAGGGCAGGTCCGCCCAAATGCTCGTAAAATAGAGTCATTAACTGCTCTACCACCACCCACGACAGTGACGCAGTTACGCCAATTCATTGGATTGGCCTCATACTTTCGGCAGTTCGTGCCAAAGTTTTCACAGATCGTAGCTCCGTTGTACGCTTTGACTTCTGGGAATGGTAAGATAGATTGGAAGCCAGAACATGAGGTCATCAGGCAGGAGATCATCTCTATTCTCATCAGTGAGCCGGTACTGACAATCTATGATCCAGAGCTTACAACAGAACTGCATACTGATGCGAGTGCGATCGGGTATGGTGGAGTACTGATGCAAACAAAAGAAGGTAAGTCACACGTTGTTGCGTATTTCAGCAAGCGCACGACGGCCGCGGAGTCTAAATACCACTCGTATGAGTTAGAGACTCTTGCGGTTGTCAATGCCGTGAAACACTTTCGGCATTTCTTACACGGCCGTAAATTCGTCGTTATTACCGACTGCAGTTCTCTACAGTCTACCCGGAAGAAACTGGATTTAACACCGCGGGTACACAGATGGTGGGCATTCCTACAAGGATTTGATTTTGACATAGTGCATCGAAGTGGTAAGCGAATGTCTCATGCCGATTTTTTTTCGAGAAACCCGATGCCGGCTAGCAGCGACACTGCAGTGGCTGAAAAGGTAGAGGTAAAACAAATTAACTTAACCGAGCTTAGCGACAACTGGTTGATGGCAGAACAGCAGAAAGATGATGAGCTGTCGAAGCTTATGGCTGATCTGAAGGACGAAAAATTACCAACTGACGTAGCCAGGACTTATGAAATGCAATCAGGTGTCCTTCATCGTAAAATTCAGCGGAACGGTAAGACTCGTTGTTTGCCAATGGTACCTCGATCATTCCGCTGGTCTGTAATAAACAACGTTCACGAGGGCTTGCTGCACTTGGGGTGGGAGAAGACGCTGGAAAAAGTCTATGACCTGTATTGGTTTGACAACATGACTAAGTACGTAAGGAAATTTGTTGAGAATTGTATCACATGCAAAATCTCCAAATCTCACTCCGGCAAGACACAAGCAGACATGCACCCTATACCTAAAGTGGCAATCCCGTGGCATACGGTTCACGTAGATGCTACTGGGAAACTGAGCGGGAAAAATGACAGGAAGGAATACGTTTTCGTCCTTATTGATGCGTTCACCAAATACGTATTACTTCACCATACGCATAATATTGATACAGCTAATAGCATCAAGGCTGTAAAAGCTAGTGTCGCATTATTTGGCGCGCCAACGCGCCTGATTGCCGATCAAGGACGCTGCTTTGCCAGTAAAGATTTCAAAGACTACTGTGATTCTGTTAACATCAAGCTGCATTTAATAGCAACAGGTAGCTCACGCGCCAACGGCCAGGCGGAGCGTACCATGAGTACCTTAAAAAATATGTTGACTGCAGTAGAAACTAGCAAGAGGTCATGGCAGGACGCTCTACCAGACGTGCAGTTGGCTCTTAACTGTACTATGCACCGAGTGACGAAAGCCAGTCCACTAGAGCTGTTAATCGGTAAGGTTGCAAGGCCCTTAGATATTTTATTTGCAGGAGGCGATGAGCCGGACATAGACATGGAGCAAACAAGGACACAGGCAGTCGAACGCATGGAAAAAGGTTCCGCGTATGATAAGGTGAAATTTGACTCTACGAAAGCGAAAGTTCAACCATTTTCCGTCGGTGACTTTGTACTATTGAAAAACGAGGAGCGGAACCAAACGAAGCTCGACCCTAAGTACAAGGGTCCTTTTAAGGTATCGGAAGTATTAGACGGAGATCGGTATGTACTACGAGCACTCAACTCTAACAGGAGCTATAAATACGCACATGACCGACTGAGGAAGATGCCCGACAATGACCACCTAGATGACACGGACTTAGACGGTGACAATAATGACGATGAACATGATATCGAAGGGGATGGACCTTCTACTAGTTGTAATTAGAACTGTCGAACAATACTCATCTCGTATTGTATAATGCGTTATTGATTGATGGGTGGTGTCCTTGGCTCAGACTGCATACATCCTCAATCTTTCGTAGACGTAAGTGTAAATTCGGGCTTGATTTCCCGTAGCTGTGCGGCCACGACAGTGAGTGGCGTGCGTTAGGTTCGGGGATGTATTCGGCCGTTAAATTCGCTGGATGGAGGCGAAAGTTTCGTGTGACATGGATACTGGATGGAGGTAGTCCATGTGATGTCGAGTCGTCGGATAGCAGTTGCTGGAGAGAGGCAACTAGCTAGTGACTAGAGCACTGCACACCTAACTGATATTTGTGTCGATTTGCAGTTGCTGGATGGAGGCAACTGATGAGTAATGTTTGATGTTTTGTTTGACGATGTGTTTACCTACGTAGATATTGAGCTTTCTTGGATAATTGATGAAGCTTGTTGAAGATCGTAATTTAAGGATGTGATCGGGTAATTTTGAGTAAAGTTTGATTCATTTAACTCCCCGATTGATTGCTTATCATAGAAATAGATTGTAGTCAGGGAGGCCGAGTGGAAAATGTTTTACTTTGCGATTTTTTTCTGTTGTCCACAGGTACCTCCCACGGGGACGTGTGAGAGGTCAGAATGGCCGTGTCGGAGTGTCACCTCAGTGATACCATACTAACTACAATTTACCTGATTGTCAATCGGCGAATTAAATTATTACGCTATCTGTGTCGGTTGTTGATTGTATTTTTCGAAATACCGACACATTAAAATTACGTTGTAGCTTAGTTAAGTTAGAGCGCCATCTCTTGTCATCTGACTGTACTATTTGGAAGCGTCAAGCAGAGTGCTTGAGTGAGGTCGATACAGACGTGGCGAGGTACGGGTAGAGGGCGCTGGTGCATCGCCGCAGGTGGTCGGACTGGTCGGAAGGGAAAGTGGGGGAATGATTCATTCTTGATCGGACAGCCGAACCGTGCGCCACGCTGTATCGAACTCGCTGCGTTTCCATAATAAATCTGTGATTATCTTTGTAATCCTAATTAATTGTGAGTGTTACATGAGTGTAATTGCGGAATACATTACTGATTTACACGTCGTGACTTTTATTTTGGATTTTCCGCCATGTCTGACGGCAACGATATCGTGCCTCCGCCGGACCCGTCGACTCCTCTGAATCACCCTTCGTCATATAGGTACTTATTCATAGTGCAGATCTTATGAAGTTCAAAATTATTTGTTTTTATAATTTGTTAGTACAATACCTACTAGTTAAATTTTTGAGCCTCTTTTTAGTTCAGCCAACTCCAATACTGCCTGTGCCATATTGATCTTTCCTCTGCTGATGTGTTCGTATCTTTCGCTAATTTTGGATTAAGTAACATTCCTACTCATCTCAATATTATCATACACGAAGAGTTATTACACATGCGCACGCGACTGTACTGTATCGTGAGAACTGGACAAATGTCCAAAAGCGACAATTAACGCGTCCGGAATCGACTCCGGCGCCGCCCGGGGCCAGCTCGAACTAAATAGTAATTAACCACAGATACAGTATCGATGCGCGATATGCGGGACTAACGATAATGAGGCTCTTTAGATTGTTGTCACCGGCAGTTTGACTGTTTCTTTTTTCAAAAAGGAATTCAAAGGAAACTCATGCTTAATTACTGTAGCTTAAACTAATTAATTCAGTATGATTTGAAAAAAAAAAAACATTGTATTTTAATGATATTACTTATAATCAACAAAAGACAGAAAATTCAGCTCAAGTCCCTACCAAAGTCCTAGAAAGTTGAACTTATTCATTTAAATTCTTTATACGGAGTATTTAAGGATAGGCCTGACTTTTGGAGTTCCATCTTCAGCAAAATTATGTATTATTAATATACTTGAATCTAAATAAATTTATATTATAAATGCAGAAATATATCAAATTTTCAGGTTGACATCAACATCACAATGAGCACACTACGGTTAGTAATACTGATGACTCTAAATGTTGTAATTAGTGAAGAAATCGCGAATAAAACTGAGTCCTTTCTGCCGGAATCCAAAAATGCCTTCAAATTCGAAGACCATTCTGACGAGCCGCAATCCTACGGTCTCATAAAATTTGAAGACCAAGGCAACAGAATCCAACAGTTCGATGACAGCCAAAATGCAATAGATAATGAAGGACAAAGAATAAAATTTGAAGAAAATAGAATAGAAACTCAAAGACCTAATCACCAAAAGAAGAAGAAACGAAGAAGACGACCAAGACAGAGGCTGCCTAGTGGAGGTCAAACGGGGGTTTCCGGATATCCTGTTCGGTTGCCGTATCCTGGAGCTCCCGCTTATCCTGGAGCTCCTGTGTACCCTGGGTCTCCTGTGTACCCTGTGCCTCCTGTGTACCCTGGGCCTCCTGTGTACCCTGGGTCTCCTGTGTACCCTGGGCCTCCAGTGTTTGGTCCTGAGCCCTACCCGGGTCAGAGACCTTACCCATTCAACCATCCAGGACCTCTTTACAGTGAGTATATGTTATGATTTTACGTATAATGTGAAAAGTTTGAACACGAAATTCCAAAAGATTTTTGTACTTATCTACCTCAAATCTCCCGGCTATACACAGTCACTCTTTCACGTTTTTACGACGTCACTATGTATGACTCATATAATTATTTTTACATCATAAACTGATATGTTTTAACACTTCCGTTGATGGATTGCAGAGCCCCGTCCGTCTGCCACATCAGCGGCCCTGACAGCCGTCGCAGAAGCCTTAACTTCAGTCGCATTGTATGATGATGCGCAGTGCGTGCCACGACTGCTGTGCGAGGCTGCTGGAGGCGGAAACATTCCCGGATCAGGACTGCTGCAGTCTGTTGCTGGGTTACAGCCCTTGTTAACGTGAGTACAGAAACATTCTATCATTTTCTTCACCAATGTTGATATTCTCCTCTATTTGTTATTTATGTGACAGTAAATGAGGCACTTTATTCTGTAATTTTTTTATAACTGCTCTCAATGTCTTGAAATTAAGAAAATTCCTTACTTTTCAGGTTACTGGCCGCATACAACGGAATCAGCTCTTCACCTCTCTTCATTTTCGGGCGCGCTGTTTTCCTGGGCATGACCTCCAAAGCCAACCCTGGGACCTGTCGCTACGCCTACCCGCAATGCCCCAACGACCCCGAACAACTAGTCCACTACCTAAACAATCACAATGGAGGTTTCTTCAGGTTCTTTGCAGCGCCGCAGCTGAACCAGCAACAAGGTCTTGAGCAGTTCTATAATCAGCTGTCGGGACAGAATTATGGGTTGTATCAATCACAACAAAATGCAAATCAAAACTATGGGCTCTATCAACCGCAGCAAAATGCGAATCAGTTGCAGAACCAGAATGTTCAACAAGCCTCCGGTCCACAGCCAAACTATCAAAATCAACATTTATATGGTCAATTAAGTCAATATCAAAATCAAATTCAGCCACAGTCCGGTTATCCAGACCAAAATTTGCAGCAATTTGGTTATGGTCTCTCGCAACAGCAATATTATAACCAGAATCAAAAACCGAGTCCTTACGGAAATGGTTACGGTTACTACGGCGAAAACTACCCTTATCAGAAGAATCTTAATCAAAGTAGTTTTAAAACTAATGAGATTCAAAAGCGAATACAAAATATACGAAACACTGCATTTGTTGATAATGTTAAAAACTCTAAATGGTCGTTTCCAAAAGAATACTCCACGAACAACGGGGATGTTTATAATGATATGAGGCTAGGGAAAGTACTAAAATTTCCTAAGAGCGGTATAAACTTTAACCATGCAGCCCACGGTTTTATTTTTCCTGGTACTCAAAGTAATAGAGAATATCCGATAGATAGTATTGAGGCGATAGATAGCAATGATTTTGAACCGAAAGTGGTTGATGATTTTAAGTTTCCTAATTATCGCACACATGGAACAGTTGGCGGTATTTTTAATGACGACAGTGATGACGGTGTAATGACTTTATATATAGTAAGAGGTAACAGTGATCCGAATAATCCTGAAGTCGTGCATTTGGCACCTGGACAGACTCTATAGATACATATAATTTAAAGTAAATTACACTGTTTCATCCATGCGTATACATTTTATTAAAAAAATGTGAACTAGTTTACTGTCTAGGAAACATAGACTACAATGTTACATATACCTACAGACAATACTTGAAGTAACTAACTTCGCAGACTAACCAGAGCAGTAAGCTAAATCACAAGATTTTCCATCAGTAGAAAATAGTCATAGCGTCTCTCCCATTTATCCTAATTCAATCATCTGAGTTAGGCTCCGCCGTCAGTTGACCATACCAAAGCTTTTTTTTAGGATCGGGTATATATATAACCCTAACATACGAATACACAAAAGTTTGATGCAACAACCGGTTCTTAATATGAGACGAGCTTAAGCACCCTGCGTATACAGAGCTCTATATATTCTGTAAGGCGCTTTTTATTTTATAGAAAGATATGTAGTTACACTACCAAAGAAAATTAAATACATTTTCTTTTATGGATTTAAAAATTAATTCTAAAATATGGTCACTTTGTTAAGCTAAAATATGCGTTACGCTTATTTAAGCGTTGTATACGATAGAGTTAATTGTTATATTTTCAAGTACAATATATGCAACCAACATTACGATGATAAAAGCGATGAAATTCTCCACTGTAGTATTTAGTTTTGGTGTTGATTATTATCAGTGTTCTGAATAGGGTGTGCAATTTGGTGCGAATGACCTTAATGCTATACTTAATATGGATATGCCCCGGATATTCCCGGAAAACCACTTTTTAAGTGACATTATATAACATCGTTTAGCAGCGGGGTTTTGTTCTATAGACTTTTACAAGGCTTTTGTAAGGTATATCTTTATAAGAGTTGGTAACTACAATAAATGACGGATAAAAGTACAAGAGTAGAAAAACAATATTTTATTGAAGATTTACGATTATAATCCCAGGATTATGTCATATTAATCCGAACACTGGAATATTATGCACCTACCAGAGACCTGGTTTGCTAGGTAGTAGGTAGAGGCAGCAGACTGTAGTTAGGTTCTATAGTAATAACTCTAGTGTAAGCAGTTTGGGGAGTGTCATTCAGATTTCAGTCGCGCTAAAAAGTAAATCGACTTTCCAAATCCCAAATATGTCCAAAAGAAGCTAGGAAAAGAGGAATTTAATGCTTTAGTACTGGTTGAACTTAAATAAATATATTATTAGAAGTTCATGACTCATGATTGATTGTTGTTGCTCTTGACCTGAAATTAGAATAACATACTTGTACACTTTCCTTAATAATTTAGCACTAATTATTTATGTCCTTAATGCTTATTTTTCTGAATAATTTTATTTCGTGTAGATTTGCTCGCGACACAATTCGGTTTTCCTTGTTAGAAGAGAGCTAAAATTATACTAATAAAGTGTTGAAAATATTTAACTTGGTGGTGGTTCATCATCATCATCATCATCTCAGCCATAGGACATCCACTGCTGAACATAGGCCTCCCCTTTGGACTTCCATATATACCGGTTGGAAGCGACCTGCATCCAGTGCCTTCCGGCGACCTTTATAAGGTCATCTGTCCATCTTGTAGGTGGACGTCCCACGCTGCGCTTGCTGGTCCGAGGTCTCCACTCGAGCACTTTTCGTCCCCATCGGCCATCTGCTCTGCGTGCTATGTGGCCTGCCCATTGCCACTTCAACTTGCTAATCCGGTGAGCTATATCAGTCACTTTAGTTCGTCTACGGATTTCCTCATTTCTGATTCGATCACGTAGAGACACCCCGAGCATAGGGCTATGCTCGGCTATGCTCGGGGTGGTGGTTACTTGGTGTCAAATATTATAATTCCCATATTTTGGTTTCTATGTAAGTCTTAGGTAGGTTTTCCAAATCTGATTTGACAATTACTTATAAATGCGTACCTATAAAAAGATAGTAAGCTCCTGTTGGTAAAGTACACAGATGACGAACAGCCAAAAGGTCAGGATATTACACCTTTGAACAAAAGATACAAAAGTGGCAAACCCACTTACGTATTACCGATAAGTCGATAACAGGTGTCCAGTCGATAAGCGAACTATGTCAAAGGCACTAGAGCAATAAGGTTCCATCCTGGCTGTTACGGATAATTCTTATCGTGAATGGGTCAGCAGTGCTTTGGCGTTAGTCAGCAGAGTGCTCATTATGACTGTGTTAAACATTGATTGATGTTGAAAGATGAAAGGAAGAAAGAAAAAATTATTGCCACACCAAAAAATTTATAAGCAAGAACAGTATTGTACGTACATTGTCCACCCAAATTATTCTGTGTGACAAGGAGCGGATTAACACGTGCTGCGACAGCCAGGCGTCTGCGTCGCAGCGCTGATTTTCAGGCCGACCCTTTTCTCACTCTGAATCACATTGTCATATTTGCGGGTGTGACTAAGGTATACATGCATAAATGTGCGTTCTATGACATGTTCTTGGACGGTGTTTTAAAACCTTGATTGGTTTTGAACGATGTCAATTTATGACGACGTGAATTCGGTGGCAGTTGGCAGGGCTTAAAGCTCCACTTGTTTTCCTGTACGCTAGTTTTAAGCCTCACGTGTGGCGACCGCCTATCAGAAAGCGTTGCGTGGGTCGGCCCCTGACTAGCGTGGACGGATGACATTGTGAGGGTGGCGGGGATATAGATGCGATCTCCACGGGATTGCGCTTTATGGCGAGCTATAGGGAAGGCCTATGTTCAGCAGTGGACGTCTCTGGCTGATAGATAGTTCCCCCTCAGTAGAAACGGGTCAAGAGCAAGACGTCTAGTTGCCTCAAACTATACGCGTATTTATTTAATCATTAAATGTCCAATAGTTCTTATTCTTACATGTGGCGGATGTAGTGTCTACGTGCATCCCATGACTAGGGCAGGTTAGTATCCGCTCTGCCTTGCATTGAAATAAACTGTCAGAGGGGTATTACGTGTGGTCTTCGGTCCGGGAATTCACTGTCCATATACTCATTCATTATGTGGTTGTTTGTCTATCTATCTGGGTCGGCCCAGAGGCAGAAGTCCAATGGCAGTCCAGTCCGCTCTGCCCTTAAGACCTCAGTTTACGATGTCATCCACTCAGCCCAGGATAGAGTAAGCTGGTTCAAGATTGTCCACGAAAAAGTAATTCAGAGAGGCCACGACCCTCAGCATTGAGGATATTGACTAAAGGAGGAGGTCTATAGTAATTGCCAGTTTCCAGACGTAAACCTCTTTCTTTGTGTTCTCTTTTTTTAAATGTGTTAAATGTTGTTTCTTTTAAATGTGTTAATCATTCGGACTACGATTACAGTTTATTTAGACATGTAGGTAATTACTAGAAGCAGATGGTATCTACGTCAATACGAAATGCGCATGTTTGTAACATTTGTCATATAATAAAATATTTTTAGTTAAGAAAGGCATTATATTTTCTTCGGTTTCCGCGACTGTCACACATTTATATAAAACAATTAAACCGAATTATATTGCGTATATTAATAATAATAAGAGTCAACCTTCGACAACGGTATCTGTAAAGCTACCGAAACGTCAGGGAGGCTCAAATAATTAAAATACACGATATAATCCGTTTAAATTGTTTTATTTAAATGAGAAAGGCATTGTTCCCGAAGGATAAACAAAATAATTTTACCATGTGAAGCTATAAATAGACAAAGTAGGAAAGCTTGTAGGTTACGTTTAAGGTCAAGGCGCAGCACAGGCGCGGGCGCAGGAAAATTGTTGCTTTTCCCAAAACGGATAATGTCACGAACGCGCGCGCTCGGGCCGGTTTACACGCGACGACTCTCGGGTCGTGTCGTCAGTCGTGCTTCCTACAAAGGATATTCTTGAAACGTATTTAATTGTACGGTAGGTATAATTTTTCCGTCGAATCTTCACTACTCGGCGGCTTTTATTGATTGGATATTGGACCTGTAGGTAAGATAAGCGCAAATTTTTTCGAAGTTTTAATAAAAAATTGTGAATGGACCAGAAATTTACAAACCTACTTATCCAAATAATAAATCAGAAAAATCTGAATTTTGTAGTTTCACTGTATTATTTTATCATCGTCGTGGCAAAATGTTGAATGATGACATTTGTCTGTTCATTAATTATATTTTTTCTTTCTACTTACCTACTACATATTTGTGTGTTCATGCGATTAATAAATGAGTATATTTTTCTGTCTTCGCTTTAATTCTAGAGTTGTTCATCAATTTATCATTATCTTAGCAGAATGAACTGCTGGAGACCTGACCCAAATACCTTCATGACATGATCAATTTTATCATGGACTCTTGTGCTACCCGAAATCCTTACTAGATCGTCGATTAACTTCGTATGGTCTGTTCACGCTGTCGGTGCTACGTTCAATGAGGGAGATGTTTTTATTGTTGAAGCAAAGAGGTACAATTGTTGGTAGACTGGCTGGTATGAAAGATGACGTATATTTGATTTTGAATGAGAGTTTGTCTTTCGTGAAAATTATCTGTCAGCAGAGGCTGAAAAAGTATATTGTTGTGATATATTATTGTTTTTATAAATTTATTGTGTTTTACGGTTTACCATATAATAAAGAGTCAGTACCTATTGATAGTGTGTGTTTACAGTTTGAGTATTCGAGTTATACAAACAGGTTATGGCCTGCACGATTCTATTATGGAGCACTAGAAGGTACTGAAAAATGGTAATGTAATGGAAAGTGGTGAGAACTACCAAAATCCTATTACAAGCACAATAAATAGAGAAATAGTAACAATAATGTCTACTTCGGGATCAGGCCTTCCGACCATAGAGAAACTGCAAGGAAGTATCAACTACAATACATGGAAATTCGATATAGAGTTGATACTAGTCCACGATGATCTCTGGAAGTAAGTAGAGAATAAACCCGCTGATGGAGATGCTGCAGCAAAGCGTGATGATCAGAGAGCGCGCACCAACATATGCCTACTAATTGAGAGCCAATGTAAGGTACATGTTCGTAAAGCAACCACTGCGTATGAGACGTGGAAAAATCTAAAAACTGCTTATGAAGACAAAGGCATTAATAATAGATGTAGATTGCTGTCAAGGCTGGTGAGCCTTAAGCTTAATATGTTTAATTCGATAACTGAATACGTAACAGAGCTAATGCAGATAGCAAATCATCTATCCGATCTAGGGAAAGAGATCGACGACGAGTTATTAGCAGCACTTATGCTACAGGGACTACCAGAGGAGTATGCACCCATGAGGTTGGCATTGGAAAACGCCAACACAGCATTGACAACCGACTATATCAAGACCAAATTACTTCAATTAGATAACACCAGAGCCTGTGCAAGTCTAAGCACTCCAGGCCCAAGCTCTGCTCTTACTACTGCCAAACACCACAGAAAACATGTTCAGAGGAATAAAGAGAAGAAAGCTGTGAAGTGTTTTATCTGCGAAGGGCCGCATAAAGCTTGCGACTGCCCACACAACCCACGTCAGTCGAAGACCAACCATATGGCGACGGCACTTACAACTGCGAATCAAGAGAAGACCCAGCAAGATGATTGGATCCTGGATTCGGGCTCGTCAGGACATATGAGTTACAGAAAAGACTGGATGAGTAACTTTGTGAAAGTAGATAGAAAGGTAGAAGTGAGCTGCGCGAATGGAGGTAAGGTGTATGGAGAAGGTTTTGGTACTGTAGAGAATGAGTCACCTAACATCAGTATAGGTAATGTCATGTATGTACCAGGACTGTCTTCGAACTTATTGAGTATAAGTTGTATGGTTAATACTAAGGGTAAGGTTGTTGTGTTCTCCAGAAAAGGTTGCGAGATTTTTAATGTAGATGAGTGTAAAATAAAAGGTGAACCATGTGTCACAGGAGTGCTTGATAGGGGCATTTATAAACTGAAATGTTCTTCACAGGTAACTTCACAAGCACTAGCTTCTAGGAGCGAGATGAGAAATGAGATGGAGCTATGGCATAAAAGGATGGCACACTTGGGTATACGTAACCTCATTCTATTAAGAGACAAATTGGCAACTGGGGTAAGTTTTCCAAACATTATTAATTCAAAATTGGATTGCGTAGCCTGCTTAAAGGGTAAGCAAACTAGACAACCATTTGAGCGCAATAAGGCTACAAGAGCTAAAGAGCTCTTAGAATTGGTGCACTCAGATTTAAGTGGACCAATGAGCGATAATTCTATGGGAGGCCATAGATATTATATTACTTTTATCGATGACTATTCGCGAAAAACTTTTGTGTATTTTCTTAAAGCAAAGAGCGAAGCCTTTGAGAAGATAAAGGAGTTCAAGAGTTTAGCAGAGACTCAAACCGGAAAGAAGCTGAAGGCATTGAGAACTGATAATGGAGGCGAATTTGTCAACAAAAGAGTAAATGAATTCCTGAGGGATCATGGCATTAAGCATCAACTTACGATTGCGTATACACCCGAGCAGAATGGTGTTGCAGAGCGAGCCAATCGTACAATAGCGGAAAAAGCACGAGCTATGCTTCAAGAAGCAGGACTTCCTGTTAGATTCTGGGCTGAAGCGACTAACACCGCTATCTACTTGAAAAACAGGAGCCCTACCATAGCTGTGAAAAACAAGACACCAGAAGAGGTGTGGACTGGTCGAAAAACGGATTTGAGTCATCTCAAAGTCTTCGGATGTAAAGCATACATGCACATTCCAGACCAAAAGAGAACGAAATGGGACGCAAAAAGCAAGGAGCTTATCTTCGTTGGATACTGTGAGGAATCGAAAGGATACAGACTGATTGACCCGTCAAATGGTGAACTTTATAGAGCACGAGATGTAGTCTTTTTTGAGGATCAATTGTATCATGGAGCTACTAACTCTAAAAAGCAAAAAAACCACGTGACAATCAATCTAGAACACGATGAACAAGGGATTCAGCCGCAGATAGAAGAGAATATACTGCAACAGCAAGACCGAAGAGAGAGTATTCAGAATGAGCAGAGAGTTCAGGGAGAAAATCTAGAACCGGATGACAGAAATCATGAGCAGAGAGTTCAGGAAGAGAGTCTTGAACCTGATGATGAAGATCATGGCGCTGCGAATACTGATGTTGCTGATGGTGAAGAGGAAGATTGGACATCGTGTGAGGAGAGACCTGAAGAGGTCCATATTGAACCCATAGTGGAAGAACGGCGATACCCACGCAGAGAGAGAAAAGCGGTTCAATTACCTGACTACGTGACATACCAAGCGTTGTTGGAAAAGGACGATCCACTTACAGTACCTGAGGCGCTAGCGAGAAAAGATGCTCAACAGTGGAGACATGCAATCCAGGAGGAGCTAGATGCATTGAAGAAAAATAGAACGTGGATTCTAGTGAAGCCTGACCAAGCGAGCAATGTTGTTGATTCAAAATGGTTATTTAGAATCAAAAAGGAGGCGGGGAATAAGACTCGTTATAAAGCTCGATTGGTTGCACGAGGCTTTAGTCAGAGAAAAGGGATAGACTACGACGAGACGTTCTCACCAGTCGTAAGACATAGTTCACTGAGACTACTCATTGCTTTGGCAGCAAACCTTGGTTTGAAAATTGAGCACATGGACGTTAAGACAGCCTTCCTTAACGGAAACCTCAATGAGAAGGTTTTCATGCGTCAACCACCGCACTTTGAAGAGAAAGGAAAGGAAGATTATGTGTGTCTGATCCAAAAATCCTTGTATGGGCTTAAACAAGCACCGCGTTCTTGGAACACAAAGTTACATACTGAGCTGGAGAGCCTTAACTTCAAGCGTTGCAAGAATGAACCCTGTGTATACATAAGAAAGACGAACAAGGATACCACAATTTTGGCCATCTACGTGGATGACATCCTAATATTCCACGACAATGATAAAGAGGTAGCAAAAGTGAAACGTGAACTGATGTCAAAATTTGAGATGAAGGACTTAGGAAAGGCAGAGTTGTTTCTTGGATTGAGAATAAAACAAGAACAGGATTCCATAAGAATTGACCAAGAAGAATATATAGAGAAAGTTCTTCGCAGATTCGACATGGAAAACTGCAGACCTGTCAACACTCCAGGAGTACCAGGCCAACGATTCGAGAAACCACAAGAGCCATTCACACCTGATGCAAAGATACCATACAGAGAGCTTGTTGGATCGTTAATGTATATCGCAGTGTGCTCTAGACCAGACATAGCGCACTCAGTTAACTTTATGAGCCAGTTTTGCAACTGTTACACTGAAGTTCACTGGACTGCAACGAAGAGAATACTCAGATACCTTAAAGGTACAAAGGCTATGGGACTCTTATACATGAAAGATACATACAGGAATATAGAAGGTTTTGCCGATGCTGATCACGGAGGTAACATAATCGATAGAAAATCTTATTCAGGGAATCTATTCATGTTAGCCAAAGGGGCTATTTCGTGGCAAAGCACTAAACAAGGGAGTATAGCTTTATCTACGGCAGAAGCTGAATATGTGAGTCTATCTGAAGCTGCAAAAGAAGCTGTATTCCTTAAGAGGTTCATGAAAGAAATTATGGGAAAGGAGGAGCCTCCCATTATAATTCATACGGACAGCCAATCTGCAATGGCAATCGCACAGAACCCAGTGCACCATCAACGTACAAAGCACGTTGATGTTCGTTATCATTTTATACGAGAGACAGTCGAGAATGGACAAGTCGTGCTCAAATACCTCGAAACTAAACAAATGGTAGCTGATGTTCTGACAAAGGCCGTGCCAAGAGGGAAGCATGATTTTTGTCGAAAAGAGATGGGTGTATGTTGAAGGCTGTTCAAGAGTTAGTGAGTGAATGGAACCTGAGGAGTCTGAATCATGATGGGATGCCAGATGGAAACAATTGAGGAGGAGTGTTGAAGCAAAGAGGTACAATTGTTGGTAGACTGGCTGGTATGAAAGATGACGTATATTTGATTTTGAATGAGAGTTTGTCTTTCGTGAAAATTATCTGTCAGCAGAGGCTGAAAAAAGTATATTGTTGTGATATATTATTGTTTTTATAAATTTATTGTGTTTTACGGTTTACCATATAATAAAGAGTCAGTACCTATTGATAGTGTGTGTTTACAGTTTGAGTATTCGAGTTATACAAACATTTATTACCAAAAAATATTAAAAAAAGCTATTTGTCTCGGGCAGGATTTTAACAAGCGTCTTAAATTGACTCTCCTCTTCTACGGCTCCACACGGCACCGTACCGATAAAACTACTGAAACTCTACAATCAGTTCTAAAACACTCTTATCTCACCCAAAGCCGGAGATTATAATATTTATGTATCTAAAATTAGTCTTGACGAGATAAAAGCGAGACCTAACTGAAGGCAATTTTAACAACTCACAGATTTTACAAGTTTCTTGAGATATCGAACAAAGAATATTGTCAATGTGCAAAGAATCAATGCTGGTAACGTCAGCTAGTTTGGAATCTGCTCCTATTTGAGAATCATACATTCTTTTTAGATTCTAACCTTACAACCCAGGTGATTTCCGTTTAAAAAACAAAGTTTCCAGCTATTATGAAAATTCATATATTTTTAGGTCGTGTCGTGCAATGATGGACGAAGGCTCTACGTCACGGTGACGTACCGTAGAGTTCTGTTATCGCCATCTTATCGCTATCACTTTCGGTTAGAGTCTCGATCGTGTCGGAATCGCCTCGTGTGCTATAAAAGCCGCTAACTGAAGGGTGAACGCTCTGCTCCGCGTAAAAATAAAGTTAAGGTCGTCTGTTAATTGTACGACAATCGCGTTTATTGTCATTAATTAATCTAGACGCAATTGCCACGGACAAGCATGATTTATTCGGTATGCAGTGGTCAATGGTTTGACTGACCATAACATTACCCGGTACAAGGTGACATGGATTCATAAGAGTACATAAAAAAAAAACAGCATACAACACTTGACAAAGCTTAATTTTTTAACCAAGCGTCTTTCAATAAAATAAATGGCTGAAAAAATATCCCATATTCTAATGAAATAAAAACATTCGATTTAAAATACGAGTTCAGTTAATTTATGTAAAATAAATTACTTTGTTAAAAATCTTCCGTGTCAATGAGTAAATTTTCGTCTATCTTTTAAGCTCGCGTAAAGCCTGCCAAATAGTTGCAATGCAATAGGTATACTTATTTTCAAAATCACGTAAGTAGAAAATATCCATTTTAATTTTCTTTTCCAGCCAGTACTTACCAATTGTTGACGAATTTTGTTCGGAGCGACATCTTTTGAGTGATTATACACGGACAGCACCTGACTCAATAATAACCGACGTATTATGGATATTTACTACGACGCCGTTGCCTCATTCACCACGAACTTTACAGCTCTTGCTAATTCCTGATAAACACAGTTAGAATCGTCCTTTCATACGCGTATAAATGCAAAATCGTAAATAAATTACACAACAAGTTACAATATATTTTTATTGCACCTAATTATTACAAAAGCCCTTAAAATAATGTCGTTATAACGCTAAATAGTGATCTCCATCTTTGGTAACATTTTGACGATAGACCAATGAGGCAATTTGTTTGTATGGAACTTTGAAATATGGGAATTCCTTTAAAGTAACTACTTATCAATAAGCTTAGTAACTTAAAAAATAGATAAAACGTGTAAAAAGGAAATCAGCCTAAACGTAATATCAAAAGTTTTTTTAAGTGTTTTATTTAATAATTTACTAACAATGTAATTTTTCTTCTTCATGGTCGTATACTTCACTGGTGATGGTAAGTTTTTCGTTGTGTTTTATACTAGCTGTTCTCACTTTGTTCTGTTTTCGGCTTCCTTCAAGGGAGACCTGTGACTTCGGTCACTTGATCATACCACCGCCTCGTGGATGTTCTGCGGGGTCTTCTCCCTTCAACTTTACCCACTATCAGTAGCATGTCGAGGCTGTCGGTATTCCGATGAGCAATATGATCAAAGTACACGAGTAATTTGGTAGCATTTGGTTTCTCTGTTCGTGGCGTACCGATACGAAACCTGAGATCTAATATGGAGACGCTGAAGGAACTGACAGAGATGTTCCATAGAGTAGAAGTTTAGAGACTAAAGGACTGGTAGGGTCACTATTAACAAAACCAAGACTAAAGAAAAAAAATCTATACGTTTTGTTTTACTCTTGTTCTGTTGGAAATAATTATGTTCTCATCACCTTTTGCGTCACATATAAATAAATGTTGATTAATTTAATTACTCCAATCACTGTCTGGAAGAGATCGCTCTTCAGCGGTTAAGACCGTTATTAGGTATAATTGTTTGGTGTAGGTATTTTTATGTAAACTGTTTTTGTTGTGCGAGGATTAGGTATTGTATTGTATTGTAAAGTCATGTACCAGCTCACTCGGACACGGACAGGGGAACGCTCGGATTTGAAAGTTGTCAGCGAGTTTGTCTATCCCGATTCCCTACTAGGTAACTGCACAATATAATTTATTGACAAATTAATTTCATGAATTTTAATTATCCGAGCTAAACAGTTATTCATTTCACACGCCGTCTTACTTAATTTAATTTGAGTACAAAGTATTTATATTTAATGCTATAATTTAATTTCATTAACTAATAAATAAGTAACGTTAAGTCGATTTGGCCTTTAGTAACTATTTTATTTATTTATTTATTACACACAAATTAACCAAAACACTAGTGAATGTTAAGCAAATACAAACAGGTGATCAAAGGGTTTCAACTAGGAAAATACGGACAATTGCGCCTAAATCTCAATGAACGATGGAAAATCACTCTCCATGTAAGGACGAGAAGGCTACATCTACAAAGACAGATGGTCGTTGCTTAGATTATAAGACAGATAATTGACGACAAAATGGAAAACAACGCGTAAACATTCCGATTATGCAAAGGACTTGAATCCAGGTAGTTAGGAGACGCGGGTGCCTAGGACTTTAAACTTTAACAGAGCGCGTATTAAAATAGGTTGTGTTACACGTATTATCATTCAAGTGAAAGTCGAAGGACGAGGCGGCAGTGTGCTGCGCGGATCTGACCGAAGCGCACGTACGCGCGCCATCTTGCGCGAGTGACAGTTCGATTTTCAAACTGAACGCGACAAACGAAACTGATCTAAGTATGTTTTTATTATTTTCGGGTTGCGTCATGTGGAAGTGTTGTGTTTAAAATTTAACGGTTTTTAGATTTTCGCTGTGAATGTGTTTGGCAACCTGTTGCTGGTTTGTTTTATTATTGCGGTTTTTATTCAATTACGTATTAATTTATCTTTTGATTATCAATAAGTAATGAACTTGTGATAATTTATAAAGAGACATGACTGTGAGTAATCTGCGATTGCTTTACTGATTTGATATTCAATGCCAAATTGAATGATGCAGTTATAAATGAGAATATACGGTAACGGTACTCAGAATTAAAATAATATTTAATTACAAAATAATATTCCGGATTGTTATTATAATTAAAGCAATAATTAGCCAAAATAAAATCAAAGGGTTCTAGGAAATAAAAATTACTTACGGCAATTTAAGAATCTAAGTATAAGTAAGTAAGTATTTATAACTTAAACAAACTTTAAAATTTATGTAATCGAGCGTTTATAAATAAATAACTTTATTGAAATTAACGTACAAGCCCTTATTCGTAAAATTTTAGAAATCGAAGGTCAAACACCTAATTTACCTGGTCGAGTGACCACCGTGACCGGGTCAGCCCTTCCACTAGGGCTGTCACTTATAAATTGAGTCAATTTGTTTGTTTTACCAAAATTAGGTTTTATTCGAGGAATACATTTTTTTGCCATGGCTTTTATACATTAATAGAAGTAAAAACAATCAAAAGCTCTTCCAATTTAATAAGCCGCTCAATAAACCGTGAGAGCTTTTGAGGTACTTTTACCTGACATGACTTTCTTTAATACAGTATAATAGAAGTGCTTATCGTTGCATACCAAAATACATTTACACAAGAAATCAAATTCGAACAAATAAAAAAAAAACCAACTTCAACCATCCTTCTGGTCTTATGCATCTCTTAGCGTAAAATATTGCCTTTAATCTCCTAAAATAAATTAATTCACAGGTAATTAAGTCTAATTATTAATTATCATATCTCTCTTAGTTTTACTTTACACGTTTTTTAAATCAAGATAATTTTGGCCTGCTTTTCTAAACTTTACCCTAATAAACACGATATGGCATGCCATATCTACGACTACATGTAGTAGAAACGTAATTACCCAAATACGGTTAATTACCCAAAAAAACATACTCGGCAAAGACGGATGTTGAACATTTAAATTAGAACTCGGTTTCCCGAATCACCTGAACCAATCCTACATCTGCACCATTAGACAACCCTACTTGACTGTGACATCTCAGAACACGGTTAAGAAACAAGTTGGTGCAACACCGCCAAGTTCTAAAGCACCTGCTGAAGGGAAATCCGTTGGAAACTTCGGTCATCTCTAACTTGGTCACGTAGTAGGTGTCATCTGATCTCGTTAGAAGGGCCATTTAATGAATAATTCAATTGGTTTTTTAGACATATCGGACTCTGTTTTGGGGTTAACAGAGCTCGGATTTATGTATGTATGTAAACACTTACGCCGAACATATGGGTCAGGTTAGCATCTTCCGTGGCTATAAAAGGAATTTAATATCTTTTGACCGGCCTCCTTGACATTGGTTTTGCAAGAGTTAGAGTTATTGGAAATTGAAACTGTAGGCGTAGTTTCCTGCAGCCATTTAGGAGAGGTCACTCCTAAATCCGGCATCCAAAGCGTAGTTTGGTCTGCTTTGCTTCGCTGTTGTTAATTAAAGTACGAAAGAGACGAATACAACTACAAGAATTTCAGGAGTGATCCTTTTGAATTCGCAGAAGACAAGACCTTAATTCTATTTTTTTTCTTAAGAATTTCACAAATTTGAAAGGATTTCTAGGTCCATTTCCATAGATATCCTCCAACTTACTGCTGAGTATAACATTTATCGTTAATTGAGCCAATCAACAATAAATTAAATAGACTTTATGTCTGGTAATGATAGTAGGTATTTTCAAACAAAACATTACATCCACAAAGTATCAGGGTGCCGGCTACTTTGGTAGTTGTTATAGAGAAACGTTGGTACCACCTGTCTCATTAATTTTGGATGATTATCTACCTCCTACTGGGACTAGGGTCAGACATGTTATTTTTATAGACTACGATTAATTTAATAAATGCTAGTTAGCCAAGTGAAAATCTTTATTAAATAAAAATGAAAATGTTTTTAGTTATTAATCAGAATATCACTTCATATATTTCAGTAAAGTTGAAAAGGCGCAGCCTTCTAGAGTGGTAGCTGTTTCGGTTAAAGGAAACTATTCAAACAATTAGCCCAAAGGTTTTCAGAATATTTTTGGTAATCGACCTTACCTTAGCTTCCGGCCGATTTCCATTCGTTTTATGACTAATTTTCAAGCCTATTTAAGGACAGCCAACGACTTTGTGCGTCGGATGAGTCACTGAGGTCGATTCCTTTTACACCGAACATCCACCATACAACCAACTAAGATAACAGAATGAAGAAGAATAGGTGAGGTTGTTACTTTCAGTAATATTTTACTTAAATAGCCACTCATATGACTAGAAAAAAAAGAATTTGATAAGATAAAAATGTAGCTAGGTGACACCGGAAGATTCAAAAAATCCCATCTTTATGTTGTTTGGATCCCATTAAATAAGGATCATCGTAAGTGTATATTAATTATCTTTTTACTTTACTGTTTAATGTATTGTATATCAGGTCAATTCCTTTTACAACACCATACACCGAACTTCCACCATACAACTAACTAAGATTACGTAATGAAGAAAAATAGGCGAGGCTGTTACTTTCAGAATGATGTAACCGTTTTGTGAAATAATATTTTACTTAAATAGCCACTCTATGACTAGAAAAAAAAAGAATTTGATAAGATTAAAATGTAGCTAGGTGACAGTATCTCACCGGTACATACAAATATTCCCATCTTTATGTTGTTTGGATCCCATTAATGATAAGGAACATTTTAATTGTAAATAAATTTTCATTTTACTATACTGTTTAATGTATTGTATATCAGCAGGGAACCAAATTAAGTTCAATAACCCCTTAAAAATCATTGTTTAAATATTTTAACTTCTTAGCTTTCTAATTTCTAATATCTTCTTTACCCAAACAGGTAAATAAGTTCTGTTCCGCACTTCGACAACGAAGTATGTATTAGTATTTATTTTTGTATGCATGTTTAGTTCGGATGACAGCACAATGGTACGGTATTGTCACCGTGAACATCTTCCTTCTTCCATTTAAGTACTCACAACCATTTCCCATGCTACTTTGAATTATTCTACATATTAAATACATGATTGCCTTGAATCTCAAACTACTTTTTAAATGAAAAAAATAATAATATATATATATACCAATTTCCTCAAACAAAGATTTCAATAGCAGCAGAGGAAAGGAATACTAAATTGATTGGTAAATAACACACGGGTCCTAGATTATAAAAAGATACCGAAAATGTTAATTTTATTATCGTTTTTATTAATTCAAAATACAAACAAACCTATAAACAAAAACTATATCACACGAAAATTACGCCCTTTTAAGTGAAATGCTAATATTACACATTGTACCTATTTTGTCGGTTAATGATGTTTAAAATATTAAAATAATCCCATCTAAATAACATGCAATCACATTATTGAACCTATATAAGTGTTATTTAAGATCTTCCGCTATTACCTTTGTTTTTCGTTTTCCCCGACCAATCAAGTGGCTTAGTTAAAATTCCATCGAAAAATAGAATCCTCAAACGCCGGAAGCCGAACTTTCAACGGAAGGAGTCGCACGTTTCGCGACCGAATGTAAAAATAGTCCGTCACACTCTTAGCACCAACTTTGTTTTACCGCCCATAAACTTGATACCACTAAAGTATTACGAATTTTATTGTAATGGACAATTTCATATAATAAACCCGAAAAAAATTTTTTCTTACGTTATTTTGCCAGGTTAAATTTAGATACAAATACGTTAGGTCAGGAGGGGTAAGAGAAACATATTGGGGTAACAATCAAAATTAAGCACAGTGTGTGAGGTGAATCCGATTTTTCGAAACAGTTGTAGGTAAAGAATAAATAAATGTCGCTGCAGTGTGACCGTTTTATGTTTATTGAAGCTATTATATAGAATATATTCCAAAGTGTTCCACTTCTCCCGTGTGTTTTCCTTACCCCATCTGACCTTACCATTTTTGGCGCACTGAAAACGTAGTAAAGTAAATTAATCCACCATCCATTTTTATTGCATTAGGGTCAAAAGTCGATTTAAGTACATACGCAATCGAATTGACTTGTAAACTGCGAACATACGCACTCTTAACTATCCGATAAATTCACACCAAAATTTCATTCAATATATTTGTATCTTACTTTTTATTTATAAAGATTTAATCAGAGTTTTGCTAAATTACTTATTATATTTAACATTTGATCGGCACTTTGCTGCTATTCACGCCGCCGGTATCGGAGCCGCAAAAAGTAACTTTGTGGCCCCGAGCCGCATTTCCTCGTCGGGAAATAGATCAAACGCGCAAGATTAATTTCCACCATAATTATACTTAACAACTGTAACCACGTGGCTATTTACGTTATGTTTCATAACATTTTGGCGCCACGCATTGCTCCGTTTATGAGGCGTTTGATATTTTTAATTATTTTTCTGTTCCCCGTGTTTATTTTGGGAATTTGATAGATTATTTTTTTTACATAAATGGAGTTTTAATCGTTTTAGTTACTTGTATTTTTTTGCAATAAACAAAAAAATATATAATTTTAGACTTACTACACTTTTGATATGTAAGAGACCTAGGGTATTTGCACAACAACTTTGTATTCGAATTTTTTTAAAGATCTTATTCAATCAATTAATTATTATTTATAGGTAACTGTGGCTCATAGACATAATTGAAAATAAATATACATTTAAAAAAATAAACAACTTAATTGGCGAAATTATTAATTTACCTCTGCATTAATAACAGTGATTCAATTCAGTTCATTCAGTGATACATTTTTTGACTTACCTCGGTTTTATGGCTTCGCGAAGACAATTATTTTGAAAATGATTCGAAATTCAAAAATTTAAAGAATCCCGGAAAACTATTCGAATTCTCACAAGCTTCACCCAATTTTGCGGCGAATTCTATTTTCAAATTCTGGAGCTGTCACACGCTTCCTGATCTAATATGGACGCCTCAAACACTTGAAAACTTCTCATCCAGCTCCCTTATAAAACCAGCTTCTTGCAGTTATAAATATGATTCAAATTTCAATGGTATTCAAATGATAGTGGAATTAAAATTCATTGTGCGTTTTTGCGTTCGGACAAATGCAATCGTGGGCCGTATTATGAAGGTGACAGAGGTCAAATTCTTGGAGTTTTTTGTTAATAGTAGTTGCAGTGGGTTGTGCCGAAGCAACGGATGCGTTTGGGATTTCGTGCGTGATGTGATATATCAAATGAATGTTTTTAGTGTGATCGACGCTTTATAACTTCTGTACGGGTATTATGTCACTGCGCAATGATTTAGATGTTTTTTAAGAGTTTTAGTATTTATTTTCTGTGATAAAGAAATGGACAGACGGAATAATTAAATCGTTATTCGGATGTATGATGACTGATGAGATAGGGTTCTTCATGAAAAGTCCATTTGGTTGAATGATTGAATATGATAAATATATTGTCGAATCAACGAGCATAAAAAAGGAACCTTAAAATTAGTGTTACATCGATATTACAGCTATTATGTGACTTGTCATTAACCTACTCAATTACCAATAATTGATGTCTAGGTATGTCTATTTATTGTTAACTATTTTCCCACTCAAGCAATATATGTTTCATGTTGGTGTAAACAATTAAGATACTGTATAACAGTTAAGTCAAATGAGGCATGCACTATACAATTCAATATTAAAGGTATTTATGTATCTTGTTACTAAAATTAAGATATTAATAAAATCGTATGTTACAGATATCCGTAAACAATATTTTGAATTAGGCAACGAGTATTAGGTATTTGATGCGCCTAAGTACTTAAAATGAAATGTGCAAAGCCACTTTAAATAGTTATTTATAATGAGGCATTCTCTTCTGGTCAACTATGGCCAAAAGACGCATAATTGGCATGGATCGGTGACAAAGAGCATGAACTTTAGATCGTACTTTATGGCATCTGTCACATCTTCACCATGCCTCTAGTTTGCATTTGTAGTAGTTTCAGATACACTTAGAAACCTAGTTAGCTGGTAAAAAATTAGTTTGTTGTTAAAATTATTGTTTCTCTTTAATTTGTAAACTTTTTTTGGTGTGCAATTTTGTATTTTATTGTATTGTATTGTAGCTTGAAAATGAAGCCAGTTTTGGTTAGCCACGGGCTATAAGTTTCGTCCTCATCTTTCACAAGCAAAACCTCTCTGGAAATACACACACAAACCAAAGGCGGCTTTATCTTTCACAAATCTGTTGTATGAAGACTCGTTCTAAGCGTATTTATAATAAGCATACCTGTGCTAACTCGGGGCACGTTCTAGGGATAGGATATCGATAAAAAAGATGTCGATATAATTAAATTAATATATGTGCTCATTGAACATTCTCGATTACTATAAAGAGGTTCGATGTCATATCTGATATCGAGCCTCTTAAATTAAGGTCATTAATAAAAGTATGAGGATGTCTTTTCAATCAAAATGTCAATTTACGTATATTATGAAAATTATTTTAAAATTAAACATGTAAATACACGTTTTAATATGTATATTTTTTTTATTTTCTAATTCTAATTCTAATTTTAAAATATGGCTTCCATCAGGTTAATGATGATTTCGCCAATTTCAAGTTTGCTCGTAGAGCATGCCGTTGTTCGGTGAGGTTTTGCTTTTTGTAAATTGATAGCGATTTACAAAAAACCACGCGGTCTACCGGGCCTTGACCCAAGAAGGGCTATGTACGCTTCAAGTTGAATTCTTCATTAACCATTCACTCATACGTTAGTTCACTGCACAATAGGCTATCAATACTACACATTGAACAACCAACATGAATAAATAACGAACAACTAAACTTAAAGGCATGCGGCCATCTTAAGTCACAAACCGGAACTTTTTTATTTTGAAAATGTGGAGAAATAAGTAATATTTATTTATGTCGATGACATTTAGACGTTGACAGTAACATCTATATATTTTTTTGTCGATAAAATTATTTGCTACGTCACTTTCGTATAGGTGCCCCGAGTTATCCCAGGGTATGATAATAAGAAAGGAGAATCAACCTAAGTTTGTATGTAGAAATGACGTCCGGTTTTGTATTTTGCCTAGAGCACGCCACTTCAACTGAAGATGTACATCTCAAGTGTGCGCTCCGATCTACTTATAACTTCTACATTTTCTACAAGTATGTTATAAACATGTTCGTATAGTGGTCGTATAAACCGATTCGCTTTATAGCTGTTTTATTTACACGCTAATATAGATAATTAGTCTAATAAAGCTTTATTTGAGATTAAAAGCTTATAATTGGCTTGTCAATCCGGCTACGTAATACTTAGCTTATATTAAATGTAGTGAATGAACTCCAATGAGGTTCATTTTCGGAAGGTTTCGACTTCGTGTTTTGTAGTTTAATCTATAAAACAGTTTTTTGTATGAAGCTATGTTTAAAATGCGACATTATATTAGTGGCACATGTGTTATTCCTATGTGAAAAAGTAAGTAATTATTTTGATCCTTTTTGGCAAAACGTCACACACATAATTATGTACCTACTTATTTATTATTGCTCGTATAGGTAATGGTTCCCTATCGTTTGCCTGAATTTCATATGGCAAAATATATACCTATATTTATGGCAGATGAAATTCGGGCAAGTGAAGCTATCCGATAGATAATATTAGGAATTCCTTTGCTAGTCATAATTTTATTATTGAAACTCATAATAACTGTAAACAATAAATTAACAAGATTTTTGTATAGCTTTTGGATTGGAGCTTAGCGTTTTAAGAATTCTAAAAAGTCCTGAGAAAAATACAATGATGACTAATGAACATTCTGACAAATATTACGTTACATTGTATGGCAGTCAATAGATACCGATAATATCATTAATAGCCATATTAGAATAATGTTATAACAGTCCTGTGTAAAATATTATAATTTATTTCATTTCTATTATCACAACACAAGTATTGCTCAATCTTTAAAACATATGCCACCTTTGCCATTCTTAGCCTTAAAGTCTTGTCTTCAATTCCACTAAACGTCTCCATTCAACAATAAGCCTAATATTAAGTAATTCAGTAAGGTTGTGAGTTGTATGGCACGTCGTGTATTCGTATATGGCGCTTGACCGTGAGCCGTGAGTAAGCGACCTTATGCTCAGGTGTTGTTGGCTCTTATAGCACTCTTTTATAACTGGTAAATAACAATGCAAAAACATTTTCAAAAGCACTTTTGCTTCTTCTATTAGGCGAATCTCCGATCGTCGCGGGTTAACTACCATATATTTTTTTGGACATGGCTGGAACTGTATCTGGGCTGTTATAGCCCTCACTACCAGTGAGTCGGACTTTGTGTGGGAGTAATAGCCCGCTAATACGATTAATCTCCGCGCCACAGGAGCGATTCTACCACCATTGTTCGTCGCTAAGTCGCTATTCAGGATCGGGACTACCTTTTGGGTTCCTAAAGTTAACTTTAACAATCACCTATTTAAAAAAAATATTTTGTTGAGATAACGAATACGTGAGTAGAAGGCCCTGATTAATTTCTAAAACTAAATTGCGCTATCATTTCCTAAGCCCAGATTGCATCAATCTAAATGCGCAAGTTCATGCCTAAATTAAGGTTTTCTTATTCAAGTAAAAGATCGCCTGTTTGGAAGAGAGATGTGTCGTTCTCGAGAACGTTTTCCGAATTGTATGAGGAAAAAATGTCCTCGAGAACATTTTCCATACAAATCGGAATAATACACTTCCCGTCTATTCTGTAAAAGAGCAAAAGAGCGCAGAACCCCGTCATTTTTAACCAACCTCAAAAAACGGAGCATTCTCAATTCTTTGTGTTTTTTATTTATGTATGTTCGCGGATTACGGGCAGACAACTGGAGCGATTTGGAGAATTCTTTTTTTTCATTTGAAAGGGCGTACTTTCTTAGGTCTTGGTACGACTTGGTCCCATTGTCATGAGGTTGGGATCTGATGATGGGATCGGATTTGGTTATTGATGTGAAACTTCTAATGCGACTTCCAACAAGGTTGCGTTAAACGTTTAACGCTACCGTGGAGTGGGTAGGAATGCACTGTTGCGTTAAACGTTCAACGCTCCTGGGGAGGGGGAATAGAAAGAGACAGAGCGGGAGTGAAGAAGTTTGTCTTAAAGAAACAATATGAGTTCACTAAAAATCTCAAAGGGCCCATCGGACCCGCAAGCAAAAATAATATAAAAAGAACATAGTTTTTTAATTAGTTTTTTTTTTAGTAGGTCGAAAACGTCATTTGCCCTTGCCGGGATTCGAACCCAGGGCGGCTATGATGGTTGCGTTTATCACGTGATTTGTGTTCAGCTCGAGCCAATTACACCATTGCATATCCCATTAACAAAGCCCTAGTCCATTAGACCCTATTTCTGCGTCCTTGAGGGGACAGGTGGCCATTACACGGCTATTTACTATCGATTATACTTCACGCTGCCGCGGTGTTGCCGCATTCCTGGTGTAATGGACAAGTTTTTTATTAACATAATTTATAGTGTTTGGTAATAAAGCTAGACTGAATAATAAACAAATCGCGGAGCTCGTATGCATATGTTTTAAAATTCATTAAGACGGTTGTGAGTTGATGCGATCATTACAAAAAGACATTTCATGTGACGTTTATATTCGCAAGATAACCTACCACTCCTCGCTTCGCTCGTCGTCGTAGCTAACCATGACTCAATTACAGTTTTACTTTTTTGTTTGAGCAGTTTGAGTGTGTATTGAGCCTTTAACGTATTATATCAAATAATCATTATACCATTATGATATTATGCCATATGCAATTATAACAAATGTTATTATATTATTCGTTTATTATACCACTTGATCGTTATATTTGAACATTATATCATAAGTTGTTATAGAGACTCAGTCAGTTTTCATGTATATTTTTAGAGATATAAATGTTATAGATAGTATAAGGTCTACTCTATCAAATAGTGGTTGGGGTTTTACTCATATTTTTATTTGACCTCCCTTTCCAGCCTTAATAATAGAAATAACATGACGACGTTATAAACTACCAAACCCTAACAAATATACAGCCAAAGATGCTCATAGACACGAATAAATATGATAAACAAAACAATACAAACATGCCATACAACACAATGCCTCTAATCATCTCAATTAACATAAATTTCGTCAATTTGACATCTGTCCCGCCCCCGCGCCAATATTGACAATCATTTACTTGTACCAACATAAGAAAGTGTCTCCTTTGATCTGGCTTATGGAGTGAAAAGGGAAGGAGTACCATCTTTCACAGGAGAATATTTGAAAAAGTGTCCAGTGCGGTAAGCAATTCCTTGGTAGGCAGTAAATAAAAGTTCCAATGCCGCCTGCAATAGCGCTAGAGTAGCAAGAAATTATGAACTAATTCAGAGTTTTAGTCGTAATGAAATGTGTCGGATTGGTAGGTTTAATATTTGAGGTGATCAGAGTAATTCCTACATAGTTCCTTTAAGTATATACTTACAGAAAAAATGCACAATTAAGTAAATTAATTAAACATTTAATGTCTCATTATCTTTTAATGTGGGTACACACCACAATTTTAACGTTGTGTTCAAACCGGTAATCCAGAGGTACCGGGTTCGATTCCCAGTCTTTCCCGCCAGGTTACGCATTTAAATTTTTCTTTGTGCTTTGTTCTTTGTATCAATGGTTGCATAATGAAGTTTAATTAAAAATGTATTAACAAACCGTTGACAAATAAGGGAACTTTCAGCGGACACTTTTGGATATATATATGACAATTCCGCTCCTCCCTTCTACACTAAATAACCTGGTACCATGTTTTTGTGTACACTTGTCATTAGGGCATTTGGCTCCGACACAAGTAGCTGGACATAGAGACCCTCATTTAATGACTTATATATTCATTTATCTTCAATATTGTCTGAGATCTTGTCACTATATATGTGGTGTACCTACTGACAGACCGACGATTTTGTACTAATGGCCAGTTACATCGTTTGTCAATTAGTTTGGAGGTGTAATTAATAATTCTAGTCTAGTATTACGTTACATTACATTTATTATTTCACTCAATATCATTTAACATTTCCCTTAGACGACGACGTAGTATTTTCCCAGTGGGGTTTCTTGGGAGTTCGGGGATGAACACCACGCCTCCTCTCAGCTCCATGTACGATGGTACCTACACAAAAATAATAAAGCTCAATTTATGGCTGAGTTTCCACGTTAACCAATAGAATCAGCTGCGGAATGAAGTTATTCCATTAGTTAACAAAAACATCTCTTGCTCCGTATCCTCGCACATCTCTGGGGAAAACGCAGCCTAATTATTTCAGACCATGTAGCACAAGCCTTCTTGAGCTTAATTTAGGACTAGGTTGGTTTGCGTGAGGTTGTCTGATATTTATTTATTTAAATATTTCATCAATGTTTTGAAATTCTAGTATTCCTGATTGAGCAACATCACGCACAGGTTTCATAGTAATTATCAGCCACAAGTTTGGCGTAGGGCATCCCTTATCATCATCATCATCATCATCATCATATCAGTCGATACGATCATTGACCTGATAGTCGTTTCGGCGAACGGTCTTATAGCGAAGAGTCTCGACAAAAATCTTAAGAGACTCTCGCTAGATGGCTGGATCAAGGGCCAGATACGGAAGGCCGTACTCCTGGACACGGCGCGCATCGTCAGGAGGTTCCTCTCTCTGCAGCCCTAACCACCGGTAGCCCGGGCCCTGCTACCGGGGGCACCCGAGGTTAGGTTTTTTATAATGTATTTATATTTTGTAATTTATTTATTGTATTTTACTTTATATTTACATATATTGTAAAAACCTAGCCTAAGACCGAAGACAAATAAAGGGAATAATAATATATTAGAATACCTCAAAAGCGACGTGTTTCAATAGCTCTTGCTCCGAGACAGTTACTCCAGGCTTACACACCACGAAGGCCATGGGCTCTTCCCCCATATCCCCGGCCGGCTTCCCCACTACTCCTGCCTCCAGTACACCTGGATGCAGCAAGAGAATCGCCTCCAGTTCTGATGGTGACACCTATAAACGGATAGAAGACATTAAGCGATTTGTAGTTGCGGAATGCAAGGATCACCTTTCTTTGTTTGTATACACAAAGATCCTTAGTCATTAATATAATGGCACGGTATATGAAATAAGCCTGAAGTTCTTTTTTTACTTACCTTATAGCCATCATAGTTTATGATTTCCTTCAGTCGATCGACAATATAAAAGTATCTGTCTTCGTCGTAGTATCCCAGGTCACCATTGGAGAAGAATCCCTCCTCATCCAGATATGTCGATGGGTTTATTCCAATATAGCCCTTCATCAACACAGGACCACGCATAAGTATTTCTCCTTGCTTGTTCGGCCCTAGGATATCTCGTGTTTCTGGGTTTACAACCTAAGAAACAATGTTATTAACACTTTCGTGAGACACATTTAATTATTGTATTACGCGCTTTGACACTCACGTGAAATTGTCAGGAACTGACCTGATATTTCGAACTCGTATGGTGCTCTTCATCAGTTCAAATAAAGGCAATATGAAATATAGGCATAGGCATACCTTTATTGTTACTCCAGGGCACGCCATACCAACGCTTCCAATTTGGGGGCCTTTAGTACCGCACATTTCTGAAGTTAGCCAGCCTGTCTCGGTCATTCCGTATACCTGTATTACATCTCTTACTGTTGGGAATCTGATAAAAAACATAATTACTTAGTAGTTAGATATTATTTTGAAAATTACACTGCGTCGATAGGGAAACAGCCTCTTAGTGATATCAAAGAAATACCATACTTTACATATACACTTATACTTTTAAAATGTTCTCGTAATTTATGATTTACCTTACCTTATTATTTATTAATAAATATGACGGGTTCATATTAAAGTAAATTCGATTTCCATTAGATGATCAAGTAAAAAAATTAATAATTTAGGTAGTCTGATACCTTTTAAAGAATGAAGTAATACTTAAATCTTGCAGGGCGGCGGAGCGGCTGTGAACGCTTTTTAACGATCTAAGATCATATTGATCTACTTGCTCTAGCTTGGTCAGAGCCGCCACGAGAGATGGAACTAGCGTAGCGACGTTAACCTGCAATAATGTTGAGTTAACATTAATTTTCTCAAACATGCAATTAAATGTCGTCATAACGTGCGTTATAACAGGTTTCGAAATATCACGTTTCGGGCGGAACATCTCGGGAAGGTTTTTTTTAATGGCGTCCGTGTTTATGAACAGGCTAAACAACTTAATGATATTTATTTGAGTGTAAAGTACTATACATGCATAGCTGTGAAATGGCTTGGCTCCTTACGGTCGGCCATCTATACCTACTCACCCGGCAAGGCCTTCTTTCCCGGCGTCTGCAGTAATGTACTATTAGTATATCATGAATAAAAGTTAAAATAACCGTCTTGGATAATAGCAATAAAGAATTTGCTTTGAGAATTTGTTACCTGTGTGGTAATGTTTTCCTGATTTCTGGACACGTTCTCTATTTTGTAACGGAAAATGTTCTCATCAAGAGGCCAGTGTGAGTATTACCTTGTTTTGAAAAAGTTGCAACGAAAATACCTGAGATTTCTCAATGGACTTCAGAATATTTTCCGGCGTATAGTCGTTCACGTACACCACTCTCCGTCCAAGGGAGAGCAACTTGTAAGTTGCCAATATGTCGTAGGCGTGGAACCAGTCCCCCAGCACTAAGACGGTGTTCAGAGATTCGTCGTCAAAACTAGAATGAAAACGTTTCAGTAGTGATTAGAATCAAAAGAATGCTACAAAAACAAAAGCTAAGGTAACTGACTAAAATATCACTGAAATGTTAATGGTAATCCAGATAAGACCCTGCCTGGTGTTAGTAGTTGGTTAGTATTTAATAAAATGTAAAGTAAAAACTACTCACTCTTTTATCATGCTCTGTAAAATGTAATTGTGATGTGTCAGTTCGACTCCCTTTGGCAAGCCAGTGGTGCCAGACGAGTATAAGATAACTACGTTTTCAGTCCCTTGAACTGGGGCAGGTTCAAAAGACTCCACGTCTGTTTTCTTCAGCAACGTCGGCAAACACATCTCGAAGTCTTTACTCTCCTCAAAACATATGAATAGCTCTATGGAATCAATTGTTTTCAGTACATCCTTATTCGTATCCCAGAAAAGTTGAGAACAGATGAAGTATTTTGGGTTAACTAAGTTTAGTTTGTGTTTGAGGGTTTCTGAAAATTAGAAGTTTGCGAAGTTAGGTTATTTTGTCAAAGGTCTTCTAATTATTAGACATACGTAGATCTAATGAAAGCAAGTAAATAAATGCATCAGATTCAATTGGTTTTGAAATTGATTCATCAATAAATAAAAAGTTCTATAATCCTATGCTACAATAGAATCCATCTGCTGGTATTCGTTTTAAAGATAAAAGAAGCAGACACATGTCAAGCATATTGTCACTCGAGAAACTAATGCTTTCTCATGATTTATCTTTCGCGTCATAGGTTACGGTTCCCATACGATTTTAGATGCAGTCACAGAGGACCAAAAGTTAAGTTTCGGAAAATACAGACAGTTATCTCGACATACTTCGTCCATTTTGTAAATCATAAGGAACATAAGCTGCTCCGGTAAACACCACGCCCAAAGTGGTGGGAACGAATTCTATTCGTTTCTCGCTCCCGACTCCAACAGTGTGTCCACTCTTCACCCCCAGGCCTGTCAAGGCCTCCGAGACATTCACGGCGTATTGAATTAGCTCCTTGTAAGTCATCTTTTCACCGGAGAGAGCGTTTTCCTGGAATAATTTATTAATTTACATTACGCATCTTGAGCACCAGGTGGAAATCAATTACTATTTTTTCTCAGAAATGGACGGGAATGTTGACCTTATTAAAAAAAAAACAGGACGCGAAGGGCATAGTTTATGGTCAATCAAAATATAATAAAAACCCTGCAGGCTCGGTTTGCTCGACAATTGTACGAAAATCCTTTATTTGTCGAGGTATAAACTTTTATAAATGTCACAACGGTCATATTAAAAATGTCATAGGTCCTTAACAGCCACAACAGCAAGCTACGACTTATCGTGACTTTTATATAAGAAACTATGCATTTTTAATTGTTTTTGTGTACAATAAAGTGCTTACATAGATACATAAATGTAATATGGTATCGGTGTATGTATGTTTATTGTAGGTACAGGCGGGTTATACGAAGCCAATATTATGATATTTAGGTCCTTAATTTCTTTCAGATATTCAAGGCAGAAAATGTGAAAAAAGACAAATTATACATTAAAGTTAAAACATACCTATAGCGGGAAACTTACCAACGCTGTATTTTCGCCTTGGCACGCTTTCAGGCGGTCCAACATATATTTTCCGAAATTCAAGTGCATCGGGACTTCAATGTTTTGATCGCCATACACGTACAAGGGTAATTCTTGAAAGGCTCAATTTACAGCGTCCAGAAGGATAAAGTACCCGCACAATTGAAATAATTGACCATAGTATTTTTTATATATTACATTAGCACCTAATCTAACTGGAGCACGATTTATTTTTTGTTTAAGTTAAGTATAATTAACTGTAAAAAAATATTAAACACAGAAAACTTTATTCCCTTGGTGCGTCCATTCGCCATTTTTTGATCAAACTACCCCAAAAAGTACATGTTGTGAATTGAAATAAAGTATAGAATTGAGTTAAATTATTAGAATATAAGTTATTTATTTAGCAGAAAAAATATGGTTGCTGTGTGTATCGTAATTTAAAAAAAAATCTATGTTGAAGGTTTGTCCAGAGCTAAGCTATGATTCCTCTGGTGCCTCATTCAACACGGCGCACATACCTACTTAAACATCATCTGACCAGTTGCAATGGCCGGGCTTGGCAAACGTCAGTAACGCTTCCAGATATGCGGGGAATGGTCGCGACTAGTTGCTGGAATTCTTAGCTATGAAGGCTAATATATGATTCACTTGGCTTTGGTTCACTATGATTTTGATTCCCTTGAATTTTTATATAAAATTTTATATTTGCAATAGGTACATAGTGTTTAGTAAAAAGAAAACTACATGAATGCCTGCATGTGTTGACTTAATAGTTGTTCTTATAATAATTTTAGTTTCGGCAGAATCGACAAGAAACATACTTTTTTCTTATTCCTCTGGTTCTAATTCCGAACAGGGGAATCACAGTTTTCTTGAGTTTTCATGAAAAGAAAATAAATTTCCCTTTAATTCGCGTTGCAGATGACTGAATTTTATTCCATTTAGGTACAGCAGGTCTCAAATAATTTTGAGCTGAATTCAAGAGAAGATGCTTATTCCCAGCAATTTTCATACTACGACGGTGGTTCGATTATTAAGAAAATTGCCAATTAATGCGAATAAAACACTGTGATTTTTTGTATCCTTACACTTTGAAAAACTTTTTATTTATTTAAGAAAAACTGATCCGAATATTATTCCCCTGTACTTTTTTTTATGATTCCTTTGGCGTTTTTCTTATTCCCATGTCATCTTTTCTTATTCCCCTGGCGGCGAAAACATAAAGTGGTATATTTCTGTATCAAATTGACCAAAAGTGGTGCCTATTTGATAAATCTGCGTAAAATTAAATACAATTTCATATTTTCTAGCAAATAGGTAAAAAAATATAAAAATAAAAATCGCCAAGGGAATCACATCAAGAATTAGATTCTCAAGAATGACCCACAAGCTGTTATCATCACACATTTCGGACATTAGTATCTATTGATCAGAACGTGGACAGTTACTACTAGCACGTGCCTCTGTAATTGTTAAGAATACTGTGGAAAAATAACGAGGAGCAGTCCCTTAAGTACACTTGTAGAGTAATTAAGATAAAGATAGAGAATAATTAGATAATGTTATCTTGTGTAGATAACGACTCAAACTAAATTAGGTGCAAAGTTAGGTATTAAAAAAACTACTTACTAGATCTCGTTCAAAACAATTTTCGTTGGTAGTCTTTATAGTAATGTACATCATATGTTTTTTTTAGATTTTTCATTTTCTTATTTTAGAAGTTAGAGGGGGGGGGGCAACTTTTTTCCATTTTGGAAGCGTCTGTCACGCAAACTATTCGGTTTAGTAAAAAAATAATATAGAAACCTCGATATCATTTTTGAAGACCTATCCATAGATAACCCACACGTATAAGTCTGATAAAAAAAAATTTTTTGAGTTTCAGTTCTAAGTATGGCCGCCCCCAATATTTATTATTATTTTTTTTATTTTTGCATCAAAATCTTAATGCGGTTTACAGAATACATCTACCTACCAAGTTTCAACAGTATAGCTCTTATAGTTTCGGAAAAAAATGGCTGTGACATTCGGACGGACAGACAGACGTGACGAATCTATAATGGTTCCGTTTTTTGCCATTTGGCTACGGAACCCTAAAAACGTAAAAATAATGACCAATAAAGAGTGATTAAATTAACTTTCAAAAAATGCGTTTAAAGTCATGCTAGCAAACCATTATGATTTTTGTAAACATGTATATTAGCAAAATTTCCTATTTTTTCTTGTAGTTCGGAAAATAAAATAAACCTATTGATACTACAATCTTTATTAGATGATAGTTATTGAAGTAAAAGTGAAACCTTTACTTCATTTATATGCTAATTTAACTAGTAACGCGTCTTATTTATGTGGCCGACTGACAGACCGACGATTTTGTACTAATGGCCACAGTTACATCGTTTGTCACTTAGTTTGGTGGTGTTGTTCTATGTTAATTCTAATAATACATTGATTATTTCACTTAATATCATTTAACATTTCCCTTAAGCGATGACGTAGAATTTTTCCAGTGGGGTTTCGTGGGAGTTCGGGGATCAAAACCACGCCTCCTCTTAGCTCCATGTACGATGGTACCTAAACAAAAATAATAAAGATCATTTAAGGCTGCGTTTCCACAAGACATGTGCAAGGATGCGTAGCGATGGATGTATTTTTGTTAATCAATAGAATCAGCCGCGTTGAGCGAGGGTAAGTAACTGAAGTTATTCCATTGGTTAACAAAAGTACATCCCTCGAAACGCCTAGTTACTTCAGACTACAAGTTATATACTTCATATTAAAAATCCTGGTATTTCTGATTTAGCAATATCACGCATAGTTTTCATAAGTATTATCAGCCACAAATTTGGCGTAGGGCATCCCTCATCATGATCATATCAACTGAGACCTCCACAACGTTCCTAAAGTTCTCCACAACGATCAGTGTTGCGCCGCACTCATCCAATTTCTGCCCGCGATGCCGTGTCACTACTTAGTTCAAACTACGGGGGCCCTAGACGTGGTCAAAAACCGCCGTGATGTAATAATGGTATTAGAATACCTCAAAAGCGACGTCGTCCAATAGCTCTTGCTCCGAGACAGTTGCTCCAGGCTTACACACCACGAAGGCCGTGGGCTCTTCCCCCATATCCCCGGCCGGCTTCCCCACTACTCCTGCCTCCAGGACACCGGGATGCAGCAAGAGAATCGCCTCCAGTTCTGATGGCGACACCTAGAAACAGATAGAAGACTTTAAGCGATTTGTAGTTGCAGAATGCAAGGATCACCTTTTTTATTCGTTTACACAAAGATCATTAATTCTGCTTGATTTTCTGTTAGATGCCTCTTTTAGTTAGTTCGTTAGGAATGTGTAAAAATTATCCTGTGACCTGCGTTAGCGGTGTCTGTCTCGCTCAGCCCTTAAGGGCATATCTCTAGGCTATTTCTTGTTCAACGTGCTGGTGGCAAATGAGGCATAAGGTCATATATAATGTATGGTATATAAAATAAGCCTAAAGTTCTTTCTTTACTTACCTCATAGCCATCATAGTTAATGATCTCCTTCAGTCGATCGACAATATAAAAGTATCTGTCTTCGTCGTAGTATCCCAGGTCTCCAGTGGAGAAGAACCCGTCCTCGTCCAGGTATGTAGATGGGTCCATTCCCATATAGCCTTTCATCAACACAGGACCACGCATAAGTATTTCTCCTTGCTCGTTCGGGCCTAGGATTTCTTGTGTTTCCGGGTTTACAACCTAAGAAACAATCTTATTAAAACTTTCTTGAGACATATTTAATTATTGTATTAAGCGGTTTACACTCACCAGAATTTTACAAGAACGGCCCGACATGTTTCGAACTCGTATAGAGCTCGTCATTAGGGACTGCTACCCATACAGCGGCGCGGTAACTTCGTCATTGAAACATTTCGGGCCGTTCTTGATATTTCACGTGAGTGAAAACGCTTAATACAATAACCTAAGAAACAGTTTCATTTAGTGTGTTTCATTGTTCCTCAGTCAATGTCTATTAATATCATAAAACTTATTGGTTGTTGTTCAAAGTGTATCAATTTCCAAATAAGGGCAATATGAAATAGGCCTACCTTTAATGTTACTCCAGGACACGCCATGCCAACGCTTCCAATTTTGGGGCCTTTAGTACCGCACATCTCTGAAGTTAGCTCGCCTGTCTCGGTCATTCCGTACACCTGTATCACATCTCTTACTGTCGGGAATCTGATAACCATAATAATTACTTAGTAGTCAGATATTATTTTTAAGATGACACTGCGTCTATATAGGGAAACAACGTCTTTTGGTGATATCAAAGAAATATAACACTTTAAAACTGCTTTTTTATACTCGCGTATTTTTATCTGTCAATTATAATTTGACAGACAAAATCACAATAACGCACTTTTTAATCCTGTACCCAAATTCTATAATCTATGGTACCCGCTACAGAACTTTAATATTCATAAGACGTCTCTCTACTCAACTCTAATAATTTCAAAAAGAGAACATCAGCATATTTGATTTAAAAAAAAGCACGCTACTGTTCACTGATTGGTTGAAATTACTTGTCAAAAAATTAAAGTCTGTGAAATTATAATTGACAGTACGCGACTATAAAAAATACTATGAAATATTCTTGTTATTTCGCTATGATTTACCTTACATTATTATTTACTAGCGACCCGCCCCGGTTTCGAACGGGTGCAATGCTGATAAATTATGCATGTATTATACAAGTAAACCTTTCTCTTCAATCACTCTATTAAAAAAATCGCATCAAATTTCGTTGCGTAGTTTTAAAGATCTAAGCATACATAGGGAGAGACAGACAAGAAGCAACTTTGTTTTATACTATTTAGTGATTCATAAACATGACATGCTCAAATTAAAGTAAATTCTACTTCCATTATGATCAAATTAAGAAATTAAATTAGGTAGTTGAATTACCTTCTTAAGAATGAATCAATAGTTAAAGCTTGCAGGGGTGCGGAGCGGCTGTGAACGCTTTTTAACGATCTAAGATCATATTGATCTACTTGCTCCAGCTTGGACAGAGCCGCCACGAGAGACGGCACTAGTGTAGCGATGTTGACCTGCAATAATGTTGGGGGTCGTTCTCAAAATATTTGCACCACTGCGTTAATTTTGCATTTTTTTTTAAAGTTGCGATTTCTTCTTTTATTTTTCATAGGATCGCTAGAAATATATTCAGACAATTGATATCACGTCGAGGGAAGTAGTTAAATTGAATATCTTAGAAGATATAGGGGTTTGAAATTTTAGGTCGACAGGTGAAAGACATCGATGTCAGGTAAACGACATTTTGTACCAAGTTACCGACAATGGGTGCAGGTTTGCGACAAATATGTTCCAACTTCACTGAATTTGTTTGCAGGTTAACGACGACGGTTGCAGGTAAGTGACATTTAAAAAAAAACCTATGTTGAGCTGTCAACTCGTTCTATTTTGATTGTTTTTTTTTTTCCTTATGTTAGTAATTTGCATAAAGAAAACAAGCTTTTAATTCTTATCTCATAGGACATTTCTCAGGAGGTTTTTTGAAGCCTGTACAATCCAGAAAGGTCATAACTGGCAAAAGATGCAAAACTCAAGCATACCCATGTGATTTTATAAATTTGTTATGAGGGTTCAACAGCGAATCATTTAAATAACGTTTCTGCATCCTAATGCTGCCTCTTTTGACATATTATTTCTTACCCGCTGAGTAACCTACTGCTGTTTTCGCCATCTTCGAGGAATTCCTTCACATCTGATAACCAGAAAGCCTTCGGCTGCGTTAGGTGGGATAAGCTATGGGAGGTATTGTCTGAAGCTGCCAGCACATCTGGTAACACTTTATAAAGCCTTTACGAGTCTGGATACAGAATGGTGTCGGTAGGACTTGTCACATACAAGAATTTTAAGTTCCGGAAAGGCGTACGACAGGGATGCATAATATCCCCAATACTATATAACAGATATGGAGCCCTTGAAGGTACGTGGTAGACATCGCCTATTTTGCATCACCCGAAGCAGAAGTGGCCCAACTTTTGGAATGACTCAAAACAACCAGCCTTAGAATGGGTCTCGATATTAATAACAATAAAACCGAGCTGATGATAGTCGACCATTACTAGTCGACAAAGTACTAACCTGCTTCAAGAGTTCGAAACTGTTGATCAGTTCCAGTACCTTGGCTCCATTGTCACAAATAGAGGCACATGCAAACCAGAGATTCGCAGGCGAATCGGAATGGCCAAAACAGTGATGACCCAACGCGGCAAAATATGGAAAGATAGAAACATCCCTAACTGGACTAACATGCACATCGTCTGTGCACTTGTCTTCTCCATATCTCTTTATGGGGCAGAGACCTGGAAGCTCAAAGCCGCTGACAGGCAGAGGATTGATGCTTTCAAAATCTGGTGTGGGCGCTGCCTGCTAAGGATTCCTAAGACAGCTTGAAAGTAAAATGGAATACTCAAACTAAGCTACTTCGGTAATATATATGTTTATATAACAACAGACGAGTTGAGACACGGCGAGTGACCGATAAAACATGGTTTTAAAATTATTTTGTATAAGTGTTTAAATAATTGTCGTTCACCTGCCGTATGTGTCGTTCACCTGTTTTTATATAGACAAGTGAACGACATACAGGTAATGGACAAAATGACAGTTATGTCATCAAAACAAATAAAGTATTTCGTTGATGAACTGCATATTTATACACATAAAAGTATACCATACTTTACGCGTTATAAATTAAAATGAATGCAATAGTACCCACGTCTACCAAAATATGGAAGGCAGAATATAGACTACATACCCATTACAAACTCCCGCTCGCGTAAGTGTATGTATCATAATTTTTTAGTGCAGCACTCTGACGACGTGTCACTCGGAACAGTGTTAGGTGGCAACTGAAGGTCTCGATTTATGCGGAGTGAGGCAGGGGAAACGAAATAGTATTCACACAATTGTAATGTTTGTCTCATGACAAGTGAACGACAAAAAATGGCGTGGACAAACTTAAATTGCAAATAATTCGCAACATACGCATAGATTTATTATTCGATATGGTAGTATTCAATCTTCATCATATATGAAAATAAAATGGAGTACTGAACTTAAGCTAAGTCGGTAATGTATATGTTTTTATTACAACGAAACAAGAGTACCTCGCGTTGGGACACGGCAAGTGAGCGACAAAACATAGTTTTAAATCGTTTTTTTGTCTATTAATATACTTTAATTTTAATTAAAAGCATTTGGCCTCTATTTATAAAGTGTCTATAGATATGTGTTGATAATTGAATATTTAAAATAATGCGGTGTAAAAAACTTCTTCTAAGACAAACCTGTTGACAGGTGGCGGTGCAAATTTTTTGAGAACGACCCTTGGGTCATAATTAATTTACTTAGTATATCCTGTATAGAAATAAAAATTACCGTCTTGGTAAATAGCAATCATGTTCCTGATTTCTGGAAACGTTTTTTATTTCGTACGGGGAAATGTTTTCGAGCTTCGTACTTTACAAATCTGTCATGGTGCGATCATTGTGAGTATGAATTGTTTTATTTGAAGAAGTTGCAACGAAAATACCTGAGATTTCTCAATGGACTTCAGAATATTTTGCGGCGTATAGTCGTTCACGTATACCACTCTCCGTCCAAGGGAGAGCAACTTGTAAGTTGCCAATATGTCGTAGCCGTGGAACCAGTCCCCCAGCACTAAGACGGTGTTCAGAGATTCGTCGTCAAAACTAGAATGAAAACGTTTCAGTAGTGATTAGAATCAAAAGAAATGCTACAAAAACAAAAGCTAAGGTAACTGACTAAAATATCACTGAAATGTTAATGGTAATCCAGATAAGACCCTGCCTGGTGTTAGTAGTTGGTTAGTATTTAATAAAATGTAAAGTAAAAACTACTCACTCTTTTATCATGCTCTGTAAAATGTAATTGTGATGTGTCAGTTCGACTCCCTTTGGCAAGCCAGTGGTGCCAGATGAGTATAAGATAACTACGTTATCAGTCCCTTGAGCTGGGGCAGGTTCAAAAGACTCCACGTCTGTTTTCTTCAGCAACGTTGGCAAACACAATTCGAAGTCTTTACTCTCCTCAAAACATATGAATAGCTCTATGGAATCAATTTTTTTCAGTACATCCTTATTCGTATCCCAGAAAAGTTGAGAACAGATGAAGTATTTCGGGTTAACTAAGTTTAGTTTGTATTTGAGGGTTGCTGAAAATTAGAAGTTTGCAGTTAGGTTATTTTGTCTAAGGTCCCATTTCGTAGTCTTTTAATTAGACATACGTAGATCTAATGAAAGCAAGTAAATAAATGCATCAGATTCAATTGATTTTGAAATTGATTCATCAATAAATAACAAGTTCTATAATCCTATCCTACAATAGAATCCATCTGCTGGTATTCGTTTTAAAGATAAAAGAAGCAGACACATGTCAAGCATATTGTCACTCGAGAGACTAATGCTTTCTCATGATTTATCTTTCGCGTCATAGGTTACAGTTCCCATACGATTTTAGATGCAGTCACAGAGGACCAAAAGTTAAGTTTCGGAAAATACAGACAGATATCTTGACATACTTCGTCCATTTTGTAAATCATAAGGAACATAAGCTGCTCCGGTAAACACCACGCCCAAAGTGGTGGGAACGAATTCTATTCGTTTCTCGCTCCCGACTCCAACAGTGTGTCCACTCTTCACCCCCAGGCCTGTCAAGGCCTCCGAGACATTCACGGCGTATTGAATTAGCTCCTTGTAAGTCATCTTTTCACCGGAGAGAGCGTTTTCCTGGAATAATTATTAATTTACTTTACGCAAATCTTGAGCACCAGGTGCAAATCAATTACTATTTTTTCTCAGAAATGGTCGGGAATGTTGACTTTATTAAAACATCAGGACGCGAAGGGCATAGTTTATGGTCAATCAAAATATAATAAAAACCCTGCAGGCTCGGTTTGCACGACAATTGTACGAAAATCCTTTATTTGTCGAGGTATAAACTTTTATAAATGTTATAACGGTCATTTGAAAAATGGCATAGGTCCTAAACAGCCACAACAGCAAGCTACGACTTATCGTCACTTTAATATAAGAAAATATGTACCTATTTTTAATTGTTTTTGTGTACAATAAAGTGCTTACATATATACTTAAATATAATATCGGTGTATGTACATTGTAGGTGCAGGCGGGTTATACCATTTATGTAGAGCCAAGCCAATATTATGGTCCTTACTTTCTTTCAGATATTCAAGGCAGAAAATGTGAAAAAGACAAATTATACATTAAAGTTAAAACATATATCGGGAAACTTACCAACGCTGTATTTTCGCCGTGGCACCCTTTTAGACAGTCCAACATATAATTGCCGAAATTCAAGTGCATCGGGACTTCAATGTTTTGATCGCCATACACGTACAAGCTGTTATCATCACACATTTCGGACATTAGTATCTATTGATCAGAACTTGGACAGTTACTACCAGCACGTGCCACTGCAATGGTTAAGAATACTGTGGAAAAATAACGAGCAGCAGTCCCTTAAGTACACTTGTAGAGTAATTAATGTCCTATTTGAACAACAATAATTAGATAATGTTATTTTGTGTAGATAACGAATTGTTTGTGAATTCATCAGAAATGTGGTTAAGAAGCTTATTTTAATTACATAATCACAATTTTGTATGATATTTAGATCTAAGTAACTTGAAGTCCATATAAGATTTGTATTTAAATTCATTAAGAGGATTGTGAGTTGGATTGAGATTTTATAACGTTTATATTCTCAAGATAACCTAACATTTCTCCTCGCTTCGCTCGTCGTCGTACCTAACCATAGCTCTATTACGGTTTTACTTTTTTGTTTGAGTGTGTAATGAGCCTTTAAAAGTATTATATCAAATGATCATTACATTATACTACCTATAGTTCCTTTAAGTATATACTTACAGACAATATCCATAATTAAGTAAAATGAAATATTTAATGTCTCATTATCTTTTTATGTCATATTATATTTTTTGTCATATAATTTTAATGTAATAACACTCCACAATGGTTACGTTGTGTTCACGTTGGACCGTACCGGGTTCGACTCCCAGTTTCTTCCGCCAGGTTAAGCATTTCTGTTTGTGATTTGATCTTTGTATCAATGGTTGCATAATTAAGTTCTATTAAAAAATTATAAACAAACCGTTGATAAGTAACAGGACTTTCAGCCACAGTAGCGCCAACAATTTATCACCACTAAATAACTCGGTTCCATGTTTTTGTGTAGACTTGTCATTACGGCCACTTTCGGTGGCTCCGACTCATGAAGCTGATCATCAGGGACCCTCATTCAATAAGTGATATACAAAATACTACTAAAATTTAACATAATTACAAACTACCTATTGAATTCTTAGCTTATATTGGCTGAGATCTTGTCAGTTGTTCTAATTAGAGCTGAATTGTATCACTTTTCAGCTGACACTTTTGGATATGTGAAGATGCCGCGCCTCCCTTTTACTCTAAATAACCTGGTCCTGTGTTTGTGTACACTTGTCATTAGGGCCACTTTCGGTGGCTGGTTTTTCCGGACCTTGAGTAGGGCACTGTTGTAGGGCAAGAAAAGTGAATATTATATTACTTGCTCTTTAGTTCACGCCCTGTCATTTGTTACTCGTATAGAGAAAGTGTTGTGAGGTCTGTATTTGTTTTAGTAAGTAAAAAATGTTTGTGGACGTTACTGACGTGATGCGTGAAGCGACAATTGAGTCGATAGTGCTGATCGTAATTTTCTTTGAAAATGTTTACCTCATCAATGGGTCATTGTCAGTTCAAAAAACAAAATTTGTCCCTTCGGTGGTATAAAGTTAAGAGCTTGTATGAATCTAGTTTATGTTGCTTTTACATCGGATTATAGAGGAGGGAACGTTGTTTATTCTCACAGGCATTTAATCAGAAAATTAGGCCCTGGAATCCTTAATTTCGCAAATGTCCACCGGAAAGACGCGCACCTAAATCTGACAATGACCCAAAAACAATAAATAACATAGAAAAAGTCTTGTACAATTTTGAACAAAACTTAGTATGAAAATCCAGCAAACAGGCCGTACAGAAAGAAGATTAGGTAAAAGATAAATACTTAAATAATCCTGCTGATTTTTATATCACAATAAAAAAAAACGTAAAAATAATGACCAATAAAAAGTGATTATATTAACTTTCAAAAATTGCGTTTAAAGTCATGCTAGCAAACCATCATGATTTTTGTAAACATGTATATCAGCAAAATTTTCGTATTTTCTTCTTGTAGTTTGAAAAATAAAATAAACGTATTGATACTACAATCTTTATTAGGTGAAAGTTATTGAAGTAAAAGTGAAACCTTTACTTCATTTATATGCAAATTTAACTAGTAACGCGTCTTATTTATGTGGCCGACTGAGACCGACGATTTTGTACTAATGGCCACAGTTACATCGTTTGTCACTTAGTTTGGAGTTGTTATTCTATGTTAATTCTAGTAATACATTTATTATTTCACTGAATATCATTTAACATTTCCCTTAAACGACGACGTAGTATTTTTCCAGTGGGGTTTCGTGGGAGTTCGGGGATGAAAACCACGCCTCCTCTTAGCTCCATGTACGAAGGTACCTAAAGAAAAATAATAAAGCCATTTAAGGCTGCGTTTCCACTACACATATGCGAGGATGCGTAGCGAGGGATGTGCTTTTGTTAACAAATAGAATCAGCTGCGCTGAGCGAGCATGAGTGGCTGAAGTTATTCCATTGGTTAACAAAAGTTCATCCCTCGAAGCGCCTAGTTCAGACTTCAGACTACAAGTATATATACTTCATCTATATTTAAAAATCCTGGTATTTCTGATTTAGCAATATCACGCACAGTTTTCATAGGTATTATCAGACACAAATTTGGCGTAGGGCATCCCTAATCATCATCATCATATCAGCCGAAAGACGTCCAGTGCTGGACATCTGGCTCCCCCAAAGTTCTCCACAAACGATCGGTGCTGCGCCGCCCTCATCCAATTTCTGCCCGCGATGCTGTGCCACTATATACCGGCTCCTCGGGAGTCAAAATGTGACAAGGATGGCTTCATCAAGGTGGAAAGGAGGAAGAGGCCGGCTTGCCGAAATCAGTGCGGTACCGCACCGACTGGGCCCAAACACCTGCTGCGTCCCGCCCTGCCGACGACGCAATTGTATGTGTCCCGTCTACATTACTCTACGAAGGCCGAGGAGATCGTAGAGTATGTACGTGTGAAGACCGGAATTATCCTGAGGGTCGTGAAGTTGGAGTCTCGCCACAAAGTGAATTTTAATTCTTATGTGTTGGGGGTTCCAGCTGACCAACTAACGACCTTCATGAAGGAAGAATTTTGGCCGAAAGGTGTTTTATTCCGGCGTTCCCGCGGTCGGCTATCCAACACCATGGACAACAACACATCCTGACCTAGTTATTTTAATATTTAATATGTATGTTAGATTGTAAGGTATTTATCTATGGGCCTTTGATGCCTGAAATAAACGAATTATTATTATTATTATTATATAGTTCAAACTACGGGGGCCCTAGACGTGGACAAAAACCGCCATGAGATAATAATAATATATTAGAATACCTCAAAAGCGACGCCTTCCAATAGCTCTTGCTCCGAAACAGTTGCTCCAGGCTTACACACCACGAAGGCCATGGGTTCTTCCCCCATATCCCCGGCCGGCTTCCCCACTACTCCTGCCTCCAGGACACCGGGATGTAGCAAGAGAATCGCCTCCAGTTCTGATGGTGACACCTATAAACGGACAGAAGACATTAAGCGATTTGTAGTTGCGGAATGCAAGGATCACCTTTCTTTATTAGTATACACAAAGATCCTTAGTTCTGCATGATTTTCTGTTAGGTGCCCCCCTTAGCCAGTTCATCAGGAATGTGTCAAAGTTATCCTGTAACCTCCGTCAGTGGTGTCTGTCTCACTGAGCCTTTATGAGCATATTTCTAGGATATTTCTTGGTCAACATTCAACATGCTACATATAATGTATGGTATATAAAAAAAGCCTGAAGTTCTTTCTTCACTTACCTCATGGCCACTATAGTTTATGATTTCCTTCAGTCGATCGACAATATAAAAGTATCTTTCTTCGTCGTAGTATCCCAGGTCCCCAGTGGAGAAGAACCCCTCCATATCCAGATAGGTAGATAAGTCCATTCCAATATAGCCCTTCATCAACACAGGACCACGCATAAGTAGTTCTCCTTGGACGTTTGGCCCTAGGATTTCTCGTGTTTCTGGGTTTACAACCTAGAAACAATTTTATTAATACTTTCTTGAGACATATTTGTATGTTTTCTTGAGTCTAAGCCGCTTAATACGCCTAAGAAACAGTTTATTTTGTGTATTCCATTGTTACTCAGTCTATCATAGAATGTATTGTTTAGTTCAAAGTATATCAATGCCCAATTAAGGGCTATATGAAATAGGCCTACCTTTAATGTTAGTCCAGGACACGCCACACCAACGCTTCCAATTTTGGGGCCTTTAGTACCGCATATTTCTGAAGTTAACTCGCCTGTCTCGGTCATTCCGTACACCTGTATCACATCTCTTACTGTCGGGAATCTGTTAAACATAATAATGACTTAGTATTTAGACATTATTATTAAGATGACACTGCGTCTCTATATTAGTGATGTTGTGTTCTCGAGAACGTTCTTTCCATACAAATCTGATAATATCAAAGAAATATAATTCTTATGATGATATCAAAGAAATTGAACACTTCAAAATTGTCCTTACAATTTTAACTATTCTCGTAATGTCACTATGATTTACCTGACTTTTTTATTTAGTAACAAACATGGCGGGCTGAAATTTAAGTAAATTTTACTTCCATTAGATGATTAAATTTAAAAATAAATAAATGAGTAGTCGGATTACCTTTTAAAGAATGAAGCAATAGTTAAATCTTGCAGGGGGGCGGAGCGGCTGTGAATGCTTTTTAACGATCTAAGATCATATTGATCTACTTGCTCCAGCTTAGACAGCGACGCCACGAGAGATGGCACTAGTGTAGCGATGTTAACCTGCAATAAAGTGGGTTCCTTATACATGAATTTATTTAGTATATTTTTGTTTCGAATTGAAAATAACCGCCATAAATATTTGCTTTGAGAATTTGTTACCTATGCCTTATGTAGTAAAGTGGCGTTCCTGACTTCTGGAAACGACCACCACCACCCTAACGCCCAGATAACCTTTAGAATTTTTCCTTATGCTTTGTGCGTCGATCTTTGCATTGTTTATTTGAAAGGCTTTACACCTTTAGCGACCTCTATGTGAATACGTTAATATTCATCTCTTACCACACTACTTCACAGCAGTGAACTTGAACGAGCAAGCGTGAGAGGACGCTGTTATTTATAAATTATGGAACATGTATACTGTCGCATTACGAGTATGTACGAAAACATAGAGCAAAAAATGAGACATTATTGTTTTATTTGAAGAAGTTGCAACGAAAATACCTGAGATTTCGCAATGGCCTTCAGAATATTTTCCGGCGTTTCGTCGTTCACGTACACGACTCTCCTTCCAAGGGACAGCAACTTGTAAGTTGACAACGCGTCGTAACTGTGGAACCAGGCCCCCAGCACCAAGACGGTGTTCAGAGATTCGTCATCGAAACTGGAATGAAAACGTTTTATTAGAGATTAGTTAAAACCAAAAGAAAATGTTGCAAAAACATAGACTAAGGTCAAAACCTGCCTGGTGGAACAAACGATGAAACTGATAATTGTACATTTGTGAACTAATATACACCTTAACGTGTTAAGGTCTATGGGTGTGTAGTTAGTATCTTCTTTTGTAATTAATCAGTTTTTAGGGCTCCTTACTCAAAGGGTAAAATACGGGTTCCTTTACTAAGATTCCGCTGTCCGTTTGTCTGTCTGTATGTCTGTTTATCTGTCCGTCTATCACCAGGGTGTATCGCATGAACCGTGATAGCTAGACAGTTGAAATTTTCACAGATAATGTATTTCTGTAGCAGCTATAATAAAAAAAAAAACTAAAAACAGAATAAAATAGATATTTTAATGGGGCTCTTATACAACAAACGTGATCGGTTGCGTTAAATTTGCACGTTATCTGTATGGGGCGTCATACAGACCAGGTGTAAACTTAACTTAACCCGGCCAGTTAAGATATGTTTGTACGAAACCCTCGGTGTGCGATTCAGACTAGCACTTGGTCGGTTCTTTTATAAAAATTAAAGTAAAATACACTTACTCTTTTGTCATGCTCTGTAAAATGTAATTGTGATGTGTCAGTTCGACTCCCTTTGGCAAGCCAGTGGTACCAGATGAGAACAAGATGACTACGTTATCATTCCCTTGAACTGGTGCCGGTTCAAAAGACTCCACGTCTGTTTTCTTCAGCAACGTCGGCAAACACATCTCGAAGTCTTTACTCTCCTCAAAACATATGAATAGCTCTATGGAATCAATTGTTTTCAGCACGTCCTTATGCGTATCCCAGAACAGTTGAGAACAGATGAAGTATTTCGGATTGACTAAGTTTAATTTGTGTTTGAGGGTTGCTGAAAATTAGAAGTTTGTGAATTTAGGTTATTTTGTCTTAGGTTACATTCCGTTGTCTTTTCATTAGACACACGTAGATCGAATGAGTAAATAAAAGCATCATATTAAATTGATTTTGAAATTGATTCATTTTTGGAAAATACAGACAGTTAAAGATCTCGATATACCTCGTCCGTTTTGTAAGTCATAAGGAACATAAGCTGCTCCGGTAAACACCACGCCCAAGGTGGTGGGAACGAATTCTATTCGTTTCTCGCTCCCGACTCCAACTGTGTGTCCACTCTTCACCCCCAGGCCTGTCAGGGCCTCCGAGACATTCACGGCGTATTGAATTAGCTCCTTGTAAGTCATCTTTTCACCGGAAATAGCATTCTCCTGGAATAATTATTACTTTTCATTATGCAAGTCTCCGATAACCGGTGGGGTAAACGTGTTCTTGAGTGGAGACGGCGGATCGGCAAGCGTAGTGTGGGACGCCCTCGGACTAGGTGGAGCAATGATCTTTGCAGGGTGGCTGGCAAGAGCTGGATGAGAGTAGCTGAGGATCGGTGTCAATGGCGTGCAGTTGTCGAGGCCTATGTCCAGCAGTGGACAAGAATAGGCTGATGATGATGATGCAAGTGTTGAGCACCGGATGCGAATCATTTACAATTAGTTGTTCTGTGGGACTATGATAGTTGATTTTATCACGGGATAAATAAGTGACTCGGGGATAGAAATGGCTCGGGGTGCTGTTATGAGCATGAAAAAACTACTTATTCCTAAATAAATACGTAAATTTAAAGCTGAGATGGAGACTAGTACAATGTTATGTGTTGCCACTTCTAATGTATGGAGTAGAAGCATGGACCTTAAATAAAGACTCAATCGACAAAATTAACGCATTCAAAATGGGGATAAATAGAAGAATGTTAAACATTTCATGGGTGGATAAAATATCAAACGAATCGGTCTTAAATGAAAATAAATGATGAAGAAAATGGAAGTCATGCTCACAATCAAAAAGAGAAAAACGGCATACTTTGGACATATTTACAGAAACGCAAAATATGCCTTAACGAGAAATATAATTGAGGGAAAAAGAGAAACTTACCAACGCTGTATTTTCGCCGTGGCACACTTTCAAACGATCTAACATATATTTTCCGAAATTCAAATGGATCGGGACTTCAATGTTTTCTTCTCCATACACGTAAAAGCTGTTATCATCACACATTTCGGACATTACTATCTATTGATCAGAACTCTCACAGTTACTACCAGCACTTGCCACTGCTATTGTTAAGAATACTGTGCAAAAATTATGAGGAGCAGTCCCCTAAGTAAACTTGTAGAGTAATTAATGTCCTATTTGAACAACAATAATTAGATAATGATATTTTTGTTGGGATAACGAATTGCTTAGAAATATGGATAAGGAGTTTATTCTAATTAAATAATCACAGTCTTGTATGATAATAAGATTTAATAAGTACCTGAACTAAGTCTATTTATGTATATAACTTTTGATGGAGTCTAGTATTCATCCTATAGCTACAACTACAAAAAAAAAATATTATAAAAAAGATAAAAGGAAAATTTTACGAAACATAAACGTTAATTAAGCGAATAACATTGTTTTCGATCCGTAGTGTATATCTATGTAGTAGCGACTGCGGATCCTACGTTGGGTAAAGCCTCTCATGTTCTTGGTCGGTTTTTTTTTACATAAAAGTATCGTACCTACATAAGATTTTTTTTTCATTTCGGTAGATTTATAGCTGACCGGCTAATGAAACATTTATTTTGAATAAAATTAGGTGCTTAATGTACTATACTTGAATGATTACTTGCTTTACGCTACGCTTACTACGTATTCCTTCTGAATATTAAAATTGGTGGAGCCTGGAGGGAAACTGCCTTGAATTGACTGAAAGGAAAATCTTTTATTTTTATAATTATTTAATTCAATTTTGCCAGCAATCTAGAGCATCTCACCGAATTAGTTTATCGAATTAAAAACGGACTTTAGTCATCAAGAGTTGGAAATATCCGCCTAGCTGCGCCAAGGCTGCGCGTGGGCCGGCGTCGCTGCCTGCGCGCACTGGCTCGGAATAGCTCGACTCGCTTCAAGTTGATAGACTCGGGCGCTACTTAACGGAGTTCCATATTTAATTACTTGATGATTTATCAGAGGAAAGATTCACCACACATCGGAAGACGTAAGATGCTCCTGGCGTTGCTGGCCTCCATAGGCGGAGGTAACTGCTTAACATCAGGCGGGCCGTATGCTTGTTTGCCACCGTCGCAATGTAAAAAAAAAAAAACACGCGAGGCAGGTAGGGGCATCTTAAGATAGTCTGATGAAGGTCGCTGGAAGTGGGTGGCGAAGAGCCGGTCATAGTAGGGTTCTTTGGGGGAGACTTATGTATTATGTATGTTCACCGGTCACCAGTGGTCATTCAAGACTTTGTTGTCGGTCCAGCTGATTTGAGCGAATGTGGCACTTTTGTTGCAAAAATTGGCTACGTCAGTCACCTGAGAGCTCATGAGAGCTCAGCCTGAAATCGGCCCGATGCAATGATGATGACTCTAGCAGTGTATGTTCAGTAGCAGACATCTTTTGGTTATTGATGATTATTATTGACGAATACTTCGGGGTTTTTAGTTCACGAATGATTTGACGCATTCTGTCGGCCTAGTTTCAAATTATTCGTAGTTGTTGATATGCGAGAAATCTTTGAGAAGCCGGGTGAACGCTGGAACGTCATAATCAGCGGGTCTATGATGAATAAATTAGTGATAAATCATCCATCACGTTTTGTCAAAATGCGAGCGTGAGTGACTGATACCTTGTCACTTATTCATCACGTAATAAATGCAACTATCATAGGCCCCTTGAAGATTGATAAAGCGCTTACATCGAAAAGAGAGACGCGACTTGTGTCGAGGATAATACTGATTTGTTGTTTACTTGTATATTTCTTTGTAGAAAAGAAAGTATGAAGATAATATGCATAAAGAGAGCATAAACATGTTTATTTCATATAAAACACATACAAACACATACAATTAATACTAACTAATTAGGTATATGTATATTTCTTATTTACCTTCATTCTTTGTTGATTGTTTCAAGTGCATTTTTTTTTCATTTAAGTTTAATCAAAATAGTACCAAAGAAAAACTCGAGCGCACAAAAAATCTACATTAAAATCAACGACGGGAAAAAACTAATTAACATTTAAAATAAGAACAAGTAAAAACTCGCCACAGATAATGTAACCACAGAATACAGATAAGCATAAAATAATTTTAACGAAGGTCTATCTGTGAGATGTGTCGTTATCTATGGCTTTGAGCGGCCGCCCTGTTTTCAGAATATGATAAAAGTTTCCAAGCAAATAAGGATTTGTAGGTACAGGTACAGTGAGCAAAAAAATTGGTCTACCAGTATTCGACTCTATTCTATGAGTATTAAGGTCCAAAAGTGGTAGGCTACTCTCTTGACTGACTGTACATAATTAAAATTCTTGTTACAGCAGTTTTTAGGTTCATTTAAATTCCTATTATTTAGAGCGAAATACATTTTTCAAATACAAAAACTTATCAGAAGTTTAAAAAATTAACAAGAATTAAGGAAGAGTGGTGACCGGTGATTACTACAAGAGACAAGAGTGATGCTCTTAAATAATGAATGAATGAATGTGTCCTCGTAGTGTCAAACAACCAACTAAAACAAGTTTCTATCATTTGAATATTAGTGCAGACATACTTAGATAAGTTTTTATTCGCAAATAAAGAAAAATGCGGTTACGAATTTACGAAAGTGTTTCTTAACATAAAGAAACAATCCGTGGAATTCAGCTAGACACAGTTGATCTATTACAATAAAATTTACCTACAACGATGCAAACCGCAAACAGTGTTGCCAACACAAGGATTGTGACCAATGACTATAAATAAGCGAACTTTTTTTTAATGTATCTGACGTTGTTTTTTGTTCCAGGTTAAGAATTAACTTACAATCAGCAACGAAGTGCCCGTGCGATGCACCGACGATCTGAAACTAACAGGACTAATAAGACTAATATATAAGTGTCTGTGTGTGTGACGTGCTACCGTGTAGTGAAGTGAAAGATCCCCACGAGAGATCCCGAGTTGGTAAGTTGTACTTTTTTTTTTAAATGAAATAATTTATTCAATATGTAGGCCACAAGGGCACTTGTACAAGTTAGATTGTGAATCTACTGGCATTTCCCAAGAGGAGACCGTTGTTGGGAAGAACGCCGAAAGAAACTCAACAGTAAGTATTTTTATTTAAGCATTAAATACAAAGATCAAAGCTTAAAGAAAAATTGAAAAAGGAGCTACCTGGGGGAAGAGACCGGGAATCGAACCCGGTACCTCTGGATTGCCGGTCCAGCGCGTTAACCATTTCGCCACCCTAGCTCCAGGAAGATCTGACGAATTTTTCCTTATGCTTTGTGTGTCGATCTTTGCATTGTTTATTTGAAAGCTTGCTGATGCTTAAATAAAAATTGTGGTGTACCTACCCACATAAAAAAATGAGACATTATATGTTTCATAAATTTAGTAAGTATTTTATTCGTAAATTATACATAAAACAGTCAATAACATTTATGGTTTAACTCAATACATTGGTACACGTAAAGGAGATGTATAGATTCTCGAAATCAATGTTAAGTAAGTAACTTAATTCATTCTTCATTTAATACAAAATTAATTCAATTTAAGACTAATATTTTTTCCAGAGAATAGATGTATTAGGCGTTTTGAAATGCAAAATCGTCCATATTTTCGAGCGTGGTCGTACGGCGAGACGATTGGAATTGAAATCATCGTGGATTTATGTATATTTGTATAAGTAGAATATATATAATATGAAGAATATATTTGAAAGTAAATTACTAGGTTTGACAAGGTTCTATAACGACATTTGGTAGTTTGGACTACCATTGTCGGGTTTTTGATTTTCTTCAATTGTCAAAAGAGATTCTTAAGTCACAACATAACATAGGATCGTGAATACATTTTCTATGAATGAGCGGACGCCCACTGAGTTATAGAACAGTCATAAAACGCCATTTTTATTTTGACAAAACGTTGTAAAGATTAGGGTGACCTACTCCGAAGTCATAAAACTCTGATAGAGATCTTGCATTGACACAATTTGTGTCATGTCGTAATGGAAGGATTAAGCATTTAATCTGAGTACTATGAGTCTGAGAATTATAGAATCTCTTAGCTCATCCCACGGGAACACTACATTTTTTCGGGATAAAAAGTAGCCTGTGTTTTAATCCAGGTTGTCATCTACCTCCATACCAAAAAATATCAAAATTGGTTCAGCCGTTTGAACGTGAAGAAGTAACAAACACACATAAGCATACTCACAAAATTTCGCCTTTATAATATTAGTGTGACTTTGAGGGTATCGTACTCCAGTACCAACAAGACTCTTGAAAAAAAAAGATGGTTTTCCAGAGAGCTACAGAGTGGAATGCAAGCAGCAGGTATACAAATATATGTATTTATGTGTCACAATCAGTTTATAATTTATCTAGTAAGATATTTTTCATTTAAAAAATCAACAAAATACGTCTATGTACCTATATAACCTATTTGTCTGTTTACTGTCGTGTAGGTTAGGTTAGGTCAGTATATCACCATCTGGGGTGCTCTCCTCGACCGAACCAAACCGCGCAAATCACGAGGCATACAGTTAGCATGCGCAAGTTGCGATCCTTTGGACCCCAACAGAGCCGATTTGGAGGGAAAACGTGCTGGATTTTTAGTTGGTAAACCGGATTTTCCCGAGGGCCCCTCATACCTGTTCCAAACCGACCCCCCGATCGGGATGCGTAAAGCATTTTTTTTTTGAGAATTATAATATAACAAATGAATAAACCATAAACCATTTTCCCAGCGAAAAAAAAGGTATATATATTACTAGGTAGTTTATAAACGAACGGCAGTCACATTTATACGCTGTCCTAATATAATTATGTATACAGGGTGATTCAAGAGTCATGAGCAGGAGTTATAGAATAGAGGTGATCGGGCCACACTGAGCAACTTTTACCATGGAATCAGTCACGAAATCATATGTTTTTTATAGTTAATTGCTAGCTACTTGATCGCTAACTGTCCGAAATATATAGAACAAAAGACAGCCTTTTGTTTTGCGATTTTGTTGTTAACCCCATAGTGAAAGCTGCTCAGTGTAACCACTCCATCACCCCTATAACTCCTGCTCACGACTCCTGAATCATCCTGTATACGTATCATTGCAAGTGGTTCTTCCAATCCATTAAATTATTAATTAAAATCAATCCAAATTACGTATACATTATACTTGATCATGCTATAGAATCTTAATGATTTAGTTTCATATTATTTCAATGAACGAATGAAATACAAGTTAATGATGCACACGTGTGATTAATAAGAGCTGTTAGTGTTAATACGCATGCGCGGGCCTCAGTTCACTCCTACTCGCGCTTTAATTCGCGATGTCAGCGCGGTTTATCAATCAATTGGTGCCCGCGAAGATTGGGCTTGCACAAGTGTTCACGCGGCACGAGTCACAAGCGACTAGCGGATTTAGTTTAGGTTCGCTTCTATTTGCGCTAATTCGCGATGTCAGCGGTTTATCAATCAATTGGTGCCCGCGACGATTGAGCTTGCACGAGTAAAGTGTTCACGCGTCGCAAGCCACAAGTGACCAGCGGACCCATTATGGTAGCATTTATCACGTGATAAATAAATAATAGTATCTGTCACTCTTATACTCGCATCGTCTATGTATGTCAGGTCACTCTTATTTGTCAACATGACTGGTGCTTTTTGTCTCTTATTAATCGCGTAATAAACTCAACCATCGTAGACCCGCAGCAGATATTTGTGTACGGCGTGAGTGGACGCTCGAAGCGGAGCATTTTGTGGGGCGGGCAGCGTGGCGGGCAAGCGGAAAATAGAGAGAATAGTGTGTGCTCAGGAAGCTTGCATCGATTGCATTTGTTAACACGAACACCGTGCACGTTAAATAGATCTTAGGTACCTACATAACAATTTTTATTTCATTTTAATTATTATTTTATTTATATCACAATTCTGATTTCACTTGATATTTTAAACTAGTTTCTAAGAATTGACATGGTATAAATTATTCGCATGCAATTTAATTACTATTATTTATATTGACTTTGTATAAATTATTAGTAAGTAGTAAATTTTATTAGCTAATTTTAAATTGTAATCAACGAACATAATGTCCTGATAAATCCCTCATAAATTTTCACATACCTGTACTGGGTTGAACATATCATGGGAAATATTTATTGTAAGATCTTCATGTAACCGTATGTTCCAGTGAATAAACGCTTCATTCATTCATTCATTCACCCCGCCCCCGCCGCAGTAACTGTCGACTAGGTCTGTCAGGAAAGGATTATTAGCAGATATTTGATTATTAGCAGATAAATTCCATTTGCCTTATCTTTAAGTAAATAAACAGACCAAGTTAATACCGTTAAGAATTTATTCGTAAGTCTAATCTAGTAAATCGCCGTTATTTGTGATTTGCGCCGGCGCCTTCTGCCATAAACAAATTAGCCTTGCAGTGTAGCAACACTAGTAAGTGAGTTGCACGTCGTCTTCAATTTAATTGATTATTAACATATACATTATTTCTAACAAGGATCTATTTTTTACGCAATAAATTTTGTAGGAATGTTTGGAAGTGATTGATATACTTAATGATAATGTTTTTTTTATGTCGACAGTTTTTTGTACATATTTTGCTTTGTAAATTTACAATTGTGTTTTTGGTACGATCAGCATCTAAAGCAGCTGTCTATTATATGTGAAATTGCATAATAATTGCCGCTTGACTGTTTATTCAAAAAGTAAAGCGAAATGACGAGCACCACTAAAGTTTATTAATATTTGACTTACTTGACTTAATGTCCTATGTCCCCTGGATGGGGCAGAGGGCGTCCACAGTACGTCGCCATCCCGAACGGTCTTGGGCTTCACTTCGCTCCAGGTCATTCCTATCGCCTTCGCTTCTGCAGTGATCGTCCGCCGCCAGGTTTGTTTAGGGCGACCAAGTTTCCGCTTTCCTTGGGGATTCCAGTCTAGGGCTTGCCTTGGAATGTGATTAGGGTCCCTTCGGAGCGTGTGGCCGATCTAGTTCCACTTGCGGCGTTTGATCTGCTGGTAGATCGGAGTCTCACCACAGCGTTCCCACAGGTCTACGTTGGAGATTTTCTCGGGCCAGTATACACCGAGAATTCGGCGAAGACAGCGGTTGATAAAGACCTGGAACCGGTGCGTGATGTCTTTAGTGACCTTCCACGTCTCACATCCGTACAGCAACACGGTTTTCACGTTGGACCGGAATATCTTGAGCTTAACTCTCCTAATCAGTTTTCGCGATTGCCAAACAGGACGGAGCTGTGCGAAGGTCGCCTTCCCCTTGGCGATTCTCGAAGCGGTGTCCTCTTCGGTCCCTCCTGTTTCTGACACTACACTACCGAGGTAGGTAAATTTGTGGACTCTCTCCACCCCCTCTTATTAATATTTAACAACCTCTTAATAGATTTTAGTGCTCGTAACAGTCAAAGTTCACGGCTGAGTTATAATAATTTTAATTAACTCTTTCCTCGTGAATTTGGGTTGCAATTTCGTGCAAGTATTTCAAAACGGCCCCATCAATTTGAACATTCTAGGAAATAGGACCCGACCCAATAGGCGGCTATATCTTGAAATCTGTCAGATACCTAATATCCTGTCATGGGATATTCCCAAATGCCACGAACTGAGACAAAACATTGCAATAAAATAACCAAAATTAAAAATTTAAAACACCCCGTCACAAGTAGCCAGCCATCATGAGACCCTCATTCAATGAGTGAAATAGAAAATGCTGCTAAAACTGAACATAGGTACTGAGATCTTGTCACTTGATCCAATTAAAGCTGAATTTCTTGAGAACGACTGGTCCTATTTCCACCAATGATAAGAACGATCTAGACGGACAAGTCTTTCGATTAAAAAAACCGCACTTAAATTGATCCATCTGTATAGAAGCTATGATGCCACAGACAGAAAGACAGGTACACAAATACACATGTTAAACTTATGACACCCCTATTTTTCGTCAGCCGGCTAAAAATGGCGTTTACGTACAAGTAGGACCACATCCAACAGTTTTTAACTATATCCATTTTATAAAAGAGTATCTGATTGAAAAGTAAGTATTAAAATCAGTTCAAATTGTATTCCCTAAGTATCTGTATTGGGTAATTTCAAGTGTATTTCATTGTGTTTTCTCTTAATTTTTCGCCACATTTTGAAAAGCCAATGACCTTGGCCTCAGATTCCAAAAAGCCTGCCGGCAAGGCCGCGCACCGCAGCTGCGCGCGCGCATAAGGCGAAGCGGGTCAATGCGGCGGCCTTACTGCCCGCGCGGGCGCAGCCCACGGCGGAGCCAAGGGGACGAGTGCTGAGAGCTACGCACTAAAACCGTATGGTGAAGCTCCGCCTCTATAAAACTCTTAAACTGTATTGAGAGCACTTAATTCAATTTTATTGAAGCAGTAACGTCAGTAGCGTAAACCAAATGTTTATAATGAAGCGTTTTTTAGGGTTCCGTACCCAAAAGGTAAAAACGGGACCCTATTACTGAGACTTCGCTGTCCGTCCGTCCGTCCGTCCGTCCGTTCGTCCGTCCGTCCGTCCGTCCGTCCGTTCGTCCGTCCGTCTGTCACCAGGCTGTATCTCAAGAACGGTGATAGCTAGACACTTGAAATTTTCACAGATGATGTATTTCTATTGCCGCTATAACAACAAATACTAAAAATGAAATAAAATAAATATTAAGGGGGGCTCCCATACAACAACAAACCGTTGTTATACCTATATATATACATATATATATATATATATATATATAGGTACGGAACCCTTCATGCGCGAGTCGGACTCGCACTTGCCCAATTTTTTTTTTATGTTTGAGCGAGATTTAAACCTCCACGGATTTGGCCACTACTACTAATTGTAACCAGTGGGTTTGCTTGCGTGATGACCGCGCACTTATATTTCTACCTTAACCTGCGTCGTGCTATTAAGTAGGATTTATCCTAAAATAAAATGATGACCCCTCTCCATTGAGAGTGGCAATTAGTGGCAGATGGCTTAATTTAAGCTGCTGGAAATTAAGCTGCTGATTGAAATATAACTGTGCGGTCATCACGTTGGGAGGATGGGTTTTAACCAATTTTGAAACAAGAGTAGCGGAAATAAAGATACTTAGTAAAAAGGATATTTTTTCTCGACTACGGTAAAATAAGCGTGGTTACGCAGACAAATTTGCGAATTACTTGTAGCAGTAAAATAGCTGTGATTGACACAAAGCAGAATCTAAAACTCAATCGGTTGGCTATCATACTGGCTATGATGGTACGCCGACAAGGGCAAGGCAGAGCTGAGCACCTTGGAGCGCGCTGGTGAGTCGGCATAAGCGCAACTCACGGCGCGTAGTGAGCCCGCCTATAGCTGTTACTGTTATCTGTTGTAAAAGGGTTTATTGTCTGAAAAGGGTCGTGGTACGGATAATATTAAAAGTAGCGGACAATTCTACTACTGGCATATGTCAAATTGCATAGGTACTAAAATTGACAGCTTCTTTTGATGGTGACTGTAGATATGTACAGTCAGCCAGTGTGTTTGTAGAATGAGCTGCAGAATTACATGGCCCATTTGTGCAGTCCATATTACGAGTACATACAGCAAGACTGAAGATATAGGTGAGATTCTTAGCCAAAGAATGCGTCTGAATAGTTTCTTTAAACTTCTAACTCGGTCGAAAAACTCGAAAAACTATATAGGTACTGCATGTTTTGTCTGTTCATAATGGACTTGAAAATTCATTCGCTGCTTTTGTCACATTGATAAATATGTATTTTGATGGGAGACGCAATTATATGTGCAATAATATTTTATTCGGTTTCCGCGAGCATTACTGATTTAAATACAATATATATACATGTGGGGACGGGGCAAGGAAAATGCACGAAATGGTTTTTAACGTCTTTTATTTACTTATTTACACTATAATTAGAACTCTGTACAAATCTTCGTCCTTATTCTACAAAATCATTCAATTGTCTGACACTCCGTCATACGTCAAATCTAACACATTTCTCATTTCATTCTATTCGAACTAGCATTAATCGTCTATCAGCCAGCTCCTTATACTCTACCAGCATCACACAAACATATATATACTTTATAATGAATCGTTGATTTTCAGAAGTTTCTGATCCTTTACTGCCCGTGTTCACGGATTACGGAGTAAGATAGAATACTAATATACAAGACATAATCCGTTTAAATTGTTTATTTTGATACACGCGCAATGTTATAAAAAGTAGTTTATAATAAAGTTGAACTGTAGTGGCGGCTGGTGTTCCGAATAAGGATCGAACATGATCTGACGGGATGATTAGCCGTGTCAAGTACAATTAGTAAAGAAATCTATCATGAGACTGCAGGTGTTTGTTATAAAAACGTATTTGTTACGAGTACCTCACTTATATTATAGGCTAAAATTTGTGTGTTTATGTGTGTTTGTTACTTCTTCACGCTCAAACGGCTGGACCAATTTTGATCACTTGTTATGAAGGTAGCTGACACCCTGGATTAACACATAGGCTACTTTATATCCCGAAAAAAATAGTGTTCCCGTGGGATGAACGAGTAACATCACGCGGCGCAGCTAGTTTCTTGATATGTTAGATTGTAATTAATCGTATCAGGCGTTACTTTGCGGAAATCCATATTAATTTAAACCATAATATTGCTAAACCACCACCAAAATAACAAAGCTTATTCAAAGTAAGTTTTGTTATATTGGTGGTGGTTTTTATTTATTTGCGTATTTATTTTTCTTATCTACCATTAAATGCATGAATGCATGAAAAAGTATGCAAATAAAGGGTTAGCACTTATTGACTGGCACGTTATTACATCGCGAGTTAGCAAAGCAATATTACGTTTTGACGTGACAACGTCTTAAATTAGGTTGCGGCTCGGAGTCACTCATGAAAAAGTGTAACGCCCGCTCACGTCTGATGAGAGAGAGAGACAAAATATATTTCTATAGTTAAAATTTGTGCAATTCTTATTTTCATTCATCGAGCATTACTGTAACAAGAGGGAAGAGGGCGGAAGAGGGAAGAGGGAAGATGGCGGACATAATTTTTTCTTAAAAATCGATATGGGTGTCATCTCGGGGTTCCGATTACGAAAATGACATCCATTTTGAAATCCAAGATGGCGGACATTATTTTCTTAAAAATCGATATGGGTGTCATCTCCAAGTTTCCTCGGGGTTCCGATTACGAAAATGACATCCATTTTGAAATCCAAGATGGCGGACATTATTTTTTCTTAAAAATCGATATGGGTGTCATCTCCAAGGTTCCTCGGAGTTCCGATTACGAAAATGACATCCATTTTGAATTCCAAGATGGCGGACATTATTTTTTCTTAAAAATCGATATGGGTGTCATCTCCGAGGTTCCTCGGGGTTCCGATTACGAAAATGACATCAATTTTGAAATCCAAGATGGTGGACATTATTTTTTCTTAAAAATCGATATGGGTGTCATCTCCAAGGTTCCTCGGGGTTCCGATTACGAAAATGACATCCATTTTGAAATCCAAGATGGCGGACATTATTTTTTCTTAAAAATCGATATGGGTGTCATCTCCAAGGTTCCTCGGGGTTCCGATTACGAAAATGACATCCATTTTGAAATCCAAGATGGCGGACATTATTTTTTCTAAAAAATCGATATGGGTGTCATCTCCGAGGTTCCTCGGGGTTCCGATTACGAAAATGACATCCATTTTGAAATCCAAGATGGTTGACATTATTTTTTCTTAAAAATCGATATGGGTCAAGTTTCCTCGGGGTTCCGATTACGAAAATGACATCCATTTTGAAATCCAAGATGGCGGACATTATTTTTTCTTAAAAATCGATATGGGTGTCATCTCCAAGGTTCCTCGGGGTTCCGATTACGAAAATGACATCCATTTTGAAATCCAAGATGGCGGACATTATTTTTTCTTAAAAATCGATATGGGTGTCATCTCCAAGTTTCCTCGGGGTTCCGATTACGAAAATGACTTCGATTTTGAAATCCAAGATGGCGGACATAATTTTTTCTTATAAATCGATATGGGTGTCATCTCCGAGGTTCCTCGGGGTTCCGGATACGAAAATGACGTCCATTTTGTGATTTTAAAATCCAAGATGGCGGACTTAAATTTTGACGTGACAACGTCTTAAATTAGGTTGCGGCTCGGAGTCACTCATGAAAAAGTGTAACGCCCGCTCACGTCTGATGAGAGAGAGAGACAAAATATATTTCTATAGTTAAAATTTGTGCAATTCTTATTTTCATTCATCGAGCATTACTGTAACAAGAGGGAAGAGGGCGGAAGAGGGAAGAGGTATGAGGGAAGATGGCGGACATAATTTTTTCTTAAAAATCGATATGGGTGTCATCTCCAAGGTTCCTCGGGGTTCCGATTACGAAAATGACATCCATTTTGAAATCCAAGATGGCGGACATTATTTTTTCTTAAAAATCGATATGGGTGTCATCTCCAAGTTTCCTCGGGGTTCCGATTACGAAAATGACATCCATTTTGAAATCCAAGTTGGCGGACATTATTTTTTCTTAAAAATCGATATGGGTGTCATCTCCGAGGTTCCTCGGGGTTCCGGATACGAAAATGACGTCCATTTTGTGATTTTGAAATCCAAGATGGCGGACTTAAATTTTGACGTGACAACGTCTTAAACTAGGTTGCGGCTCGGAGTCACTCATGAAAAAGTGTAACGCCCGCTCACGTCTGATGAGAGAGAGAGACAAAATATATTTCTATAGTTAAAATTTGTGCAATTCTTATTTTCATTCATCGAGCATTACTGTAACAAGAGGGAAGAGGGCGGAAGAGGGAAGAGGGAAGATGGAAGAGGGAAGAGGAATAAAATATATTTCTATAGTTAAAATTTGTGCAATTCTTATTTTCATTCATTGTTCCTATTGTGCAATTTAATAATATTCATATCAATAAATATTCTACCGAGAATAAGACGTTGTCACGTAAAATCTTCCTTCGCCCGTAAAACCGACTTTACAGGCAACCATTTTTTTTAATGTTAGATTGTATATAGACTTTGCGACAATGCGATAATATCAGTGTCCGTAACTAGAGAAGACCATGAAATTACGAGATAGTTAAGAATGGTCAAAGTAATTTGCACAATTTTTTATTTTATTTTATTTTACAACGACCACCGCTTTTCACTTCGCCTAAGTTTTTTTTTTATCACAGCGTATACTATCGCTTACTTTTATCACCAGTATCACTACCACGCCCTTCGCAATAAAAATAATACAATATCTATTTGTCTTTAGTTTCCTGGAAGAAATATAACAAGAGGGAAAACAATCTAACAATAGCACGGGATGTAATGGACTGATATTGGATATTGAATAGAGAGTAATCACATCTCGATTCCATTATCCAAACGTCAAAGAGGAAGATATTACCCTCGACAGCCATCTAAATTTCCACGAGCATATATATGCATTGACTCGCGATTGCTATAGGAGGTTGGGGTTTGTTGTCAGGAATGCTCGGGACTTCCAAGATGTTAGAACCATAAAACTCCTATACACCGCTTTAGTGCGAAGTAAGCTAGAGACGGCTTCTGTCATCTGGAATCCCCACGAAGTAACTTATGTCTTACTTCTGGAGAGAGTACAGAAAGTGTTCCTGCGGTTCTTGTACAAAAAAATGTATGGGTACTACCCATACTTATACCCAACCAAATATTTACTGGGAGCCTTGGGTTTTAACTCTCTAGAGGTCAGACGTAATTTGGCTCTTCTTACGATTACCAGCAAAATTTTGCGCGGAGAGTCTGATTCCACAGAATTAGTAGGGCAGTTAGTGCGACTACACGTCCCGTCGTTGACTAAATTTAGTTTCAGACCTCGTGACCGCCCCTTGCTGGCGGTGCCGACGTCGCGCACGGTGTCTCGAAGAGAATCTCCGCTAGTCCGCGCTTTACGCCTCTTGAACAATCTGCTCGCATCAGCCCCGGAGTGTGACTTATTTGTGAGCAGATGGGCATTATTGTGTGATGAATGTTTGAAGTTCTGTGAGAGGATGGATGTCCGTCTGTCTTCAGTTTGAATTTGTTATGTATAATTGATTTCGTTAATGTATGTTTTTCAAATGTTTGTATATCATTGTTATATTATTATTATTTATAATTTCACAGTGCCTTGGTTATCTGTTATGCTGTGTAATTAAGTTTAATAAATAAATAAAAAATAAATAAATTACCGAATTAGTATTTTGCTTCCATTACACGTGCCGAGTTCCGGATGCGAGCTCACATTTTCATGGACACATTAATAATCTGCCAGGCTAAGGTAAAAAGCGATCTTTTCGCATGGAGCTCCATATAAAAAGGGCGCCTTTTATCTTAGCCCAATACAAAATAGAATCGATTGACATCTCAAAAAAAAATTGTCATCATGCCTCTTGGTCGCTGCATCACGATGAACTGAAGCGTGTTTGGCGCTACGTACGACTGGCTATAAGCGTGAGTTGAGTACGTCCGAACAAAAGATAAGGCAGGGCCGAGCACCCTGGTGTGTGCTGATGAGGCGGCTAGCGCGGGTCACGGTTCGTAATGACTCCATCTTGCCTAGAAGTTGGCGCCCTGGTTCATGGGGATAAACCAGGGAGCTCTAGATCTGGCCCATATCGAGAATGATCTTGGTCGATGTAACAGAAGTCATGCAATGAACAAAAAAATAAAATGAAATAATATATTCAGTAAGTACTTAGGGCCTTTTACAAGTCAGATTTTGAATGTACCGGCATTCCCCAAGAGGAGACCGCTCTTGAGAGAATTTTTTTCGTAAGTCATACTTACAATGGTAACAATATAATAGTCAGAGACAATGATCTCGTGAATTAAAACGATAACCGAAAATAAAAAATGCTATAAATAACTGCAATACTACCAGATTCACCTTGACATGCTCAAAAGTAATTGTTGAGGAAAATAACATTGAAATACCTACAGATGATACAATGAGTGCATCAGACGCATTCGTGGAAGTACGTACTCGTACAGTATGACGATGCTGATGATGCTGGTTTGCTTAAGGCTATTTTTAATCTACCGAAATTTTCAATTGTTCTACGCTTCGATTTAAAAGTTTAACATGATCATCTATGCGTGTATTATACAATCATCTCGTTTTAATCAATATTTCCAGTATATTTGTTTGGTTCGTTATTTTCTACAGTTATGAGAACTATCGCATGCATTCTGTTACTTCATTTCCAATTGCCGTTTTATCATTTGCTTTACACCTAAAAGAAGAAAGATATTAAATATTGATCGCTGTCTGGGCAATTCGTAATCTACACTTTATTCTAGTGATTTTTAATTTAAATATATTTATCGTTGTCGTCGAGGCACTTTACGAGTTTGAGTCTTGCACTGTTTCCCAAACTAGTCACTAATATTATAAAGACGAAAGTTTGTGAGTGTTTGTATCTTCGTCACTTCTTCACACTCAAACTACTGTTTCAATTTTGATAAAATTAGGTATAACACATAGGCTACTTTTATCAAAAAAGTAACAAATAAAGGAAGAGACTCAGCCAATAATTTAGGGGCAGGTTATCCATTGGTGTACAATGTGTTCCGAATGTCAATGTCAGTGTTCGGCTCACTACTGCGAGCTACCCAGCGGAGCAATGTGTCCGCCTGACTCAGGCCACCCACACGCAGTATTATTAGTGAACTTACTAGAATTAATACCTATGGCCTTATATAGTCAAAATCATGCTATGAATTCGTCATACCTACATCCGTCCGGATTGTTACTACCGTCTTGCCTGCTAACCCACCGCCAAACAGCAATGTTCGCATTGTTGTGTGCCGGTGTGGGGGTAAGATAGCCGGTGAAATTACTAGCATAGAGGCATTCTATCTTCGTCCTCCGGGTAGGCAAGCACTTGTGACTCCTCTGGTGTTGCAGGTGTTTATGGGCGACGGTAATCGCTTTCCATCAGGCGATACGTTTGCTCGTTTGCCCCCAATGACATAAAAAAAAAAAAAAAAAAAAAAAAAAAACGAGGGAAGTTCTTTGATTGTTACGCCATCTTTTGCTAATAAAACTTGGTATGTAAAAAAAGTTAATAAAAGTTAGTAAGTGGAATTTTCTGGGGAGAAACGTCAATCTTTAGACTAACCACGGGTGGTAATTCGTAAAACCCCAGACCACATATTTATGGCAAACGCAAACATCTGCGGTCTGGTCTGGGCATGCACGAATTCACCGCCCTGATGTATTATGAAGGAACCAAAATTATACGACCCTCCTACTCGCACAGTTGCATATTTTTTTTGTTTGATGAAGTAATCGGTATTTTTTAATAACGTTAACTGGAAGATACTTCTAGTGACTGGTGTTCACTTAAATAGTTACGGAGTCGGGTGATAAGGATCTTTGCCTTACCTGAGTTGGTTCATACGTCTCAAATAAGAATTTAATGAAGAGAGCCATTATAATTTTTTGGTGGTAGAGAAGGTTAAGACTTATGACGGCATAATTGTCTTGGATGAGATTTTGAAAAAATAAATAGGTTTAGCGCACACCGAATGCCAGTTATTGCTTCGTTTTCTCGATAATAATGTTATAAAAGTGTACTGGATAATGTGGTTACCTTTATTTAGTCATACAGTGAAGCCGAATCCCTTTCGCGTCGGTCGCTCCAACACCTCCTTAAGCGGCGGCGGAAAAACTCGGCTGGCCGGTTACTTAAGCAGTGACAGTGAAATTTTCTCCCCATAAACTATCCAAACCTTGTACAGTCTAATACATGAGAATATCATTGCTAATGCTTTTAGGGTTTGCAGGACCGGGAAATTTTAGTATGGCGGTACCGGGAATTCCCGGTACTACCATACTAAAATTGCCCCGTTCTGCAAATCCTAAATGCTTTACTAGACTAGAATCTAATGCGCTTAAGAGGCCTTATTCCTCTGAAATTTAATTTTTTTCATATGAAAAAAATATAGATAATTTCAACCAACTTTTTAAAGTGAAAAATACTTTTCCCTGAGTTCTAGAAAATAATATAGCTATTCTGCCGTCATACCGAAATAGGGCGCTTCTACATAAACTTGAAAACGGAGAAAAAAAATATTTTGTAAATTTGAAATTAAAAAATTCGCTGCGTGAAACAATATAAAAAATGTGATACTTTTTTAATTCAAAAACGTGTAGAAGCATTTGAGCTATCGGGATTGATATGCAAAATCCAATTTGGATAATATTTAATAATAAATAAATGATATTTTATCTTTTCTCTTAGTAAAAAAAATACAAATAAATACTTTTATACTACAGTAAAAAGACGTGTCTGGCTAGAAACGTCTTTTCAGCGTAGTGATTTATTAAAACTTCTTTTTTACTTAGTAAACAATACGCATAGCGCATTTTAGTTAACGAAATAAAAAGGACGCATATAGCCATTAACTGCTTTTTAACGTAGGTTGTAAGTAAAACATCGGCCTACTTAAAAAGAAAAAAGCAGATACGTCTGTAACGCATTTTGATTTTTGATTTTTGACCAGCCCTAATACTTGGTACATTATTGTTGAAGTGAAGGAAGTAGGCAATTGCTTTTTTTTTTAGTTACGTTACCTACAAATAAGTTTTAGTTTTACCGCTTTATAAATGTCAAAACGGAATTCTTGCATTGACGACTTTTTATTTGTTTTAATAAAAAGTACAAGTGTATTTTTTTTCCGAAAACGTCTAAAGCTATTTGAAGCAACTGATTTTAGCTTATGTATGCCTTTTCTATATGGCCGTTTTTTTTAATGATTGTACCTGTCTGCTTTGAAGAAAATTTATATTTTAATACGACAACCCTATAAATGTAAAGAAAAGCAAACGAATATTTATGTATATTTATTACAGTAGACTCAAAATATACACCAGACATCAAAGCAAGATAGGTTTAGCAAACGTGGCTGTTAAAAATAAAAATAATTTAATGACCGCAAATATATCCCTGAAAATAAAAAATAACAAACGATTTTTTTTTAAGGGGTGCATTTTTTCTATAGGTGTGAAAATCGATCATGACGCAAAGGTAAGGGAAGGTACGGAAAACCTTCGAAATGTGGTGTTGGTGAAGCATTTAACAGTAAATGGTTGAACACCATAAGTCCGGTCCGGTCCAGGGATAGTGGCGCTACAAACAGCTTTCATATGGCAATAATGTGCATACGTTATACATATTATTAAACGTCAGTAGCGATTTATCACAGACCAAACTGAAAACATGTTTTACCGGAATGCTGCTCAATCCTTCGTTCTTCTTGCGAAATAATTACTGAATTCTATTGAAAAAACTTGACTTTTATCACTGTGAACAGTTTTGGCTTTATTATGAAAAAAATACTAAAATGGAATATCTAAAAAGTCCTGTTTCCTCTTTGTTTACTTACATCAGTGACATTCACTGACTTTCAACGTTAGTTACCAAAAATGTGTCGTTGTCAGTAAAGTAGTACCTCTAAAGAACCGCATTATGGCGTGGATTGAAAAACACCCTGTTAGAGTATACATACTATATCAGCTACACCGACAGGAGTTTGAGTCTTAAATTTATGATGATAATTTAAAGAAAACCTTAAGATTTCCTTCAACCGCCTGGACGCATCTGATTGAATTGATATCCAACCGCGAGCCCCCTTTACCCCGCACGCTTAACTTTACTACGTAGAAAAGACGTTACTGACACTTGCGCCTGACTTATTGTGACTTAAATGGTGATTTCACTAAGATGAAAAGGCGCAACTACGCAGAACCGTCTTTTCTTCATATTATCGTGTAGAAGCGCCATTTATTTTTATGAAAATGTCCATATTTTTCTAAAATAATAAAACGCTTTTGCTTAGATGGGTCTTTTTATTTTAGCATACATCAGAAATGCCTTTTCTCATTCGTTGTATATGCGGTATCCCGCAGATACGTCCTTTTTGATTGTAGTTTTCACAGGGTTCTGTTCATCTTTAGTCAAATTTAAAAATACTGGTAGATCCGTCTTTTTTTGCTGATTCCGAATATGTATAGAACTCATTTTTGACAAAAATGTTAGATGCGCCCTTTTTCGATATGACGGCAGTATTTCATGCTTTCATTGCGTGCAGTCGAAAATAAATAAAAAAAACCAGTTTTCTGCGTGAATTTTATCATCTTAGAGTAGTTTTTGAAACAAAAATTATCAATCAAGAATTCAAACTGTAGATTTCAAATGTAACACTGATAATTACTACTTACTATGTTAAGAAACATGTTTAGAGAAAAAATTCTAAACGGTCAGCATTTTTGAACGGATAAGGAACCTTAAACATTTTAAGGTAAATATAATAGTGTTGGGTGCATATAGCTAAAAATAATGTAAATAATGTACTTTTTCAGTATATCATCACGTTAACAAACCGGCTTAGCAGTTTGGCGAGTAAATTTCAGTTGTATGCAGTCATGTATAGTCTGTCCGATCTCTAAGATCAAATGAAGTCACTTAGGCTCAAGGTACAATCAACCGTATACCTATAAATTTAAGGTCGTTCTTAACTTATGCCTGTTTGACACAATTTGATCTTAGAATTCCGGATAGACCATACACCTTTTTTAAAAAGAAAAATAAAATACATAATATGACGCAGAGGGCGCTCTAGAAGCGTAGAATTATCAAAGATTTGGTGTGATTGACGTAACGATGTGATAACTCGGTTGGCAGAGCACTATTAGGTACGTAGGGTCGCACGTTCGAGTCCTGCTTACATTGTAGTCAATCAATTTTACATGTTTACTTTTGTGTATATAATATAATCATTACCAATGTTGAAATAGACTGTCAGGTACATTTTACAAATATTTAAAAGACTATGCCCGCAACGTTTTTCTTCGTTGCCCTTCTCTTCCTTTACAGTAATCGGGTGTTATCCTACAACCATCTTTGGATGTCCAGTTTTTTTGATATATCTGTACATGCGTCTATATGAGTCGAGAACCTCCCATTTTTTAAAACCGGTTGACAATCCGATGAGGAGTGGATAAAACAGTCAACAGTGTTATATTTTGTGTAAGCTTCGACATCAAATCAAAATATAATTAAGGATATTTATAATAAGAGAATACCACTATTTATATTACCAACCGCGACAGTTAATGACATACGCTATTGTCATAATTATTATCATAATACACCATGTTGTAAGTCCCTTTGTCGTGAGTACAAATCAATAAACACCGCATGCTCTCACGCACGGTAGCATTTAGGCTGCGGGAGATAGAACAAGCTGTCAATAAAAAAAAATACTAACAGAACGTTCTCGCTTTTATGATATATTAGGTGAGCTTTTGGCTTCAATCTCTAGGGATAGTAAGTAATAAAGAAGATGATGCTGGAGCATGCTTATTTTATTTATTTATTTTTTAAATCTATCATTACAGGGAGCCCCAATGCGATAGATAAGCTAAATAGGCATTAGCACAAATTTTCAATTAAACAACACGAAAAGAAAAAAATATGTATCTAGATAGTGATTATTCAGTCAACACGTCACGTCTAGCATAAAATACTACCTGTCACTTTGTTTTCAATGCCGTGCGAGCAAGACAGGTGACGCTGAGTCGCGCGACAAGCGATGTCGCGGCAAGATATGCTAGCCTCGCAACTTGTATTGTTCGGGGAATGAATCTTCATATCTTCTGATATTAGCCAAAGCGGCTTGAGCTGTATTTAATTTGTTGTTTCTTGTAAATGCGATGCATAATCTGGTTGAATGACCCGTTGACTGTACTTACAGTATATTGATTTAAAATTATTATTATAACACGTCTCATTAGTATTTCCTTTAGGCTCCTTTTCATTAGGCTCCTTAATTAATTATGCCGAAATTGGACAGTAGTACCTCTCCAAAAACAGTGCTAGTGCTACTATACTATGTTTTGATCTAAAACATAAAACTCTTACTGTATTCAAAACTTTCCTCTACAATTCCATCACACTTATGTCACCTTAGGTCCAAACATTCCCAACATACCTCACTAAGCCGACCTATATATAGTTTTATCCGTTTTCAAGAATGTAATCAAACGAAAACGTGATATACAAACGTAAATATATATAATCCGGACCTACCCCACGCCTGTTCGCTATAAAAGGGGATTAAACTGCTATTCTAGCTGGTTAGGAAAAACGACGCAAGCGCCATCAGAACTCCTACACACTTAAGCTATTCTATATACATATTGTGTTTACAGACTTATTTTTATCAGTACCTGTTGCTATCTAAAATATCTCGATAGTTAGAAAGAGATAGATGTCCACTAAGAGGTGAGTGAGTGAAACAGATTTTTTCACGTTGATTTATCGATTAATTTAGGATTAGGTATAGAATTTATTTGTTTGGATAGATGGTTACGTTGACTTGATTTTTATTGGTACTTGAGGTTATTTTCAGTGTTGTTACAGGTTTAAGATCAAACAGATGTTTCAGATTAAAAAAAACGGTTCGTCCACCATAAAAAAGAAACAAAAGTCACATCAATAAACTCCATACCACGGAGAAGCGCATGCTGCGCTGGTCAGTTAATGTAACACTGTTGGATAAGATACGAAATGAATACATCAGAGGCAGTTATAAAATAGCACCCATTGCGGACAAACTGGTAGAACGACGCTTGAGATGGTTCGGACTTATCCAACGACGCCCAGACGACCACGTAGTCAAAGGAGCTCTGGATTTGCCCTCGACGACGCGTAGACGCGGAAGACCCCCACCACCTGGTGGACGACGGTCCAAAGAGACCTAAAATCTTTGAATTTAGACCCAAAGATAGCACTTAATCGTGCAGAATCGAAGAAAAGGACAGGGAAGGCCGACCCCAAGTAAATGGGACAAGGTCCAGGAAGAAGAAGAAGTTCGTCCACCAGCCATCTCCTCAGGTCACTTACAAGTTTCATCAGACTTGCTTCCTGGTGTCCGGCCTAGGATGTTGTTTTTTTTTATTGCGTATGGCTCTGCCTCGAGCCCTCCGTTTTGCTTTATTCGGAATGTTTAAAATTACATACCTTTTTTAACTTAACCATCTTAATATAAAAATAATTGTGAGTGAAAATTAAACGGTGCTGGAATTTTCATACTTATATTAACTTGATTTCATGTGGCACGTGTAATAATAACAAAGTCTTCAATGCATAAGCTTTCGTCAGTTCGTCAGCTATTATCATTGTGAAAGGAACCAACACGTACATGCCAAAATTCGGGTCGATTGTGCAACTACCGGCATTTCTTCAAAAACTTATCACAACAGACCTCTAATTATCTTATTACCATTTTAAATAAAAAAAATACAGATCTAGCTTTGGATTTACATTGGATAGTCGGGTCTTAGTCAAACTAACTAAGCTAAAGCTAAGTTAGGCCGTTGTAACCTAGCGGTGCCGTTTGCGATTTGACACTCATTGTTTCTATTAAATGTTAAAAGTAAGTAGGTACCTACATTACTTAACTACGATAAGAAACGAACCTTGTTGATAAAAAAATGTACAAAAGAATCATGATTTGCATTGCTAGCTAGTTCAGTCAACCAAAATCTTAAATCAAACTCGGTAAAAGCTTTGTTTGTAGACTAAAGCAAAAGTTACCTATACTTACCTACTATGTTTTTGTAGTAGGTACTAGCTGTTCCAAGTATTAAGTTTTAATACCCTTACAATGTAACGGCTATAAATGTAATACCAGGAACAATGTGTATCGAAATCGAATAATTGTGCGTTGGGACGTTTTACTCTTGAAAGGACAATGATTAATAGTAAAAAGCTGTTACTTACGACTTTCAGTCGCCCCTGTGGTATAATGGAAGAATAAGAGTCTTGTTATTGTACTGCCATTGATGGCCATATGTTTGATACTGAATGAAAAATAATACCGACATTGAAATTCAAAGTCGATTGTTTTTAGGTGTTCCTGAAGTATTGCTTGTATAATGTTAATTCGTGCTTATTAGAGGTGTTGGTAACAATATATTAAAGCATTACAAACTATCGCATTGAATCTTTCTAGAGAATATACCTGCCCGTTTTCAAAACAAATAAAATTGATTTTAGTTTCATATCTCTATTAAAACTTATTTCATCAGTGAAGTTGTGCTGGTAGAGGCACTCATTAATTCTTCACATTGATGTTTTGCCAATGATCGTATTTTAATATAAAAGCACCACAATGTAACATCTGCAAAGTGGCATCAAAAGCAGGCACGTCAATGGCTGATATGAAATACGCTAGTGACAAAAAGTATATTCCATTAGAATTTTTGTCACGTTACGCTTAAAACCTGGCCAGAAATATGCGCGTACGCAGGTTCGGGGAAAAAATGGCTGCGTGATGTCACGCGTCCCACGGAGCTGTCGAACTTGATTGTTGGTTCTATGAACTTGTATATAACACATGAATCAGTGACATATGTTGCAAAGGACTCTTAAAAATAATCCTACTTAGTAACATTTTGCGCGTTCGCGAGCATAGGTAGGGTAAGTCGGTTGATATTAATATTAGAGTAAGATATATTTATATGTATAGAACAGACAAACTTAAGTGGCAGTGGGCAGGGCATATTGCTCGTAGAATCGATGGCCGTTGGGGCAGAAAGGATCTTGAGTGGCGACCGCGGACCGGAAGACGCAGCGTTGGAAGGCCTCCAACAAGGTGGACCGACGACCTGGTTAAGATCGCGGGTAGAAATTGGATAAGGGCGGCGCAAGATCGATCGTTGTGGAGAACTTTGGGCGAGGCCTTTGTCCAGCAGTGGACGTCTATCGGCTGATATGATGATGATGATGATGATAGAACAGAACGATGAAACACTTCGTTAAAGTTGCGTACTGTTTTAGTGTTTGTTATTTTAACGGCCATACTAAAATACACATTATGCAAAAAAGACAGGTTCCTAACTATTACGGTTGATAAGATACAGGCCTATGACCGACGGATAGCGGAGGCTTAGTGGGTCCAAAGTGTGTTACAATGTGTACTCTCTGTCTCTGGAGTCGGCCCCTCATGTCCGAGGATCGTGGTCAGCATCAGCCTCCACCGATTTCTGTTCAGCGAGTCTCTTACAACCAACAAGAATTTAGATGCCGATGAGTCTGATATTTGATCGGTTCATCTTGTTACTAAAATGGGTGCGGAACCCTAAAAAAGAAAAAGAGCCGAACGAATTATATTTTAATTCAGAAAGCTTAAGTACCGATTTGAGAAGAGTTCAATGGTATTTTTAGCAGATTAAGGATTTTAAGATTAGCTCGTTAAATCCTACATTAATGTATGCTAGCGACAAAGATTAACGCTTCGTTTTAAAAGCTATAGTATTTCTCTACAATGCCATTGGTTAATAGACGCTAAGGAACCAATAAAACGGTTAGATCCTAGAACCGGCGCCGGCGCTGACTAACGCGCAGGCGCATTATTAATGTATGCTGGCTCCAAGGACGCCCGGCGCGGGCGACAGGTCGCCGATGATTCCGCCATTGTTTAGACGCAACTAATGCGGTAATAAACATCTGGTTTCTGATTTCCGTTATAGAACACAGAACGTATCGAAAAAGTTGAAGGTCGGAGCATACAGGTGACCTGAGTTTGGTCGATGAAACCTTTGATAATTATATAAAAATCTAGCTGGGCCACACGGTGTTACCCGCTCATCCCATGGAAACAATTTTTTTTCGGGATAAAAAGTACCCTGTGTGTTAATCCAAGGTGTCAGCTACCTTCTAGCTATTGGTCCAGGCCTTTGAACATAGCTGTCCCTATAGTTTTATTGCAGATCTGTGGATTTCCAAAAATGCAGTTGATGTCATTGTATTGTTGCTAAACCTAACCAACATTCTAAATCTTGTTAGGTTTGGTTCAGGTTCAAGCTTCAAACCCACGTCTTGTTTGGCTAGAAGTACAGTCAAGTAGTTAGGAGAGCAATTTAATAGAAACGTTCGGAAACTCCGAGATTCGTAACAGTAACGCAATAGTTGTGTTTACGATATGTAATCTTATTTGCATGGAAGGGGATAATTGCATTACTAGTCGACTGCCGAAGGTGAGCCACTTGCATTCCGTACTGACTGCATAGAGTACCTAAACCCCATTGAAATTAGTCCTTTTGCATATATTAATAGAGAGAATGATGAACTAGGTAGGTACTTACACTAGGAAGTGTATTCAAAAACCCTAAGTGGTCACGAATACACAGATTGACTGATAGGATCAATTCAATTCGATGATTCTATGATTAATGATAAAAAAGGAAGAATTTTTAAAATTATTGGTAAGAAACTTGTATATAGAAATAAATGTGATGCTCAAGAAACTACCTCTTTATTTCCAGTTTTCCGCATAATTCAAGGATGGAATTAAGAAGTAAATCTTATGAAGTTACTAGAATAAGTTAAATTATATTGGTACTTTACGAAAACATAACATGACATTGTTTTCGTGGAGTATGTTTTCAAGAAGATGATATGTCATTAGATGTCTAGACGCTATAAAGGACTTTTCTATAAGCTTATTGATTCGACTGAAGTCTGGAAAATATCAATCGAGAAGAGCGACTTAAAAACTGTAATAAAACTTACCTAAACATGTTATTGTGAAGTATAAACAAAGTGATCACTGATCACGCTCGAACGTTACACACAGCTATCGGAATGTCGTAGCTTCCGACGCGACGTAAAAAACCGTCCTCGATATATTTGTCCAGCCGTAATACGACGCTACTGTCGCGCCAGACCTGGTTTAGGGTTCCGTAGATATGGTTCATCAATGAAACATAGCTAAACTCTTAGAATTTTGTAGATAGCATTTTTCTTCACAATCGTAAAACTATTCGAGATTGTTATAAGTAAACCAAACTTAACCTAACCTAACCTAATCAATATAGGATGATCTTTGCAAGAATTATGAAAAATGTATAACTACAGAGTAATAAAAATTCTGCGAAATGATTTTTCGGCCAAATTAAACATTGGACGAGTTACTAAGGAGTCAAACGGCTCCTTATTACAGACGATACAATGCACTTGAGAGATGTACACCCGGCTGTTGGCATGGCTAGATGTAACAATTACCAACCTGTTTAATCTTTACGCTTATTTATCTATCTGTGTTTATTGTTATTAGAAATTAACAATCGTTGTTTATGTGTTGTTTTCATCTGAAATCGATTTCCTATTTATCCGTGAAACGGTTTGACATCACTTTGAAAACAATTGGATGTGTGACTGTGTGACCTTAATAATGATATACTTAGAATTTTTTATTATATTTTTAAATATTGGCCCATTTCAAATACAAATTTCATATATAAAAATGTTTTTTGGAATAAGTAGGTATGTGATTTCAAAACTTAAACGCAATTTTTCACGATGAAAATGGCAGATTACTTACTGTCTGCATACAAATGTTGGTACCCATTACATATAATGTATGAAGCGTTTTTAGCGCTTCGTAGGAATTGAACTTTGACGGTCATAAGTGCAATTAGTCCCAAATAGACATTTGATCCCAATAATAAATAAAACGCATTGACATCATCAAAAAAACCATCATGCCCATTGTTTATTGTGGCAAAAGACAAAAACCCTAAAAGGCAAAAGAACCCTATTCACACTAATGGTTACCTACTGAATTTACATAGGTCGTAGTAAAAAATGCCATACCCCAATTGTTTTACTGGGTTTACCACACGGTATTATATTAGTTTTAGAGTTCGTTAGACCCTAATAGAGTGGAGCTGTTCGCGCCTGACTGATCTAACTCTTGGATCGAAGGTTACGCGTTTAACCGGCGGGCGGGTGGACTTAGTGTCACATGCCCGCTACTGAATGAGTTGCAGTTTCATATTACACAGCTGGAGAACAGTATTGTATCTGGCATGGTTTATCTACGAGTACAGCTGCCGGCAAACTTTTAGAGCATAACCTTGACTGCGCAGTAGCCGATTTACGTACAAATGTAGGTACATGCGCAGATCCGCCATTTTTGTTCAAAAAGTTTGCCGGCAACTATACGTAACGTAGTTTTAAAGTACCTACAATGAGCTGCACAATTGTATGGTCCATTTATAGTACGTATTTATGTTGGTATATTTCGTACTAAATACTACGCTATTATGCGTATGCGAGCAATATCTATCTATTCGTTGATAGAGCGCTGGTTGCCATATTGTCTGCTTACTTAGGGCGTGAGAATAACACCATCTTTCGATTGAAGTTTCCTCTCAAAATTTGTCGGATCTAGCAAATTTTCTTCTCACGAAGGCTCGTTTGTAATGTCAATATCACTTCTAAAGTTATATGAATATAATGCGAAATATTGTACATACATTGCATAGAGTCTGTTATATTTTCTTTGACGCCCATGCTCAAGTTTGATTGAAATGCCATCCAGAGATTTCCATTCCATACAATGACGTAATAAATCAAAATCAAACCATGAATAATACTGATAAAACGCGAGTACTGCGCCGGTGTTAAATCGGTCGGTAAAAAAGAGCAAGTTCGGAAATACTCGGGATAGCTCGGCCGCGTGCCACTCCCGCGCACCTGTCATGGCGACACCAAGACGCACCAAACAAAACTACCCTATCTCCCAGTATCCACTACAATTCTTCTACATCTTATGCCCCCTGGTTTTCAGTTGATCTTTGAGTGTCTCAGTTGTGAGATGTTTTGTAGATGTGTGTTGTTTATTTAGATTTTTGTTTTTGATGTTAAGGTGACAGGTTAGTTTAGGAATTTTAGAAATGGTAACCGGAGGGACTGATCGGTGTGTTCTACAGGATTCTTTTTTAGTTCTAGGGCTTTACCGAGAGGAAAAGGGTAACGTCTGTTAATTACTTATATCTTTAAATTAGTCGTATACAGGTATGCAATATAAATAGGTACTTATGCACACATTTCCATTTGATGTTTTACGACATTGACTTTGAATAATTTCCATTTGGAATCGTTTTAAGAATTTAAAGTGTGTTGAGTTACAACTTTGAAAAACATAAGCCAAATGGCAAGCGTTTTTAAAGTGTCCTTCATCTTAGATTAATGCTTTCACTTTCCATATTGCAATTTCGGGATGAAACGAGAAATCGTCGTTTTTAAATAACTGAAAGTACTAAAGCTTGTGTAGATTGTTTAGTTGTCAGTAGTACAGCTATCCATGGCTTATTGCTCGCTGTGTTGAGTTAAGCGGTGCCTTGCCGGTTTCTCAGCCCTTCAATAAGGGCTCCCACAATTAGGGCTTCCCATTGAGATTTATGTGACGCACGGTCAACTGGCCCAAGTGGATAATGCCTCGTTACCGCCCATGGGATTGTGCGCTGGCGCAATGTTTGTATTGGGATACGTTTAGTAGTCAGTGGACTCCACGATTCAATATCAAAATCAAAACGTTTATTCTGTATGTAGGCCACAAGGGATCTCAATCTACTGGAATTTCTCTAGAGGATACTGCAGTTGAGAAGAAAGCCGAAAGAGGCTCGACAGTGTGTTATTTTGTCGTACTAACTGAAATAAATTTGCCCTGCCCTGATAAAGTTGCGATGGTTATAAGATTACATCTCGTATACTATATTTCGAAAGAGTGGACGACTGATGTGCTGTTTAACGACGATGGTGCAGTTTCTAGTGCATCAAGATCAGATTATGTCTTCAAAAATTGTGATAATATTTTTAATATCAATTCCTATCTATGAAATGGACAGGCCATACTTTTGAGTCTAAGGCGTAGAGTTAGAAAAAGTCGTGGCTTAGGGGCTTGGCTTTTCCTGGGGTCGGATAACTTTTTTACACCGAAATCGTTATGACCATGTTAGTCTTGGCCACCAATTTTACATGAACTGTTTTGGTGGGACTATTATATCAGATTATCTAGATAGTAAAGCATTTTATTATTGATGCCTAATTTAAGCCATCTGTTAACTTGAAATGTTAACATTTCAAACTAATCACAGCCACCATATTATATATTGCAACTTTTCACACCGTTTTACAAGATTCCAAAATAAAAGTTCCCAAACTAACATAAAGTTCGTGTCAATTTGCCACATTGAAATGGTCCTTTTGCCAGCCGCAAATATCCGTTTAAAATAAACGCGTTTAAACAAATTAGCTCCATCTGCTCCCTAATTATGGTTTAGCGAGTTAGCACCTATTTAGCAGAAGGACAGACGGATAAAGTTGAGTGTACACTGGCCGTCTAATAATGTTTCATTATTTATTATCAACATTTTCATCGTAACTTTTTCCTGCTCTGACAACCATATTATATTAATAAATAAATAAATATTCCTAATGAGCCTTTCATAAGCCGGACAAGAATAATTGACGTCACTGAATTGACGGAGTTGCTGTCGCCGGACACGGCGGGGAGGAGTATATTCCTGATAACTGTGTATTCCATTTTGGTGTATTTTGATATTGCCCTCGTATAATACGTATATATTCTGATCCTAATGTAGAGCCATTTACATTGCTGTCTAACAGTGCTTTGTATCCCATTCATGTGATTGCTTTTATTCGTTGTCAAATATATCGATAATATCCATGACCCAGGAACAAATATTCGAGTTCATTACATGAATATTGTGATTATAATTTAATTATATGAGTACCGGGAATGTATATCCTTTCAGATCCCGTTTATTCTTAAACCTTACCTCCTCATTACATAAATAAGTCTTATATTTATCAAAAAACATCAAGTGACTCATTAAGTTTTTTACATCTGTGTATAAAGATCAAACAATCCAATCCTGGTTGAGCTTGTTTTGAATCTCTTCATTTTGTAAAATCACCTATTTTTTCTATAGACCCTGTCTCCTCTAAGTGTGCCCCGACCCTATAGTTCGCAAAAAATGACCCATATACCGCGGGTCATCGACTCGCGCAAGTGGCCGCTTCCTGCGCGCGCGCTGATCTGTGTCACACAAGCAATGCAAACAATTTGCTAATCCCGACTGACTGGGCTCTGGAGGTTTACATGACCTCTATATGCGAAGAATACGATACCCTTAAACTAGATTTATTAGGGGGAATAATAAAGTCACACTGACTGGTATATAGAGAGGTCATCAAACTACGGCTTGCGAAAAAAATATGTTGGTACCTTCTTCTCCTGCCCGTCTACCACAACTATGCTTCGTGACTCTTGTCGCCGGGGCAGATAGTACTAAATGACCCGGACGAGCTCACGGAAACCAACCGAGCGATGGTCGCCTCTCTTCTCTTCGAACGGCGCCTCAGTTTCGTTTTTTTTTCTCTGTCATGGCCCGATTCTCTTTCCCCGCTCGGCTCCTCCCGCCCTAAGCTAGACTGATTCGTTTCAGTATATTCACGACGCAGTCCGTGCGCCCAGTAGGATCTTCAGCGGGGTAGGTACCAACCAGTGTAGGAGTAGCATTTATGACAATCATTATCACCTTCGTATTTTCCAAATTGAGATTTGATATGTCACTTTAATATCAGGTCAAGTGCGATATGATTGATATCTAATAGAGATTTAACGGAGATTTGACGTTCGGCGATATCTCAAACGAACCTCTCGAATTAACGCCCAAGTTGGATTACATCATCGCTGGAAAGCAATAATGCTGTAACCCGCACTACCATCGAAAATAGTTTTTTTACAAATTCTTACAGCATTTTTTTTTCTTCGTCGATTGGTCTAGGTCTCGTGCTTATACGGCAAAAAATAAAATATTTACAGCACAAGTGATTTTAACTATTTGAACTGTGACAGACAAAAGAAATGCTGTAATTAACAAAAAATCCAGCGTTTTTATCAGAATAGGAGTTACAACAATATAAACTTACTTTTATTTGCCTTAACATCACATACAGCGTTTCTGCTTTCCATTTTTTGCAAGATAGGATAGTTATGCCATTTTTTAAGTTTCTTTACTGCAATTTCTAGTGAGTTACGACAATTCAAAGGACATGTTATTAGTATTTTATAGCACTTAACGCATTTCAAAAAGAAAGTTGGCAATAGAGCTCAATATTGATACGCCAAGCTTCCCCCGCCACCTACTCAAGGGCACGCGTCTTGCCGCAGTCTTTAGTGATTGCGTGCGCGACGATGAGTGTTGATCGCTGTGTAGTTCGCGTTGGGAGTGTTTGTTATTTAATAATTTAATTGTTACTCATAATATTCCTATACTAATTAATGTCAGTATTGTTTGATCTCAACACTAGACTGTGAAATACAGTGAAACCTGGATAACTGGGACTTGAAGGGACCAGCAAATTTGTCTCACTTAAAGAGGTATTCCACTTACCCAGTGTCTCAGATATACAGGTATAGATTAATGTCTGTCCCATTTAGATAGGGTTCCATTAATAGAGGTAAAAAAGAGGATATTCCAGTTATAGAGGTGCGATTATTAAATAAAATAGGTAGGTAGGTGGTGTATTTCATAATGATTATACATGAATTATAATCGTTGGCAGAAATAAAAAGGTACCTCATAAACAAGAAATATTAACACTTTTTTATAAACAGTACAAAAATACAAATTAAATAAATCTGACATTTTATATTGTCCTTTTTTAGGGGTCAGCTATTAAGATATTATTTTTAATTAATTAAATTTAATCTTACGTATTAGGTATAATGTTGATATTTCAACATTGGTGTGCAAAAGAATAGTGCTTTTACTGTCTCGCGTTTTGAAATAAAATGAAGTCCCAGTTAGAGAGGTAATGGATTGACATTATCGCAGTTATAGAGGTCGAAATCTTTAAATTCAAAGATAACCATTTATTAAAAGTATTTAACTTAAAATTTAGTCTCAATATCATCCTCCTAGCCTTTGTCCCATTTTTGAGAATGAATTCTCAATCGGGGTCGGCTACCTAAAATCCCAAGATGTGGCGTAGGCACTAGTTTTTACGCAAGCGATTGCCATCTGACCTTCCAACCCAGAGGGGAAACTAGGCCTTATTGGGCTTAGGTGGTTTCCTCACGATGTTTTCCTTCACCGAAAAGCGAGTGGTAAATATCAGATGACATTCCGTACATAAGTTCCGAAAAACTCATTGGTACGGGCCGGGTTCGAACCCGCGACCTCCGGATTGAAAGTCGCATGCCCTAACCACTAGGCTACCACCGCTTCTTCGCATGCCCTAACCACTAGGCTACCACCGCTTCTAAAATTAATAAAATTTAGTCTCAATAATAGAGGTTAAATACGCCCGCTGTCTCAGTTACGGAGGTAATTATGAAGACATAATCGAAAAGACGAATCCCAGTTATAGAGGTCTGTTTTGTCCCACTAACAGAGGTAATTCAGTGGTAAAGTGTGAGGACAGCAGATGAGTTCCAGCTATGGAGGTTTCTCACTTATCCAGGTCCCACTTATACAAGTTTCACTGTAGTTTATTAATTATCGTTTTAAACGAGGATTATATTTGTATTATTTAAGCAAAAACGTTTTAATCAGGTAGATTATGATAGGTTTCTGTAGCTGAGTTGGTAGAGTGATGGCTGCGATCAGTTATAATATAGCCGTTTTTCGACTTTTTCTTTAATTCTACGATTGTTAGAAGATAATTATTTTATAAAAAGAAGTACTTACATTTTTTGTTATTTTTTTATTTTATTTCAAGAGTATACATAATTTCTGTAAAAAATCGCCTTGGTTTAAAACCTAAATACATATTTTTTTCCTTACTATGTTGTTTTTTTTAGTGCTAACATTTTACAAAAGCCTTTGAAGCTGCATAATCTTTTCTTACATCACTTTATTTTAACTCAGTATTCTTCCTAAACTTGCTTACAACATAAATGACATCTATAAATCTTGATAAAATAAGTTTATTTTTGAGGTAAAATGTTTTAAGAGGTCATCATTTATTTACATCATTTAAAAACGTCTGTGGAATTTGATCCTTAATAATACCTCCATACATATTATAATGTGAGTTACAGCATTCTTGAGGGTGAACAATAAAAAATCCAAATGCTGTAACCCGCAAAAGTATCATTAAAATAACTTTTGTCTCAAAATAGTGTTAATGGTTAGAAAAGAATATTTTTTTTTAAATATTGAGTCTAAAGGGTGTCTAAATCGCAGTAGCCGTTCGGAAGTTATGATTTTTTATATTTTTTTTGTTTAGTTTTTTGGCTCTAGTGAAAACTTTTATTTTTGTCAGTTACAGCATTATTGCTTTCTAGCGAATGTTGTTCTGCATCTCCGGCCTAGCTTGTATTATGCAACGAAAAGTTTTTGTAGCTCTGTGAACCCTTTCAGATAACTGAAGCTCGGAAAAGTCCATTAAACGACTACAAAAATAGACAATAATAAAGTTAATAGAAAGCTGTATCGTCTTGATATATACGCGCTAAGTGACATCTTTAATCTCAACAAACATGGCTGAATCTGGCCCATAAATTACCTTAATATGGCGCCTGCCCACGGCGCGTCATAACTACGACTTTTATTCGCATTTTTATTACCTTTTGTTTAAATAACACAAGGCTATCTTTGTAGACGCTTAACAATGAAAATGGCGTATAAATGTCATATTTTGCTAAATGTTTTGTGTGTTTATATAAAATAGGTATATAAATACAATATGTGTCAGTGCATCTGGAAAGGTACCTAGTCACGACATCTAGTTACCGAGTTACATGAGTTTTTGTGGAAGCTGGTGAAAAAGTGCCAAAATGGGTTTGTGTTATAATTGGGTTATTTACATCCTAAGGAACACGTGTGTACAAGAATATCAGTAAAATTATGTTTTTTTAGTATATTTCTCCGACTATAAAGTTTAGTAGTCAGGGTTCTTGTCACGCCATGTCTTAAAAGCCTTTAAATTTTGAATAATTTTGTCAATATTTCCATCGCGGGTAGTCAACTACCTCTTTCTAAGATAAGGTATAGGATCGGTCTATAGCAAAATAATTTTATGATTAAAAAAATACTCAATGTTTTTTATAAGAAAACATTCAACTTGCAGGACTCTTGTATGAATGCTGAGGATAGATTGAGGGAAAATACCGATTAGGTATACTTCTCCTACTAAAACTATACCAAGGTCGCGTCATGAGTTGTTTCTATATTAATAATAATTAATTTATTGATCTCGAATTTAGTCAATGAAAAATTGAGCTGTGATTTTAGTTGTTTGACGTATATAATTAGTAATATTGATTGAACGACTGATAAATCATAAATTAGGTGCAGTTATGTACACAATTGAGTGATGGGTCATGGATGTTATCTATATATGTATTTATATATTATGTATATCGTCGTCTAGTACCCATAGTACAAGCTTTGCTTAGTTTGGGACTAGGTCGATTTGTGTATGTGTATAATTGTCCCTTAATATTTATTTATTTTATTTTTATTTATTTTTTCTAGTTACTCCACTTATGTAAGATAATGACTTAGCGTGACAAGGTACCCAGTTTAGTAAAATGCTAAACTGGATGTCTTACACGACTAAAACAGAAGTTTTTATAAATAAGAATACATTGATTTCCGCTATAATTATCCTAAATAACATTTTGTTACAGATATTTCTTGCATTATAGGTACAAAAATAGTGATCTTCGAGTTTAAGTTACTAAAGTTTAGTGAATGTCGTGACAAGGTACCCTAGTTACGTTTCCATACAAAAGTTTCGACCGAGTCACTAAACTTTATTGTAAAAAAAAACTGCTTTAACACCATTTCTATTATACCATTGTGGTACACCACGCTAAATACCATTTGATCTTGTGATATAGCATGAATATACAAATTATTTTGTTGGTTTTTAATATTATAAGTGATATTTTTTGTAACTGTTAAAAATGCGGTAATTATTAAATTTCTTTGATTATGGAGTTTTCTTTCATTTAATTGTCCCAAAATGCCATAGAATATGTAACTATGATGAGAAACTAACTGTTTTAATCTCGTTATTTTATGAATTGGGTATAATTAACACTTTCGTGTTTCTTCCACCCTGGCATGTTCAATCTAAGAAATCAGAATAATTAACATGTATTTTTAGACAATTCACCTTTATTACAATTCTTTAACATTCAAAGATTATGATTATACCCTTCACTATGTAACTTCGAAGTAGAAGTGTGTTTTTTGCCACTATAAACTTTAAATGCAATTTTCTCAACTTGTGCATTTCGGAAGTCGAAAATTCAAAAATTTATATAAAAATAGTGGTTCCACCTACAGTCATTATTCATTTTTGTATAAATAGCAAATTTAATCTACTTTTTGGAACTATGCATAACTCAATACCTGAAACAAGGTACCTTTCCAGATGCACTGACACATATAATAACGTGTACATAAAAGTTTAATGGTTTCACATCTATGTAATTATATCTAGTCATGCACATTACCAGCTAGGCTAGCATAACTGGCCGCGAGTTCTCTTATCGAGCATAACTCGCCTGTTCCTTTAATGATCGACTTATTAGAGTTTCACATATCATCACTACAAAACAAAACCCGATATGCTCCTAAGCAAAGCAAGTATATTTTATTGAGCTAATCAAATTAACATTTGGTCTGTCTACAAACCAAAAACCTAATTGCGTTACGATATTCCAATTCAGTTATATCTTACGTTACTTTGAAAAGAGCAGATGAGCACATCGCTAAAGTAGACATGATGGCGAGATATCATTAGCAATGATGTCATTAGACTTTGCATATGGTGTTCGTATGTATTTTGTTGTTTTCATTATAACAGGAGGTAAACGCTTGTTCACACCAAGTGGACACTATTGTACTCTGCCATAATCCTCAGAATCCACGTAACCCGCAGTAATTATGACATACGTCACGCGCCACCAAGACATTACCTGCGCGCACGCAGCGAATTGATTCAGCGCAGCTGACCTTAATTTCGGTGTCATTATGGCACGCCGAGATTTCGTGCGAAACAGTAAGTGTTAAAGGCTCAGTCAGCTGATCTCAACTCGGGATTCGAATCAACTATTGATAATCATAGATTATACGACACTTTAAGTCCAATTCAAAAGGTAAATAGCACATATACGAACTATGTATACCTTTTTTTTATCTAGCCTGTTTGTGTTTCCCACTGCTGGGCAAAGGCGTCCCCTCTTTCTCGCTAGTCGTCTCGCTGAAGAGCAAGTTCCTCCCAAACGTTTTCAAATGCGTACAGGTCATCCCGCCATCTCCGTTTCGGTCTGCCTCTGCACCGGTACCCATCCTGCGGTATCCACTCAGTGATAGTTTGGCCCAACGCACAGTGCGATGAAACCCCGATCTAGGTGGACAATATTATTTAAGCCTCAAAACCGACTCTAGTAGGTCATATTATTATGATGTCAAAATAGAAATGAAATGAAAGAAATACAAAATCACATTAAAATTAAAAACCAGTATAAGCTGACCTATTGGTACTAAGAATTACAACACGCGTGAAGGCCAATTTATATTAATCTTTGTTTTAGGCAGTATAAATGTAGTTTTTGACACACATTTTATATTCATATTATTTTTCACAGCACTATGAAGTAAATAAAACAACACTAATAATTTATGCGGTTTATTAGGTAAGTAGGTACCTTACTCTGAATCGCTAACACACACGTTTTCTAATAATTTCCCAGAAATACGAGCTATATTTCTCTTGAAATTTCTTAGTGAATCTGGCGTGACTCTGCTCAAATCAAATTTAATTGAAAAATAATCGAAAAGACGGTTATTTTTATCCTTTTTAGCGTGTTTTAACCATTCTTCATAAAACTCCCTCCTAGGTACGGATAGTTCGATTTCTAAAAAAAAGTCAAAGACTCGCATCAGATCGCAGTTTCTAACATGCATCAAACAAAAGAACATTAAAAACTCTGTCATTAAAAAAAAATCCAGCCCGGGGGCAAGGGGGGGGCATCCTTTTCCTTGTCTATGAAACACGAAACTCATGCCAAAAAATTGGAATTTTTTACGTTAAAGTTGATTTTTATTGGCAAAGGAATATCCGTTTTTAACAATTAATATTTTAAAATGTAGTCCTTTCCATTTACTTCACGATCCATGACTAGAAGTAGCACGATCTGATTGATAATTATTATAAAATATTGATAAGCGAAGAGCAGTAAAACGCACGATTTCACTATCGATGACAGTGTTTCGGTTCGCTTCGACATTATTTATTAATTTCATGAGGGTAGTAGGACAAAACTATTACTGGAATCATTCTTTCTAGGATGTTGGCTATCGCTATAGCCACCACAGATAATGAAATAGCGTGACCCTTTTTGTCCACCTAGATCGGGATTTCATCGCACTGTGCAACGTTGCGGATGCATTCGGCAGATTTATACCTTAGACATATTTTATTAGAAACTATGAATTTAGTCCAATATTCGAACTAAGGGTGAACCCAGATGAACGTAATTTGAGTCGCGTAATTACGTGGTCACGTCATACCTTCGACCGACGACGAAGTATGGCGCGACCGAAATTACGCGACTGAAATTATGCTAGTCTGGCTACACCCTACTAAAAAATTAAAATGCGCATTCACCAAGCTCAAGCACGCACGCTTTACAATACGTAAATACCTATTCTGTCCCACCGCTATCCAGCAAGTGTTAGTGTTTTTCATAGAGTCTGCATAGCGGTCCTGTAGTTCAGTTGGAAAAGTAATGTCCCAGTTAAACAGAGGTAGTGAGTTCGAGCCTTACTTGGACTGCGGTGGATCGCATAAAATGTTTACTTCTTATTTATTCTTTGTCCACAAAAATAGGATCATCATTCTTTCTGTTCAATATTAATACATAATTATTTTAAGAATGCTTTTCACGAGAATCATCCACTCTATACGTTCATTTCTTATCAGGCCCTTGATCGGTGACATTGTGTTTGCGATCTGATAAGGAAACTAGTGTACCTAAATCGTTTTCAATCACAGCGTCGTTATCGGTTAATGTTATTATATTAATTTCACGATTTTGCGAAATAACTTAACACTAGGATTATCTCCCCCAATTACAAAACTTCTGAAGATCGAATCGATAGTTTAAAAGTGTATAAGCAAGTAATCTTGCACTACAGCGCATGCTTCTTTATATTCTTGGAGGCATGTCTTGTGCTAAACATTAATGAGACCCCTAAATGTTACCACCGTAATCAAGAGATGCCGACTTTAGTCTGAATCATACCTTAATTAAATATTATTGTTCGGAAATACTGGTGCAGACTAATCAGTCAATCAATGGCCATTCAGTCTTTTAAGATAAACTACTTATCGTCATGATTCCGGCTTCACACTACTCGCGAAGTTGACCGAAGTCGGGCGAATAGGTCAGTTTGGAGAGGCATTTTCCAGCGGATACCTTCGGCCAACATCGTCTCGGCGAACTTCGAGTATGGCATAGGCGGCAACAGGCTTGACCGATGTAAGAATGATCTGCGCGCAGTCAACAAGTGACAAGCTGATGTCTTTTTGTCATAATGTGTTCTGAACCATGCCTCAAAGATCTTACGCCCATCAACCAGTGTTCACTCTTGTCCAAGGGCAGGTCAAACTGATGTTGGTGGAAACTGCATGGTGTTCAACTTCAACGGACAGCCCATCGATTTACTTATCTGCAGGAAATTGCAATACAGAATCTTGTTCGATGTGTCACTGTAAGATGCGTTCAGACCGCAGCAGGCTGCCACCGGCGCCACTAGACGTACTCGACGACCCAGTTGTATAAATAGCGGAGTGGCTGCGCTTGCGCCTAATCGCGGGTCAATACACGTGCCACGGAGAGAAGCGCGGAGAAGAAATGTTTGTTATTATTTTTTGGTAGTAAGGTAAGGAAGCAACTTGTTGTCTAAGCATGGTTGCTACGATACGAGGTAGATTGGTAAATAAGATCAAGATGAGATCGGACGCGTATCATGCACATTAGTTAATTCGTTTAGTTTGATATAATTTAAAAAACAACTAATGATAGTTATGAAAATTATGTTGATGATAGCCCACCCCCTTCCTATGAATGAACCATACCTATCTTTAAATATTATTGATGATGATGTTTTAAAGAGAAGAGAAACCCATATCTGAAGTTAACCGCCTGACTTTCCTACTTTTCAATCTTAATTAAGCACCGCACCGGCACTTTTATAGGACTGATTTAAAATGGATACCTACTATAAAAACAATAAAAATAGACTACTCGTGCTATGTGATGAAAAAAGACGACAATACTAATTGTTTGCATATGAGTGTAGGTATCTCTTAGTTAATAAAAGCTGATGATCTTAAAGTAGACAAAATCTGACGTTTTCACTTTGGTTATTGATGGTATTATGATGTCATAATCATAATAACAGCTATTGTTTAACTATTGATTGACATCATTTCGTTTAACACACCACAAATTTATTCCGCATCTCCTCCCGACTATACCCCGTGGCCACTTAAAGCCCTATTGGATAACCGATTCAATACAATTCGTCATACATAATGATCGGAATTACTCATTCAATTACTCTACAACTTGGCTATTAAGCTATACAGCCATTAACTAAAAACAACATACAGTGACAAATTAGTGACGTGATACTCACGTGACTGTGGTTGTTGTATCTTTCTCTTTGGTCGTCACTTTGCGACTAGGTTATTGGAAATAAGTATACCGGATGTCGCCTGTAACCAGAGCAATAAATTAAAACATAGATTTTACTTTTCGATCTGGATATAATTTAATAACCAATAAAAATACATAACATCCATGAACCAGGAACAAAATATTGGAGTTCATTTGCCCTGGCCGGGATTCGAACCCAGGACTGTCGGCTCAGTAAGCACATACACTACAAACTGCGCCAACCGCGTCGTCGTCGTCGTATTTTTGAGCAACTTGCTACCAGTATGATTATTAATGGTAGTTCGGTTAAGAGTTCGGAATATTTTACATATCCGACTATTTCACGAAGGGAAACTTACGTTAAAATTGTAGACATATTTTTTAATTTAATATTTACCTCTATTTTAAATTTATATTTATAAAATGGGTAGTTTGCACAAATATAACTTTGACAGAGAGAAAATGTGTTTTTTTCAGTCAACCTTTGACAACGATATCTGTAAAGTTACCGAAACGTCAGGGAGGCTCAAATAATTAATATACGCGATATAATCCGTTTAAATAATTTTTATATACATTAAAAAAAAACCGTTATAGATGAATGTGGAGGGAAATAGAAGAAGAGGAAGACCAAAGAAAAGATGGATGGATTATTTGAGAAAAGATATGGAGAAGGGGTTTATTAACGAGATGGCGAATGACAGGGAAAAATGAAAAAAAGCATGCTGCGCCGACCGCAATTAAATGGGATAAGGGCAAGAGAATGATGATAATCAAAAAAGTTTTTTTGAACTAATCTTTTTTTCTGAATTTTGGTGTATTTTATCTCTTTTTTTATACTTGTGTTTTATGTCACATCACTTTTATGTCGCCAGAATGACTAGGCCTGACTATAATAAAACTGATAAGTCTAGTCGATGGTGTTATTCTCCGGTAGCCTACGCTGTGACGTGGTCACCACTGATAAGAGATAGCGTTAACGATAACGAACGACCTTCCGCACGTAAGCCGTTTATTTACTGGCCAATTTGCATATTAATTGGGTTCTGTAAACGAAAAGATTGTGAACCGGTCAGTTGTTGATATTGTCATAGTTTTGGTTTACAAGTTACTTAAATAAGTACTCATCAAGTAATGTAAATTAGAAGCAAGTGACGAGTTTGGAGAAATGGCTGAAATTTCATATTTTTTACGTTTTCAACGTCCATGTCTCCGCCATCTAAAAAAAATCAAAAAACTGGATTAATAATAGTAGATTGTTTGACAAGGGGCTAAAACAAGCTATTGTGATACGAGGTAATTATTTGGACGAGCGAACGAAGTGAGCGAGGCCAAATATATCTGAGTGTCATAATGGCTTGTAGCCCCGTGTTAAACACTCTGCTTTTCACTTCGACTGAAAAAAATAAAAAACTTAAAAATTAAAATAATTTATTTTAAGAAAAATTAAAAATACAATTTGAGCAATTTTTTATTCTTATTGTTACAGCCTTTCCTGGTAAATTTATGTTGGCATTGGTGTTATTTTTATTGAAGATTCGCGCGTATTTTTTTTTTTAAGTGGTAGCAGCTTTAGTAGCGTTGTGATCAGAAAAATATAAGAATGAAATAACATTTAATTTATATTATTATTTAATATTCTTAGCCAACATAAAATGTTTAAGATTTGATTGTAAATAGTGCTAAAATAAAATTTCAGTTAATATGCCAGTACATTGTAAATAAAAAAGCTTTTTGGTTTATTTTTTTTAATTGGGTCGATCTGATCAGGTTGCAGGTGGGTTTATTTTATTTGTAAATAGTATGTAGCTGGCCGGTAACAAGTTTTTTTTTCAGTTTCATAGAAATTTGTATGGGATTATATGGTTTCCTTTTAAACCCTAGGGGCTAAATGTACTATTTTAGCCTCGCTTTGCGAACTTAAAACTACGTATTTTTGAGCAGGAGAAGTGAAAAAATATGATACTTATCGAATCTACTCACAATTTTTTTTGTGAATTTGTTGAGAAACGCGACCTCAATCTGGATATCCAAAAATCTGGACATATGAAAGAATTTTTGGCCAAGCTGAAACGGCCGCGCTTCGTTCGCTCGGTGAATATGATATTCTTACGCCAATTTAGCTTCTTGCAATTTTAAAGATACGAGTATAAATAGCAACCGAGCTTTTCTTAACACACAGACATGCGCATTTGCATTTTGTTCAAGATTGAATTTTGTGAGAGTACTAAGTGCTTACAAAGACTTTGACTTTTTCAACCGTCTAGCACTTTGTCATGATAAACTTCATTCAACCGGCGAATAAGAATTAATTTAATCAAGACGTTAAGTGTCATAACAAATGTCGTGGTTCTGAACATTATGGTTACAATCTTTTTCTTCTTGCGGTGCCATATCCTAACGGATGTCGGCGATCATTATACGAAAGTCTTCTCTATTTCTTGCCACTCTGCTGAGAGTGGTGACGTCTTTAATACCGGTCCAGTCCCTGATATTATCACACCAAGTTATTCTAGATCTTTCTCTACCTCGTCTTCCTTCTAATTTTCCCTTAATTGGGTCATTGTCAGATTTAGGTTCGAGTCTTTCCGGTGGACATTTGCGAAATTAAGGATTCCAGAATCTAATTCTCTGATGAAATGCCTGTAAAAATGAAGAACGTTCCCTCTACTATAATCCGATGTAATAGCAACATAACCTAGATTCATACAAGCTCTTAACTTTTGACCACCGGAGGGATGAATTTTGTTTTTTGAACTGACATAATGACCCAATTATATTTCTCATTATGGCATACTTTGCGTTTCTGTAAATCTGTCCAAGGTATGTTTCGTCGTTTTCTCTTTTTGATTGTGATCATTACTTCCATTTTATTCATCATTTTATTTAAGACCTATTCGTTTAATATTTTATCCACTCACCCACCCTGGTTACAAACAGGGTTCGCAAAATTCATTGAAATTGCTAGGGTTGTCATACGTAATTTCTATCGATTTTGCTCGCATTTATGATCCCTGGTTACAATACATACAATAGGTACACTAATATGCATTCTTGCAAGTCAATAACTTTGTTACATTGCGTGTATTTGTATCCCATTTGCAGCCATACATCTGGCGAGTCGTGTACACGTCCATACATTCCCTATTTACCTAGCAATGTTCAGCACTCAAAACAAAGCATATTATGATGGTAAACTGGCATGCATGTCAAACAATATTCCGTATTAACTGTATAGACTAAACTATTTTAAAACGACGTAACTCACATCCCTTTGTACTGCACATAAGTCTTTATTTGCTGCGTACTAGCTGACCCGTTACTGTCACTCAACCTCAAACAAAATATAATATTGCTAACAGCTCATCCTTTACCGGCCTAATCACCAGTACACAAAGACCTGTAGCTCCCGTTCAAAGCCAACTAACTTCATAAACTAACACAGATCAACTTGTGTTGGTAATGAGCGTAACGGCCAGAATACACAGAGCCTCGTCTCTAAGAAGTTTTGTAAGCAGCGGCATATGAATGCAGGGGTCGAGCGTCTGGGGCTTATTTGTATGGTTACATGAGTGATTTCATGGTGTTTTGTAAAACGGTCACGACTGCTGCGACTTCCGGTGTTATGTGTTGTATAATGCATGCTAGGTAATAGCCGCGGCTTTGCCTGTGCAGGGTGAATAGTCTAAACTTTAAAGGACTCACTTACAAAGGTGGATAGTTTTGAATTTGTTATTTACACGACCCATACGAGAAAATAAGGTAGGCCACTCCGGCTAGTGAGACTTTCTACGTCATTGATTATTTGCTACTGTATGATAACAAAATAATTGTAAGGAGAAAATTGTTTGCCGCCAGTCGTACAAAAGATAATAACATTTATGCATTACGATTGTCATGTTCTTTGACTAAGTTTTATTTTATCGTATTAATAATTGATTTAGCACTCACGATCGTATGAGATTTATACAAGTAACAAGGGAATCGGGGAGTATTATGATACACCACTGGCAACACAGAAACGGATTGACAGAACCAACCGACCAATCATAGCGTGATGACGTCAAAAGGCTCGCCTATCATTCCGAAGTGCCATACCTTATTCTCTTATACTATGATACGAGCATTTATTTACCTGACAGCTATGAACATAAAACAATACCATACCTACTTAACAGATTCCTTGTGTAAGCCTTATAAAAAGATCAAAGCTTAAAGAAAAATTGAAAAAGGAGCTACCTGGGGGAAGAGACCGGAAATCGAACCCGGTACCTCTGGATTGCCGGTCCAGCGCGTTAACCATGTCGCTACCCTAGCTCCAGTTAGATCTGATGAATTAGATTAGAATTCGATTTAATAGATTCCTTGTGGTTAGTTACTGGTAATCTTTATACATTGACTAGCGTAATCTTTATGCATTGACTAGCGACCCGCCCCGGCTTCGCATTGGTGCAATGCTGAAAATTATGCATGTATTATACATATTAACCGTCCTCTTGAATCAATCTATCTATTTAAAAGATGCATCAAAATCCGTTGCGTAGTTTTATAGATCTAAGCATACATAGGTACAGACAGACAGACAGGAAGCGACTTTGTTTTATACTATGTAGTGATATTGGTGGTATATAAGTTTCGAAATACCTAATTCATAGATTAGTCGGTTTTCTTGGGACATGTTTCTGAGTCTAAACAACAAAATATTTATCTTATCACCGGCTTATGCCTATTCCGCTCAAATTCCTAACTGATAGGTTAATGCTTTGTTAATTGGATTAGACAACGCAGCAGAATTCCCGATAATTTATCAAATAACAAGTGTAACAACAATGAGTACGTTTTGTTTGAAACAATGTTTCAGAGTTGACTCCGAAACATTTATATTGTGTGCCATCTGTAACGTCTCGCCAAATTTTCATTGGGTACCAAAGTAATTTTTTCGCCAAACCCGTAATATACTCAGGATTTTATAAACAGCTTTTTAAAGAAAAAAATAGCTTTCGGACAAATGAAAATTTGGTAGAACGTTATGAAATAGATGGGTAACAAAAAATTGTGTTTCAGATAGGTAATCCTATTTGAGATTGGTACCTAACCTAACCTAATCAATGGCATGATATTTGCTAGAATTATGAAAAATGAATAACTACAGAGGAATAAAATTTCAGCGAAATGATTTTTTGGCGAATTGAAACTTTCGACGGAACAAGTTTCTATGAGTCTAAGGCTCAATCAAATTCTTTCAGCTCACGTACTGTACTTATGAACTAATACTAAAGTTGGTACTTATTACACGATAACAATATCAATATAATTAGTCATAGGTACCAAATTAATCACCCCAACACCAATGATGTAATGTAATGGTTACAAAGCGAGTGTTATAACAAGAATAATCTTTATTATTATAACCATAATCTTTAACAAAAGTATCGCACTGCCTATATTTAACTAAGGATTAGTTTTATAATAGAAAACGTAATCGAATGTAAACTAATTGCAGTGAGTGAGTCAATACAGAGGTTTGAAGCGAGTAAAAGCTTCAAGTCTGTCCGTTCAATTTTATTGACAACATTTAAAAATTTCAAATAGTGATAATTTTAAATTAATTTTATTATTTTATTATCACAGAACCCAATACTATTATTTTTATTTGGTTATACGGACCTCTAGCTAAAATCTTATTTAGCAGGTACAAACAGCAGCGAAAGTAGCTAAGCATTATAGCACGCTCACGATGATCTGTATCTGTACAATCTTTATTCTCTAGATAACAGAGTCCGTGTACATATCATTTTGAGCACCTGGCTGACTATACACTATTTGCTAAGAAAAATAGATTTACTAAAAATATTTTCAACTAATATGTAGCTCATACCGATAATGCAGGCCGTAACACAGACCCCATGAATCCTCATCAGCCTCCTTTTGTATCACTTTACCACCCAAACCCTTTGTTACTGCAGTCCCTATAAGTTCCTCAGGGTTACCTGTCACCAAGCTTTCGTTTGCCCTTGAAATACCTCCAAAACTAACGACCTCACTTTCTATAAGGTTACGCAACCCACCCCATATATGTCCCATCCCGCTAAGGCATGCCACTGTCATGACACGTCTCACAAAGATTATAATTGACAGGTATCTAATGCAGCTACGTTTATGGAGTATCGAAATCGAAAATTATGGGGTACCGGGAGTATTCTTTTTGTGGTTTTTAGAAACGGAGGTTAGTGTGAAGGTTTCTTGGAATGAATTGTGTAACACTGTATTTATTGTAATGCATCCTGTGATAGGTGGGCACAACTAGATGAAGAACTGTCTCCCGAGGCTTTGTCTGCAGGGAAGTAATAATGCAACGAATGTAAATTTATATCATTATAGTGACTTTTATCCATTATTGGGGACCTATGATGGTTGCGTTTATCACGTGATAACTGATAAATAAGTGACAAAGCATCTGGCAGTGACACTCGCATTTTGTCAAAATGTGACGGATGCTTTGTCACTTATTTATAGCGTGATAAAAGTAACCATCATAGGCCCTGCTGGATATTATCCCAAAATTGTCCCAAAAAATCCCAATACAAATGACACCAGTTTATTACATTAATTGCTACTTCGTCAAGTAGCGATGTCAGTGAATATAGTTCGTCTTATAAATGAATGTTTGTTTGTTACAGATGCAGAATACGACAGTTTCAAGTAAGTGTCGACCGCCACTTCCATACAAAGCCATTGTTTGTTCAGATGCAGCATTTGCATGCAAAACTGCTCCAACAACTAATTAAACTTCGTTTGATGCCTTACTGACATTGATCTCTACGTGAATCGCATCGTATTCAGCATTTACTGGAAAAAATCGTTGGAATTTTACCCAGTTTTGTAACGTTCCTGCATAGGGCATCAAACCAATCATTACAAACGTAGAAAACGCGACCCAGGAACAAAATATTCGAGTTAATTATATGGTTGCGTTTATCATGTGATAAATAAGCGGCAAAACATCTGGCATTTCGTCAAAACGTGACGGATGCTTTGTCACTTATTTATCGCTTGATAAAAGCAACCGTCATAGGTTCGCAGATTTGAACACAGGACCGTTCATAGCAGGAGCTTCGTAGGCAAACAAAGAAATAAGAAGTCTGTGAAATGAACTGAGATAAGAAGTAATGTGAGACTATTAGAGTCTAACTTTTTTTACACGTAAATTAACTAAACGGTATATGCTTTATGAGATCCCTTCAGAGAAACATCCGTGCATACAAATGACTATGACACGTGCACTAGCGTTTGAGTCCATTCTTTTCCTGTGCACTCGATTACGTAGGTCCTGTGGTAAGCGCTAGACAGTATTACATGTAATAGCATCATTGTTGTAAGGTACTTATGCAATACAGGTTTTATATGCACTGGATCTTACTAATCCCTGATTTTCTTGGCGGCCTAAGATTGTGTTTATTATGTGATAAATGAATGACTATTACGTATCCGTCATTTTTCGACAGGTATGTGAGTGTGAGAGTGACGGTTTTTGAAGTGAAACTTCTAATGCGACTTCCAACAAGGTTAACGGTTGCGTTAAACGATTAACGCTACCGTGGAGGGGGTAGGAAAGCAATGTTGCATTAAACGTTCAACGCTCCTGGGGAGGGGGAATAGAAAGAGACAGAGCGAGAGTGAAGAAGTTTGTCTTAAAGAAACAATATGAGTTCACTAAAAATCAATTTCTACCCCTTCCTGTTTTCATTTCCACATTACGAAGTTTCACTTCTTCCGCCCGGAGGGACTCCACGCACTATTTTTTTTATTTATCATTTATTTACACCTGGGATAATTATAATATATCCACTTACATTTTACTTTTAGGACACAGTTCTTAAAGCAAAATTTGTCGATTAACATTTACTCATGTTTTGTCTACGTTACCAGGATTAAATATCCTACTTATGTTTTATACCATACAACAATACTTTATTGCACAACAACGAGAAAAATATGTCATGAGAAATCTTAAATAAAACAATGGTAGACAATAGACAGTCTTATGGCTAAAGAGCGATTTCTTCGAGACAACATTTGGGCAGCGTTTCATATAAACCATAATTTGATTTATCTGTGTGCGAGTATAAGTTTTATCTAAAGCTGTTAAACGATTGTCGCGTTATTGAGTACCAAACCCAGCCTAGGGTCACTTTCAGTCTCACTAGGTGCGATAGTTTTTTAATTTTGAACCCGTGAGAGAATAGGAATTAAAGTAAGTAACAAAATTCAAAATGTCCGCGGACGAGTCACGGGAAAAAGCTGCTAACATTTGTAACATTATTTGACCAATTTCGTAGAACACACTGGTCTTCAGATTTCTGTGTCGAAATAAGTAAATAGAAATCATACTGCACATTGTATCACATTATGTCACCAAAGATATTATTAACGATGTACTCAAAAGGAAAAACCAGACCCTTAGAAAAGCACTCGTGTATCTGTCTGTCATTTGGCTGTCGTGGCACTCATACTTAGTTGACCGGGTTATGGTATTGCAGAAATAAGGAAATAAAGATTACGATAAAGTTTGTTTAAAGTACAACTATTCGAGCAATCTGCATAACACTGTGTCAAGTGGATATGATCATGTTATTAAACATTTCGGGCCGCTCCTGACGATTTCACGTATGAATAATTGAATAATGATAATTCAGTACATTATTTATTATTATTGTATTCAGCGGTTTACACTCACGTGAAATTGTCAGGAACGGCCCGACATGTTTCGAACTCGTATGGAGCTTTTCATCAGGGACGGCTACTCGTACACACCGGCACAGCAACTTTGTCACTGATTCTTTCGACGCTCTGCTCTGATAGCCTTATCAATAGTATTCTACATATATATATTGAACGCGTATGGTTTAACATAATGATCTGATCATTCATCATACTTATGTTCGAAATAAATAAAGAATTGAAATAGAGGTGGCTCGATCATTCAACTTATGAAAATGTATAAACTTCTAAATACGTGTTATACGTGTAGGTACATAGTTGATCTGGTATGGGTTTTCATGGTTCCCATGCAGTCCTCACGTTCAACTTCTTATACGTACACCAAATCCATATACGTTTCCGTATTTGTGTTGACAATGTGGGTGTGTTTAAGTAATGGCTAGTACAAAAAGTTTGTTGATTCACTTTCCCTCTCGACTGTAACTTGTAACTAAAAGACTTAGACGAAGTGGCTACACTGACGTCAAGTAGTGTCAAGTGCGAAATGTTACTTGCAGTAGCGAAATATTAAAAAAAACTGGTTTGTTTCTGTTGGTTACCTATCGAAAGAATTTTTGTTTCCCATTGCGTTATGTTTTGCCCAATTTTCATTTGTCTGAAAGCCATTTTTTTGCAAACTGTTTATATTTCAGAATAATTATAAATCAAACCTAACCTAACCTAATGGGTTCTTTGAAAAGATGTATATAAACCCCTGAAAATATTATAAGTTTCAGGAACAAAAGACTTTCGGACTGATAAAAATTTGGCGAAACGTTACGGTTGTTTCAAAGTTTTGACCATTTCTGTTATTTTTTATACAGCACTATGAATTTTCACAATGAGGTTAATAATTGTTGTGAAAAGTAAAATGTAATTTAGCATTGCCTTCATAATGTTGCCTTCGTCGGTATTTAGTTCTGCGAATCAGTTAATCCCTCCATAAATGATAAATTCGAAACTTACGAAAGTGTTTTTGAACGTTGCCTTTAGGTACTTATCTACCTTTCATATGATTTCACGCTGCAATGTCGCAACGGATTAATATAACGTGAAAATCACAGTTCCTTAGAAAATACTTATTGCGCTTGCACTACGTCACATACCGGTCGACTTAATAATATAATATATTATTTTTACAAAGCGTGTGTAAAACGATTATGTTAAAAATGACAGTATAATGCGTAAAATTTAATAATGTATGGTCAAAAATTAGAGTTTGCCGAAATCTGTGTACTTATAAGAGTAATTAAGAATATGCTATATTTAGTATAAGTCACTGACGAAGTACTGATTGTGTTGTTTTAAGTGCATATACCTACCTAGATAATTTAAAAATAATATTGATAAATATGATAATAAAAATATGCCTAAGTATTATCAGTTTCATTTTGATTTCGTATTATAACGTTATAAATAGGTGTTTTTCTAGACTAATTGATACAGTACAGGAATCTATTTAGACTTAAAGGCCCTATTTCTATACCTACAATATAGTTTAAAAAATCTTTAGGCTGACTGTGAGTGTTTAATTTATAATGTTATACTTAAATCCCTTTCTGTAAAATATGCTAATCACCCTGCACGTGTTAGCTTGGGAACGATCCTTCAGCGCATCCAGTCTTGTGCAACGTTTGTTGGTAAACATAGCCGTCCCCACTATACCTGTGTTGCACTTTGTAATGTTTGTGATATGGCCGATTCATCAACGGCTATATACCATTCGAATCGGGCCTCTGTTTGAATACGGTTTGGATTAAGATAAGACTCTGTGGATCGTGGGAACGCGGTGCGCGGGCGCATCCAGCAGCCTTGAGCAACGTTTGTGCGTAAACATTGGATCCCCGCTACACCTGTGTTGCACTTTATGTAATGTTTGCTCGCTCGGATTTGGACTCGGATACAACCTACATGTAATTTGAATAATGCTTTAAAATATGGCAGGCTGGACAGTTTTAATATGACAATTTCAGGTAAAGGTACATACAAAGGTACTACTGGAAAAAATATGCTCCGTTTTAAAACTCGAAGCTCACAGAGGTTTGGTGTTTCTGTAGCTCTCTGTACCAATTTGACACAGACTATTTTGACATTTAACAGTAATAAAATTTGCTCACCTAATATAATCATTACATTAGGTGCCCAAATTCTAAGTTATTTTCCTTCATAAGAGAATATTTAAGTATTTTAATAGAATCTACCTTAAAGTTTCTTGTCTGCGTCCCACACCCACATAAGTATAAATTTACAGAAAAGCTACAGTTGGCATTAAAAATCATTTTACAACGTGGCTATAGCTTTGATTAAGCACCCTTGTTTAGGTTGAGAATTAGATCACGTACACGAGTCGGAAGGTATCAAAAAAGAAAGCCTCGTTAGCTCGAGGGCGACAGTAGATAATGGAAAGCAATTGTATAAGCACAGGACAATGCAGGGCGCGCCTGCGCACACGCCGTGATGCGTTTTTATACACACTATTAGGGTTCATACAACACATTTTTCAATTTGTCACAGTAAAGAGGAAAATTGTTTGTTTAATAAGTACCTATCATATTAAAGTGCTTAAACAAAATATGAGCGTTATAATAAAACCTAACGTAGGGTTATCGCTGTCTGCAGACAGGAGTATTTGTCGGTTAAGATGATGCTCTAAACTCTTCGTTGTTCATATCATACAATCAAACGGTCATCCGTTTATCGACAAATTTGAAAGTAAAAGTCTTCGATTTAGGTGGATATTTTGTTTCTGATGTTTTTTGCTTAATATACTGCCTTGTTTCCAGAACTGTCCTTTATAGTCAGGGCAGGATTTGCCGGCCAGGTTCTAGCTCGTCACTGATTTGGCTTGCTGGCATTGCCATAACCCATCACATACTCCATTTTCCAGCCTCATGCCCTCGCTTAGAGGAGCCAACCGGGCCCGTATATAAAATAACCTGTTGTTGAAGCCTAAACAATAAAAAATAAAAAAGACAATGTAAATAAAAAGCAGGTATCACTTGCCTTACACTGTTAAATTAAGGGATAAGTTTACGAGTATAAGTGACAACCCTACCGGCCGATCATTAACGCGTGACGATCGAGTGACAGTCGCTTCCTCTTCACGCATGCGCGGTAAGTAATGGATCAATTCCAAATCAATATTGATACGACGACAATGGGCAGAGTGGTGGCGATAATTCTAATGCACGCATTGTGAAAGAGTAAGTAATGATAATAATGTTTTGGTCATAATTTCTGACTGACATTGAAATATGTTTTGGTTGCTTATGTTAATTTGTTTCATTTTTATTGATGTTAACAAAACACATTCTTATTATTTTCAATGCAAAAAGGTGGGGTCAACGGCACCGAATTTCTGTTAATCTTTGAAATTAAAATATCGTCGGCACGTTGGATCTCCTGATGATGAATCGCGAACCGTTTCGTCGATATTTTACCACCGATAATGTCTCTGTTTGACCTTGTGGTTGACAATGCCTCATGGCATTAAGTCCGCTATTTGTACTTTTACTACAAATCGAGAACAAATTTATTAAAAGACAAAAACTTAGCAAAATACATGTCACAGCATCCACAGACAACTTTTACTTCTATATTTTGTGCAATAAAGTTTAAATAAATAAATGTTAATATGTCTCTGACTCACGGTAGTTTTCAATGTAAAATCTTTTAAGTTTGACATAAATCGATAAACCGATGGCTTAACAACCATAATGTTTATTTTATCTCAGTTCTTAATTAACAAAGAATATTAAAATAAAAACAAATTATTACTTATTGTTTTGCCAAGAAATATGCCGATGAAAAAATAGAATAAAAAAAAATAGACGGTAAATAACAAGACTTCAGAAAATAAGCTGGCTGTCAATATTTTTCATTAGAACTGTTACAAATATCCTTTTTGCCACGGTCACAACATATAAATAGATTTAGTCATAATTTCCGTCTGAATGGAATTCACTATCGTACGCAGAAAATACACACTTTACGACTAAAGACAGACAGACATGCCTCTGGTCTGGATATGGAATGACGGTTTTCCCTAAACACCATGACGTAAAGCGTGCCTATTTATTATGAAATGTGGGTCATTGTCAAGCTGGTGTTTAACAAGACTCTTAACGACTGAAAAATACTAGGAATGAATTCAGCGTAAGTACCTACCTACTTATGTGCCTACGTCTGAACGGTATAATGTTTTTAGTGACGTGTATGTATATTTATTTATAGTCGTATTGTATTAGTGATAATTCCTAATTTTCGATAGTTGTCTTAGGTAATATTTCAATTACAAAAAACCTAAATGAGCCTGCTGCCGGCAACAATATAGGGCTCGAGAACTCGAAATACGGTAGGTGTCGGGCCGCCTAAAGAGCCCGTCAGACGATGCACGCCCTATCCAAGAGTACTGCTTTCTGTACCTAGACCAACCACCAAGGCGAAGTTTATTAAAATGTTTTCTTTCTACACCATAACACTATATACCAACCACAACCGCATATGATTCATAAATGGAGATAGATTAGATTAAACACATGTTTAATTAACAACATCCCTCTTTTGTGGTCGGGGGTTAAAGTGACGGGGTAGCTAGACTAATTTTCATCATGAAAATGGAGCTCTCTAGGGATGAGCTATTGAGGAGTAATCGCATATTCGTTTAAATTAAAAATATTGTCGCTCACTTCAGTTTTCGTTTCAAGTTTCTTCGCATAACTTGTCATGTAACTAACCGAATTTCATGTATGAAAGAAGTGTTCGTGACCCGGGAATCCTTCAGCTGAAGTGTTTGTTTGCAGTGCGTGTGCGGAATGTTGGCGTTTACACGTAAGGGACAATTACTTAGGACGCTAGTTGTATGACTTGTATGGATTATTCACAGATGACCCTGTTTCGGTGTTTGTTGCTACCATTTGTTTTGCTATGCGATGGTTGTACGTACTTCATATAAAGTGCTGCTAGCAAAATACTTAAACCAACAACTGTCTTCGAAATTTACGAACTACTTCTTACCTATACCTTTTTTTTTTTTTTTTTAGTACACTTATAATAACTCATCTTCTCAAACCTCTTGACTGTCGAGCCAAGGGCCTAGGTGTCAGTATTCGCGGCTCTAATATACATGAGATCTTTTGTCACCATTCTCAATCTTCTTGACTGAAAATCTAATCCAAAACAGCTTATCACTATTCATAGCTCCAATGCACATATGACATTTCGTAAATAGAGTCTAAGTAGTGGATCTAAACAGATTGTGAAAGTCCGTTGACACACGCTCGGCCCCATGACCTGAATGACCTTTAGGATTTGTTTATCAAACACATGTTTCCAGTGAAACTTAGCTCTCCTTACTGTGCCTTGTCGTTTTAACATCATTGACGGCCCACCATACGAAGTTACAAAGGGAGTTTAAGCGACAAGGCTCTATCTGATATATGGAAATGGTTTTGATGTACTATATCGCAATACATGTTGTTTTTGAACCTAGAAGTTAGTTTTTAGACTTAATTAATTATGGATGGAAAATTGGCTCATTAAATTGGTTTGGATTGAGAGAGACATTGTATATTTACCTAGAAGGTATACTCACTCCTTGCTTATTTCTTACCTAGCGCAGTGGCCTAATTCGACTGATATAATATTGTTTATGTAACGGATATATTTATATATTGTCTTTCCATAGATTTTTTACTGTCCGAGCGTCCAGTGATATTTGATATGTTAAAAAACTTTTCAAGCAGAGGGTCTACTCTATATATTCTTCATATTTTTTTCGAAACATTACTTGGCTGTGTCAGGGCTAGTTAGCCCTCGCTAACAGTGAGTCGGATTTTATGTGGGAGTATAACCCGCTAAATAGGATTTAGTCACATTAATATAGAGTTGACTGATGAAGCGATGAAACAGAAGCTATACACTTATCTGTTTACTGCAAACCTTTAGTAGATATTTACAGTGAAATATAGGAAACATTAGAAACACGCACAGAAACATGTCTTTGTCCTGTGCGTTGAATAGTTGCGCGGGTTGCGAAACGGCGCCGTCTCGTATGGTAATTAGGCAAGGCCATTTTACTTTACCTCCGTACTGTTTTGCATCGTATTGAACCTATAGGCGAAGTTCACACTGGTCATGCTCTACGCAGCGAAGCGTTGCGGACGCTATTAAAACAATCTGCGGACATTTGTGCAAGCAGGGATAAATTAATTACATAAAATAAGACATCTCCCGCCCGCGCTACGCATTTTAGCGCAGGGTCATTACACACTGGGTGTTTTTACAGCAAGTGTGAATGCATCATAAATAACCTTTATGCCTTTTTGGATTCCATCTTTCTACTAGGCACCGGTGATTTAGATACACTAGGCTATGTATATAGGGGCAGTATCTTTATATCACACAATGATTAAGTAATATTGCGAACAGTGTACTAATTGTTATTTTAATACCCATTGGCGTTAGTGTGTTTGGCCGGCTGACTACAAATGACAACGTACGTATAGGCAATTAGGTGTTCTCTCAATGTGTTCGATGTATTTTAAACTAAATACATTTTTAGTTATATAATTTTATTTAAATAATTTAACGTTTTATTGCTTCCTCGATCGCTTTCACGCCATCCAGATCCAGATACTGAAGCCTAATCTGAGTCACGCACTGTACTAGAATTTAAAAAACCATTGTGATTGGGGGAATTGATTCTCATTTAGCTATTACCCCGAGGTAATTAATACGACGGTTATGAGACGGACGTAGGGAGCGCGTTTAAAAATGCAGTGCGCAGATGCTTTTAAGTGGAAACGATAAGAACTTCTTATAAATGCAAACAGATGTAACTAACGCAGTTTTCCTAATAAAGTGCATCTTTCGAACGAGCTGTTTCAATACCTACTACTTATTATCTTATTACTGAAAGGGGTCTAATTGTGTGTTACTGACTAACTGTTTCTTTGGGAGCCTTCTGTATCCTGCAATTTATTGAGTCCTTTGAAATAACCTCCATTAACACAGCGTGAAAAATCTGTTAGAATATTAATGAATGTTTGTATAAAGATCTCTATACTACATCAGTTAGCAGTAGCTTGTAACATAATTATGATTTTCATAGCATTCCTTTTCCCGCTGTACAAAAGTGGTGTAAAGAAATCTGTAACGATAGAACCAATGTTTACTTCAGGCATTTATTTGTAGCCGTAGCTGTAGTGATTTATTTAACCTTTATTGCACAGATCTCACAAAAGGCGGACTTAATGCTATTGGGCTTTCTCTACCAGTTAACGTCTGGGCAGACCCTAGAATCTAGTTACTAGATGGTTCCTATTTTATTTAGTGACATATAATTTGTTTCTCAGCAGGAAAACGATAAAGTTCTTACTAAGAATTCATAAATAAACATTATTACTAAATAGACAATATCTTAATTCATCAGTTTGTCACCATGATAATAAAATAGGGCAGTATTTAAGTCGATAAGGAATCAGATATTAACAACAATAAGCGCACGCCGCCGCACAAAAATGTCTTGCGCAATTGGGCAAAGAAAGTCGTCGACCGCTGCCAAAGCGTGATAGTCCGAAAGTGATGTAACTCCGTGTCAAGGGCGAGTCATTTACCAGGCGGGTCACGATGTCCTCAAGGTTAGATCGGATCTGTTGGATCGAGGAGTTGAACTGGACACTGACTGGACCCGTTGAACGATTTGTGAGTGAGATCGCTAACAGTAGTAGGTCATTATCATTACCTTACTGTTACTTGACACTCGAATTTAGGGAGGTAAGAGGGTGAAGGAAGATGTATTCTTCAAGAAGGAATATCTATATATAGTCGGATAGTCAAGCATTTGGGCTCGATTGCACCTGATTTTAAGTGACAATAAGGTTTAAGATGGAGCATGCTTGCCTAGTAAATGCCTCTTCACTCTTGACTTGAAGAGATCCAAGTTATATTTTTCAAGGAAAATGTGCTCAGAAAGAGAGTTCCACTCATTTTTTTCTTCATGGTTAAAAATATAGTTTAGATAAACCCATGTACCAGAGAGTAGGATAGCCAGTCGTTAAGTGACAAGCACTGAGTGAGACGAGAAGTGATTAAGGTGTCTAATTTTAACGCCCATAAAAATTATGTACAGTCCGCTGCAGAACTTGCTACGCCCGCTAGTTGCTCAAAATGATATGCACAAGGACTCTTTTATATAGAGAATAAGGGTTGTTCAGATCATTTTGAGCGTGTTAAAATGCTTAGCTTCTTTTGCTGCTGACTGTATATACATCTAAATATCTATCGAAGATTTTCCAAAAAATAACTACCTAACACAACAGACATAGGTACTAAAGATGGATTCAACTTGTGAAATATCAGTTGTGGAAAAATTAACATCCATTCTATTTGATTTTAGCCAAAACAGCGTTTTATTGGTTAGCGAAAAGCGAAATGGGAATGAGTTTTTGACGCAGATATTAATTGGTCACCAAATCGCGACCGGATAGAAGCGCGCGCGCAATTCTTCGATTAGTATGCGCTGCGCAGAGACATGACGTCTGTAGGGCTGCCGCATCGTTCGGTATATGGACTTCGATTGATACCTACAAGATAACATCCTTATATCGAATATGCATTATTACCTGGGATCATAAAATGCGAGGAAATGACGTATGACAACCAGTGACGATTCCACCAAAGAGTATGTAATCACTACGTTTCCACCGACACCACTTCAATTAATTTTGTACGCATTTTACGTGATTATTACCAAAGTCCGGTTGAGTCACTGAAAACAGGGTCCTCCCTATGGCTTCATTGTTATTTTTGACTAAACATGTACTGCAACTTAAATTAAACAAATAATATATCGTAAACAATTAAGTAAAAAAAGTTAAATTATTTTTTTGCACGTTATCAGTATATCCTTGGTTAAGGGTTTGTTAGTTAGTAAGAGCTAATGGGGTTTTTGTTGATATCGCTTGCTATGTTGAGTTTTCTATAACTTTTTAGGGTTCCGTACCCAAAGGGTAAAAACGGGACCCTATTACTGAGACTTCGCTGTCCGTCCGTCCGTCCGTCCGTCTGTCACCAGGCTGTATCTCAAGAACGGTGATAGCTAGACACTTGAAATTTTCACAGATGATGTATTTCTATTGCCGCTATAAGAACAAATACTAAAAATGAAATAAAATAAATATTTAAGGGGGTTCCCCTCCGTTAGCCCGAAAAATTTTCATCCTAATTTCATTGGCCCTAATTTTGGTAACCCTAAAATCACTAACCCGAATTTTCATTCATCCTAATTAATGAATAGCCCTAATTTCAGGATTCCGAAATTTCATAATAGCTAATTACTATTCATACCGAATTCTGACTAGCCCTAATTTGCACTTAGCCGATTTTTTTAGACTACTAATATTATAATACCTAATAATGCTAAAACCTAAATTTTATTAAACCTATTTATCTATAAACCTAAGGCAAGGGCTGCTCTCTTTCTCCACGCCTCCGGTTTTGGAATAACACTAGGGTAGGAGTAGGACGGGCAAGACTACGAGGAGTCAGAATTGCCATAGACTCAGGATGTACATGGGAATCTTTTGACGCTCCGCTATACATTGTCACAATAGAAACCTAACCTAACCTACAGTTTTCGGGGTTCAGCCAATTCGACATTTGTCCAAATCCGTATTTTCTGTTTTAACGTAAAAATAGGTTTAATAATCTTTAGTACTCTTGACATTTAGTGTCAGTAATGATTAGGTCTAATAATCATTAAGTGTGGTAATTATTAGGTTATTTCATATTAGTATTGTTGACAATTAGTGCAAATCATTATTAGAGTATTGAATTATTAGGTCTAACAACTAATTAGGGTATAAAAATTAGGTGAAATGACATTAGGGCGAATGAAAATTAGAGCTAACGTTGATAGGTGTAATAATATTAGCACTTGCGATATTAGGTCAAGTAGGGGAGTACCATTTAAGGGGGGCTCCCATACAATAAACTTTTTATACCTATATATACATATATATAGGTACGGAACCCTTCATGCGCGAGTCGGACTCGCACTTGCCCAATTTTTTATTTATTAATCGTGAAAGTAGGTTAAAATGTGAGTGGAAAATTGGGAATAGATGGACTGCTGTAAAGCTCATTCTCAGGCATTTAGAAACCTCTAATTAAATTGTCTGTATGAAATTATATTACTAGTGCCAACCCTAGAGGTGTTGCGTGTATGTCTGTTTGTTCTTCGTTTGGGCTGCCGTGCGATTGTGTGCAAATCGTATTGTTTTATTATTTCTAGACAAGTAGGTGTTAGACCGAACTGTTAACACATTGCGTGTAACACTTTTTACGTAATACATGTTAACTATACGTAATTATTAGATCTATACCGTTATTTTGATGGGTTATTATAGTAATAGTAAACTAAATTAGCATACACAGCCCATATGTTAAAATGAACATTAAATTAAATTATCACACAATATGTACATTGTACGTTAATGTGGAGAAGAATGGCAAACTGATTTTGTTGCAGCTAGATATAGCTATGTGAATATTGGCTCAACCTTACAGGATGTAGGTATTTTACTATTCTGTAGTTAGTGCTTACCAGAGAGCTTAGGTATCTCTTATACATTTATGAAAGTAACGGTTTGAAGCGAAATTTATGTAAGTTGGTTTTTCTTTTTGTAAAAGAATTAGCTTATTCGTCTTATAAAATAAATGAGCATTTACTTTCCCGGAACAAAGTTATTCGCCATGCGTAAGCTCACCACCATTTTATTTTAAAATTTCATTAGTTTTGCCATAAAACGAGTCTATGTACGTACTATAATATTAAGTAAGGATTAAGTCTGGTCGAAGTTGGCACACTACGTTGCTTAATATGCTTAATATGCATTCTGTGTCTCTATATTATGAATTATTAAACATATAAGGTAAAGTTACCGCTATGTAACTAAGTTAGTTGATGGGCACACATTGCATCAGCTTACTGCATCCAAATGTATACGCTGTGAACCATATTCTTAGAGCATAAGATACCTTTTTGTAACTAACCTAAGTCACGAGCTTTGCACCATAACACATTATACTTATTAGTTATGAAAGAACAAAGGAGTTCTTTTATGGCATTAAGTTGAGTTTTGTAAATAAAGTTATGATTGCTTGGAAATAACATACCTAAAAATCTGTTTTGTATCAGCTGTAATAAGATTCAAAATACAATAAAAACATTGGTAGTTGTGTCTTATTTGTTCCTGAGGTTAGGAAGTGCTAAGTATCAAGTGGCGAGCTAACATTGACTTTGCTACACTTAGAACAATCATGAACTGTTCTATTTCATACCCGGTTAAATGTGTCTTGATTGGGCTGGTAACTCAAAAGCACAATTTTAAATAAAATGAACTTCTTTCCTATTTATGTATGAAATTGTCCTATCGTCAGTTGCAGAAGTCAAACTATAGTTCGTGAGCACTCAGTTGCGATTCGGGTTTGGGTGAAAACTGAGAGGCTCTTATCTGTATCGCGTAAGATCGACCAAGACGGTATAAAACGCGAATCGCATTCTGACAGCTGACGCACTAAGTACAACCCAAAACATTTTTTTTGTCATTTGTAGTTATCTTTCAAAAACCTCTCTGTAGTTGTTTAATCATTTATCAAACAACTACAGAGAGGTTATAGTTATCATTCTTGCCAAGTATGACAGTTAACACAAGTAATGTCCTTCCTTTGCTCGATTTTCGCTGTGTTATCGTTCTCTACGAACAAGGTACAATTAGACCAAGCAAAACGCAACCCAATCCTAAAACTAGCCTATTTATTTCAGTGTTTATTCCCCGTCATTCTCACACGTAATTCCGTGGACTCCTCTGATCTTTGCACCTCTGATCAATGTGTTGCTTTTACTTTACTACTTCATACCGCAGTTACTCAAGAGTTTATTATGACTCACGCCATCTGCCCCATATATGCGTTAATCTTCAGATTAGCCTTATCAAATCCCAGTTACATAACAGGAGAGGTCTTTGCCCCCCTTATCTCGTTGATAACGCTTAACATAAAATAACACCCATTCATAAAAATGCGGTTCGCCTTCAGTGTTTCCTCAATTAAATCATATTTACATAGAAACGTGTGCGGTTTTATGTTTACACGTTATAAATACATTATTAAGTAGTACGCCCATTGAGGTGAATTAAGTATGGTTTATAAGCTTCAATGACTGAGTAACGAATGATTAATGATTTCATTCGCATTGCGTATTACAAGTATGCTATATTTAAATCAACAGCTGAAATAAAATGTAATAGTATGGTGAATACATTTTAAAATAGGCGGCAGTGGCAGAGTGGGTCGTAAGTCGCGTAGCAGTACGGATATATAGCTAACTGTCTCTGGTGAAGAGCTACATGAGTTCAAAACATGTCGGGCCGTTCCTGACAATTTTTACGTGAGTTTAAACCGTTTTTATTAGGGTTCCGTAGTCAACTAGGAACCCTTATAGTTTCGCCATGTCCGTCTGTCCGTCTGTCCGTCCGTCCGTCCGTCCGTCCGCGGCTTAGCTCCGTGATCATTAGTACTAGAAAGCTGAAATTTGGTATGAGTATGTGTATGTATAACGCCGACAGAACGGTAAAATAAAATTAAAAAATTTTTTTTTTTCGGGTACCTCGAACACCTAAAGTGGGGGTGAATTTTTTTTTTCTTTTCAACACTGGTGTGTGGGGTATCGTTAAATAGGTCTTGTAAAAATAATAGGGGTCTTTTAACATTATTTTTTGATAAAGTCAGCAATTTTGTAAATATTCGCTCCAAAAACAAAAAAAATAGTGTTCCCCCCTCTAACTTTTCAACCACGGGTCAAAACAATTCGGAAAAATTCATGTTAATGAGGCCTTATAAGTACTTTCAATGAAAACTATATTGAACAAAATCGGTCGAGCTATTTTTGAGTTATCGCCAAATTTCATATTTTTTTCTTTAAAAGGTCGTAAGTTGACTTCCAGAAGGTAATAAGTGATTACAGTTTCTAGGGCGTTTACGACCTTTTTATAGAGCTTAAAATCTTTCTTCACGTAAACCTCGGGCTTAAAACAGCAGTTTTTTGTGAAGGATGAGCAACTACGGAACCCTACACTGAGCGTGGCCCGACATGCTCTTAGCCGGTTTTATAATTATTAAAGATGTCTCACGATATTTTTAAAAATATTATAGGCGCCTACATGTTATTATTTATAATTATTCCTCGTGTGCAGTGAAATTGTTCTCACATTATGTGTCAGGAACATTATACCTTGCAAGATTTATATCTTGCATGAATCCTTTAGAATCAGCCCTCGCATTTATGTGTAATTGAATTGAACACAATTGCATCAAAATTTACTCATTGCTCGAAGACACTTTTAGCCTTTCTTTTTGTCCTCGTAATATGTTTCTGATGATCCTTTCTTAGTGTGCCTATCATCTAAGTAACATAATATGTTCGGTCGTATAGTGAAAATTAAGCTTAAAGTCAAAGTTTGTTTAGCAGTGGCTTTTTTATAATAGGGGGATTTAGGCTATGATAATGATAACAGAGTACCGTTGATCATTTTAAGAGTCTTTCACTAATAAAAGGTTCATCCAAATAATCTAAACTAGTACATGTAAATGCAGGTATACCAATCAATTCCAGTAACACAGCATACCAGAACAGCGCAACATGCAGACGACAGTGAATGACATTGATCACGCCGCCTACAAGAGAAACTGCGCTGACCTACTCGCATGCTAATACTTGATACCAGTGACATGTTGACGTCTAAGAACAGGGCATATTAGTTACCATTAAACCACCCCGCCCCATAAGCTTACGGAATTCCTGTGAGCCGGCAGGGAAACAGTAAGTGGGTATCCTTCGGCGATGTGAGCAAGAATTGACGCCTCAACCAATCTAAATTCAAGCTCAGAATACATAAAAGTATAGAGCACCAAGTGTCGATGCGGCCCTGGGATAGTGGCGCTGCAAACAGCTTTCATATGGCAATAGTGTATGTACGTCATATATTTGCACTATTATACGTCAGTAGCGATTTGTCAAGGATTTGTCATTAAACAAATTCAAAACATCGTTACCGGAATGCTGCTCAATCCTCCATTCTTCTTGCGAAATAAATACTGAATCCTTTTGAAACAAAAAATTGACTTTGATAACTGTGAATAGTTTTGGCTTTATTATGCAAAAATTACTTAAACTTTGCAGAATAGTTAGTCCGTTCTTCTGTTTACATCAGTGACATTCAGCGACTTTCAACGTCAATTACCAAAAATTTGTCGTTGACAGTAAAAAAAAATATTACCACTAAACCGCAATATGACGTGGGTTGAAGAACACCCTGCTGAGCTACACCTACTACATAGCCCAAGTCAACCTCAACAGTGGATTCACTTGGAAGAATAAAACGTCTCTGCCAGCTCTGCACTGCACCAACTTCATGTATGTTTTATATAAAGATTGGCATTTGTACTGTTTTTAGAGTAAATAAAATAAATAAATAAGGACCAACTCTGAGCGTTATAAGTTCGGTACATAGATATATAAAGTTTAAGTAAGTTTATATAAATATAAGGTTTAAGTAAGTTTATATATGAGTATATATTTAGTCTTATGTTCATTTATGTATAATTTTATGTATGTTTATGTATCAATATATATTATTATTGGTTTTAGTAGATTTTAATAATTTTTCAGTAGTTTTCTTGATTACTTTTTGCATCGTCTACTCATCTAATTTCATTTATATTAATCCGCTACCCAAAGGTTGTCGGAAGAGATCGCTTTTTAGCGATAAGTTCGCCAATTGTTTGCCTCTATTGTAATGTTAAGTGTCATCTGTATTTGTATTTCTTTCTTCTTGAGGTGTGCAATAAAGAGTATTCTATTCTATTCTATTCTATAAAGATATGTACATAGATATAGTCAATAGCAAATGAAACGGGTGCACGTTCCATAGGAACTTGAATATGTGTTTCCATATTTTTGCTTTCAAATGTGTGTGATTGTCTGAGTGCAAGAGTCTGTGAATGTGTTATAACTTAGACTTATTTATAACTTTTCATGTTATGCTTATTTATAACTAGGTATAAAAAACAATCTTTACCGCACTAGGGCAATTAGAATGATCTAACATCTTATGTCGAAGCCTGACATATGGCGGCCGGGCGGCCGTGGCGGCGGTTTTGACCCAGTTCTGCGCGCGCGCAATTGGCCCATTAGGCTTTGGACATTGTCTAATTTGTCGAGATTATTGACTGGTGATGTGTTAGCTATTTATATAATTTCATATTTATAATTTGCAGGTGTTCATAAAACATTTATAACAAATATACTTTTATTAAGTAGCCAGTTTTTCTTTCGATTTTGTTTTAAATCATTACATAAATTAATATTTTAACTCTGAATTATTACTATATACATATATATTTCCATAAATTGCCAGACTTTTACATTGTCAAATACCTGTAGGGTAATTCATATTCTGCAAATCCTAGTTTTGAAAATCTAAATTGAATGCTAAAATCGCATCCTTCAAAATAATACTATTCTATATTTAACTACGAAACACGTAACCAACATAACACACACAGCTGCAGCCTTTATAGAGGTCTAAAGCGAAATAAAATTACACAAAGATTAGCTGCCAAAAACATATGTTAATACACAACATTCAGTGTCGCGATATCTGTTTGCCGCGCAATAACCACCTCTGTGTCGTCGGGTAACTTACACTCAAACACTACTAAAAGATGCAAGTGATATGTCCATGTTGTTCTAATTTGAGTCCCATGAGACTGGTATAGAGTTGGCATTTGTTGTAGTGACAGTTGTGACTTGTCTGTTAGGTCGAGATGTCGCGGAGTCGGTAGGTCGACCTTCGCGGTCGCGTTTGGGGGTCGCCGGCAAACATCGCGAAGAACTTCCGCATCGATCTAGGTTAAGTAATCGTTGAGTGGTGCCTAAAGTCAATATTGCGAATTGTGTAAGAGTATCGTGAATCGTGTATTAAATCGTATCGTAATTTTATTCAACTCGGGCGAATTACGCGCGTTTGATCTGTTTCGTAGTCGCGTAAGGCTGTCTGCTCATAGAAACGGAGCAGAGCGGAGATATCATCGGGGATAGTGCAATACCGCGTAAATAGCTCTGTCGATAAAGTTCTCATTTCAATAAAATGCTTAGCATTTGTTTGAATATTGATTCGTATCTACACTTGTTAGTGACTTACGCTATATTGCACTATCCCCGACGATATGTAAAATTGACCAATCACATTCCTCAGATTTAAATTCACTACTTTAGAGCTTCACGATGGCGCAGCCTGATTGGTGCATTATTTCCACGCCGCTTCTATGGACAGGGAGCTAACTTCACTGATCGAGACCAAGCATGATTTTTGGTGCATTATTTCAATATAATATTGTTCAAAACATGATTAGGATACCTATATATAGGTGAACACAACTTATTGTCGCAAAAGGCAAATACTCTTACGCTCGCACAAAAACTCCTCCTTGCATCGGTTGCCTGAGGGTTGTCGTCATTATCTTGGAACAGTCTCTTTCGGATGATGCGCGATAGTCGCGATGTTGACGTAATACCTAATGTATAGTTATTTATTACTTTAATAAACAACAATATCAATAAAAAAGAAATTAAAATACAATTATAAACTAAGACCTTTACTATCTATAATGTACCTATGCTAAATCGGGGTAATTTTAATATTAAAAAGACCTAAAAAATTACCCCTTTGGCATGGTCCCGAAGAGAGCTGGCTGGATTTCCTCGCTGAATAACAACGCTAAATATGTTGAGCGAGGAAGCTGCCAGCTTTTCGGCCCCCGTGGTGTCGACAAGTTTTTTTGTAATCTACTTGTAATAGTTGTCGAGCACTGGGCCCCCTAGGACCTGTTAGTTCTTTGTATGCCCGTAACGTAGGTACCTAGGTATATTTTCCTTTTAATAAAGTATACATTTAGTTACATTTGAGGTCATAGAAACGTAAACAAGAAACGAACCCGCTACCCCACAGGCGATATGGAGCAAAGTTATACAACTGCAATCTGCGAGTTATCCAGTCCGGCGCTATACGGATACCGATACTGACATTTACAACCGACGATTTTATTGTATCGTGGTCGTGTCGTCAATAGGCCCTGTCTTGTACACTCACGTATAGGATCATAAAGGAGAGGTATAATCGGACCCAAACAGGTATATCTGACAAAGGTGGATTCAAGGCGCCATGAAAATTCTGAGGTGGGTTTAGGTCTATCACTGGTAGTTTTCGCTCCCCAGGACTTGTCGCCTTTGACTTTTTAAATCAATATTGACAAATTTGGGCAGAACAGAGATACATTAAGTTTACCGATACTGTCTCCAACAAGAAGAATAGGGGATGCGACTAATGTGGAATTATACAACATATATATATATATATATAGTTGTATGAGTAAAATTAGCTCAATATGTCATACCTAATACTAAGAAAAAAAAAACAATTTTTTGAAATATATGTTACTTCAAAGGTACGAAAATTTTATGATTTCTTTTTTTAATCCAAAATAAATTTTGAAACTTTATTTAGAATCCTCATAATTTAATAAAAAAATAATTATATGACAACCATGAACTTAACGCACTTTTTCACGGTGAAAATAGAAAATTACTTATTTTCTCCATACAAATACTGGTACCCGATCCACAGATGATGTCATATGTAGGTAGGCCATATGTATGAACGGTTTTTAGTGCTCTGTAGGAATGTTGAACTTTGACGGTCATTTCTGACTTTTAGAGCAGTCTAAGTGTAGGTAGTCCCATATAGACATTTGATCTCAATAAAAAATAGACTCGATTGATATCCTCAAAAAGAATTTGTCCGCACGCCTATTATACGCTTCATTCAAATAAAACCAATAAAACGAATCTAGTTCATAAAATCCATACTGTGCTCGTGTCTTAGGCACAAAGTGAGCTTTCCTCGTGCTGAACAGATACGGCAAATCAAAGCAAATTAGTAGGTAACTTCGTTAGAGCCGTGTCGTACTACAAGCATGGCTATGATATAAAGTGAACCTTTTTGCTGTGATTTCATTTATATTTCAGGTCAGAATTTGATTTAAATTAGTAATCTCGCAGATATATTGTCCCGGCTATGTCCTTTTGTGTTTTTAACCTATGCTTGATATGTAATTTATATGAAAATAAACATTAAGACCCGCTTAAGATATATAAAATAATAAATAAATAAAATATTTTTACTTCTAATAACATATATCTAAGGATTTAGTAACAGAAATAAGGAAATAAAATAAAGTGTATTTTAATAGTTGTATATATTATAGATAGACGTCTTATAAAGTTAAATAGGTTCGTTAAGGAAGTTCAAGAGATATTAAGAAATAAGCGATTTTTCCTAAATCTTTTTAGGGTTCCGTACCCAAAGGGTAAAAACGGGACCCTATTACTGAGACTTCGCTGTCCGTCCGTCCGTCCGTCCGTCCGTCCGTCCGTCCGTCTGTCACCAGGCTGTATCTCAACAACGGTGATAGCTAGACAGTTGAAATTTTCACAGATGATGTATTTCTATTGCCGCTATAACAACAAATACTAAAAATAAAATAAAATAAATATTTAAGGGGGGCTCCCATACAACAAACTTGTTATAGATTAAGTATATATATGTATAGGTACGGAACCCTTCATGCGCGAGTCGGGCTCGCACTTGCCCAATTTTTTTTTCGCTTTCTATCTACTCGTAGCAGATAATCTGCCAGCTACTTATAGACTTATTATATAACGAACACAAATATTCAATTAGCTAGAACTCTATCTGTGGCTACCGCACACGCCTATCACGCTACCGATTTAATCGCGCCAACAAACACTCACTTTCCGTACGCCATAATTAACTTAGCGATGACTTCAAATTTAGACTTTATAGCACATAATGTAATGGTCACAATTAAGGATACATCAAGAGGGAAGTAAGATCTTATGGAGATGTAGGTCCTCGGTTATTAAGGGTGGCCTGCGCGGGCGCCGCTTTGAGGCGCCGCCGCCGCCGCTGCCTTATAAGGGACATGGATAGGTTATTTTAAGCCACATTTCTACAAATTAAAATATTTTCCGCGGGTATGTATATCCTTTTATTTACTAGATTCTGCCCTATAGCACTGGTCACGTGGTTAATATGAAAAAAAAAACTTTTATTCTTAGAATTCCTTCCGTATTATTTTTATAATTTTGTTCAGTTCTTTATTGAAACGAATAAAACAGTCTGTGTATGAGTTATTTATTCAGGTGTTGTGTTACTACTAACTATCTAGTGTTATTATGACACAGACTGACTACTTATACCTTATTCCAGCTTTGTACCCAGTTATTGATTTCTATAAGAAATTTTATTTAGGCCTGATTTTGCCATCTCATTTATTATAATGTGTTTTTAATATAACGTAATATGTATTGGTAAGATATTAAACTTTTTTTTTTATATTAGACAACTTCACACAAATCAACCTAGTCCCAAATTAAGCTCAAGAAGGCTGGTGTTATGGATACTAGGCGACGATATACATACTTATACCTATAGATAAATAAATACTTAAATACATAGAACATCCATGACCCAGGCACAAATATTCGTGTTCATCACACAAATATTTGCTCTTGCCGGGATTCGAACCCGGGTCCGTCGGCTCAGTAGGTAGTTGCTTAACCACTGCACCAACCGCGTCGTCACTTTGTTTCTTTGAGGTTTTATACAATGGATTCATATTTTTTAAATACTAGTACAATCTTGGGGAAATATCTTGTCCGCTAATTTGTAATAGTTAAAGAGACTTCTAACGGAAAATTGTAAGTATCAAATTTTGTTAAATAAGCCACCATAACAAATGAGGATGACTTACACCATCTAATACAAAACCAAACAATGAAACATAGTTCACTGAATAATACCTAATACGAACTTAAATTCTAAAAAAAAAACGAATATAAATCAAACATCAAACGTGCCAATATATTACCTACAACATTTTAATTTATAGTTGTCACATTAATCTTCCCCAATCGACAAAAATACTTAACATCTCCAATTAAAGGAAGACATCCAATCACTTCCTGCAATAAGATTTCCAATTAGTTCCATGGTCGTATTTCATAATGTTTCTTCTTGTTTCAGATCTCCTCATGACATTCTGCTACGGATAATCGTAAGTGTTTTTACATAATCATATGTAGCCTGCATTCCTCGGCCATACCTCGGTCCCACACCAAAACCTTATTCTAATAATTTCAAACGCTGCCTACATTATCACTAATCCTTAAGTTATTTTACCTATCATCCACGTGAGCCAATGCATGTTGATTGTTTTGTATGAGTATTTCTCGTTGGTCCTCCGCATTTTAGTTGCTTAAAAGCCTTGTTTTGGTGATATTGATGACGTTGATGTTATTTTAGTCTATAGTCGTGTGTATTGCCAGAAAATTATAATTTAGGTCTCTTCAAAGTAAGCGTGAATAGGCTAATACAGAACCAGCGAGCTAGATCCGCGACTCCGTAGTCACTTACCATCAGGTGATACGGAGGTCAATCGCCGGTCAGTTTGTGAATAAAAAAGAATTAGCTAGCTATCTCTGCATTATTTCCACCAACATATTATAACATACAACATTTAATAAAATATATTAGAAGCTCTTTCAAATACATCTTTGAAATCGTTTCCGAGAAAGATTGCACATATTATATTTATTTTAAATAACAGTTTAGTACATTTAATAACTGAACTTCAAAGCCACGTACAAGGTAGACTTTGGGAGCACTTACACAATTACACAACTATTCTCTTATTTTATTCTGCCGCCACAGGATAATTAAAAAAAACTAGACACCGCTAAAACATAGCTTTCTATATCGCGTCCGGTTAAACATATGCTTTTAAGGAAATAAATATAGTCGTTATATAGTCGTCTGACATAAATGGCGAGCCGCACATTACTTGCATTTTGCAGCAGTATGGACGGCCGTGTTAGCGCCTTATATGTCGTATAATGTGCGTTGTGCTCACTTCCTTGATCTGAGGGAGACGGACGTAGCGAGACGGTACATTTGTCTTTAGGATTCCGTATGGGAATTGCCAACTTTTGTACCATATTTGCTTGTAGATACTGTATGAAGAGCTATAGAAGTTCTTATATTCCAGATAGTGACATAGGATCCTGTTGTGTACTGAATCATCCAAGTTTCTCAAAAGAAACCCTTACGATAATAACAACACAGTACTAAAATAATAATTGCCCCGCTTCCCATCGCCTTGTTGTTTTGGACACTGACCCATTTGGATTGATCACCCGGTATACTCTTTTGGCTGTCATTTCAGAGAAGAACGTAAAATGTTCTGTAACCACATACATAGAACAACCATGACCCAAGCTAAAATATTAGAGTTCATCGTCACATAAATAGTGGCCGTGGCCAGGATTCGAACCCGGGACAGTAGGCAGGTGCACTACAAATTGCGCCAACCACGTCGTCGAAAAAGGATTCAGTTCAAAAACCTGTAAGAAGTCATTCTGCCGTCATATCGAAAAAGGGCGCATCTAACATTTTTGTCAAAAATGAGTTCTATACATATTCGGAATCAGCAAAAAAAGAAGGATCTACCAGTATTTTTAAATTTGACTAAAGATGAACAGAACCCTGTGAAACCTACAATCAAAAAGGACGTATCTGCGGGATACCGCGTATACAACGAATGAGAAAAGGCATTTCTGATGTATGCTAAAATAAAAAGACCCATCTAAGCAAAAGGTTTTATGGCGCTTCTACACGATAATATGAAGAAAAGACGGTTCTGCGCAGTTGCGCCTTTTCATCTTAGTGAAATCAACATTTAAGTCACAATAAGTCAGGCGCAAGTGTCAGTACCGTCTTTTCTACGTAGTAAAGTTAAGCGTGCGGGGTAAAGGGGGCTCGCGGTAGGATATCAATTCAATCAGATGCGTCCAGGCAGTTGAAGGAAATTTTAAGGTTTTCTTTAAATTATCATCATAAATTTAAGACTCAAACTCCTGTCGGTGTAGCTGATATAGTATGTATACTCTAACAGGGTGTTTTGCAACCCACGCCATAATGCGGTTCTTTAGAGGTACTACTTTACTGACAACGACACATTTTTGGTAACTAACGTTGAAAGTCAGTGCATGTCACTGATGTAAGTAACCAAAGAGGAAACAGGACTTTTTAGATATTCCAGTTTAGTATTTTTTTCATAATAAAGCCAAAACTGTTCACAGTGATAAAAGTCAAGTTTTTTCAATAGAATTTAGTAATTATTTCGCAAGAAGAACGAAGAATTGAGCAGCATTCCGGTAAAAAATGTTTTCAGTTTGGTCTGTGATAAATCGCTATTGACGTTTAATAATATAACGTATGCACATTATTGCCATATGAAAGCGGTTTGTAGCGCCACTATCCCTGGACCGGACCGGACTTATGGTGTTCAACCATTTACTGTTAAATGCTTCACCAACACCACATTTCGAAGGTTTTCCGTACCTTCCCTTACCTTTACGTCATGATCGATTTTCGCACCCATAGAAAACTATGCACCCCATAAAAAAAATCGTTTGTTACTTTTTATTTTCTGGGATATATTTGCGGTCATTAAATTATTTTTATTTTTAACAGCCACGTTTGCTAAACCTATTCTTGTTTTGATGTCTGGTGTATGTTTTGAGTCTACTGTAATAAATATACATAAATATATTAGTTTACTTTTCTTTAAATTTATAGGGTTGTCGTATTAAAATATACATTTTCTTCAAAGGAGACAGGTACAATCATTAAAAAAAACGGCCATAATAGAAAAGGCATACATAAGCTAAAATCAGGGACCCAATTCGAGAATGCCGTTTCAGTGATCGCCAAACGTCAAATCTCTATTAGATAACAGTGATATCGCCATTGAACTGTCATTAAAATGCGATGAGCTTCTAGTGACATATGTCATCTCAATTTTTGGAAATACAAAGGCGATAATGAGTGTCAAAAATGTTATTCATGCATATGAATTTCTGTTTTGAACGAAACGTAACTGACTAATTTCACGCACTACGCGGTCAATTTAAAGTATGCGCCTGTTATTTATGCCTTCACATACAAAGTAAACGCAAATTTAGCGCGTCCGAATTGACGAAGTCGCGATGTTCTTGGGATATCGCCACTTGTCAAGTAGGCGCACGTCAAAAGTGACTGATGGCGATGAACTGGAGAGATCTCCATTATCTCTCTAAAATTGGTCGAATACCCCCCCAGTTGCTTCAAATAGCTTTAGACGTTTTCGGAAAAAAAAAAACACTTGGACTTTTTATTAAAACAAATAAAAAGTCGTCAATGCAAGAATTCCGTTTTGACATTTATAAAGCCCTGCTTACAGACGCGTCTCGTTACAGACGTATCTGCTTTTTTCTTTTTAAGTAGGTCGATGTTTTACTTACAACCTACGTTAAAAAGCAGTTAATGGCTATATGCGTCCTTTTTATTTCGTTAACTAAAATGCGCTATGCGTATTATTACTAAGTAAAAAAGAAGTTTTAATAAATTACTACGCTGAAAAGACGTTTCTAGCCAGACACGTCTTTTTACTGTAGTATAAAAGTATTTATTTGTATTTTTTTTACTAAGAGAAAAGATAAAATATCATTTATTTATTATTAAATGTTATCCAAATTGGATTTCGCATATCAATCCCTATAGCTCAAATGCTTCTACACGTTTTTGCATTAAAAAAGTATCATATTTTTTATATTCTTTCACGCAGCGAATTTTTTAATTTCAAATTTACAAAATATTTTTTTTCTCCGTTTTCAAGTTCATGTAGAAGCGCCCTATTTTGATATGACGGCAGCATTGCACTTTATGCAATTGTCTGTCAAACGAGAGTGGTCACGAATCAAACATTTTCAAAACAAAAAATACCAGGAATAGGTACTTAACGTATGGAAAACCCCCGGGGAGAACCTTGGCAGGGAGCTCATGCCACACGCGGAGCGTTTGCGGTAGGAGATTCTACTGGAACCGCACAGTTCTGGAAGGACCCTTCACTAGTTTCTACTGGATTGCCAGATCTCAAAGTCGAGGCCCTTTATCTGACTTCACCACTTAGACACATGCGCTGCATAAGGAAGGGTGGTGTATGATTTATTTGCGGAGCTGGGATTAGCTTGAAAATACAGTTGATCTGTAAGAGAGGTGTTCAATTTTCGTCTGTTTGTTTTTGAGTTTTAACGGTCAGACACTGCATTATACACAAACTGTCCATCATTGTTACTGATAGACTGATAGCGCAGTTAGTCCAACTAAAATAGATTTCTAGAATGCAACACGCAAAGAGAAGTGTTGAATTCCGAGGTACAAGCATGCATAACCAATGGTGACCATTCCCTTTTGATTAAACAGTAAATCTAAGTAATGGCCCTAACTGCGTGGGAGGTACAGTTACATCAAGTACTTAATTAGTGTTTTATGTTACTATTTTAGTGCCTATTAATGTATCCTTCTTACAGTCAGTATAAATAGATCTGTTACATTCTCACGTCTGGATTATCATAATGTATGCCAACACACAGGCACACAGATTATCATTTAAGCATTAAACCTACGTTTTAATGCAAGGATCTATCTGATTAATACCCAGTAACAAGGGAGAAGCCGCGGGTAAATCCTAGTGTAGGAATAGATTCAAAATATACGACCTACTGCGCGTACGCAGCTAATGTCATCAACCCATCGGCGTGCGCACAATCGTGCATCCGCCGCACTTGAAGTAGCGGCTTCCGGTTCGTTAGGGCTGCCCCCTGCTTGGGCTGGAGTACTTAGGCTCATCGCAGATGCGGGGGGTGATTTTGTAAAAAACCTAGAATATTATGTGTTTTATTTATAACAAGGAGTCCCTATATAAATTTTCAGACCTCTAGTATCCAAATTTGCAGAAGTCTCATACAAACTTCCATCCCCTAGTTTAAGGGGTTGGGGGTAAAAGTTCCAAATTTAAAAATTATTTTATTGGTTGTGTATGTAAGCTAGTATTAGACTAGCTTACATACCAAATTTCAGCTTTCTAGGTCATCGGGAAGTACCCCAGAAGTTTTGATACGTCAGTGTATAAGTGAGTGGCAAAATCGGCGTATTTTAGGTACCAATAAAACCTAAAGTATAAAAGCTTGATCAATGAAATTAAGTACATTTTATATGTTCCCTAACTGTTTTTTTAATCTGTGAATTTGGGCACTCTGGTGTTAACTGGGACGAAACTATGAGGGTTTGAAAATGAGACGAAACGGTTCGAGAAAAGGTAGGTAGTGCCCCGCCTCTTTTTTGTTCGTCTTGGCGGGGGCACTACCGTGCTCCCAGATATGTAATGTCTCATATTTTTTTATTGTGCGTACACACCCCATATTAATGTTTGTGTCATTGGTTAAGTAAAAAAATGCTTTTTTATAACTGCTACTCAAAAAGTAGGTCATTTTAGTTTCGCTAAATGGGGCTAAGGTAGTCCGTTTAGTCCCACCGTATAGTGTTTAAATGGTAATGGTAACCATACAATAATTTCTATGAAAATAAAAAACTTGTTATCGCCCAGCTACATACTAGATACGGATAGTCAAAAACAACCAACATAATCAGATCGGCCAAAATTTTTAATCGTCTAGCAACCCTTAATATTATAAAAAATTACGATATTCCGTTCTTATTCTTAGGCGTGTCACTGCTCTTACTATTGTGTATGCCTGCTTCACCTGCTTGTACTCTTTTTAATTTCTCGCTTTCGAAGTAAAAAGCTGAGTGGCTAATTAATAGCCATTTTGTCACTCAGATATATTTCGCTCCGTATCATAATAGCTTATTTTAGCCCCTTGTAAAGAATCTACTATTTAAGAGTACGTCATGCATCAATGGGTCAATGCGTAAACGCACAGTCACTGTCTTTTGAGCAGCGGTTTGATTGCATCTTAATACTGTCTTAGAAAAGATTTGTGGCAGCCCTGGCTCATAATCGGGCCGTTAGACAATGCATCGTTGTGTCCATCTACAGCCTGCGCGTGCGCGGTGCGTGGGCGATGCGTCATGTGTCACGACGGACTGTGGTTCAAGTTTGATGCAAATCACTACTCAAAATAAAATTATACAACATGTCATACTCTGACGTGCGTCAAACGGTGTTCTAAACAGAAGAGCATCGCAAAGAAACAATAATTATGATCCTAGAATAAAAAAAATTGACACTGGAACATAAATTGACTGATAGCGACTTTTCAGCAACTTGCGATTTCATGACATTGATTAAAACAAACGTAATAGGAAGAGGATATACAATTGATGATCTAACACCTATTTAAGGATCCTGATGTCGGAATGTCTATAGAAAAAGGTCTACTCGCACGATCGTAGTAAATACGTATAGTATGACATTAACCAAACCATTAAATCCAACTAAACTGCATTAACAGTCTATAAAACAGGCCATCAGCTCTTAAAACGTCCGTAACTATGGCAACGCCGCTGCCGAGAATACAACGGGATCAACCGACATTATACGTACATGCTCTTACTGCCTTCTGGATCCGAGCTGCCAAGTGGGCTAGCTGTCATGTGCAGGCGCAGCGCCGCGTGCGTTTGCATAATGGACCGGTTTCAAGGTCTGTGTCGAGCGGAAACGACGGATGAAAGAGGTAGCGAGTTGTAAGAGTTTGACATGACTTTTGACAATGAGGCGACCACCGGCGCGTGTAGTGGGCGTAGTGTAAATGCAACTAGTCTTATATCCGATAAATGGATATTGCGTTCATCTATAGATGTATTTGTATTTTGTACACATTGATGTAAATAATGCAATAAGTCAATGTGTATTTGTCAAATTAAATTGATGTTGTTCAATTTCACTACATATCTATACAGGGTGTAATTAGGTGTGACCAGGCGATTATTCCGTAGTACACGAGATATACAGTAGTATAGAAAAATAGGAGTAAGTTTAATAATGTACAATTATAGAAATAGTTACGCTATTATCTTAGGTTTTTCCTGTAAAAATTGCTGTATGAGTGGATAAATAAATATTTAAAAAATAAATCTAATAAAATATTCTCCCTTCTCCTAAACACATATTAAGCCCATAGCTTGTTATTATACAAACCTGGTCACACTTAACGATTACATCCTGTATAGGTCCTGAAAAGTGATTTTTATTGGAAATTTAGTAGGTACATGCTTCAGCAGGCACAGCAAAGCACTAACCTACTTTGAACTTTATGTTCCCTGAAGACGTGAACTTCATCAAGATTTTTCAACTCCACTTGGGTTACCCTTGTTTTACAAACAAACGTTTCATCAAATTTTCATTTCATCGAAAGTATTAGTTATTTTTATTTAAACCGAACTCAAAAGTAAGAAACGCGATTTATTTTTATAATATTACTAACGTGATTACTGTGACATTATTTATTTTTATATTTTGTTTTCTGGACTGGAACTAATCGCACTGATAAGAATCAGAATCATAAATAAACGTCCTTTGCCAAAACATATTTATTATCATATAACGTAATTCGGTTATTAATAACATTATCCTCAAATTCAAATTCAAATTCAAATTCTTTATTGCATGTCACATTACAAATAAAGTTGGAATTAAAAATAAATAGGTCTACATGTGACGCCCTGCAAAGGGCACAGCAATGTCAGAGGGCTAGAAGTAGTTAATTTAATTACAATTATTTTATTCTATTCTTTAAATATCACACTAAATTCATAAATTATTACTACACATTAATTTCAATTCTGATTATTCATGTTATTTACTTATTACTAAGCATAATAACTCACATACTAACATGGTTAAAATATTCATTTAAATTATAAAAACAAGCATTAACTAAATACAATTTCAATTGTTTTTGGAACAATCTAGGGTCCTCTAGATCTTTTATAGAGTTTGGAAGGTGATTATAAATTTTGATAGTCATATAATGGGGGCCACGCGTAATAAGTTTTAATTTTGAGAAGGGCATTTGAAGTTTATTTACGTTTCGTTCATTTCTTTTGATTTGTTTTGTTGCTTTAGGGGAATATAAATCAAAGTGTTTCCTTACGAATTTGCACGATTCAAATATATACATAGAAGCAACAGTTAGAATTTGGTGTTTAATGTAAAAGGGTTTGCATGACTCCATTTGGTCTATATTTACCAAGATTCTGACACACTTTTTTTGCAAAATAAATATTGTATCGATGTCACAACTATTTCCCCAGAGAACCAAACCGTATGCTATTCGCGAATAAGCATATGAGTAGTATGCCGTTAGGGCTGTCTGAAAGTCAGTAACTCGCTTAAGATGCTGAAGGGCGTATATGAAAGATGATAACTTTTTTGATAATTTTTGGATATGGCCTTTCCAACTCAAGCTTGAGTCTAAGTCTATACCTAATAGTGTTGCAGAACTAACGATGTCTAAATTTGAATGATTATAATGGTAATCTAATGGCAATGATGCTTTTTGATACGGCTTAAATTGAATAATTTTAGTTTTATTTATGTTCAGCTGGAGGTTGTGGGATTGCAACCAACCTGTAATTTTATTTAATGTTAAATTTAATTTATTCTGAATTTCTGCAGTATCAGCGCACGAGAACAGTACTGATATGTCATCCGCGAAAAGCGTACTATGTTCGTCTAATATATCCGGAAGATCGTTTATATATATAAGAAATAGAACACACCCTAGGACGCTACCTTGGGGAATGGAACCATTTACAGGGACTCTACTGGATCGGATGTGTTGTATTAGCTGTATCAAAGTTGGTGTGCTCTATTTCTACATATTGAAAGCGATCACTTAAGTACGACTTAAACCACTCTAGGGTAGTGCCTCTTACACCAATGTTATGTAATTTATCTAAAAGGATTTCATATCGGACTCTATCGTAGGCTTTACTCATATCGAGTAAAAGACCTATAGCATATTTTTTGTTATTAATAATTTTGAGTATCTCTAAAACATATTTATAAATTGCTAGGGTGGTAGAATGATTTTTCCTAAAGCCATTTTGATTATCATGGAAAACTTTATATTTTTCACAGAAACTATAAAGTCGCCGTACCATCGCGGTTTCAAATATTTTGGCCGATGTGGGCAGTAGAGCGATAGGACGATAGTTATTTATATCTGCGGTATCTCCCTTTTTGTAAATAGGTTTTACAATTGAAATTTTCAGTGCGTCAGGAAATATGCCAAGTGAAAAAGATTGATTTATTAATAAGGTATACGGAACGAACAAAATTTCTGCGCAAGATTTTAATAAAGTCGGGGGAATTTCATCAATGCCGAAAGACGATTTATTTTTAAGATTTTTTAGTATATTAAGTACTTCTGTAGGTTCAATAGGCTGAAGGAAAAATGAATTATTGATTTGGTTTTTTAAAGGTGGTTTGTTTAAAATAGGACTAGGATGAATATTACCGACAGAGGAAAAAAAGTCATTAAAGATATTGGCAATCTTTTTAGGGTCATTTATAATGCCCTGTTCTGATGTTTTGATTTTAAGGTTTTTTTTCCTTTTTATGCTATTTTTATTCGTCTCCCTATGTATTATTTGCCACATAGTTTTTGTTTTATTTTGGGAATTTGTAAGCTGTTTTTTATTATGTATTTTTTTAGATTGATGTACTGCTTTTTTTAGTATTTTGCAATAAGTTTTGTAATGGTTTTTTAAAATATAGTTTTTTGAATGGGATACCATTAATTTTAATAACCTTTTATTACGGCACGATACTTTTAAACCCGGTGTCAAGTGTGATTTTTTCGGTTTAATTGTTATGTTTATTTTAGGAATACATTTGTCGAGTGTTTTTTTCAACGTATTATTAAATGAATTATAATTTTCGTTTACAGATTGATTGATTTTAATTATTGAATCCCAGTTTATCATTTCGAGTTCGTTTTTAAATTTACCTATGTTTTTTTCACTAAATATTCTTTTCCGGATAACCCATGGTTGAGTATTTATTTGTGTAGTAGGTGTACTGAATAAAATGCCCCTGTGATCGGAAAAACCAAATTCGTCAACAATCAATTTCCAGTCCGTAATTTTAAAATTTGTAAGCAGTAAGTCAATGCAAGTTGAGGTAGAACGTGTAACCCTGGTGGCTTCCTGGACTCTCTGATGAAAATTATTTGACAGCATTAAATTACAAAATCTGTTTTTCTCGTTATTATCTAACAAGAAATTTAAATTTAAATCACCTCCAATTACAACATGCTTGTTTTTGTCTTTCCGAGCAATAATACTTAATAATTTATTCAATTGTGTATAGAAGGTCTCAACTTCCCGTTTGCTATTGGGCCAGTACATATTTACAACCAACATGTTAAGTTTAGGCAGTTCTATTGCACACACTTCGAAAATCATTTCCACGGATAAGGACGTAATATCAGATCTTTCATAATATTCAATACCATTTTTAATCATTATAAATACACCACCTCCTTCGTGGTTTTCTCGACAATAAAAGGAGCAGATGCTATAATTCGTTATGTTTACTAAATCTTTTTTCTCTGTGTTAAGCCATGATTCAGAAGCGCATATAATATGTACCTACTATCCTTATTAATAATATCGACATTTTCCTCGAAGACATATTTTTTCTCAGTGTAACATGTTGTTTGCTCGACATAAGGTTACGACAGGCGAGTAATTTGATCCGCTAAGGTGCTAAACGATAATAAATCAAACTAGTTCATTTTGCATAACGCCTTAACTGGTTCCGTTACAATTTAATATATTGGCTTATAAAATTTATCTTAAGATCGGAGTAAATGGATATAAAAACAAACGGTTTGTGGACTGGCGCCTCGAATTAAGGTTTCAGAGCTCAAAATGACTGCAGTACGTCTTTATAATAATCGCTTCTTTTAAATAGGTATCTATAAAATCGGCGTAGTCCCAAAGTAAGCACTAGTAGGCTTGTTATAGGTACTAGATGACGATACTATACATACTTATTTTACGGCCTTATGTAGATATATACTAAAATATTTAGAAAGCATCCACGATCCAGGAAAAAATACTAATGCGAATTTATAACGCAAATGCTTGTCCATGCCGCGATTCGAACGCAGAGACCTCTCAGTAGGTAGCTTCATGACCATTGCGCCAACCGCGTCCTTTTGTTTTCTAAAGACTATTTTTATGATAGGTTTGTTTACATAGGCAATTGTGGGCTAGTCGATATGTAGTATTATTTTTATGACTATAGAAAATATGATTACTGACACTGACTAATCTATGTACGAAATTGTACGAAAGAGCGAATGCTAAACACAAGTGTCAAACTTAAAAGGAAGATTCGACAGATTTTTGTAATTGACGTCTAGTTGCAAATAAATAATTTTGAATTTTGTTTTTTTTTTATGTATGAACGAAACCTGTGTTGTGGATAGCAAAGTTTGTATTGTATTTTTGATAAATAAATATCGATATACTTTTTATAGGTAACATCTCCGATAGAAGTAAATGGGGCAATCAACTTTTTTCTGTCGCTTGGTTGCCATGGTGTTGTCCCCTGAGCCACTCTTCAAAACTACGATTAAAATTACGATTTCGGTGGCTATATTTAAAAAACCTTGTAATAGAAACAGTTATTAGCCCATTATTATGTAGACTATCGCCTGAAAATACCAGTAATATTTTCAGAAGTTTAATCAGTATTGTCCCCTGGGCCACGGGACAGAATAACAAGAAAAAAGTTGGTCTACCTAAATAACCCTGGCCTTGCTCGGTAAAGTAAAGCAACGAACCCTAACTCTTCCGAAGCAGAAATATTAATTTCCATCAACCCACAGTTGTGAACGAACGGACAGACAGATCACATGACGGTCATCGCACTAAGGAAATGATTCGTTGAGACAAAAAACTATCCACTCTGTTTTGTTTATGTCGTGTCATACGAAGCGACATGATATTTGTTATTTTGTTTATGTTATGCTTAAGCTATCGATCGCAAAGCATTGAGGGACTATAGGCCACGGTGCATTACATTTGACCGTACCCTAGACTCAGACCCTAGAATAAAGTTTAGCTTTTTAATTCGAGAAATATTGCTGGGACTATGCTGAGAGAAATCGTAAAATTTAAACACGTCAGTTTTGAATCAATAAGATAAAAATATAAACAATGTGGTTTATAATTATTTCCTATAGATAAATTATTGATGTATAAAAACCAAGCACTTTTTCCGAAATTATCTCATTCAATTACTTAATATCCTAAAATGCGAAACGAATCACTTGTTAACACTCGGCATAAGAAATTAAGTCAGATAGACTGTTATTACTTGGTTACTTTTTTTCTTGTGTACGTGTCCCTCGTATTATTAAGATTATGATAAAATGAAATTATTGTTACCTATTTGATCTATTTCATTCGTATGACCAAAATATTTATGTATATTCATCCTATCGATTAGTAGAATATCATAGGGAGTATTCATTTTTGAATATACAGGTAGTTCGATTCCCAGGTGTCACCAGCGTAATTTAGATTTTTTTAAATGCAGTTTGTTTTCTTTTCCAACGTAAAAGAACTTTTCCTTTATATAATATTAGGGTCCCTCATTTTTTCCACACTGTAGGTATATGTAATGTAACAAATTTAATGCAAAACAATAAAGTTAAGTGGTAATCACAAGTTAAAACCTTAAAACCTACTGTTATTTGTAAAATGAGTATCTATGCTCTAAATTGTTGACATGTAAGTTACATTATACTCAGTGACAGATAAATAGTGTTACCAGTAAAGGTTTTGTAACTATTTGTATATTATTGTATTAAGCGGTTAATACAATAATTAAATATGTCTCACGAAAGTTTTAATAAAATTATTTGTATAATGTATTGTTTCCCTGGACTCGAACCTACTACGACTCCAACCGGTCTTGGGGTACGGCCACCGTCGACGGGAGCAGAGGTCGTGCGCTTTCTCTGCGCGCGCCGAATGGGGAAAATTGAATATGGCTTGCGAAACGTCGTGTTTCGGCGAGACGTGAGACGTGGGGCTCTAGTCACGTCGTAATCATAAGCGGCTGTTTCGACCGCCGTTGTGTGATAACAGGAACTATTACAGAGTATACGTTTCTGCTATAAAAAAATATTTTATGACAAGCTTTTTGCTGACTGTACGTTTCTTTAAACATACATCAATGACGTACCCGCCAATATGATCCTAAAGAGCCCTAACTCTGAACTCTTAAAATTGATTTTTTTTTAATAGAATCTTTTTATCGATTCTGTTTTTAATGTGGAAACACCACATGGTTTACTATACAAATTTGGGTTTCAAATTCGAGTCCTGCTTACATTGCAGTGGATCACATTTTTTCTTTCATAATTACCTGTGTGTATTCTTAAAATTGTATTTCTTATACGGGTCACTAATTGCTATATTCCTATAAATCGAAATGTTTTGATTAAAACCGAAGATTGATAAAACTGGAATTACATCAGTGTCGAGGGCAATACGTACCTACTTAATCTACGACCATATTATTAATTACACTACAAATAATATAACGCTTTAAGTAAAAACACGCGCATTGGGTGCCTAATATGGAGTTTAAATTACGGACCCCAAAGCACGATACGCTTGTACGAGTGACGTCACAGATAATCACAGCCGGGCACAACAGGTTTGCATTTTATCACTTTTGCAGCTTTTGTCTTGATTTATAGCTTACTTTAACATATGAGATGACTGAGTGTTGAGTTACTTTCGGTGTGTCTTCTCAACAATGGTCTCCCCTTGTGAAATGCCGGTAAATTCAGTAATGTAAAAGTGCCGTTGTTTATTTCATTCTTTTAGCACCTTTTTTATTTTTATAAATGGATCGATTGCAAAAAAATTGTACATAGTTAAAAGCTTGGTTAACATAAAATACGATCGCTTCCTTTGTGTGACGAAAGTTAGTCATAGAAAATGTATGGGTAACTTTCGTCACACAAAGGAATCAATTAACGTTGTTTTAATTAAAGCCCTTAACTATGTACATTTTTTTTGCAATCGACCCAAATATTGATTATTGACACAAAGGTAAATTATGAAAGCAAAATGTAATGTTATATACTACAATCTAAGCAGGACTCTTACCTGCGACCCTACGTTTCCGGCGTAGTGCTCTCCCAACTGAGCTATTAGATCGTAACGTCAATCACACCAAATCTTTGATTCCGTAATTCTACGCTACTGGGGCGCCCTCTGCGCCATATGTGTTTATAATTATGCGCATTAGCCATACCCTAGGATGTGCACTTTACACGCACGATCCCCTGTCCCCATTGCGTTACAGCAAGGACCACAAGAGAGATGGTGCTTTGTGTTAATATTTATAAAAACATATGTGGTATTGCCACATTAAAAATAGAATCGATAAAAATAAATTATTGTTTGTAGAGGGATTTACATAATAATATATATGCAATCCTCATCGTGGCTCTCTTTCTCTAAACATTCTTTATTTGATAACATATTTAACTAGACTGTAGAAGCTAAGCAATAAGAAAAAAATGAATGATGAAGATGTACAAATATTTTTAGTTGTTTATCAAAAATAAACAAATAATTTTAAAAATTATAAGGCAATTTATAACCATTAATGGTTTCGCATAAGAGTATTTTTTATAAATTAGTAAGAAGGTCGTTGGATCCTGCACAACATAAATTATAATTAAATATTGTCACATATTTCAAAACCAGTCAGTATTTTTATACCTTCTTCAATTGCAACCTGAATACAATTCAATTGACCTTTGCAGGACGTTTCAGCTTACATTGTACCTGGGTTCGTCATGTTCCGACCTCAACCTTATCTACTTACCTCGCGAGTCTTGCGACGATAAGTAAATTTAATAAAGCACAATAACAAAATGGCCACTTTTAAGGAAGCAAGGTGAGCGGTATTAAGGGCGCCAGCGCAGCCGGCCGGCTGGTCGGTGTTGCCAGCTTTGTAGTTAATTTTAGGCTAAAATTTAGAATAAAAAGTCGGCTCATTAATATCTGCGTCATACTCGTATGGCAAAGCCTAAAAAAGGCGTTATTTTTATTTAGGTACCATTACTTATAGAATATTTGCTTAGTAGTATACCTACTTAATACTCGAGAAACCATCAGCATGAACTTAACGTTCGTGTTCTTATAACATTAATAATTTAACTATTTTTGGCGTGCAATAAAGTATTATTGTATTCTATTGTATTTTGATATATATTTATACATGGCTGTAAAATATCATATCGGGTTTGGTTTAATATGGTTTAACACGTTACTATCGCAGGCCATTAGGCAATTTATTTCTCTAAAGGGAGTCATTGTTCATCCATCGCCACAAATCCGTCGATTTTGCTTGTCTCACAGATAAGTAAAACCCGCTCCAGACCTTCCGATCCGATCCGATTTATCGGAAGAAATTTCCTAACAATTTCACTACACATTATCCGATTTCTTCCGCTAAATCGGACAATTGCACTACACATTATCCGATTGCTTCCGATAAATCGGATCGGATCGAAAGGTCTGGAGCGGGTTTTAACAGTGATTTCCAGATAATCCACATGTTTTCTCTAATGCGGCTATTGCACTTTACTATTTACTCACTGACTAGAGGGATGCAGCAATATGTGACACACTTATAGATATAACTCCATCTCTTCTTCGTATTGCTGCATCCCTCTCATCAGTGACTAATTTAGGATATTTTAATAGCTGCATAAGATGGGTTTAAATTAGCCCTGAAAGTGTTGGCAACACTGGCTGTCCGAACTTGTGCGGCCTTGCGGCAAGGCTGGCCAAGTTTACTTATTAAGGGACTTGCAAAGATAGCTGCTGTTTTTACACCTTTTTAATGGCAATGTAATGATTTTGTCCTAGCGTGGAATGGATACAAGATTGTTTACGTTTAAAATGATTCAAAATTGAGCGTAAGGAAATAATAATATATGTTGACCCTAGTCATGAATGTCGAATACAATAATACCACATGGCATATTTTTTTACAAATTCAAAACGATTTAAATAATGTTTATTATGTATCTACTTACATGTGAAAAACATACTTACATTTCGTTTATAAAACGAAAAAGTAATCTTACCAGGATGCAAATATGTTTTAGCATTGCCATTATTTTCTTAAGCACTTATTAAAGACATTTTAACACTTCGGTCGCTGGTTAACGCATTAACTTTTTACTCGGGTGATTAATGGGCCATAATTCAAGTTTTTGCTGTTTAGGATTAAAACTTTAATCCTTTATTTTGATTAGTAGTCAGTGCTGTGCCGGTTTGGCCGAACATTTTATTTGCGCTCATTCGCGGGATGTAGAGTTATCCCCCGTCACGTTGTTATTTAACATTTATAATGATAGAATTGTCAGACACAGGCTACAGAGTAAGTGGACGAATTGGGAAATTGTCAATGCAATAAAAAAATACCAACTGTTGAGTTTCTATCGGCGTTTCTTCTCAATAGTGGTCTCTTCTTGTGAAATGCCCAATCGCATCAGATACGTAAAGTGTCCTTGCGGCCTACGTGCAGAATAAAGTTCATTATTTTCATTAATATATACGAGTTTATAACCTGTCTCTCTTACACTTATCTACGCGGTCACAAAACAGATAGGACACGGACACGTCAAGCGGATGGCACTAGCGCTAGCACCTGGTCTGAATTGGTCCGAGATATCGTGTCCGTGAGCAATGTCTATGTGTCCGTTTGCTCGAGCGCGCTTGTATGTAGATTGATTTCTGTACCTATCTGTTTTGTGACGCAGTTGAGATTTTAACTTCTCCGATATTAACCGACCCGAATGACATCCTATCAGCGTAGGACTGTACTGTTCCTACGTTGCCAACTCTGCGTGATTACCGCATCTACATCTATAGAATACATCTATGATAGTAATTGAACGTGCATTAAATACATCGTTATTAAGCGTACAGAGGTCAAACTATTTTTTTTCTATAACATAATGGTTAGGTACGTAGGTAGGTATCTAATTAATCTTGAGTAGTCATCATTAGCCGTAATCACTAATACAATTACTATAAGTACTTAGATGCAATTTTTGGTAGATTTTTTTGCAAATGCTTGTCGGTTTTGATTTATCCATAATCTAAAATATAATTATCATTACAATGACGGATCATCTATAATTGTAGTACAGCGTTATGGATAATGCGATAATGCCACTATATCGTAAAAGGCCGTTGATGTGAGATTAAAGAGATCAATTGCGGGTTTCAAATTGATTAAGTTTTATCATTGAAAGCATTAATGTAATGTAATAACAATTATTATCAGTAGTTGTTGAAGACTTTTGTTAAGTAATCATTATTATAAAAATGTCGGACAGCGAATATTGTTCTTGAACTATTGATACAAATATCAAAGCACGAAGAAAAATTAAAATGCGTAACTGATGGAAGAGACCGGGCATCAAAATAAATATAGGAACCTCTGGATTACCGGCCCAACGTGTTAACCTCTCCTCCACCCTAACGCTAAATAACCTTTCGTTTTTTTTTCTTATGCTTTTGTGTGTCGATCTTTGCATTGTTTATTTGTAAGGCTTTACACCTTAGCGACCTTTTTCGTTGTGCTATGATCTTTGTATCAATAGTTCAATATAAAAAAAATGTCTTCTGTGCCTACATTAAAACGAATGAGTAATTTTTCATAAATTTATGAATATTGCTCTACATATAAATTAAAATAATAATAAAATAAAATAAAATATTAAGGGACAATCATACACAAATCGACCTAGTCCCAAACTAAGCAAAGCTTGTACTATGGGTACTAGACGACGATATACATAATATATAAATACATTATATAGATAACATCCATGACCCAAGAACAAATATTTTGCACAAATATTTGCCCCGGCCGGGATTCGAACCCGGGACCGCCGACTCAGTAGGCAGGTGTCTACCAACCGAGCCAAACGCGTCGTCGAGTAGAGGAATCATAACCTTAGAACGTAGGGCTCTTCTCATGATGTTTAAATATAATAAAACATATACTTAGATTTGCACATTTGAAATGAATATACTTATAACAAAAGGAGGATTGTTTATATTTTACTCTTAAGTTTTGAAGTAAATTCAGCTAGCTCGTCAACGGCAATAGCCGGTTTCGTCCCAACTGAGAGCAAGTTTTCGGCGATGATATCTGCCTCATCACTTGCAATCTTGCCGTGGGTGTACGCACAAAGTACTACATATAATATATCGATCGGCACATCAGTGGCAAGGCCGGGCGTGGGCCCACGAGCAATCATTAAGGTATCAAATCGACATTTTGTAACCAGTTGTTTTGTCGCAGTGGGAAAAAAAATGGAAGCTGGGACGCATTGCGAAACAGTACCTTCGACTAATAAATAATAAAATAAATCAATATCAGACAACCTCACACAAATCGATCTTAGTCTCAAATTAAGCTCAAGAAGGATTGTGTTATGGGTACTAGATAAACATAGAACAACCATGACCCAAGCACAAATATTCGAGTTCATCATACAAATATTTGCCCTGGCCGGGATTCGTACCCGGGACCGCCGGCTCAGCAGACATGTCTCTAAAACAGCGCCAACGGCGTCGTCATGCATGACAAATGATCACAATCATCTGCTATTTCTCACAACTTTCTGAAACGTGTCTAGTCATATGGCCGATGAGGCAGGCGATTTCTGGAGTGGAGACCACGAGCGACTCGCCCTGTGGGGCCTCTCCAGGCGAACCCACGACCTGAAACAACGCGAGAAACGGAGGGATGTGATGGCGTCAACTAGAAAAGGAAGGATGAAAGCTGGTATTCATGAAATTATTTCATCATCATCAAGTAATTGTTGCAGACTCTTTCCGTCTACAGTCAATACGTCATGTGACATAGAATATTATATATAGAAGAAAGTTATTCACAATTTGTTCAACTAAAGAAAGTACATGAAATAATAATGTCACAAATAATATTATTTTAATATATGTTTTATATCTCATTTATATTGATTTAATTGTATTGTAAATATACAGAAATAAAGAAGTTTATAACAAAACCTCGGTGCGTCGATTCCACTACGGAGATCAATTTTTAATTTGTTCAACTAAGGAAAATACTCTAATTCGCCAAGTTTTCATATAATTTTAATATTATATATTGAGTTAAATTTTAAACAAATCGATTTGTGTAAGATACCTAATATCTATTACTTTATTAATTTATGTGACCTGAACCTACGTAATATAATAATGTCCAATACACGATTTGCGCCATTTCATTTCCTATTAGCTACAACTCAATATCGAAATTTGATATGCCTGTTTTGCAATAACTATACGATAAGATTCCTGGTTTATTGCTGGCTTGTCGTAAAAAGGAAGTTAGTGCCGATCTGAGAAGACAATGCTAAAATATGAACACGGATTTAAAATGTAAAACCTTTCGGAGTCTAAATCCCTTTTTTTTACTTGTTACAAAACTAAAGCTCGGTTTAAAAAAACTTTACCTATTGTCGAAAAAAAATAAAGAAATTACACTTATAAGACAACGTATACATAAATAGTAAATATAATTATCTATAATAATATACCTAAATAGTATTTACTCCACTATGTAGCCTTATCAAGTACCTAGTTTGCTGAGAATAATAAAAATAATAATTCTTTATTTCAGAATGAAATTCCATGGTAGGTATGTTAGTAATTCTTAGCCTAATAAATAAATCAAAAAATTTAGTTTAGACATGATAACAATAAACATATTTAACTTTTCGGAGCTACATCCTAAAGAGCCTGACTTCCAAGTAATCTGACACACGCCTAAATCTCATGCATTACACGTACCGATGTGCTTACGCGCATTTCCGACGAGCACTCTTGGATGTCATCGCGTCCATTCAGCACGGACTGCCGGCGCGCGCGCAGCGTTCCCGGAACCCGCGCGGTTGCGGGAACCCGGAGATTTATCTTGTACGAATCCCGGAGGTGACCCCCGGCGAAGAGTTCTAAAGATGCAAATAGTTTTGTTGATAATTGTTTATTTTATTCAATAAAGTATCATTCCAAAATTCATGCAGTCAAAATCATGAAAATATTTATTCTTATATATTACCCATAGGGTTAAATAAACAAATTAAATCAACTATACAAAATGGCCGACACTACAATATTTTCGAAAGATCAGCTTAACAATTTGACTTCTCACAGTAGAACCAACGACAACTTAAGCCGTTTCGGTACTTACCGAAGTAATTGCGAAACGTAGGTATTTTCGCGCAAAATGGCTCGCATTTAGTCAGGACAGGCAGACAAGCAGACAAATGTTGGTGAATGTTAGTAGATCGCTGAGTGGACGAGTGCGTGGGCGAGGGCCACTGTGCTGCGGGGTTTGGTACATGGGACAGGGGACTAGCGATTCTCGATGTAAAGATAATAACTTCACAATGCCAAATAATTTGATTGATTAGCGCTAAGGAAAACTATAGGTACAGACTAACATGCCGATGTATTTAGAGCCAGTTTTTTGAACTCGCTTAATAAATGTGTCAGCTAGCACAACTTGGCTCAATGCAAAAGCTATCTCAGGAGACCTTCGTGAATACGTCTGACAAAAGTAATAAAACCCTGTAATCGCGGTGCAAAATGCTCGCACAAAAAGTTCATCAGAAGTTGAAAATATCATTTGACAGAGAACCTTCGAAATAGATAAGATCAGCTGCCTCTTTTTCAATAATGGCCACAGCTGGGAAGACGGAAACCTAAACAAGAATGCGATTTGCTGTTTTGAAAGATCAAGCAAGGTGCGCAAGACTTGTGCCTATGATAGTTGCGTTTATTGCACGATAAATAAATGGCAAACGATGGCAGAGCATCCGTCACTCTCATACCCGTATACTTGTCGAAACCTGACGGGTTGTCACTTATTAATCGTGTGTCATAAGCAACTGTCATGGGACCGCTCGCAATAAGCAACTGTCTCGGACGTGATGCTAGGCTCGCCCTTGCTTGTCACTTGCACCGCACTCTGCATAACTTTCCCAATATGATTCGGCTGAGTTACAAGCACGATAAGGGCGCTTGGATGAAATTTAGGAATTCCCTTTGATATACGTCGACGACGGCATAGTTGGCGTAGTTTGGAGTTATCTCGGGCGAAGGATTTATGTTTATTTGCTTTTTCGGTTGAAATATTTATTAGATCACGGTCCTTTACAAATTAAATGGCATTCTTGTTTAAATATTTCATTGGTTTATAATCGGTGAAATAAGATATTTTGGGTTTTTCTGTAGCTATAAGTTTCAGAGAAAAATATACTTACTATGCGAGTTATCTATCTATATTAAATAGAGTAGCTGTTACTAATTGACTGACTGATTCCTCAAAACCCGACTCAAATGTAGAAAGCTGAAGTATTTAATAGAGGTATTCATTATGATATGGGTGATCCAAGAATAACGACAGATCCTTCGTAACTCCCACAAGAGGATGAAACCATAGGCGAAGACTTCGTAGCTTCGTAATACACCCATTTATTTATTACATTCACAAATCTTTATCAGTGCTTTATATTTTTATGACCGTAGTTTCAAAGATTAGTCGTAAATGGCATCAGAGTTGTAGAAAACAGTGGCTGTATTCAAATTGCTTAAGTATTATCTTTTAGGGTAGGTTAGCACGCGATACTGTAGGCGCCTAAGTTGTGAAGCGTTAACTTATGACCTTAATAGGTAATAAATATCATTACGTAAATTTATAGAAATTCAATTAAAAACCTGAGCAAATTTACCTTTTGTTTTTTTAAGAGCTTAAAGTACACTGGTAAATAGTCACTTATGTACGTTATTATCATAGATACGCGTCAATATATAACTCATATAATTCAGTATCTGCTGTCGCAAATCAGTATGATTCTTATAGAAACGAGGTCCATAATAGCGCAACTGCGCGAGCCAAGTTCGCAAGCACATACCAAACATTCCCGTCTTAGCATTTTTATTTCTTTGACATGGCGCGGTCCCTCCGACGCCCTTTGCTTCGCGCATGCGTGCCTGAGCGGCGCGCGCGCGGATCAACGCTTGACAGAATCATTTCACAATATTGTAGATCAGAGCGCTACCACGGGATGTCGAATCGAAATGTCAGTAGATGAAGTGCGATTTCAAAATTAGGCAGTAAAGAAGCGATAACGTCAAGGTGAGGTCAGTAATATAAATTTCAAACGATTATTGTAACGTTAAAATCTTTTGAACCTTAAAATGTACTAAAAAGATGAATAAAATCACAAGTTATAGCGATGTTGGTCATACAAACGATTTTTTTTTCAGTGTATAAACGCATTAAATGTACCAATGTTGTAACTGATGTAGGTAACCAAATGTAATCTGCCTTGAACTCTCCGGAAATAAGATTAAAATTTCCTTACTAAGAATTTAACAACTTTTGTTTGAGCAGAATCACTGATTGAAAATTAAGGCATTGATAAAAATATCACGATAAAGATAGTTGACATACTTTATATCTTTGGTTAACTCCTGCAGACAAGATTTTTCACACGTTGCGTGTTTAGTGTCATTACTTGCAGATGTTACAACTTACTACCAGTTTCCTATCTTGGGATCTGTGCCCTATTTAGCTTTCACGCGCCAAAAGGTTATATATATAGTTCTAGTTGAGTCATCCATTAGATACTGTTATTACCTCCATTTGTAAATAAACAAAGGAATGTACTGAAATCGGGTTCTAGGGCACTAGTAGGTAATTATTTAAAACTTTTTAAACCACGTTTATGGCGATATCTTTTATTGGTTTAAAAAGTTGTAAATACATGTGTACGAACCGCGAGAGTATATATAAAGTGTTATAACCGTTATAGGATACTACTACTTGGGTGAATATCACAACAGCATTTTTTACGCGTCCAGGTTGAGAATCCCTGTGTAAAATGAATATTTTTTTCTAAGATTTTTATGGTTTATTATTTGAATAACAAAATAGTTGGCTACAAGTTTAGAATTTTATAAACATAACTATTTATTGATAAATAAATAAAAAAGTAATTTATTTAAGAACAAGGTGGCTTGTCCTCAACTTACTTCTTGTGAAACAAGCGCTCGGCATGGCTATGTTTTAAGCATGCATATAAGTAAAGCAACAAATTAACAATTTATGCAGTCATAGCCTCTTAATGTTGGCATAATTTCATCATTTTACCTATTTAAATACACACGAAATGGATCAAAGTTTGTCCAGGCAAAATTTTAAGTTACGGTGGCGAAATTTCAGCATGTCGTAGCTGGTTATTAAATGTCGCAGGACTTGTCGCGTTGATACACCTCGCTTAGGTCAGTCGTGCGCTAGCGCTTGCGCGGAGTAGAGGTGTGATTGTGGCGGAGCATTTCCCGCCATAACGTACTTAACGTCTTTGGTGGCATTTTGTTCAACGATTTCTTAATTTTGGTGGCTCGAATGGTAGGCTTGTTCTTCGTGGCGGAAGTATACAGTGTTTCGGTATGTAGTTTAATATATTCTAAAATTACAATATTAAAATGAATCATTAAATTGTAACATTTTTTTTCGTAAATTTTCAGTTTAGGGTGCTATATATCATTTTTCATACAAATAGTAAGGAGTTTTCAGTTCTTGGTTGGCAAGATTAAGTTTTGGTGGCGTATATTTAAGATTAGGTGGGCAAATTTCAGTTTTGGTGGCAACCCAAAAATTTGGGTGCTCATATATCATTAATTATTGTTAAAATTCTTGGCAAAATATGAAAGTATGTAATATTGTGAATAGATATTTAGTATTATAACTTTATTTCTTCTTAAAATCTACAAAAAAAATGTGCCACCAACACTTGAAAAAAATTGCAATGTTGATATTCACCCACTTCTAGCATAAATCGAGAACAGACGGTAGCACCTAGACGTATCGATCGTGAGATCACGGGTCTTCGCCTTGACATTACTATTGTCAAGTCACCATTGTCCGAATTTCGGTTTGTGTTCGCTGTGTTCGATCACATTCAAATTGATTGATGTTACTGAGTTACGACAAAAAATATCGATCATAGATTTGTTTGCACTTTGTTGAACACTTTTTTAGATGTCTAAATATGGACTGTCTATAGAATTATTTTAAAATATACAAATTTCTATGTGATTTATGTATCAACATTTTTGTCATTTAATTTTCATTCACATTTTTAAGCTTTTAACAAGTAAGGTGACTCGGGGCTATTGTAGCTATGGGGTTATTGTATCTAATCTAATTAATTCTTTTCCTATACAGCACCACCATTATTATGGTCTGTGTATCCTATAGATACTTTAATTATCTTAAACTTTTTTCCTATAGATACACAGACCATTATAATGGTCTGTGTATCTATAGGAAAATATTTAATTAGATTAGATACAATAGCCCCGAGTCACCTTATTTATAGAATAACTCGATTATCATCAGGCAGCGTTAGTTATTAACAGCTGATGACGCCTAAATATTCAATAATCGACACTTAACTTAAAGGCTTAATTTCAATACCTAATTCATTGAGCTTGGTGATATTAACTTATGTATCTTACTTGACTTAAGATTTGATACATTAAATATAATTATAATGACTACTCAGGAACTGAGGCTACTTAACCGATTATTTTAGGCCAATAATCATTCATCCCATTTTATTACAAGACAATTTATAAATGTATGTAAGGAGCTATATAAAGGCATGACAAATATTCTCATAATGCTAATCCATCTAATTTGCGAATGATACATATGTATAAACCGCATGTTTAACATCAATATCAACTGTTGAATAAATCATATAAATTAATATGGCTAACTTAATATATTAATATGCGATTAACATAATTAGGACGAGTTCCAGTTTATTAGAATGTAGTAAATTAATGAGAAATGCCATAACTTATCTTATACGCAGCAGCAAAAGGTCACACCCTAGAAATTTGGTATAATATATAATAATATTATTATATTAATTGTCGCACTCTCACTGAAAGTTTTAACTATTTACGTTTCATAACTGAACTGTCATCTCAACTCGTATAGATATTAGAAAACAGAAATATACATAGATAGATGGATATTAGTGGTTGCGCACCTCAATAAGAAATATATACTGGGCCTCTGGGTATATAACACTTTATACTCTCGCGGTTTGAACACATAATTCAACTTATTGAACTGGTTCTATCGCGATATTTTGATTTACCTTCATTGCCTGACGTTTCAACACGGTTTCACGTAAAATGAAGGTAAATCAAAATATCGCGATAGACTGGGCCTCTATTCCACTGTGCACTTGAAACATAATAGTGAAGCTATTATCATATGATTACACTTAACACGTAGTATTATAAAATAGAGGCGAACAACAGATAGATACAAAAACCGGCCAAGTGCAAGTCGGACTCGCGCACCGAGGGTTCCGTACAAACACTTTCTATCCCTAAGTGGTTAAGTTAAGTTTGCACCTGGTATGTATAGCGCCCCATATAAATTAGGTGCAAAGTTAGGTATTAATAGGTATTAAAAAAAAACTACTTACTAGATCTCGTTCAAAACAATTTTCGTTGGTAGTTTTTATAGTAATAAGAATATAAGAATAATAAGAATAAGAATATATTTATTTGTCAATGTAATGTACATCATATGTTTTTTTTAGATTTTTCATTTTCTTATTTTAGAAGTTAGAGGGGGGGGGACCAACTTTTTTCCACTTTGGAAGCGTCTGTCACGCAAACTACTCGGTTTAGAAAAAAATATTTTAAAAACCTCGATATCATTTGATGACCTTTCCATAGATAGCCCACACGTGTTTGATGAAAAAAAAAAATTTGAGTTTCAGTTCTAAGTATGGGGAGCCTCCAATATTTATTATTATTTTTTTATTTTTGCATCAAAATCTTAATGCGGTTCACAGAATACATCTACCTACCAAGTTTCAACAGTATAGCTCTTGTAGTTTCGGAAAAAAATGGCTGTGACATACGGACGGACAGACGGACAGACAGACAGACAGACAAACAGACAGACAGACAGACAGACAGACAGACAGACAGACATGACGAATCTATAAGGGTTCCGTTTTTTGCCATTTGGCTACGGAACCCTAAAAAGTCTACTTCTTCAGATGGAAATAATACTTGTACTTAGAATCATCTTCAAAATTACAAATCAGTCTTGACCATTGTCTGCTCTCCATCAAGGTCAGACCAATCATTTCATCAGTCTAGGTAGAGTCTGCATGAGATATATTAAGAACAGGCAATAAAGAAATCAGCACACTTTATAACCGACACTTGTTAGTAAACACAGAAGTAAAACAATATATACATCTACAGACAATGTTAATAGATTGTCACCAACACACTCTCTGCAGTGTGTCGGCCAAGTTCAGAAAAAAACCTGTTATATAATTAAACTTGATGTACCTATACTAGTGATTGTGAACCCCCAGATAGCTCCTTTTTAATTTTTTCTTTAAGCTTTGATCTTTGTATTAAAGGCTTAAATAAAAAATTGTGGTGTACCCACATAAAAAAATGGGACATTACATATTTCATAAATTTATAAAAGTTTCCTTGCCAAGAAGGACTTGCTGGCTTTAGTTATTGAGCTAAAGACCACATAGACCTTTAGTTTTACGTTAATTTTTTACACTGTTAAATGTATTTTGATGTGTGTCTTCGATTACATTTCTTCAGTGCTCAAATTAACGCTGAAATTGTACAAAAGGCTATTGAAATCGGTTCCTCTCCGTTAGCCCGAAAAACTTTCATCCTAATTTCATTGGCCCTAATTTTGGTAACCCTAAAATCACTAACCCGAATTTTCATTCATCCTAATTAATGAATAGCCCTAATGTCAGGATTCCGAATTTTCATAATACCTAATTACTTCATACCGAATTCTCACTAGCCCTAATTTGCACTTAGCCGATTTTTTTAGACTACTAATATTATAATACCTAATAATGCTAAAACCTAAATTTTATTAAACCTATTTATCTATAAACCTAAGGCGAGGGCTGCTCTCCCTCCACCTCCACGCCTCCGGTTTTGGAATAACACTAGGGTAGGAGTAGGACAGGCAAGACTACGTGGAGTCAGAATTGCCATAGACTCAGGATGTACATGGGAATCTTTTGACGCTCCGCTCGCTTCGCTCGCTCCGCTATACATTGTCACAATAGAAACCTAACCTAACCTACAGTTTTCGGGGTTCAGCCAATTCGATATTTGTCCAAATCCGTATCTTCTGTTTTAACGTAAAAATAGATTTAATAATCTTTATTACTCTTGACATTTAGTGTCAGTAATGATTAGGTCTAATAATCATTAGGTGTGGTAATTATTAGGTTATTTCATATTAGCATTGTTGACAATTAGTACAAATCATTATTAGAGCATTGGATTATTAGGTCTAACAACTAATTAGGGTATAAAAATTAGGTGAAATGACATTAGGGCTACTGAAAATTAGAGCTCACGTTGATAGGTGTAATAATATTAGCACTTGCGATATTAGGTCAAGTAGGGGAGTACCATAATATGTAATAATATGTTTTGTTATACATATATTTCTATATGTTTATATTTATCATTTCGGAATTAGTTATCTACAATAAACAGTTTTTACCAACGAAATCGATATTATTTACCAAACTTGGCCTTATTTTTCCTACCAGACTTCATCTAGCCAAACCTGCGCCCGCGCCTATTTGTCAAACAAATTGATAAAATCATCAAACCATTGATCTTTAACCAAATTGGAACTGGTCTGTTGCGAAAAGGAGCTCTGTCGGCGACTGGTTCTGCTGATGGATTATTAAACGATCTTGAAGGACGAATGGTTATAAGCTGATTAATTATGACAATTGCGTAGTATTGTGATATATAAAACTAAAGCGCAAAATACTTGGAATCGAACCACGAACCTTTGGATTACCGATGCAACTTCTCAACCATTCGACCACAGCGCTGAAGTTTTTCAGTTTCCCCGCATTGAAAACTTTTACAGATATACTTCAGATTGACGACGCGTTTGGTTCGGTTTGTAGACACCTGCCTACTGAGTCGGCGGTCCCGGGTTCGAATCCCGGCCGGGGCAAATATTTGTGCAAATATTTGTTCTTGGGTCATGGATGTTATCTATATATGTATTTATATATTATGTATATCGTCGTCTAGTACCCATAGTACAAGCTTTGCTTAGTTTGGGACTAGGTCGATTTGTGTATGATTGTCCCTTAATATTTATTTATTTATTTATTATTTATTTATTTATTTGTCACTTGTAAACTGATTACTTTAAAAAGTTTTTAGAGTTGAGAATTTTAATCAGAATTGTACTTTGCTACAATAATTATACATATAAAGTTTTGGCGACGCGTTTGGCTCGGTTTGTAGACACATGCTTACTGAGCCGGCGGTCCCGGGTTCGAATCCCGGCCAGGGCAAATATTTGTGTGATGAACTCGAATATTTGTGCTTGGGTCATGGTTGTTCTATATATTTATCTATATAAGTACGTATATCGTCGTCTAGTACCCATAACACACGCCTTCTTGAGCTTTATTTGGGACTAGATCGATTTGTGTGAGGTTGTCCGATATTTATTTATTATTAATATTATATAAAGTACTCGAAAGTACGTGCGATATCCGTAATGGAAACTGATTCTACGAATGATGAGGTTCTGTGGAAGTAAGTGAGGTGTAGCATTTTCATACCGATCATATAGGATCGAGAAATTTGTCGACTACTTTAACGTCATTTTCATTCTTTGCGAAAAGTTTATTGCACCCCTAAAAATAAACCCTTTTTACCTAGGCCTCAAATTTACTTAATTAAATAATTTGGTATTCATATCGGGTTAAAAAAACCCTTACTGCCAGTAAGTTGGACTTTGTGTGAGAGTACAAATCCACTAACGGAAGTCTCCACGCCACATAGCGATACAAAAAACTATATTTTTCTAACACTGTACATTCTCATAATCATAAACTTAGAGAAATCATTATTATTGTGACTATTCTGACAAATCAGGGGCCTGTCTTACGATCAAATCCTTCTCATAATAATAACACTTTATCGATTACGACACGCCAATAGATAATTTATGTACACATAATCACCTTCGTTAAAATATTTTATGTTAATCAAAAAGTTTTTATTAGCTTGTCCTTTTAGATCGAACTACTAGTCTAGTTTGTAATTTTTGAAGATTATCTCTTAACGGTAACGTAAATGGCAATCTTGTGCTAATTTTGCACGATAAAGTAGTTAAAGAAATGATTTGTAATGTATTAAGAAAGCCAGCAGATTCTTGCGAAAAGATTCACATCGTACCTATAATTAAAAACAAGGTAAATTAAGAAGTTAAAAAATTAAATCAGCTTTTAGATCTGAATAATATTCGTCTAAAATTCTTAGCTTCTCTTAGGTATCCCATAGTAGACACGATAATATTGGCATCTGAAAAGAAACTACTTCAAATTAATGTCTAACATCTCTTTATTTTTACCCGACTATGGCAAAGTCAAAAGGAAGGTTTATGATTGATATTAGTGTTGTTTGTTTTTCATCAGGGATCGTAAAATGTGAGCGAAATGACATTCAATTAATTTTGCTTGTATTTTTATGAACCCTGTTTATGACATCTTTAATCATTATAAAAATGGATGTGTGTTTACTCACATAAAAATTGCCAGGAACGGCCCGACTTGTTTCAAACTCATGTAGAGCTCTGTGGGCAGCGAAGAGAGCGAAAACCAGTGCAGTGGACCGTGAATCGCGTAGCAGCACAGACTGTCCCTGATGAAGAGCTCCATATGAGTTCGAAACATGTCGGGCTGTTCCTGACAACACGTGAGGTTAAACCGTTTTTATCATACACGCTTACTTACTCAAATCTAATCAGAATGCTAGTTATCCACAATAACGTGTCTTCCTTGTTCCAGGGTCGGCATGGAGAGCCGCGTGGGTCTGGACTACATCGTGGAGCATGCCGAGTACGCGAGCAAACTCGCCGCGGCGCTCACCTCGCCCGCAGCACCTGTCAAGAAGCAGGTACGTGCAACCCTACCACTGCCCATGGCGCTCCAGCCCGTCTAGCCCAACGAGGCCAACTATGCTTCGCGACTCTTGTCGCGCGACATAGCGTCACCCTCTCACATTACTGCACAGAAAAATATAGGCAATTATTTCGCGCGAGAAATTGTCGCTTATGACAGTTGTGCTAGAGGTGCAGCAACGACTTTACGGCTGCTCTGCTGGTCACTATGATTCACCTATCTTCTTGATGCCACCTGGAAGCGATGAATCTTTGGCCAGTCGTGTACAAATTATCTCTGCCTACGGAAATTCACATTCCGATAAAACTGTTATTTTTCTTCTCTGTAGGGCCAGAAAAAAAGTAACGATACATTTGGCAGGGCCAGTTGAGTGGTACCCGATAAATCGAAAAAAATATCTTTGAAATAAGAACTCTATGCACACTGCATAATTATAGTTTTTTATTATAGTCCCCACATAGAAAATATTCGCCATAAATCTTCTTCTTGTGGGGTGGAGAATATCTTCTGAGCTGACATATCCTTAGTTTTTGGTTATAGTATAGGAGTATCTAATTCAATGATTTTGGTATTTTCCACTCAGATTATTTTGGGTTTATTTACCATTGATTGCATTTATATTACATAGCGTACCTAATATCTTCACAAGACAAATAAAAAGAAAGAGCAAATAAAAGAAAAAACAGCGTGTTTGCAACCTGAACACAAATAAACCCGCACTTTACTTTTAAGATGACTTTTATCAAATTTATGGCGTAGGTCAAAGATTAGTTATGACGTTGCTACAAAAATCTAGTTTTTAATGTTTTCCCCAGGTGTTCGAGCTACTCTCGGCGCTATGCGTCTACAACGCAGACGGGTACGCCCGGGCAGTCGACACTCTTGATCGGTATAAGGTTAGTGAACTGATGCTTTTTAGTTGAATGTTTTTTTTTCTTTGAATCGGGTTAAAGCAAGATGAGGTTATAGGTATGTCACATGACCAGATAAAAATAAAGACCTGGATGATTTAAAATGAACCAATACTAAACCGTACCAGCAAATCGTTTCATCAGCCATGGTCTTTACAAGTTACACAGATGATTTGGACCTAGTCCTCAACACAAGAAGCGGGTGGTGATGCAAATTGAGAAAAACTTTCCTCGATTTGTCGTCGTAATTCGTATTTGTTGTCAGTTTTTGATAGATGACACCAGAATACTATTATACTTACCATAAACAGCGTCGGTAATATTTACCAAATTGCAGCCAAATATAGTTATTTTTGTTTTTCAGACTTTGAAAGACGAACGCTATCGCCTTAGTGTGGTAGTGGAAGAGCTGAAGAATGCATCGACCACCGACTACAAAACAGCTCTGGTGGCCTTTGTCAACTGCCTCATCATCAGCGCTCCTCGCCTACCAGAGAGGACTCGAGTACGCAACGAATTTATTGGTGAGTTCTGAAGAATGTGTTGACCCCGAACTATAAGACAGCTCTCGTCTACCACAGAGGAAACAAATACGCAATAAAGTTGGTGAGTTCTGATCTTCTGCTTAACTGAAAAATGTGTTGAATTCTGACTGCAAGACTCCTCTGGTGACCTTTGTCAACTGCCTCTTCATCAGTGCTTCTCGGCTGCCCGAGAGGACACGAATATGTAACGTACCTATTTATTGATGAGTTCTGATTTTCTACGTAAATCTTATTATCGAGCTCTAAAGAAAGTATCACAACCATTTACTTGGTGAGTCTTGACTAGCGCTCCGGTTGTTAATACTTGCCAAAATTATCCCGGCAGACTGCAGCATGGGATTGTCAAGAGGAAATTGTGTAATTCAGTAACAGGCGTTAATGGTGTTGCACGTTTATTGGATGCGATGGCTGTTTATAATTCGATTCAATCATGATCGTAACGGTGTAAAATAAGTAAATATTCTTATATAGCATATCAGTCACAACCAGCTAGGTCATTGTCAGATTTAGGTGCGCGTCTTTCCGGTGGACATTTGCGAAATTAAGGATTCCAGGGCCTAATTTTCTGATTAAATGCCTGTGAAAGTAAAGAACGTTCCCTCTTCTATAATCCGATGTAACAGCAACATAACCTAGATTCATACAAACTCTTAACTTTTGACCACCGAAGGGACAAATTTTGTTTTTTGAACTGACAATGACCCAGCTACTCTTTTAACACACACACTGATAGAGAAAAATGCTTCTATATTTTTGTCTGAATTATTTAGGAACGAGTTGTTTTTGGTTGAGTCTGTTACCGCGATTTATCATAATATGACCGCCTGTCATTATACCATTTTGGTCACAAAATTATCATCCAATCATTATAACAACTCTATATTCTGTTACAGGTCTGGGACTGCTGCCCACGCTCAACAACCTGAGGTAAACAATTGCTCCATTACAATAACTAGTAATTACAAGGTTGCCTGTCTACAGGTTTGTTACACTTTTTTCCCGACCGGATTACCATTTGCCATGCTCGATGATGCGTGATGCCAATAAAAATCTTTTTGCGACACTAACTAAGGCAAAAAGCCCAGACTGATCATGCGATATATTTGATGACAGATGAGTCATTTGATTCAATCTTGTGGGAACTGATTGTGTGACCGCTGTCAATGTAATTTAGCTATTATTACGTGGTCGAGCTTTGGAATAATGTAATAGAGAGGTACCTAACCTTAGTTGTATGGACAAGATTAGCTAGTATTTTGGCTGCCGTTTATTTGATGATCACTAAGAGGCAAGATTGATGCACGTTCGGATCTTCCACCAGATTACGCATTTAAATTTTTCTTTGAGCTTTTGTATCATTGCTTTAATATAAAAATTGTCTGTACTCACATTAAAAAAAAATTAGACATTACTTTCATAAAAAAATTGTAGAACAAATGTTTGGGGCCCAATTTTACCTTCAGTTTACATAAAAACAGTATGGAGAATCTTAAAGTATTTCTTAAAGTAGTTTGTAAGTTTAGTAATCTAACGTTTTCTCAAATAAACAAGGTAATGAGGCAGTCGTTGAATTCAAAAATGTCGAACGAGTATGCAAATCAGTTCGTTGGCTCATCCAAATCTGCGGCCAAACGTATATTTTATTTTAATCCGTAAAAGATCATCTTTACGAGGGCGGTTTGATAAGTCAGTGACTTTAAGTAAAAAAAAAAACTTTTTCATAATCGAACCTTTTTATTCTAATTCTTAACTCTTTGGTTACTGGCTGTCATATTTTTTTTCTTATATTGCGAAAATTAAAAAAGAAATCGAGGCATATGTCAGATAAGAGCGGGAAATTGACGGAAAATGGAGAAAAGTGAATTTCGTGTGCTAATTAAGCATTACTTTTTACGTGGCAAAACTATCAAAGAGACTGAAGACCGGTTAAAAAAATATTATGGGGAATCTGCTCCATCGCATGGAATGGTACACAAGTGGTTTACAGAATTTCGTTGTGGACGTATCACCACCAATGACGCAGTACGGTCTGGAAGGCCGATTGAAGTGACCACTGATGACATGGTGAATAAAGTCCACGATATTGTTTTGGATGACCGTCGAATGAAGATACGTGAGATAGCCGAGATTGTACACATTTCATCCGAACGAGTTTTTCATATCTTACATAATATTTTAAGTATGAAAAAACTTTCCGCAAGATGGGTGCCGCGCTTGCTGACAGCCGACCAAAAACGAATTCGCGTAAGAACTTCCGAGCAATGCTTAGCCAAATTGAAACATAATCCTAATGAATTTTTTCGTCGATTCGTGACGGCGGACGAAACATGGATTCACCATTATACGCCAGAGACGAAAAATCAGTCAAAACAGTGGACTTCTGCTAGCGAACGGGCCCCGAAGAAAGCGAAAACCGTTAATTCGGCTGGAAAGGTAATGGCCACTGTCTTTTGGGACAGCCAAGGTATTATTTATATCGATTACTTGCAGAAAGGTCAAACAATAACTGGCGTTTATTATGCTGCTTTGTTGGAGAAATTTAACGCAGAAGTTGTGAAAAAACGGCCACATCTGTCAAAGAAGAATATACTGTTTCATCACGACAACGCCCCTGCACACTCGTCGGCAGTCGCAACAGCCAAATTAGTAGAATTACGTTATGAAATACTGCCGCACCCACCCTATTCTCCAGATTTGGCACCGTGTGATTTCTTTTTATTCCCAAACATGAAGAAATGGCTCGGCGGGAAAAGATTTTCATCGAATGAGGAAGTCATCGCTGAAACTGAAGCCTATTTTTCAGGGTTTGACAAAAAGTATTTTTTCGAGGGGATACAAAAGCTGGAGCATCGTTGGACGAAATGTATCGAATTGGAAGGAGATTATGTAGAAAAAAAAAATAAAAAAAATTGAAAAAGTTATTTTTTTTACTAAAAGTCACTGACTTATCAAACCGCCCTCGTATTATCGCCATCACCCCTGCCCAAGTTTGGGCAGTCCATTAAATTGGATTGGCCCGTGAAATTAAAGTTTTTTTGTGTGTTAGGTATTGCTTCCGCGATATTTTTGCTGGCTTACACAAAGAATCAACATATATACTTATGTACTAAATACAGAGTCAGATATGGCGTTTGATTTATTTAAATGATTTAAGTGGATAAAGTAACATTTTTAGTGTCTTAAATCGGAACTTGGGATTGACGCGTTGTTATAGAATTTGAAATCTTAAGTAAATGTCCCGTGTGCTGAACCAAGAATATTTACAGAATAATTACAAATGGGATTCAATCTATAAATGTATTATCTTTCTCGAAGTTTCGGACGATATGTCATTACACTCATTGTCACGTAGGGATCGAAGAGATGGCTATCGATATCATCAGCTGTCAATATTAAGTCTTCTGACTAGAATTATTATCATGGTGGCAATGTATGAAAATAAGTACAATGAAACACATTTCAACTAAATATAATTTATCATATATCGAGTACGTTTTCTTGCGAGTTGTGTTGTGTTGTGTTGTGTGCGAGGAAGTTTGCCTATGTTCTAGCCGAAATATTAATACATCTCCCTAGATTAAATCTGTCAGGTGTTCTACTTTATCGCTAATCAAGTTAATGAGAAGTAGTAGTTTTTACGTTTGTAATCTGATGTGATCCATGCGATGATAGTCTATCAGCTATTAAGTATCGTTGAATATCAGTAGATAACGTACTGACAGGAATTACACGACGGCGCAAACGTGACGGTTTAAAGTTGATTGTTTTATAACGTCACGTTCATCATCTTTTGAAAGCCGGCAGTTTTTAACCGATTTCAAAAAAAGAGGAGATTCTCAATTCGACTGTATTTTTTATGTTTGTTACCTCAGAAGTTTCGACTGGGTGAACCGATGATTTTTTTTTATTTGAAAGCTGTTGCTTCCCGCGTGGTCTCATTTCAATTTGGTGTATTATACTGTGTGACCTTCATTGTCGGAATTCTATTTAATAATTTTCTGGCGTCCAAATCGGATAAAGCTCTGCCTTCCAAACTTTGAAGAATGTTTTTTGTTTTGTAGTAACCACGTATTGTTTCATCAAGATTTTGGATTGTTAATACTACTGTTATTTCGTCTTCCTCAGACATGAAGCAGCTAATCATCCAGATCTGGGAGTTCAGCTGGACGTGTTCGAAGAACAACGGGAGAGTGACGAGGCGCAGGGCCCTGGGGGCATTAACCTCAACTCGCACTTAGATGTCTTCTACGCTATTCTTAAGCAGGTAATTAGTTCTTGGTCTTCGATTTAGTCACGTGTCTTTAATATACGAAGAGATTTTTCCTTATCATCAGTTTACATAGTTTATTAAAAAAAACGGCCAGTTGTGAGTCCGACTCGCGCACGAAGTGTTCGGTACCATTGAATAAAAAAAACGGCAAAAAATCACGTTTGTTGTATGGGAGCCCCACTTAAGTATTTATCTTATCGAACCATGTAAAAATCGGTTCCAATCAGATCTTCTTTTTGCAAGTTGCATAGCAAACTGAGGATCTTCAAAGATCTCCAAGATGCTTGATGCTACTGGCAACAGGAGAGCTGGTGGTTTCTTCGCTCAAAGAATCAGGTTGGTGAGTCAGCGAGGAAACCCGGCCAGCAACTTCGGAACTATGCTGCGGGGACCATTTCTAGAATTATTTTAACTTCGAATTCGACATAATGACAAAATAAACTAATTCGTTTATTTTTAGGTTTCGTTTAACCATGAGTATTTTTGTACCAAAATGCTCGTAATAACTGAGATAATACAGAAGAATTGTATAATTTTCTACAGGTGGCAGACACCCCTCAAGAGATTCCCTTCCTGAGCATCTTGCAGCACCTCCTCCGCATCGACCCCAAGGAGCCGGTCAGCGACATCGTGTGGGACACGGCGGAGACCCTGGTCCACCGCGCCACGCTGCTGGAGAGCAGAGAGGATGCTGCCAAGCTGCTCAGGGCGCCCAGTGTGCAGGTACGACCCTCTCTTTCAAAGTTAAATTGACCGTTCCTGTTTGTGTCAACTTGTACTTTTTTGATAACCCAATTTGGCACTTTTTAATACAATTTTTTTTTTCGAGATAAAAAGTAGCTTATGTGTTGATCCAGGGTGTCAGCTACCTTGATACTAAAATTTGTCAAAATTGGTCCCACCGTTTGAGCGTGAAGAAGTAACAAAACATACTCACAAAACTTTCGCCTTTATACTCGTAATATTAGTGTAATGAAATACACGTAACTATAAATCTTTATTTTCGCAAATATAATTTATTTGCCTATTTACACAACAGTATAAGTACAGGTTTACTAATGTTTCGCCGAAAATTATTCAGCAAATACTTAACTCGCCGAACTACGTATCCCATATTTTTATTTGGTCAAATTTTCATTTCCCAACTCAACGTTTCGCACTGATATCTTTTCCCAATTAATGATTTGATAAACTATTGTTAGACCAATTATTATCTGGGATTTTTATAAGATGTCAATTATGTTTTCGTCAAATGTATTGATTGGCATACCTTGATTTAGCAACATATTGAATGGCATTATGAAATCTTAACCTAGTTTGTTAGAATGCAAGGTTCAAATTGCAGTTTAATTTTATTGCATTAAGCGGGTAGGGTGATGCACCATGCACCTAAATTTAGAGGGTACTTTTGTTTACATACTTTGTGGCTCAAAATAGCATTTCATTCTTGAGTTATCATCGCTGATAGTTAATGTGCGTGTGTGGATAAAAAAAATAACCCTAACCTACCTATCTCTGGGAGCAGTTTCGTCCCGAAGACTGTAATCCCGACGGCTAGAATTCCTACAGTTCACATACATACGTATCACAAGTACAACAAAAGGAGCGTTTTTTAGGGATATAAAAAAAATTGGGCAAGTGCGAGTCGGACTCGCGCACCGAGGGTTCCGTACAAACACTTTTCATCCTTAAGTGGTTAAATTAAGTTTGCACCTAGTATGTATAGCGCCCCATACAAATGAGGTGCAAAGATAACGCAACCAAGCCGTTTGTTGTATGGGAGCCCCCCTTAAATATTTATTTTATTTTATTTTTAGTATTTGTTGTTATAGCGGCAATAGAAATACATCATCTGTGAAAATTTCAACTGTGTACCTATCACCGTTCTTGAGATACAGCCTGGTGACAGACGGACGGACGGACGGACGGACGGACAGCGAAGTCTCAGTAATAGGGTCCCGTTTTTACCCTTTGGGTACGGAACCCTAAAAAAACTAACCTAACCTAACCCGGCCGAGTCGGATCTGCTCACATACATACGTATCACAAGTACAACAAATTGATTTTGATTAAAAAATATTTTTTTCGGTTTATATTTGTGTTTTATTTTGCACTATCATCATACTGTAAGCAATGGTTGTAGGTAATTTGCCCAAATGGCTTTTGATGAATCGTTATTTGACTAAGCAAATCATTTGCTACACAATTATTTACCACATAAAATTTGACGATACCTATGTTATTTGCCTTAGCATATCATTTCCTACACAATTATTTACCATATAAAATTTGACATAATAAAATTTTGGAATATAAAAATGTAGCGAAATAAAAAAATTACGAAGTAAAATTATGCCAAGGATTGGTTTGCGTAATAAAACTTCGGCGAAAAGTTGGTTGCCAAATGAAATTTGACGAAACATAATTCGGCCAAAAGGCAGTACACCATAAGGACAATACTTTAGCGCCTGTGTTAACATTTCCACAATGTCATTAGTTCGGTCGAGCCCCGTAAAAATTATTTTTGCTCGTATCTTTCATCAGGCGCACCTTTGTTTTGTGCTGACAATGATTCTATTTTTCAATGTTCAGGCTAAAATGGGGTGCACATGCCAACACCGGGACATCTCGAATGCTGGTCGGAAACAAAGCCTGCAGAGGGCGCTGTCGCCACCACCGCCGCCGCCGCCCGCACCCATGCCCTTCGCAGGTAAATAATCAACGGGATATAAACTGACGGTTACGGAGTAACGGCCTAACTAACATTAAGTCAGTAGTAATGTTTTCTACGTTATTTCCTAGTGGATGAATATAGAAAGATGTGTCGAGTATAATTATTGTGTTAAACGGTTTGACACTCACGTGAAATTGTCAGGAACGGCGCGCCATGTTTCGAACTCGTATGGAGCTCTTCATCAGAAACTGCTACCTTCGTCACTGATTTTATCGCTTTTATGCCGCTTAATACAATAATTAAATATGTCTCACGAAAGTTTTAATAAGATTGATGGTTCGTGTTTTGCCTATACATTAGATAGATTTAGATTGTATTCACAACAAAGTATCACTGACCTCACTTTTTTATTTTACAGGCCCACCACCGCCACCAATGATCCCCCCACCCCCCTGCATTCCACCTCCCCCTTGCGGCCCCCCGCCGCCCCCCGCCCCTCCCAATTTGTCAGCTCCCTCTCCCCCCATCCCATCAGCACCAGTCATTGACGTCAAACTGCCACAGCAGGAGACGCCGATCCCAAAGACCAAGATGAAGACGATAAATTGGAATAAGATACCTAATAATAAAGTGAGTATAATAGCCGTACTAAGAAATGGAAAAACCTAAGGAAATAATAATATTATTCGAGTACTCGATATTTCTATTCTCGTTATTGTAATAGTAAACATAATAAGAATAAGCAAGCAGCATTGAAGATGTATCTCATACCTATATATCTAATTTCTGGTCATAAGCATATACTTAATAGTTAACGTCTCTTCCAGGTGATTGGTCAGAACAATATTTGGTCATTGGTGGCGTCAAGTCATAAACATTCCCCGAAGACAGAACTCGACTGGGGGGAAATCGAAGGACTCTTCTGCCAACAGGTAATCACAATCTTCTTTCAATAGGAAATCATCTTTTTCCACCCGAATCGTTTACCATCTCGAGATGAAACTGAACTTGGGAGCTTTTCAATGCTTGTATCAAATAAAAATAAATGCGTTAAATTTTCAGATCCAGCCAACTGGCTCCGCAGGCTCTTCTCCTCGTCTTGGGCGCAGTCCCATCTGCGACAGCTCCGGGGAAAGGAAGCCGAGGAAGGAGTCCTCGGAGATCACTCTTCTGGATGGAAAGAGAAGCCTGAATGTAAACATCTTCTTGAAGCAGTTCCGGAGGTACGGAATCAGGGTTATTAGGTCTGAGGTCATTTCTGTAGGATATGGCTTTTGAGTCTGTCTCAAGGTGATTGTCATCATCATTTCAGCCGATAGGCGTCCACTGCTGGACAGAAGCTTCCCCCAAAGTTCTCCATAATCGGTTATGCACCTCCCTCATACAGCTGCACTGCATCCTGCGATCCTAACCAGGTCGTTGCCTTGTTGGTGTCCTAACCACGCTGCGTCTTCCGGTACGCAGTCGCCACTCAAAAACCTTCCGGCCCTAACTTTATTGGTCACATAGGCAGATATTTTCATCCTCCTTTCTTTTTCATGGTATGTAAAGACTTAAAAGCGTGTCAGAACATTCTTACTATACTCACTTAGTACATGTCGTTTCAGTTCCAACGAAGACATAATCCAGCTAATCCGCGAAGGCTCTCACGATGACATCGGAGCGGAGAAGCTTCGTGGTCTTCTCAAGATCCTGCCTGAGATTGACGAGTGCGAGATGCTAAAAGCCTTCACAGGAGACGTCAGCAAGCTGGGCAACGCTGAGAAGTTTCTGATGCAGCTCATACAGCTACCAAAGTAAGGACAGAAAACAAGTTGAAGCCCACAGTAAAATAAAAAAAAAACTAAAACTACTACAACTAAAATATTTCTATGTTCTTTTATTTTTGTTGTTGTTTTAGAACTGATATTTCTCGGGATTTCTCCGGGATAAAAAGTAATTTATGGTCAATAATAATCAAACAAATATACAAACTGTTATTGTTGTTAAATTAAGGATTGAATTCGCTAAATTTTAATTGTTTATGTTCCAAATTTGGAACAGTCTGTGGCAAAAAGGTTAAAATCAGTACATTATTTTCATTAATTGTTGCACCTAGAATGATTATGTGTTGTGTTTCAGCTACAAACTCCGCATAGAATGCATGCTACTCAAAGAAGAATGGGCATCAACAGCAGGATACCTTGAGAGCGCCATCAACGCGATTCTGGTAGCTGGAGACGACCTGATGTCTTCACGAGCTCTACAGGTAACATTTTGACAATGCAAGATTGTAATTTATTGTAATTGGTGAAGGTCTTGTTGTTCCATGCGTCACAGTGAGGTCAAAAATAGTTCTACTGGAGACGTATTCGTGATAAAGTTAAATTTATTTATACATATTGTAACCTCATCTAGTTGCACAATTGCTCCTTAACTTTAACTTTCTATAAGAGCGCTACTTTCTACTATCAGATAGAATACTCCAATTAAAGGTTTCAAACTGTGACTTTTAAAGGTTATTTTTTATGAACGCTTATTCAATTAGTTAACATGTACCCAAGTCTCTGTTTTTGTTATTTTTCAGGAGGTGCTATACATAACTCTGATCGCGGGGAACTTCCTGAACGCGGGCGGATACGCAGGCGGAGCCGCGGGCGTGAAACTCTCATCCCTGCAGAAGTTGCCGGATATCAGGGCCAATAAGCCTGGAATGAACCTTATGCACTATGTGGCATTGGTAAGCGAACTTAGAAAGAAAGAGACTTACTGCTAAGTGGCGTTGAGATGCTGATTGCTGATAATTTAAGTCACGTCATGATTTATAATTATAAATGTCTCAATCTTCGAACTACTAGGCTGCATACAGCTGATTGTTGATCGGGTCGCAACCTCCTCTAAAAATATTATATAGAGACACGTCATGCGCAATGGTGTAATTATATTATTATATTTGTCTCAACATTTGCTACTCAATTTCCCTCACTCTTAGTTGCCGCATTGGATTGCAATAAAGTAAATATCTGTGTTCAATGATGCACCTTTGTTTAAGTAGAATAGTCCTTATTTGAAACTATATTTCTAATCTTCAGCAAGCGGAGCGTAAGAACAAAGAACTGACTCACTTTGCGGACGACACCCGAGTGTTGGAGGAAGCAGCGAAAGCCAGCGTGGAACAGCTCCACAACGAGATTAAGACCCTGGACAATCGCGTGGCGCTGCTGAAGAAGGATATTCAGATGACGAACCAACAGGACATCAGGGAACAGATGGGAGACTTCTTGCAGGTGAGATCCAATTCATTGACACTATTGGGATTTATTATGGGGGGCCTATGATCTATGATCATCATCATAAGCCTTTACATCATTATTAGATGATTTTATCGCCACGATGGATGATGCGTATTAACTAACGCATTGCGTTTTAGCTAGCACTCACAGCAAACCAAAGTTAAAGTTCATGGTCATCTCATCATCATCGTCATCCAAGATATTACTTAGTCGGTTCACTCGCCCTTAAAACGTTAATTTATCCTTATAATTATATTATTCATTGGTGGACCAAATCCAATCACATAGTTAGGAATTGCTTGTAAAATATTAATTAAGTTCTTAAAACCACTTTTTTTAGGTTGCGGAGCGCGAAGTGTCTGCTCTAAAGAAGGATATGGAAGAGGTGGAAAGCATTCGAAAACAACTTGCAGATTTCTTCTGCGAGGACCCAGTCTCCTTCAAGCTTGAAGAATGTTTCAAGGTACCTTTTAGTAGTATGCATTGCTTATCTTTTTCTAATTGAAACAAAGATCTATCTATGTCTCTCTTCTTCGATAATTACTTCTACCTACTTGTACAATTTCTGAGTGGTTTCTGTCATTAATTTATTCATGTAATGTGTTTACAGATCTTTGTGACTTTCTGCACCAAGTTCCGGTCAGCCGTGAGCGAAAACGAGCGACGCCGCGCGAACGAGGAGCAGGCGGCAGCCAGAAGACGAGCGAGGGACGCCGCCGCCAGCAGAATTAGGACTGGTAAGCCAAGTACCAATATAAAATATATATTATTCTCTAAATAGCCCCAGTCCAGTCGCGGGTCTAGATCATGAAGACACTTTTCCGCGCTTTAGTAGAAAATCATTCCAGGGGAACCCTGGCTAGAGCAGGAAATCTTCTCAACAATGTCATTTTGGTCACTGATGTAGATACTGAAGATAACTTTGGATTCCAGGTGGAAGTGTGAGCAGCACACCAGTATCGGAGTGCGAGAATCTCATGGAGTCTTTGTTGCTGGATATCCGCAACGGACTGGGACGGCGGTCTCTCAGGAGGCCTCATGATCCATCACCTTCTCCTGGTAAGCTAAATCCTTTCACGAGGCTAAGCTTAATGTAATCTTACTAGGCCACTATAATTTATCCTTCCTTCATGACAGAATATTTATCAGCAAGTGTTATAACAGCTATAGAGTTTAAGTTAGTGGGGTAAGTTTTAAATTGCCATGATTTTCTGATAACCGTCAGTTTTTCTTCCAGACGTGACTCCTACCGGTAGCCTGCGACGCAGAAGTCGCGCGAGTCCTGGAGGTGACGAGGAGGGGCTACTGGAGTTTCTGCGGCATTCCTCACCCGCAGCGAATGACCTCAGAGAGCGCAGTGCGTGGGGGAGTTTGGGTGAGCCGCTTGTTTACCTAAAGGCTTTTCAAAATTGTAGGAACTAGGAGCAGTCTTCTGAAAACTTAATGTCCGATTTTAAGCAGTGGATGCGTTTACTGAAATGTTGACATATTACAGACCGGTCATGGTCGCGGCGCGGCGCGGTGCGCGCGCGGCTGGAGATCCCGGAGCGCGAGCGAGCCGCCTCCCCGCGGCCCCCGCCCGAGCCCGTGTCCCCGGCGCCACCTGAAGAGCCCCCGGCTAAGCCCAAGTAAGACCTTAGGAACTCTTTTGTTTTCCATTTTACCAAGTCATTTTGACCACGATATTCTGCTTACTTTAATATTTGTAATACAAGATTTCCATTAATACAAACTCTATCAATTTCGTGTCTAATATGAATGTATGTAAGTAAATCTATTTTATAAAACGTTATCTTTTTTTTTTCAGAGAATGGCGACAGAAGATCGAGTCCTGGCTTCGCGCGAACAGCCAGGAGGAGAAACGAGACGCAGAACTGCGCGAAAGAGCGCGGCGCGTGCAAGCGAACCGGCGGTCCTTGGAAAACGACTCCGGTAACCATATTACCCTTATCATACCCATATTAATAAATATTTACGTGAACGCGTACAAGTTTTAACGTGTCTCCTCCAACTGCGATTTGGTGATTCCACAGTCATGCGATGAATTTATTAAATGTAAACCAGTTACCACTCTAAGATTCGTGAGAATTTTGTTGAACTGTTCCAGAGAGCGAACGAAGCACGACCCTCGACCCGCTGCCGGAGGGGCGCGCGGACTGGCGCCCCGCCGTGCTGGCTGACAGCGCCGTCGTCAAGGCAATCGAGGCTGTTGAAGGTACGGCTCGACACATTGCAAAATGCAAATTCAGGTGTGACTTGAAGCAGAATAAAATACGTTTCAATACATTTTTTTCTTTTCAGATGTTCAACCACAGACGAAAGACAACAGAGTACCGTGGAGGAAGACGGAAGAAAATGAAGAGATGCGGCGTCTGAGACGGCAGCGGTCTCGGCAACAACTCGAAGCGCAGCCACTCGTCTCTATCACCGAGGAAGAAAAGAAAAAGTTGCCCGACATCAGGATCACCAGCCACAAAGATGTTAAGGACCGAGTTGAGATTGATTCGGACAACATCGAGACCCCGCCCGTCCAACGAAAAATGTTCAACCCACCTCCAGAAAGAGAGCCTTGCAGGAAATTCCAACCTTCACTAACTAAAACTAACCTAGCAAATGACAAAACGATCGAAATGAGAGACTTGTGTCAAGAAATTTTAGGAGACGGACAGTTTGACAGATTCTCGGCAGCGAGAAGGACTAGGAGATATAAAAGGAATACAGATTCAAGTTCTCCTGAAGATGAAAAGAAACCTGATAGTCCGACCGAATTTGTTGCTGAAACCCAAGTCATTAGGCCTTCTAAACTAGATATTCAAGCGTCATACGCAGTAGAAACTTCTCAAGAGATAGCAAAACCTGTAGAAATTACTAAAGATGAAAAAGAAAACAGACTGAAGCGTTGGCAGGATCGACTTAAAAACCAAAGTACAGAGAAACCTTCACCGACCAAAGATACTAAGCATCCTTATTCAAGGATGAGGCGACAGACCTCCATAAACCAAGAGGATGTCCAGAAAGCTATTAGAGAATTGAAGTCGCCAACGGAAACGCCTACAGGGGTGTGGTCCAGAAACGCTTATAGGAAATCAATGACTGCCAAGAATGATAAAATACCAGCGGAAAGAACGATATCACCGAGAATACCTAAAGTTAAGTCTGAGCATGAGTTGAATGACGAAGGTTTTGAAGAAACGCAAAGTTTGAACTCTGAAAGCGCATCCCAGGGTGCCTCATCAGGTTGTAACGTGGAATGTGACTCCCCTGTCCCTCTCAAATCTAAATCCCCGACAGCTCCAAAGAAAATTGCAACCAAAGAGTTAAGAACACCTCCACGTACGCCTATAGACCCAAAGCGAGCGGTTCCCAAAAGACAGAGTTCTTTAAGGGTCGAAAGGTCAACATCTCGTGCATCTCTACGTAGTTCCAGGAGCTCTTTAAACAGTTCCGCCTCCGTGGCCACTGTTAAAAGAGCCCCAGCGCCAGTTAAACCGGCTCCCAAAGCGGTTCCCAAGCCAGTAGTTAGGATGCCGGCGTCAAGATCTTCGTCTAGTGGTAGCTCCGTAGGAACCTCCAGGCCTCCCGTGAAATCGGTGAACAGGACCTCAGGGTTCATGCGTCCTACGCAAGCCTCCAAAGGAAGGGGAAGTGTCACTCCACAAGCAACCTTAAGGGCCAGTTTCAAGTAAATATATACCAAATTACAACTATAGTTGGATTTTTGGATTGGATATTTTAGCTTTGAGATTGTTTGATCGGATAATGTTGTCCTAATTTTCAATTACGAGCACTTTTAACTACTTTTATACATCATGAACCTCTTTTGGGAAGCTTGTATAGTAGAATTTCCTGCGACGTCTTTAATATTATAAACGATGGTGGACACTTTTTCTGTTAAATCAAATAAACTCAAGTTACAGTTCAGTCACAGAGTAACGTCAGAAGTTCCATTTCGTTTATCTAAACATGAACTATCTAGATCGTTCGAGAGAGAAGGCCAGCTATGTTTAGTATTATTATAATATTATATCGTTATAATCATCAGGTTTAAAAATATTATTGAAACTTTCAGATGTCACAGGCGACTTTACTTTCTATAATCTGAAATTTTCAATGACTGATTATTTTGTATTATCTAGTTAATTTTTTAAACAGATCTGTTTAATCTTATATCTATTTTATTTGGCCCGTACTGCTATAAGCTATTTTATGTACAGTGTTCCAAATTTCGAAACAATGAAATGCCCTGTTATATGATTGATCAGATTCCAAATTTGGAACACCGTGTGGTAAAAAGATTAAAATATATATTATATACCGTGAATATAGTGCCACGAGATAGTACGGGTAATAATTACCAGTTTTATTATAAATAAAACGTTATTTCGTGCCATTTTAATATTGAAAGGCATGATGATGTATCGCATGACATTCGTGTACGACGATTTGCGGGACCGACGAAATATTTAGCGTTTATATAGATTTAATATAATTTATGGTGCACAACTGGTGGATAAAATATGTTATGGAGTCTCAGAAAAATAAGACAGTTCAGATAAATAGTGCCTATATAGGACCTATTTCAATAAATGTTATACAATTATCTAATTTTATATGTATAATTATTCGAAAATTAGATAAGGTTAAAATTTACCGTAAGTCAGTAAATCCCAGTTAAGTCAGATATTTTTAATAACTACTAATAAATATTAAGAGTAAGATATAGATATTTCTATAGATATTAAAACAAAGACAATGATCTGATTTCCGAAAGCACGGACAAAATCTGACAAGTATATGTAACATTTTTACAAATTATGTGATTAATATTTGGCAAGAATAAACTGATTTACATTTTGGGTGGCGGAAGCGTCTGAGCTAAGTCTATTATGCATTATTACCTTTTATTCATCGCAATATTGATATTTAATTTCGATAATTCGATTCCATACTAGAAATTCGTTGTAAATGATAATAAATTCACATTATTGAGTGTCCTGTCATGTTAGTATATTTTTTTCAAATTAACAGCATTCGACTAATTATTTACGGTTGCTATTTCATAGTTCTAAGTACTCAATTTCAATGATTTAAAATGGTCATTAATGATTTATATATCCAAAATTGTATTTAATTGTGTCTAAAATAGTATCCAATATGTTAATACCTTTTAGACTTATGATTTTCCTGTAGAACATTTTCCAAACCGGAAACCATCGAAAATATTGAATTCGGAAACTTTCTAGATTTTTTTGTTAAAGTTACCTTTTTTCTGGGAACTTAACCTTACCCACCACGGGCCACGGTCCTGATAGTAATTTGAAATGAAGTTTCAAACTAGTTATGCTTAGCCTGGTTAAAAGGTAAAAATGTCTAATTACGTCACTCGTATTTTTGCCATATGTAGGGTCAGCAAAATCTGGATCAAAGTGTAAGGTCACAAATCTCGAATGAAACGCTCTTTATTATTATAAAAGTAAATAACGTTTAAGATTTAACACCAGTGTTTTATTGTATGTGTTTAACTAAACAATATACAATACACTTTCATACGAAATATCTTGTTGTTTTATTTCTGTTATATAAATGCGCTGATGTTAGCCAATTGAACAAAATTATCGTTGAGATTTTATCCTATTCTATCCTTAAAGTCACTAAATCTGAGGTATTATTTTAAGGTACCTAAGGAATCGGAATTATTGAGTAGTATAATATGGTGATCAATGGCTATCACTCTAAGTATTCGTGTTTTTGCATCGTCCCTATAATTTTAATGAAAAGTCGATTTATCAAATCCTCCTACGACACAGATAGGATCGGATGCGAAATAGATCAAATAAACTTCACACACAAATGGTTAATTTATTTTATTTTACATTTGTTCATTAAACCCAACCTTTGGGGATTAAGCTCCGACAAACCACAGTTCATGACAATTAAGCATTATGGCGATGGCGACCCGCTTCTATAGTCCTATGCAGTAAAAAAAAACAAACAAGAGAATGTCGGGGCCACGCTCAGTGTAGGATTCCGTAGTTGCCCATCCTTCACAATTGATTAAATTACGAGAAAGATTTCAAGCTCTATAAAAAGGTCGTAAACGCCAAAGTAGGTACCTAACTGTAATTAGTAATTACTGATTACCTTCTGGAAGTTATCGATTATCGCGCTTGAGCGGAATGTTTTAATGCAGTATGGCACTTAACTAATAAATAAATAAATATCGGAGAACCTCACACAAATCGATCTAGTCCCAAATTAAGCTCAAGGAGTTTTGTGTTATGGGTACTAGACGACGATGTACGTTCTTATATAGATAAATATATACTTAAATACATAGGACAACCATGACCCAAGCACAAATATTTCGAGTTCGTCACACAAATATTTGCCCTGGCCGGGATTCGAACCCGGGAACGCCGGCTCAGTAGGCAGGTGTCTACAAACCGAGCCAAAAGCGTCGTCAAAGCTAATTTATTGTGTAACGTTCGACGGTTCGAAGTATAAGAATACCGCGCGGCGCTTACGTCATTTTTACGAAAATTATGAAATTTTGCGAGTTAGAGGGAGGAGGACGCTATTTTTTTGATTTCCGGAGCGAATATTTACAAAACTGCTGACTTTATCAAAAAATCATGTTTTGGAGACCTCTATTTTTTTTAAAAGACCTATTCAACAACACCCCACACACTAGTGTCGGAACGAAAGAAAAAAATCACTCCCACTTTAGGTGAACGAGAGGTAAATTAGGTACCTACCCTATTTTTTTTTGTATTTTACCGTTTTGTCAGCGTGATACATACACATACGCATACCACCTTTCTAGTACTAATGATCACGGAGCTAAGCCGCGGACGGACAGGCAGACGGCCATGGCAAAACCTGGGTTCCTAGTTGACTACGGAAGCCTAAAAAAACATAACTTTTACATATAAGTACAATGAAGCTGTTCATTTTTACTACGACTTTTTAAATATTATGGTTTTTCGACGGCATTTGACCCTGGCATAGGTACCTGTATGTACTTTACTTATTAAGTTATTATCCTTACTTTACGGAGAATCCATGAGAAAAACCCATTATTATTTCACTGTATTTATATATAAGTATAATGAAGCTGTTCATTTTTACCACGACTTATAGTATTTCGACGTCATTTGACCCTGGTATACGTACCTATAGGTACTTTACTTATTATCCTTACTTTAGGGAGAATCCACGAAAAACCCCATTATTGAAAATGAAAAAATGGAAATATATTTATTTAAACAATTGTTGTACACGGCAAAAAAACGGTCAATTGCATGCATCTAGGTACTGCTATGGTTGTCTATTGTTTGACCAAAATGTATATGCACTATACTATATACTATATAGTATATGGTCTGGTCACAAGACAAACCTAACCTTAAATAAAGCGGTTTAGGTCCAATGTTCCCTTTTATCGTAGTCTTTCTAAAACTGTAAATTAGGTTATTATTTGTATTTTGAAGCAAGCATTCTGACGCTCCGCTCGCTCCGCTTTACGGGTCACAACAAAAACCTACCCTAACCTATAGTTTTCTTTATCCTAGTTCCTATAGTTGACGACGCGTTTGGCTCGGTTTGTAGACACCTGCCTACTGAGTCGGCGGTCCCGGGTTCGAATCCCGGCCGGGGCAAATATTTGTTCTTGGGTCATGGATGTTATCTTTATATGTATTTATATATTATGTATATCGTCGTCTAGTACCCATAGTACAAGCTTTGCTTAGTTTGGGACTAGGTCGATTTGTGTATGATTGTCCCTTAATATTTATTTATTATTTATTTTTTATTTAAAAAATTATTTAAATAGTTAGTTAATTTAAAATTTCACCAATTTATTATAGATGCATATTCGAAACGTACCTACTTAAAAAATAAAGAGTTCAAATTGTTATTGTTATTTACTTTTGTATTTATTTTGTTTGGTGCTTTACGAGTAAAAATATTAATGAAACTATAAACAAAATCTCGTAATAATAAATAAACACGTCATGTATCTGCTAAATTTTCCAATTTGATTAAATAATGACAATCGTCGTGTTGGTTTTGAGGGACTGGTACCTACAGTGTTGAATTAGGTATAATTCAATTCAATTATTATAACGTTATTCCTTTTTAGGCAGCAGATATCTATTTTCTAATAGTATAGCAACAGGTTGGCGCAGTTTGCAGACACCTAGCTGCCTACTGAGCCGGCGGTCCCGGGTTCGAATCCCGGCAAGGGCAAATATTTGTGTGATGAACACGAATATTTGTGCCTGGGTCATGGATGTTCTATGTATTTAAGTATTTATTTATCTATATAAGTATGTATATCGTCGCCTAGTAACTATAACACAAGCCTTCTTGAGCTTAATTTGGGACAAGGTTGATTTGTGTGAGGTTGGCTGATATTTATTTATTTATTTATTTAATACTGTGTAATGGGAATAAACTTGATGCGCATTAAATGATTTATGCATACTTTGTAATGGTCATAAATTGGTTACTCATTAAACAAATGTAACCATCACTATCACTACATAGTATAAAACAAAGTCGCTTTCTCTGTCCCTATGTCCCTTTGTATGCTTATATCTTTAAAACTACGCAACGGATTTTGATGCGGTTTTTTTTAATAGATAGAGTGATTCAAGAGGAAGGTTTATATGTATAATAAATGCATAATTTATCAGCATTGAACCCGTGCGAAGCCGGGGCGGGTCGCTAGTATTACATAAATATAACATATATAACCGATTCCCGGTCTCTTCCCCCAGGTAGCTCCTTTTTCAATTTTTCTTGAAGCTTTGATCTTTGTATTTAAGGCTGAAATAAAAAAATGTGGTGTACCTACCCACATTAAAATAATTAGACATTACATGTTTCATAAATTTATAATGTAACCATACTTTATAAACGCATACATTGCGAAACGCATAAGCCTACGTTTTTCTTAATAGCCAATTGTTAATTCACAACATTCGCTCTTTAGGGTCGCAGTTCTACCCAAAGAATATAATACTCACAATAACACTCCTCCTCGCTTCGCTCGTCGTCGTACCTAACCTAAGCCAAGTCGGGCCTGCCTTAGAACTAGCTTAATGGGTTAGGTTGGGTAAGGGTCAGTTCTAACCTAACCTACTTTTGTTATAATCTTGTGTATGGAGTACCTATAGTTATTAAAAATACTTACATAATATAATTTTTCGTTTCTTATTTTTAAGAATCCTCACTATGCAAGTCCGTTGTCATAATTTAAGCAATACGATTGTTATGATTAAAAATAATTATAATTATCAATATTATGACTTGATAAGTGTATGTCATTTGCAATTACTACTAAAAATCATTATAATTATCAATATTATGACTAAATGAAAGTATGACATACGACATTATGGCAGAAACAATTATGACGTAGTGAAATTATGACAGCGAACAATTGACATCGTACAATTTATGCCAAGAAAAAATTTTGGGCAGCAACTTTATGCCTAAAGTGTTATGATAATCGATATTATGACAATAGTTGTTATGCGACTAGAGGGTTGCCCATAATATTTATTTATTTATTATTTATTTTATTTAAGCAACTTACACCAGAATGCTGGAAGAAAAATTACAAAAGGTCGAATATGTTCTCGCTGTTGAGGTGAAAAGTTCTGTGTGCCACAGCCCACAACACGAGAGCAAGTTTTTTGCATCTCGTGCTGTTGAGTCCCTTCGCTTCACTCAGGATTCTAACTTAGAACGCTCGTGATTCATACATAGGATCCTTCGCTTGCTCGTGACACAAAATCAGCACCCGCAACTAAAAACAACTTTGCTCTCTTGTTGCACAAATAACTATTATATCATTTGCACACATTAGCAAGATTCGCAGCGTTTTACATATATACGATCCCCGGTCCATTCTGCTGCGTCCGCGTGGATTCAGTCGGGATTTTCCCTTGGGTTTATACGGGATAGTTATACAGGATAATACATTGAATGCAGCCCTCTTTTTCAATTGGAGTAAGGTTGTGATGTGCTCGTATTTATCGACAATAATTGAAATTCTCGAGCGCGTTCGGAAAGATCGGAATAAATCGAAGTATCTTAAATTATGGAGGGTGCAAAAAATCAACTGTTTTGCTATATTGGAAAAATGGGTGCCTGTCGTATCGCATATCGTTTTTTGGTACTACTCGTTTATCCTATTAATTTTTGCGCATACTAAATTTAAAGTCCTAAAGCATGTTTTCCCTAATATGGATTAACTCGAAAATCGAATTACCTAAAACATAATATTCCTAACATTAATTGTCCTAAGACTTTATTTTGCTACAATTAGGTACATCACCTAAACTAAACTATAGTAGGTGTGAAGTCAGAATCGTTTTGTATTCTACTTTGAGGCAGATCAGACTTAGGTTAGATTAGGTACGACGACGAGCGAAGCGAGCAGGAGTGTTAGGTTTAGGTTGAACTGCGACCCTAACGAGCGAGTGAAGCGAGTGAGCGAAACGCCAGAACCGAGTTTTTTATCCCCCTCGCTTTAGCACATTAAATAGGTACTAGGAACATCACAATTATGCACATTCATCATTTGACAGTTGAATCTTAGGCAAAACAAACGATACGACAAATAAGTTTTAGGACTAACGCTACGATAATACGAGCAACAACTTCGGCAAATCAAAAATATGCGTATGCTATACGTTATTCGGACCAAAGACGTTATGCACACAACAATAGGACTAACAATTGATATAGACCCTGGAAAATCTGCAGCGCCCAAACTGGACATTAAATTTGTACTAAGCGTTTTAGTTATGAATAAGTTAGAAAGTGCAACTGAAATGGATTCCAGGCGTGATTTTGTCCGAAATTGATCAGTAGGTAAAGACGGACCAACACCTCTAGCACAAGTGTCACACGCGAGAGATAATTACCTGTCTCTTTTTGTGCAGTAATGTGAGAGAGTGACGGGTAGCGGTATGTCGTACGACAAGAGTCGCGAAGCATAGACGGGCAGGAAGTATATTCTAACCATCTCCAAAAGAAAGTTCTAAAATATATCCTAAATGTAAACTTATTTACATACCAATTTGATATGATGGTGAACTTAAAATGCACAACTTAACTGAAAAAAAAACTCAAAATGCCGATATATCTCGTATATAGTCAATGAAACATTCAATCCCTAATGTGACGATTAAGATTAAGAATAAGAATTGGCTGTACATATATTGGATAATGTATAAAAAGAATTTGCACTCGCCAACCATTACATTGAATGATGCTGGGAGCAGCGATCTTGCTGTCTGTCTGCGGGGCGGTGGTGCCGGATCTCCATCTCAACATTCACGAAGATGCTTCGTTGGAAGTGGTAAATGTGGTCAATTTCTTTAAATGGCTTTGAATACGAGTAGCTTTGAGAAAAAAATGGTGCGATCCTAGGTAAGTATGCGTCTGGAAGATGGTGTTGACCTTTAGTTTGCACTTTCACTAGTTGACTTATGCTCGCTTTTTTGAATAAACGGTGTAGTGTATTTGTCTATTCTGGTAAAAAAAAAATAACGAAGCATTCACACTATAGTACATAGCATTAACGCTATTCTATAAAGGACTGATCATGTTCATCCACTATCACACTAATATTATAAAGGCGAAAGTTTCTAAGTCTGTAGGTATGTTTGTTACTTTTCACATTCATGCGGCTGGACCAATTTTGATAACATTTGGTACGGAGGTAGCTGATGTGATGTGAATCCAGGGTGGATTAACATATAGGTACTTTTTGTCCCGAAAAAATGTTGTATTACCGTGGGATGAGCGGGTAACACGGGCTATAAAGCATAATATTGTTGACATGTAACTTGGTGTTACCAATAAAGAATTTGTATTTGTATTTTGTATTTGTATATACTTGTTGCAGCCGGCACTGGTACGGAAGTACGGATATCCCCTGGAGCAGCACCATGCCATCACCAGCGATGGCTACATCCTGAGCATGCACCGCATCCCACATGGTCGGGATCAGCCACGAGCTCACAGGTACGATCAATGAGCAATCCTTAGAACTGATGAATTTGTTAAGTTCTTGTCCTTACTAAATTGATGGGTGAGATTGAGATATATGGTTGGAAAAGAAAATGAATTCAAAGCTTCGGATATCAGCTAGTTAGGTATCGTTTTTGTCTGCAAATCCACCGTCACGCCTTTGGAGCTTAGTGAATAATTTATTTAACTCGCATGATCTGTTAAAACAAAAATTTTGCATTTTTGTAAATAATTAAATAATTTTGTGTATTACAGGCCAGTCGTCTTCATAATGCACGGTCTACTCTGTTCGTCGGCCGATTGGGTCTTGATGGGACCTGGCAGAGGTTTAGGTAAGTTCTAAAATGTCTCGGTTTAGGTTAGTTCAATGGAAGAATTTATCGTCTTTTGTCAACCGTGTGTGAGGAAGTATACATACACAATATGAAATCTTAACTTCTTGTGCGCCATCGTCCGCCATCGTTCTATACGCGATATTTTTTTATCCTAGACCTACATAGTTTTTCAGTCCACAACTGAGCGTTTTCTAAAAATGTACTGCCTCGACTGCATTGGGGAATGAACTGTCGCTTGAGATATTTCCGATACGACCTTCAAACCATCATTGTGCGCCATCGTCCGCCATCGTTCTATACGCGATATTTTTTTATCCTAGACCTACATGGTTTTTCAGTCCACAACTGTGCGTTTTCTAAAAATGTACTGCCTCGACTGCATTGGGGAATGAATTGTCGCTTGAGATATTTCCGATACGACCTTCAAACCATCAAGAAAAGAGCGCACTCCCAACTGAAAGGCCGGCAACGCACTGTGTTCCCTTGGGTTTATACGGGATAGTTATACAGGATAATACATTGAATGCAGCCCTCCTTTTCAATTGGAGTAAGGTGTTTTCAATTGGTGTGATGTGCTCGTATTTATCGACAATAATTGAAATTCTCGAGCGCGTTCGGAAAGATCGGAATAAATCGAAGTATCTTAAATTATGGAGGGTGCAAAAAATCAACTGTTTTGCTATATTGGAAAAATGGGTGCCTGTCGTATCGCATATCGTTTTTTGGTACTACTCGTTTATCCTATTAATTTTTGCGCATACTAAATTTAAAGTCCTAAAGCATGTTTTCCCTAATATGGATTAACTCGAAAATCGAATTACCTAAAACGTAATATTCCTAACATTAATTGTCCTAAGACTTTATTTTGCTACAATTACAATTACATCAAGAAAAGAGCGTACTCCCAACTGAAAGGCCGGCAACGCACTGTGACTCCTCTGGTGTTGCAGATGTCTATGGGCGATGGTAATCGCTTTCCATGAGGCGATCCGTTCGCTCGTTTGTACCCTAGGACTTTTTTTTATATCCAACTATTATTGCTGATTTCAGCCTATATCTTAGCTGACGAAGGGTTCGACGTGTGGCTGGGTAACGCTCGGGGCAACCGCTACTCCCGTCACCATGTCTTCCTCAACCCTGACAAGAATATTAATTCCGACTTCTGGAAGTTCTCCTGGGACGAAATCGGAAACATCGACCTGCCCACTATGATTAATTATGCCCTGGAGAAATCGGGGAAAGCCAAACTGCATTATGTAGGACATTCTCAGGTAAAACAATACACACAACAATATAGACAGTTATATTTTATTTCCCTTACCTTCCAACACGGGCGTCGTACCTGTTAGATCACTGAACCGATGTGAGAGCCGAATTGTTCTACCAGTTGCTTCATAAGGTGGCATCGTAGCTCTAATAAATGTATCGCTTCAATGGCAGCATTTGGCAGCAAACTACTAATTTTATAAACATTCATAAAGTCAAAGTCAAAGTCAAAATATTCTTTATTCAAGTAGGCCTAGCTACAAGCACTTTCGAATCGTCAGTTACAGAGAGCAGAGCAATTTATTGATAAACTTATAACTAAAAATAAAATAAAAAAACATAAAAACAACATTATAGAAATAAAAAAAGACCTAAAAAGGATCGTCAACACATTAAAAAATTATATAAATAAAAAACTAGAGTAGAATATTTCTAGAATAAAATTCTAAATGTCAAAAATTATAATAAAAATAATTAAAATTATTGGCAATGGCATTGCCATCCAGTGAGGTAACGCGGCCAGCCTTATGGGCACCCTACCTAATGGTAGCGACATAGGGGATATATGTACATATAGTTTAGGTCCCAATAATTTAAGTTAGGTTTAATTAGATCATAATTTAAGTTTGTTAAGGTTTAGTTATATACTATTAAAATTAAAATATCAAATATGAATATATATGTATTCTACATTTGGTATTTTTTAAGTTAATAAATTTAAATGTCAACTTAGTTCTGTCAAAATAGATAGGTTATCTATTATATCTATTTTACCTAGGTAAAAGCGTATTAAGTACATTGTCATAATTCAATGACCAAGTGTTAACACCCATCAGTGAATTGAATGACAAATTTTGGGTGTGTAATGTTTTGCATAACAACAATTTGCGAATTTTCATTTTGCATAAAACGAATTGCATAATTTCAACCTGTATAAGTGATCATATACTCGTAGCATAAAAACAAAATGCACATAAACGAATTGCATAATTTCGAAAATTATAATAGTTTAATAGCATAATAATGTATTTGCATAATAGACAAATAGCATAATAGTCACTTTGTATACTATACCATTGTCATATTATACTTTTTTCATAATAACTTAAAGCATAAATGTTGTCCAAATAAATATATCCAAAAATATAATATTTTTTCTTATTCATTCTTCCCCATTGCCGAGCCAAATTAGGAGCAGTTACCTTTTAAGGGTCATAAAAAAAAACCTTAACCTACCTATCTCTGGGAGCAATTTCGTTTTTAAGGTCATAAAAAAAAAAAACCCTAACCTACCAATCTCTTGGAGCAGTTTCGTTTTAAGGGTAAAAAAAAACCCTAACTTACCTATCTCTGGGAGCAGTTTCATTTTTAGGGTCATTAAAAAAACCCTAACCTACCTATCTCTTGGAGCAGTTTCGTTTTAAGGGTCATAAAAAAATAACCCTAACCTACCTTTCTCTCGGAGTAGTTTCGTTTTTAGGGTAAAAAAACCCTAACCTACCTATCTCTGGGAACAGTTTCGTTTTTAGGCTCATACAAAAAAATAACCCTAACCTACCTATCTCTTGGAGCAGTTTCGTTTTTAAGGTCATAAAAAAATAACCCTAACCTACCTATCTCTTGGAGCAGTTTCGTTTTTAGGGTAAAAAAAAACCTAACCTATCTCTTTGAGCAGGTTCGTTTCTAGGGTAAAAAAATCATAACAATATTTCAGTAGGTACTCAACAACTTTTTATTCGGGACTTATTTGATATGATATTTATGCAACCTTATAATTACTTTAAGTGTTTTTATGAGTTTTAATAAATATTCTGAATGTATGTTATACCAAGTGACATTATGACTTATGAACATTATAACGAATGTTGTTATGATTAAAAGGTTATGATGTTTAAATATTATGCTTGACAAAATTATGAATTTTGTTTTAATGCAATGTGTTTATTATTTATTTTGAAAGTAGTTAAATGAAAATATGCTAAAAGTTTTTATGCAACTTGAACCGCACCCACAAATTTTATTAAGTAAGTACTTGTTATTTTTCTACAAAATATGTAAATAGAATTTTGTCCATCATTTCAGGGTACCACTGTTTTTTTCGTGATGTGTTCTCTGCGGGAGGAGTATAACCAGAAGATAATCTCCATGAACGCACTCGCACCGGTAGCATACTTAACGAATAGCGTTTCCCCGATAATCAAGGCTTTGGTCGCACAGTTCTCTCGAAGTATTAGTGTAAGTTTTTCATAACTAGACCAAATCGTACGCTTTACGAAGAGCATCACGGAAAGACCTAAAACAAATTGAGAGCTTAATATAGTCTAGAATTGTTATTAGTTTTTAAGTTTTGATATAAACTTATATATATTTTGTTTTACTAAATGTTATACCATTATGTATTAATGGAAGAGCGGGGTCTCCTGACACAAGTGAATTTGTCACTTAATAGGAGATTCCAACCTATTCTTGTAAACCCCTAATATGTATAACTGAATAAACATTTTTCATTTTCATTTTCATTTTTCAATATAAGTAAAAAACTCAGGAAGAGAACCTCAGGTAGTCAGATAAACGCGATTACTATTTAAAGCAATTTTAACTCTTGGCAAAGGCCTTATCTCCGAAACACTCTTCTCTCGTCATAAGAATGACGGACGATAATGAGGTAGAAAACGTATTGTACTGTTGTTTTCTTTAATGAAATCGTACTCAACGCCTACCGGAGGACTATATACAGGCACATTTTGGGCTCGGTAAATTTTTCTTACATGCACATATTTTCGTGATGTTTTGTTTTTTCATTTTACAGAAAGTTTTCGAAATGTTTGGTCATGGCGAGTTCCTTCCGCACTCTAAAATCATGCAACTGGCCGGAGAAAAGCTGTGCATCAAAGATCGACCTGTCACACAGGAGATCTGCTCAAACATCATTTTCCTCATCTGGGGATGGAATGTAGCCGAGCTCAACGGGGTAAGATGAGGGAATTATTTGGTTACCTACCTTTACCTACCTTACCTTTGGGTTTTTTCAGTCGATAAAATTAGACATTCGATGAATACCTGTCGATAAAGTAAGGGTACCTAAACCATTCACAAAATTTCTAAGTTGTCCTATGCATCTTTCCGAAAGTAAAATTGTTAGGCATGTGTGGTTACGTGTAATGTTATTTTAGTGTACATCGCTTCACATCGTTTGCATACCTATAGACATTGGGCACCTAATCTGGGCTATCTTAAAACTGTATTTCTTTCTTTTCAGACAATGTATTTCTTTTCAGACTATGCTTCCCGTGATACTGAGCCACACGCCCGCCGGTGCCTCCATCCGTCAACTCGCCCACTACGGCCAAGTTGCATTTAGCGGAAAGTTCCAGCGTTTTGACCATGGCCGGTTGTTTTTAAGAAACACCAGAGCATACGGCACTTGGGACCCCCCTCTGTACGACCTCTCGAAAGTACGAGCCCCAGTCTTCTTCCATTACTCCAAGGCTGATCCACTTGCGCACGAAAAAGACGTTGAAAGACTTTGGAATGAGATTCACAAAATCAAGCCATCGTCAAGTAATGCGAGATTTATAGTTCCTATGAGTGGTTTCAGCCACTCGGATTTTATATGGGGCGTTGATGCGAAGACGCTGGTGTATGATCAGGTGATTAAAGATATGAAGAGGATGCAGGGACTAGTGCACGATTAAATATTTATTTGAGTTTTGGATCCTTAGGCATTATAGCACAAAAAAAAAACTGCTATAGTTGGTTGCAACAGTGCCCTATAAGCCGTCTGTTGTAACCAAACACGTAAAATTTTGAGGAATGGTGAAATAAAACTGTTTATGGATTTTTGTGACGTTTATTATAATTTTATAACCGAAATTAAACAGGATCTTTATAATTAAACATATTATAATTAAACATTAATAATTGGATCGAAGAATAGGCCGGCTAAGGGCTTTTAGAATTTTAAAAATAATTGGATACAAAATTGTCAACCGATTTAAAAACTACTATGAAATAGATATTTAACCTATCACGCACAATGGGATAGTAATAAAAGATAATGCACAGCTATAAATAAAATTACAGTCTATAGGAGTAAGTCTTGATACAGTTGGTGATTTTTAATGGTGAACGTTCCTCCAACGAAAGAAAGGGTAGAGAATACCTCGCTATAAGTCCATTTGTTACCTCGTAGATCAGCAGGCGCTCCTTGGTCCACAAATCAGCCAAAATTAACCTTTCCGCTTATGTCGTTTAGGAGAATATTCATAGCGTATGTGGCACTTCACTTGTGGATATGGAAAACATTAATATTTCTCCATAATTAAACTGTCAGTATCTTGAGAAATTTGTTTCAATGAAAACTGTATTAAATAAAATCGGTCGAGCCGTTTTTGAGTTATCGCAAAATTTCATAATTTTCTTTAAAATGACGTAAGTGCCGCGCGGTGTCCATATACTGCGCACGTTACACATTTTAACCAAGTGCCATACTGCAATAAAACATTCCGCTCTGGCGCGTAAAATCGATAACGTCAAGAAGGTAATAAGTAATTACAGTTACTTTGGCGTTTACGACCTTTTTACAGAGCTTGAAATCTTTGTCGAAATTTAAACCTTGGACTTAAAACCGCTGTTTAACATAAGCCCGTCTATTGTGAAGGATGGGCAACTACGGAACCCTACACTGAGCGTGGCCCGACATGCTCTTGGCCGGTTTTTATTCAGTTCCTAACATTTGTATTCGACGCCATAGTTACCAGTTGGAAACTTATTGTAAACTTATATTTTGGAAAAAGGAGCAGGATATATCCTCAAGACAATATTCATAATCATAAGGTATCTGTAGTAAATGGGTCAAGTATAAACTATTAAATCATTTTTGAATCCACTGAACACATTCTGTTACGTGTATTTTGCCCACGTTCCTATCCATTACCGAGACATAGTGGGGATCATGGCTCTGACGTACACCTATACTCTTACAATGTAAGTATAACATGCATCAAAACTCCACAATGTTTATCATCTCTATTTGGGACCTCTTAGTGCTTAGTAACCTAGTTTAATTAAATGATTGGGTATTTATTTAAACTATGCTACTAAAGAAAGAATATTTTCTTCGGTTTCCGCGACTGTCACACATTTAAATAAAACAATTTAAACGGATTATATCGCGTATATTAATTATTTGAGCCTCCCTGACGTTTCAGTACCTTTCCAGATACCGTTGTCAAAGGTTGACTCAAGGTTGAAAGGTTGAAACGTCAGGGAGGCTCAAATAATTAATATACGCGATATAATCCGTTTAAATTGTTTTATTTACTAAAGAAAGAGTTAACATAGTTTAATTAAATGCTTACTCTTTACAGCCCGTGAGCTCTCAGATTGCGATTCGGGTTTAGGTGAAAACTGAGAGGTTCTTATCTGGATCGCGTAAGAATAAGCGAGACAGGTATTAAACGCGAATCGCATTCTGATAGCTCCACGCACTGTATTGTGTTAGGAGCGGGTAAGTAATAGAACATAGATAAACAATAGTTATTTGTTATGCAAGGCTGCAAAGTTGTTATTTGGCGCGAGGCTTTCAAGACTCGAGAAGCTAAATAATTTTGCAGCCATGCGGAACATACAACTTTTCACCTCACTACAGCGAGGAAAATGCAAGATTCAAGAAAAACAATTAAATCATAAAAATAATCATAATATTATTTAATTTTTCCTTCTATTTAACACATCAAATTTAAAACATAACACACTCAAATCCAAACCAAATAAATACGAGAGAAGCACACAATATATTAAAAATTAAAAGTAATATGGCCGTAATTTGTATTATAGTCGTGTATATTTTATCGTTGAGTTTTTTTTCGTAAGCACTGTTATTATATTTGTATTTGAAACTACTTGACACATTCGTTGTGAATGTGGAAGAATCCAAACAAAATTATTTCGGCTTTATCTTCTTTAAAAACGCCAATAGTTTCTAGTTTCATCATATAACAAATTTATTTGAAAGCTATGTATTTACATGGTACAGTACAGGAAACGCGTGTACCTTATTGTCCCTGCGACAACAGCGAAAAAGTTACGTGTTTCAATTATCTTGACCGGACATGCAAAAAAGTTAGCATTAAAGAATTCGAGTATTTGTAAATTGGGTATTCACAAGTCAGATAATCACTTATTCATACTAATATTATAATGCGAAAGTGTCTGTCTGCCTGTTATCTCTTCACGCTTAAATCGCTGAACCGATTGATTAATACAGTTTTTATTTGTCGTTTCAGCTTTTCGAATTTAGTCAAAATGGTGGAGATATGGAGGTCAAATCTTAAATAAAAACATTTAAAAGAAAAAGTTCGCGTAGCCTTCAGCTTACCGAGTCACTAGTTATTTTTTTAGGGTTTCCTTGCAGTGGCTCTTATTTTGAGAAATTCAAATCAAATACACATTTTAAGACTTTTGAAATAAAAATAGCAATGTCAACATACATACATATATTATTATTAATTAAATTACATTTATATTTTTATAAACCATGTGGCGACCTTCGGGAGTTTTCCCTAACCTACGTGCAGGTGTATGTACTGTAAAAACCTAAGGATAGTGAGCTGACGCTACAAATGCTGTTTTTCAAACTGTTATCATTGTGTGAAAAATCCTCTTCAGTAGGGATGGGATATTTTTATCGACAATCGTCTACTTTCAGACTAAAAATAATAATAATTTCTGAAAAAAATACTAAATATTGAGTTTCTATCAGCGTTTCTTCTCAACAGTGGTTTCCTCTTGTGAAATGCCGGTAGACTCAGACATGTAAAAGTGCCCTTGTGGCCTACTTGCAGAATAAAGTTCATTATTTCATTATTATTATTTCATTATTAAACAATAATATAATCAAATTTCAAAGCCCAGCAGACTGAATGTTTCAGAGCTCTCATCTCTACAATGTTCCATAAAAGGAACTCATGCCGTCGCGGTTGGCGCAGATTGTAGTGCACCTGGCTACTGAGCCGGCGGTCCTGGGTTTGAATCCCGTCCAGGACAAATATTTGTGTTATGAACTCGAATATTTGTGCTTGGGTCATGGTTGTATATTTATCTACATAAGTATGTATACAAATACATATAGTCGTCTGGTACCAATAACATAAACCTTCGTGAGCTTAATTTAGGACTAGTTCGATTTGTGTGAGGTGGTCTGCTATTTATTTAGGGTAAATATAATATAATTCATAATGGATCTATCGCAATGGGACAATCATACACAAATCGACCTAGTCCCAAACTAAGCAAAGCTTGTACTATGGACGACGACATACATAATAAATAATTACATATATAGATAGTTCGAATAACCTTTCAGTTTACAAATGATTAACTACTGTGACGTCCAGGGTTTCAGGGATTCAATAAAACAAATGCCCGCCCCAATATGGTCTAGTGCCCACTCCCCTGGATTTTCGGTTACCGACAGAAATGTATGGCTTCATCTCATAGTCCTTAGCCCCGGCCCGGAAAAATAATCTTAAATACGCCAATCAAACAGCGGACTGGCGCCTCAATTACGACGAACAAGAGAGACGATGCCATATGAAAAATACACTGTTAGCTCCATTATTAAACCAAATGCATTCTGTGCAGATATACTAGAATCATCAGAGGCTAAAATTGCTAACTCTGACAACGTTACTGTCATTAATGTGGGTGAATCTGACAGTAACCCAACAAAACTTCTCGCAAAACTATATTTTGTTTTCTAAAACTACACCCCAAGCCACATAAAATTATATTAGGAGTAAAAAAAGTTTGAACACTTGGAACGAGGAAAAATTTAATAACTCTCGAAAATTATACTGTAAAAATTCAGAAAATTCAACATTTTAAGACTTGAATTAGTTACTTAGATCCTCGTTTTACATTTAAATTGTTCTGTAAAGTTAATTTCACTGTCAATTCTATCTACTACAGCAGACAATATCTGACGTTAAATTTAATTAAATTATAAAACGGTCAGCCAATCCTCCGAACCTAAAAGGATAAACCAACAGATTGGAAAATTGAAATTCCGGGAAAAAATTAGAAGAAAGTGCAACTGGCATGGATTCCAGGCGTGATGTTGTCCGAAATTGATGAGTAAAGACGGGCCAGGAAATTCTAAAAAGAAAATTCAAAAATATATGTCCTAAATGTAAGCTTATTTACATACCAATTTGATACGATGGTTAACATAAAAAGTAAACTCAAAATATCGATATACGAGTACGGTTGGCTCGGTATGTAGAGACCTGCCTACTGAGCCGGCGTTTTCCCGGGTTCGAATCCCGGCCAGGGCAAATATTTGTGTGATGAACTCGAATATTTGTGCTTGGGTCATGGTTGTTCTATGTATTTAAGTATAAATATAATTATCTATATAAGTATGTATATCGTCGTCTAGTACACATAACACAAGCCTTCTTGAGCTTAATTTGGGACTAGATCGATTTGTGTAAGGTTGGTTGATATTTATTTATTTATATTTATTTATTTTAGTTATTCGTATATAGTCGATGAAACATTCAATCCCTAATGTGACGATTAAGGATGAGGATACGGAAATCCTAACCACATGGATATGTATAAAAAGAATTTGCGCTCGCCAACTATGACATTGAATCATCACCATGCTGGGAGCAGTGATCTGGTTGTGTGTCTGCGGGGCGGTTGTGGCGGATCTTCATCTAAACGATGACCAGATCACCAGCCTTGTCACTCGGCTCAAGCTGCAGCTTGCAGGGCATAATGTAGACAACATTCACGAAGATGCTTCGTTGGAAGTGGTAAATACGGTCAATTTCTTTAAATGGCTTTAGCTTTGATAAAAAGATGGTGCGATCCAGGTAATTTTACGGTGTGGTGTCTGTTGTTGGATTTGTCGGTTCTATGTAGTATTACATAGCATTAACGCTGGAAAGCTGTAAAGCACCTGCTAATCCACTATCACACTAATATTATAAAGGCGAAAGTTTCTAAGTCATATGGCTGGACCAATTTTGATAATATTAGGTACTTTTTATCCTGAAAAAAAATTGTATTACTGTGGGATGAGCGGATGACACCAAAGCATATACTTGTTGCAGCCGGCACTGGTACGGAAGTACGGATATCCCCTGGAGGAGCACCATGTCACCACCAGCGATGGCTACATCCTGGGCATGCACCGCATCCCACATGGCCGGGATCAGCCACGAGCTGACAGGTACGACTAATCAGCAATCCTTAGAATAGAACTGACGAATTTGTTAAGTGCTTGTCCTTACTAAGATATATTGGTTGAAAAGAAAACGAATGCAAAGCTTCGGATTTGAGCTAGTAGGTATCTTTTTTGTCTGTAAATCCACCGTCACGCTCTTGGAGGTTAGTGAATAATTAATTTTACTTGCATGATCTGTTAAAACATTATTTCTGCATTTTTTTGGGTAATCAAATTATTTAATTACAATAATTTTGTGTGTTACAGGCCAGTCGTCTTCATAATGCACGGACTACTCAGTTCGTCGGCCGATTGGGTCTTGATGGGACCTGGCAGAGGTTTAGGTAAGTAAATATATAAAATATCTTGTTAGTTAAATGAAAGAATTTTTCGTCTTTTGTCAACCGTGTGTAACCGGAAGTATTACACAAAATTTATGAAATCTTAACTTCTACGTCTTCTTTCTTCGACAATTCTTTCACCCTCACTACTTAAATAGCTGGGTGGACTGTGCGTTTTTCTAGAAATTTTCTGCCTCGCACGACTGCATTGTGGAATGAATTGTCGCTTGCGGTATTTCCGGACCGATGCGACCTATAAACCTTCAAGAAAAGAGCGTACTCTCTCCTGAAAGGCCGGCAACGCACTTGTGACTCGTCTGGTGTTCTAATAGTATCTAATAATAATATGGGCGACGGTAATCGCTACCCATCAGGCAATCCATTTGCTCATATGTAATTTGTTTTTATATCTATCTAATATTGCTGATTTCAGCCTATATCTTAGCAGAAGAAGGTTTCGACGTGTGGCTGGGTAACGCTCGGGGCAACCGATACTCCCGTCATCATGTCATCCTCAACCCTGACAAGAAGATTAATGCCCACTTCTGGAAGTTCTCCTGGGATGAAATCGGAAATATCGACCTGCCCACTATGATTGATTATGCCCTGGAGAAATCGGGCAAAGCCAAACTGCATTATGTAGGTCATTCTCAGGTAAAACACAAATAAAGAAAATTTCTACTATTAGCTTTTTTGAACCCCAGCAAGCTGGCTCATCCGTGTCCCAAGCTTAATCAAATCTGCAACTGGATAGCGACAATAATGATATTTTGGCGTCTACGCGGGGTAGATAGTTTTTGTCGACGTAATTAGCAATAGTTGGCACTGAAAGGTTAAACATATAAAAGATAAAATAATCATATGAATAATGTTTACGTACATTTTCCGGGCCAACTCGGGCGTCATACCTATGAGACCACTGACCCGATGCGAGAACCATTGAATTGTTCAACTAGTTGCTTTATATGCTGGCATCGTAGGTGCAGCACTTGGTACGCTAGCTAACGTTACTAATTTACTAAGCATTCATATGAATAATAATACATTTGGTCTAACTTAATTAAACTGAAATCTCAAGCCATAATTCAATGATAAAGTGTAAACCCATCAGTGACAACTTTTATTAAGAGTAAGTACTTACTACATTTTTCACAAAATATATAGAAAGGATTTTTTTCGTCATTTCAGGGTACCACTGCTTTCTTCGTGATGTGTTCTCTGCGGGAGGAGTACAACCAGAAGATAATCTCCATGAACGCACTCGCACCGGTAGCATACTTAACGCATAGCGTTTCCCCGATAACGAAGGCTTTGGTGGCACAGTTCTCTCGCAGTATTAGCGTAAGTGTTTTCATAACTGGACCAAATTGTGCCCTTTACGAAGAGAATCACGGAAAGACCCAAAAAAAATAGAGAGCTGTCAATGATAAAGATGCAAGTAAAACAATCAAATTGGAATAACGATTTTTAACTGAGCTAACTTTAAATTTTCAACAGTAGGTATACAGGCACCTTTTGGGGTCGGTAAATTTACACGCCAGATTTTCGTAGAATGTATATTTTTTTTCATTTTACAGAAACTTTTCGAATTTTTTGGTCACGGCGAATTCCTTCCGCACTCTAAAGTCATGCAACTCGCTGGAGAGAAGCTGTGCATCAAAGATCGACCTGTCACGCAGGAGATCTGCTCGAACATCCTGTTCCTCATCGGGGGATGGAATGCAGCCGAGCTCAACAGGGTAAGATGAGGGAATTATTTGGTTATAGTTGGTTTGGTCAGTCGATAAAATTAGACATTCGATGAATACCTTTCAATAAAGCAAGGGTACCGAAACCATTCACAAAACTTCAAAGTTATCCTATACACCTTTCCAAAAGTAAAATTGATAGGCGTGTAGTGTTATTTTTCTGTACTTAAGTACATCGCTTCACATCGTTTGCTTATTGTCATTGGGTACCTCATCTGGGCTAGCTTTAAACTAATGTATTTGTTTTCAGACTATGCTTCCCGTGATACTGAGCCACACGCCCGCCGGCGCCTCCATCCGTCAATTCGCCCACTACGGCCAAGTTGCATTTAGCGGAAAGTTCCAGCGTTTTGACCATGGCCGGTTGTTCTTAGGAAACATCAGAGCATACGGCACTTGGAACCCCCCTCTGTACGACCTCTCGAAAGTACGAGCCCCAGTCTTCTTTCATTACTCCAAAGCTGATCCATTTGCACACGAAGAAGACGTTAAAAGACTTTGGAATGAGATTCACGAAATCAAGCCATCGTCACGTAACGCGAGATTTATAGTTCCTATGAGTAGTTTCAGCCACTTGGATTTTATGTGGGGCGTTGATGCGAAGACGCTGGTGTATGATCAGGTGATTAAAGATATGAAGAGGATGCAGGGACTAGTGCACGATTAATTTTTTTTGTCAGTTGTGGATCCTTATAGGCATTTGTTCGAACTGATTCGATTAGCTAGGGCTCTTCCTAAATAAATAAAAAAACAACTAGTTTTGCTTACTTATGTATGTATGTAAACGCTTTATTGTACACAACAACTGGTTATAAATACATTGATAACAAATGAAATATGTACAAAGGCGAATTTATCCCTATTAGGGATCTCTTTTATGATCTTTGGAGCAAAGAAAAATATATAAAAAACGGTCATTTCAAAAGTATATAATCCATATGTTAGTTTTCCTGCCGTTTTTATCCTTTATTTAATTTATATACGTGTAGTGTTTAGTATTGTAAATATGTTTTTTGTCTATATTTGAAAATAAACTTTACAACGCCTACTACTTTCGATATACTCGTATGTAATAGTTTAGCAAATGTGTCTATACAAATCGAAGTTTCTTGTCGTCTGTTTCCTCCCAAACTTAACCAATCTTTATGAAATTCTAGCAACTGTAGGAAGGAAATGTCCTGTGTTGGATCGTTTCGATTGTTGCGCTTCCTATGAATCGAATTTGTGTACAAGGCGTCTGTTTTTAGCCAAAGTTACGCCGCAAACGACCTCCTAACTATACACAAATACTATAACCATTTGCGAACAAAACGAAACGGTGCGACACAGAACATTTCCTATTTAGTTCCTAACATTTGTATTCGACGCCATAGTTACCAGTTGGAAACTTTGTAAACTTATAGTTTGGAAAAAGGAGCAGGACATATCCTCAAGACAATATTCATAATCATAAGGTATCTTTAGTAAATGGGACAAGCAAGTAACTAGAGTATAAACTTTGAAATCATTTTTGAATCCACTGAACACATTCTGTACGTATTTTGCCATAATGGGGATCATGGACGTACACCTATACAATGTAAGTATAACATGCATCAAAATTCCACAATGTTTATCATCTCTATTTGGGACCTCTTACTGCTTAGTAGCCTAGTTTAATGAAATCGTTGGGTATTTATTTAAACTATGCTACTAAATAAAGAGTTAGCATAGTTTAATTAAATTAAATGCTTAGGTACAGCCCGTGAGGTCTCGCATTGCGATTCGGGTTTGGGTGAAAACTGAGAGGTTCTAATCTGGATCGCGTAAGAGTAAGCGAGACAGGTATTAAACGCGAGCTCACTGCTCACTCGCTATATTGTGTTACGAGCTTACGCTGTATTGTGTTACGCTGTATTGTGTGAGAGAGCAAAAATCCAAATAAAGAAATGCTAGCTAAATATAATATACTAAGTTTTAGTCCTACATAAATGGGCCATTTTTTCTAAAGTTGTACACCCCACGTTTTTTTTTGTTATTTTAGGTATTTTCTACTCAGAATCACGAGCTCTTTCTATCTAATTAGGAGAAAAAAACTGTCCCAAAGTAATCATACATTTTTTGTTTTCCATTCCGTTACCGCTGTAGTAGATTAAATGGAAATGGTAACGGAATGGAACGAAAAAATATTGGGACACTTTTTTCTTCTAATTACATCGAAAGAGCTCGTGATTCTGAGTAGAAAATACCCAAAATATAGAAAATTAAAAAAAAAAGTGGGGTATACAACTTTATAAAAAATGGCCCAAATGCAGCTTAGAGTATCTACTTGTTGTGTGTACATTATATAACAAATTTGTTTGTAAGCTATGTACATTGTACAGTACAGGAAATGCGTACCTTATTGATGATGCGACAAGTGCGAAATAGTTACGTGTTTTAATTACCTTGACCGGACATGCAAAAAAGTTAGCATTAGAGAATCCGAGTATTTGTAAAATTCGGTGTTCTCGAGTCAGATGATCCATACATGATGATGATGATGATGATACTTATCCCTATTAATATTATAATGTGAAAGTGTGCCTGCCTGTCTGCTTCACGCTTAAACTGCTAAAACGATTTAGATGGAATTTGGTGTGGAGATAGTTGGAGTTCCGGGAGGGACACAGGATACTTTTCATCTTTCCATGCAGACGAAGTCGCCGGCCAAAGCTAGTATTTTTATTTTTTAACTCCCACTGAAAAAGTGCTGTTATTAGTTTATAGTTTCATAATATACCTACAGGGCGTCCCACGGCTATGCCACATGCAGGGAAAGTACCTTGAATATTGTAGATGGAACATTTTACTGAAAGAAGACATTATTTTAATTAAAAACAATTTAAACTGCATTCATAGATTTTTAAATAATTACATGGTTGAACCGGGAATCGAACCTGTTACACGAGAAAAATAATAACCCTGTAGCTTTATCATACAGATCGAAAGGCTTCATCATAAGGATTCATTTTTAAGTAACATACTGTCAGAAATAAAAGGAAGATCATGAATTTTAACATTTTTAATACAAAATAATCACTTTATCAAATGCTCAAAATGAGTCCTGTTAAATACAAAGTCGCTCAATTTTGATTATTTCGCTCCCTGTCGATTTTTTGATCATGTGGATATCATTTTTTTACATAGGTAACCCAATAATAATTCATCTTCGTCTAATGTTAAAATTCATGGTCTTCCTTTTATTTCTGATACTATGTTACTTAGGAAAAAAATATCCTTATGATGAAGCCTTTTCCATAAAGATACAGGGTAATTATTTTTCTCGTGTAACGGGTTCGATTCCCGGTTCAACCATGTAATTATTTAAAAATCTATGAATGCAGTTTAAATTGTTTTTTAGATTATAGCTCTGAAACGTGGGGATTAATTTAAAAGGCTTTATTCACCGTGCGAGAGAAGTGTCTCCGTCTCTGTTTGGGCAAAATATTTTTCGTATATTCGGCTGGTCTAGAATATTGTTCGCATTTTCAGTCGATTCTCTTGAAATGTCGAGAGCTTTCTGTAGTTAATTATACAGTTTAATTTATCGATCGATACAGCTTTACGAATTTAATAAGAATAGTGGAAATTATATGGAGGTCAAAACGTAAAAAAAAAACATATTTCATTCATTTAAAAAAATGTTAGCGTAGCCTTTAGCTGACCAAGCCACTATTTTTTTTTATAGGTTTCCCTACGTCTATATTTTGTGAAATTCAAATCAAATACATATTTAAAGATTTATGAAATAAAAATCGCAACGTCAAAATAAATATATGATTACTTTAATTACATGTATATACAGTAAGTATAAATAAAAAAAGACCCATGTGACGACGATCGGGAGTTTTCCCTGACCTACGTGCAGGTTTATGTACCTACTGTAAAAACCGAGCGATAGTGAGCTGACGCTACAAATGTATTTTATCCTGTTTTTCAAACTGTTATCACTGTATGAAAAATCCTCTTCAGTAGGGATGGGATATTTTATCGACAATCGTCTACTTTAGACTCAACAATATGATCATAAAAAAAAAAAAAAAAAAATTTCAAAGCCCAGGCTGAATGTTTCAGAGCTCTCCTCTCTACAATGTCCCGTAAAGAACATCACGACGTCTCGGTTGGCGCAGTTTGTAGTGCACCTGGCTACTGAGCCGGCGGTCCCGGGTTTATTTATTTATTTATTTAATGTCAAACACATGTAGGTAAGTTAACAGTTGCACACCAAAACACTTACACATTATTAATAAAGTAAAATTCCATATACAGCACAGCATAATGATAATGAACACAAACTATAAATATTACATTAAATATACAGTCAGTGTCAATACAAATTATGATTAAATTACCTTAAATAAAATATTATTACAATATTGCACCGTAATTGTCAAGACACAGCCTCACGCGCCTAAGAAAAACTCCAATGCTGTCATTAAAAATATCCGTATCAGGGTCTTGCGAGTACAAATTATTAATCAGCTGCAATGCCCTCTGAGTGGGAGCGTTGTCGCCGCGGCGGGTGCGCACCGCGCCCCGCGCGAACGGGAGCGGGCGCCGCCGCGGCAACACCGCGCCGCCGCCGCCGCGCCCCGGCACGCTCCTCTGCGGCGCCCGGACGAACAGTCCCATTCGCTCCAACACAGATGGATTGTCGATTTTATTATTAAGTAGCTGATAATAGTGCACCATAAGTAGCAGCTTCCTTCGCGACTCTAGCGTTTGAATCCCGTCCAGGTTTTTTTTTTATATAAGCAATACTGTCTCTCTGGGACTTTCAGCAATTGGTTATGTAGTTACTGCTTTGACTTGAGGAGCACGTTATCCAGTGACAACGGCTCTCAATTTGTGTGATATTATTTAATAATATTATATAATATTTAATAATGTCAGATGATGTCGATATTAAAAGTCGATGCAGGTAAATCCCTAGTGATGCCTTCCTTAAGGAAATTGTCCTACTCGTTTTCTTAAGCTCATATATAAATATAATCTGCCCTCCCCATGATCATGACATTGAGGATCCATCATGTTGGGTACGAGTGCATTGGTCATGTTATGCGTCTGCGCAGTCGTAGTAGCTGATCTGCACCTGAACGATGACGAAATAAAAAGCCTCATCACTCGCCTGAAACTGGAACTTTCTCGTCATAATACAAAAAAAAAATAAAAAAAAAATATTTGCTTACCAATACACAAGTACATAAAGTATGATATATCTAGCAGATCCCAAACTAGGCTGAGCCTGTATCTTGGGGTCCTGGAGTGCAATATGTAAAACAGTTAGGTATAAGTTTATAAACAGACAATATAGATTTTAATTACAACTAATTTAAACTAATTACATTTAACCAAATAGGCACGACGAACGCTAGCGTCAGGTGGTGTGTGTGAGTGAGTGTGTATGTGTGCGTGTGCGCGCGCGCGCGCGCGCGCGCGTGTGTGTGTGTGTGTGTGTGTGCGCATAGCTAGAATGAACTTGCAAGAAGTAAAGCCTCGGTGTCGTCATATGATAGTGATAGTAGCCACTTCTTAATAATCACTTTCATTTTGCCAAGTGTGCACTGTTGAATGTTATGCACTTTGCAGAGGTTATTATATATACGCATATGCATATAGTCTGGTGAGCGCTTAGCAAAGCCTGTTCTGTAACCAGGAAGGGGAACTTTAAACAAACGTTTGGCCAGGAGTTGCGAGAAGATAGGTAAGTTAAGGACAACCAAATGCGCACGAGCAGCTGCTTTTAAAACAAATAGCCGCCTCACGCTCAACAGGTTGGACTCACGGTATAGAAGGTCTGTTGGGAACAGAATAGGTTTTCGAAGCATTACTTTTATGACCGCTCGCTGTGCCCTTTCCAACAGTAGCAGAGTACTTTTTGGGGCGCTACCCCAAACCGTTATACCATACTGCAAGATTGACTGGCACAGTGCAAAGTACACCATCCGAAGCACTTGTTCCGGGGCGCAGTGGCGAAGTTGCTTCATAATGTATATGCACTTCCTAACTCTGTTAGCTAGTGCAGAGATGTGTTGCTTAAATGATAACTTATCATCAATTATCAGACCTAGATATTTTACATTTTCAGATCTGACAATCGAAACACATGAGCAATTTGTAGAGCTATTGGCACGACATTTACTTGAGTGGATTATTTAGTTATTTCGCAGATGAGTAGAAGAAGCTTGCGTTTTAGAAAAAATTAAGAAGTTGGATTTAATCACGTTGAGGGTAAGTAAATTGTTGTCTAGCCAAGTACTAATGTCACCCAATCCACGCTCCGCGAGGTTAAAGACATTTTCCCATGTATTTCCGTGAAATATTACCGCAGTATCATCCGCGTAACAGATTACTTCTGCACCCTCCAGCCCAAGTTTCAAGATATCATTTACGTATATAAGGAAGAGCGTTGGGCCGAGGATGCTGCCCTGTGGGACTCCGAAACACGTGGGTAGTTCATCACTACAGAACTCCCCAACTTTAAGAGTTTGCCGCCTGCCAGTCAGATAACTACGGAACCACTCGAAGGCTACCCCTCTTATGCCCAAGACATTTAGTTTACTTAGTAAGATATCAACTGACACCGTATCAAATGCCTTACAAAGGTCCAAAAATACCCCAACACATTTTATCACCAATATCAAGAAAGCTAGATACTTTGTTTGAAAGATGAGTCGCTGCGTCTTCCGTCGACTTTCCTCTCCTGAAACCATACTGATTGTCCGAAATTACTTTATTCTTATCAAGAAAAGTCGTTAGACGAGTATTGACAATTTTTTCTAGAATTTTAGAAAATACATTAAGCAGAGATATTGGACGATAATTGCCGGGATCATTTTTAGATCCGTTTTTGTAAATGGGAGTAATTCTAGCTAGCTTCCATCGATCCGGGAAGCAACCCGAAACCAAACTTAAGTTACAGATGTGGGTTAGCGGCTCGAGAATAATATCTTTAATTTCTTTAATGAATAGTGGTTTGACTGAATTCGGACCTGGCGCGCTATCAACTTTTAATTTAGAAATTATTTTGTCAACTTCAGTGACGTTAGTTGGTCGAAAGAAAAAGGAATCCGCTGGTGTATTGCATGATTTGATTTTTAAAGCTAAGGTAGATTGCGTTTCAGAAATTTTTGATAGGATATCGGAAGCTAAATTTTATCCCACTGTGGCAAAATGCTGGTTACAAATATTTAAGGAATGTAGCGGTGAATTAGATAAAGTTGTTAGTTCATTTGCAGAATTTGAATTACTTTGATAGTGACAAATATCTTTAACAGATTTCCATAGTTTCTTTGGATTATCCCTCGCCTCTGTTAACTGTTTGCTTAGGTAGTCATTTTTTAGGTTGTACAATAGGTTGTCAAGGAAATTTCTATATCGCTTATAAATAGTGTGCAGGGTGTGGTCTTTTTGGGCAGCTCTTGCTCTGCTGTGTAGTTTATCCCTGTGTCTCATACACCTGATTAGACCAGGTGTGATCCAGGGTTTCAGGGTTACCTTTGAGCGGCTAACTTTTGTTCGATGGGTGTTATTGTTTAATGCAGTGGATAACAATTCATCGAATTGTGTAACCGCTTCATTTACGTTTGCAGAGCCTGTTACCAGAGACCAGTCAATAGTTCGGAGCTCCAATGCTGTCGCGCCAAAATCAGTTTTAGAAGTCCAACGTGGCTTCCCATTAGCTATAGGTTTGGATGCCGAAATTGCACCCATGGCTATGTCATGATCAGTAATAGGGCACGTACATACAGCACCAGATGCGCGAGATTTAGATTTAATGAAAATATGATCTAAACATGAAGCTTCTCTTGTTGGAATTGTAACAGCAGGCAGGAATTCATGCATAGCTAACAGGTGCAGATAGTCATTCGATTGAATATTTGTGGGATCCATTATGTTAATGTTTATATCCCCGATAACTATTACGTTTTGGAACCCCTTTGATTCACCAAGTACTAGATCAAGAGATCTACGAAATGGTTCCGTATTGTGGAACGATGGGGAACGGTAAATTCCAAGCATTCTGATTTCATTTGATATAATAACAGAGATACAGTTTGCGTCGTTGAAGCATGGTTCCACAACAGATACATTCAGTGAATCCCTGATATATATGACTACACCTCCGCTTTTATTAATATATTTTGTTGTATGAAAAACATTATATCCCGGGAGCCGGTTGATTACGGAGTGTTCATTTAACCAGCATTCGGTGAGTATGATGGCATCAACTAAGGTGTCCATTCTTTTTAAGGCAACTTCGAATGCATTAAAATTTTGTTGTAGGCTTCTGATATTCAGTGTCATGAATTTAAAAGATTCCACGTTACCAAAAAACGGCTTAGATTGCTCTAGAGAATCGAGCCTCTGACAATTTATGGCAACAGATTGGTCTATATCAATTCCTATGTCATGTAATGCCATTAGTGAAAGGAAAGTAAGATAAATGTGGTATTTCTAAAATAAGCCATGACGTCAGTGCTCTGTTGAAGGGGCCCAGCAATGAATGAGGTGCAATTCCTATAGTTGATGTGTGTGAAAAAAGTGTGCAAGTGTGGGTTATTGCAAGAAGGAGATTAAGTTGTGTGTGTGTTCTGTATGCGATAATGATGACTAAGTCCTTGACGCTAGTTACTAAAATAACAATAAAAAGTGCCTTTGTAATAAATAATAAGAAACAAGGATAACGACAATAATCACAGTCAATCTTCGACATGAAATGTATCACTGGCTGAGGAGTCCGAAGCAGGGCAACCATCAGGAATGACCGGATCGACAGATGCTGCGGGAGCAGAGGTCGCGGGAGCAGAGGTCGCGGGAGAAGAAACAGGGTCCGTTTCTCGGATTCTATCCAGGTCTGAAGCATCACGTATTGCGATTGCGGGGCCGCCTTCTCTCTTACGTATGAAGATTCGTCCGTTAGAGGTCCAGCAGTACTTGTAGCCTTGCGAAGATTTTTGGATCCTAGCTTGACGAAATAAGCGCCTGTTCTTTTTAGTAAGTCTCTCATTAAAGTATAGCTTATTCCTTTGTCCTTCTACCTCAATGTCGTTAGTCGTAATATTGCGTCGGGCTTTGGCTGCTTTTAGAAATTCTTGGCGCTTCATGTGCCGCACAAAGCGAAGAACGACCGGCCGTGGAAGGGCAGACTCCGAGCTCTGGGTACCTGTACCACGGCGTGGGCCAACGCGTGATACATCGTCTATGTCTGTTTCAGCCAGCTCCATCCCAATCTTTGTTGCAGCCACTTTAATGATGTGAAAAAGATTTTCGTTCGTGTGTTCATTGATGCCTTGTATTTCAATTTCATTACGTACCGTGTTTTGCTCCAATGAACTAAGCCTTTCTTCCAGCTCACTGACCTTCTGATGAAGAAGCGCGTTTTCCAGATCCTTCTCCTCTAGGACGCGTATTTTGGCATCCGAACAGGCTAGTTTAGCATCATATTCGTTCAGTCGCGCAGCACAGTTGTCCACAGAAGAGGATAGATTTCTTAGATGGCTCTTTATCTCGATCATATCGTCGCGTAGCAGCTTAATCTCCCTCGTCAGAGCGGCTAACGCGTCACTCTCCGGGATCGGAGATCGAGATTGCGATCGTTTTTCTAACTCACGGTTTTGCGGACGCAGGGTGACATTTGCTTTTAAGGAGTGTGAATCCGCGGCGCCAGCTGTGGAGGCCTGCTGCCGCACAGGAGTCGATGAGTTATCTTTTTTGGGTATTTTGCTTTGACAGGATGGGCATGTCCAATTTTGAATCTCACTCTTTGCTAAGGCTAGGTATTCTTTGTTGACGCATTCTGGGTGATAATTGTCCTTGCATGTAAACCACGACATATATTGTGCAGTTTTTAAAGATTTACGACAAGCTGCACAATAATTAGTCATTTTAATGTAATATAAAATTTGGGGGTATAGTTACGCGCAGATATGAACCAGTCGTGCGAGACACCGGCCGCCCGTATTAACGCCGTAAGCGAGAGGTCTTGATCGCTGGTCGGCGCGCTGGAGTCGTCCAACGGAGCTAGACACTGGGCGTGTGGGATAACGCCGTAAGGCAGGGGTCTTGGTGAACTGGTTACACTCTGCGCACTGCGTGGACGCGTCTTATCACATTGGAGTTTAACTCCGCACTCCTACGTGAATATAATGTCGATAATATTCACGAAGATGCTTCGCTTAAGGCGATATTGTCCGGCCGTTGTCGCGCGGAACTAATTGACGCTCTTCAAGCGCTGACGCGCGACGATTTTTAGCAGGTTTTTAGTTCTAGTGATTCAATAAATAATTGTATCGAGACAATCCTAGCGAATTTACCTAGATAATGTTAGTATCCATACATTTAAGCAAAAAACGGGTAAAAAAACTTTGTATTTTAGCCTTGCCACTGAAAAAATATTACAAATAGAGGTAACTTTGGGATTCTTTTCTATCGAGCGAAATTTATCCAATCATTTTGGTGAAAACGATTTTATAATCGCAAGATCCTTAAGTATGATATATATGTTTTTCATAATCTTCAAACACTGCTTAATATGTTTACGACTCATTCCAAAATGAGTGAGTTCGGCGTCTACTGGGAAAAGAGCGCCTTAAAGTGGTAAGTGTTACATTCAAATTAGGAAATGTTCTAGTTTCCACGCTCACTTCGGTTGGTTATGAGATGTCCTGTTTTTCTCCTAATTTCTATCAATTTGCAAAATTTGGCGAATATGGGGCTGGTTTTTTGGTGGTTCAATTTTAATTTCGACCCGTAAATGACTTACTTTTACGTTATTAACCGACTTCAAAAAATTAATGTTCTATGTTTCACTACCTAAGTATGTATTTTTTTTAGTTTAGAATGCATAAATTGGCTGAATTTTGCAACCATTCAACTCGTAAAAATTGTGAAATCTATTGAGACAAATTAAAGACATTCCCTTTTTTTTCTAAAGGATTTGTTTTGTGATTTTGTAGCCTATCAAGTGTATTCGATCTAAATTCGAGAGCATTCTATACAATGTACCTACCGTAAATTTTAGCTAACATTAGCCCAAGGAGCAAACAATGTCTATTTTAACCAATTGTATCCAATTCTTAAAAACTCACATGACGAAACTACTTTCCGTGTTCGCTGTTTTTTTTTTTTAATTTTAACATGGATCCAAATAGGTGGACAATGTTATCCCCTGGGCTAAAGTACTCGGAGTTAAGATACGCGTTTTCATTAATTACGAATTGCTACACACTAACAACTTTATCATTCATCCATCTTATCTCACATTCATTCATTCATCTTATCTTCAGCCTGGCCTGGTGCGGAAGTACGGGTACCCTCTAGAGGAGCACCATGTCACCACGAGCGACGGGTACATCCTCGGCCTGCACCGCATTCCTCACGGCCGGGATCACCCCGCGAACACAACGGTTGATAGGTGAGACTCTCAATCACCATTCTAATAGGAGCAATGCCCTCTCTATCTATTAAAAAAAAACGTATCAAAATCCGGACAGACAGCTGGAAGCAACTCTGTTTTATACTATGTATAGGTAGTGATTTACGGAACAAAATCACCTTGGCTTATTTATTTTAAACCCCCTCGTGAACTACAAATTTTATGGGAAAAATGTTAACTCCTGAAATTTTATTCAAATTTGAACTGCTCCAAAAGTTCCCATCACCTACTCGTAGTATAAAATTGTAAATTATTCTAAAACAATCGAACATAATCACCTACGTGCTATTATGTTAAATCGATTCAAGTTTAAACACACTAATTTTGATTTCAGGCCTGTTGTGTTTATAATGCACGGCTTAGTGTCTTCCTCGGCAGACTTCATACTGATGGGACCTGACAAAGGTTTAGGTAAGTTTGAAAAGATCACTCATAAGTCATAAGTGATTATGATCATAATTATACTGCCTGATGAAATCTTCTTGACTGCTTTCCTAAAATTAGTAAATCTCGTTTCGTTGTTGTGTGAACTTTCTTTTACAGGGCTGTGAAACTATTTGCAATCCTAAACGTAACTAGACAGGAAAGTATAAACTGACTGCTATCATTAATCCGCAAACTTGACACTCCAATCTCTTCCAGCCTATATCCTGGCCGACGAAGGCTTCGACGTGTGGCTGGGGAACGCCCGCGGCAACCGTTACTCTCGTCGGCATGTCATCCTGAACCCTGACGCCAAGTTTAATGCCGCCTTCTGGCAGTTCTCCTGGGATGAAATCGGAAACATCGACCTTCCTGTCATGATCGACCATGCCTTGAACACGTCGAAGAAAGAGAAGCTTCATTATATTGGACACTCGCAGGTACGACACATCAGACACTGCTCGTGACATAGAATTTTTCGAGTTTTAAAATTACTGGGTGTACCTATTAAGTTTCAATAGGTAGAAATTGCATCAATATTACAAAAACTGCTGGTTGTTTGACTTGGTGGAATATTTACGTCACACCAAGCTCAAATTTATATGTATTGGCATTTTTGTTTCAGGGGATTACGGCATTCTTCGTGATGTGTTCTCTGCGGGCGGAGTACAACCAGAAGATCATTTCCATGAACGCACTATCACCAGTGGCGTACTTGACGCATGGTTTCTGTCCTCTCGTCAGGGCGTTTTCAAGGTTTTCTGGTTTCATTAATGTAAGTGGTTGTTGTGAAACTCCAAAATCTAGTATTTTCACGTTGTACTGATAGAAAAGATCCTAGAAAAAAAAACAGTAAACATCTGGGTTTTAAAACTTAAACATGAGACTACGATTGACGCACATCTTCACTGGTTAACCATCTATAAGAGAGAGAAAGGAAATTTCATCGTACCTAGAAACCAAATATTTGACAAGATGATAATAATTTAAAATAAAATATTTTCTTTTATAATATTCCAATTATTTTTTATTTTATAGAAATTGGCCTACATGGCCGGCCAAGGAGAGATTTTCCCCAATTACCTGATCTTAAAATGGGCCGGTCAGAAGCTGTGCAGAGACCAGGCCATCACGCAGGAGGTCTGCTCCAGCATCGTCTTCCTTATTGGGGGATGGAATTCAGTCGAATTTAACAGGGTAAGTCTTGACTCTTCTATTTGAAATCACGAAAATGTTGTGCACTTGCAATTTTGTTTTCATTTCCCTTCGTGGCTTGAAAAAGTAAATAATTGAAAGACTTTCGTCGTCTTTGCTTTGCAATCGCATAATATTAGACAGTAAGAAAAGATGGCAGTAAGTCAGGTTCGCGACCTGTTCCGTAAGGATAACTTCATTAAGAAGATATTTGTTTTAGACCATGCTGCCCGTGATAATGAGCCACAGCCCTGCCGGCGCTTCCATCCGCCAATTCGCTCACTACGGCCAAGTCATGCACGCCCAGGAGTTTCGACGCTTCGACCATGGCTGGTGGAAGAACCCCAAAGTCTACGGTACTCTAAAAGCTCCTTTATACGACCTATCCAAAGTTAAGGCTCTCGTCTTCCTCCATTACTCTTTAGATGATCCTTTAGTGCATGTCAAAGATGTTAAAAGGCTGTGGAGTGAGATCGGGAATCTTAAAGCGAAATACATAGTCCCTATGAGCAGCTTTAGCCACTTTGATTTTGTCTGGGGAATTGATGCGAAAGCTTTGGTGTATGATCAGGTCATTGCAGATATGAGACGGACGCAGAATGTTCATGCGAGAGGAATCCCGAGTGTCTACTAAATTGTATTGTTTTTTGATTTCCGATTACCCTGTGATACGCAAGCCAAAGATTAATCTGTGTTCTAGCTGTTGGAAAGAGAAAATGTATTCTGATTTCTAAATGAATATACTAAGTATGGAATGTAATAATAGATTTAAAATCTCATAGTTAAAAGGAATTGAATGTATAATTTTTGATCTATATTGTACCTATATCTCAAATTCAACGCCAATTTGGTTAATTTTATTATAAAATAAGTATGTTATGCATAAGATACTAATTATTTTGTTTTAATCTTCTTTACATTATTATTTTTTAGCATGTAAACACTTACCAAACGAAACATGTATTTTAATAATTGATATACAGAATACGATGTAGCAAATTTGTATGAACTACAGATTTATAAATTTACCTAATCCTTAATGTAGACGCTCAATATTTTTGATATTTGAAGGGTTTTAAAAGTCTTTAATCAATTAAATTAGGATAAACAGGAATTTAAGTATTTATTTAATTATTTAACATTGTATCTGTTATAATTTAAAACTTAACTTATACTGTAAAGCTGAACTTGATAATTTACCCACTTAGGGGAAATAAGCTAAGATCTTAATTAAATTACTAAAACTAATCTGAAAATTCGCCTAATAGTGGTCCTCTGTGCACACCACAGCAGTCTGTTACAGACGTTACAGTCACACCTATAGCAAGCCGCCGTCAACTAGTTCTTTCACTAGATCAGTCATTTTTTTTCGACATGCTGCGTTGGACGTCCAGACGGGAGTCACGGAGTCGTGGGATGCCACTACTTCACTCTCCTACAAAAAAGGTTTTAAGAAGTTAGTGATGTCGCCTTCCAAGTTGAAGCCATTGGCTACACGAAATTTGACATTTCTGGATAGTGCTAGCCAAGCAATATCCGCACGTCTAGTTTGTGCAGGTGGTAGAAGACCTAATTAGTACACAAAGAAAAAACATACAAAATTGCGTCAGAATTTCTTATATAGCTTTCGTGTGATTTGCTCTTCGTCAGAGCATAGTGACTGAAAAAAGCCGATAATTTGGTATCATGAAAAGAGGTTGACCATACAAAGCTGATGTGAATTTTAAGGTTACCTTTGCCTGGTAGAGATTAGGCGCCTCGTTGCTGTCGCAGGTCATAATGGGGTACATGTCCAGAGCTACTCCCAGCCCGAACCGCGCGCTCCGTTGGAATTCCTCCTGCAACCTTTGGAGATATTTGAGTTGAGATTCATGGTTTTAGACTAATAAGTTCATCATTGTAAGTGAATAATTAATAAATGTAATGCTTTTTCTATGGATGCCTCACCATTTGAACGACATATATTGTTCAATCGGTGTAACACTTTCACGGACAGTACGCCGAGAGATGTAAATTAGGACCCTCGTGATAAAACACCACGGACGGTGACTTTTATCTTCGTGAAACTGCCAAGCCGTCTACAGCCGAACGTTTTTCAAAGTTTCTATACATAGAGGTAAAAAAAAATAAAGCGGCATTGTGCCGTTTTTGGGTAGAACTTTCTGAAAGAGTTGTCTGGGCCGCAGGATGCAATTTTGCAAAAGGTCCTATGTCTGTGAATGTGTCGATAGAAAAGGTGTTCAGAAAACAGTAGGTATTTAAAGAAAGTACGTACTATTTATCGGTCATTCTCCAGACGTACATTTTTGCTTGTCTTCGCTGTTTAAAAATATAAAATTATTGATTTAATTATATCTTATATTTTTTGATCGTAGCAGGTATTCGTATTGAGCTGTACTTGAATTTTCAAGAGCATATTTCAAACCCTTCGGGTAGAAAAAAAAACTTTTAGTCCTATTCTCCTAATTGACACGTCGCGTCCCACTACCCAAATTACTTACATACCAATTTCTCCTGGTGATATACATGAAGAAAAAACTATATAAGCAAGATTATTAAACAAAAGAATACATGTTTTAATCGTACAAAAAAAACCTAGTCAATACAAATAATATATCACAAAGATATCAATTATAGTAACTTTGTCTCGAAACGTATAATAATTGACGCGTCGCGGTCGGTTGTGATTACACAACTTCTCTGAAAGAAGGTACGGATCTCACTAACGCATTTCGGTGAAGCGGTCAGTCGTGCCCAGAGCCCCGTGTGGGATGGTTGTGTCAGCTGTGTACGGGTTGCGGACTATGACTGTAAGTATCTAATTCACGCGTTTTGGCTCACGAAATTTCTAATTCACACGTTCACGTTTTAAAAATCAACCAGTAACTCTATCGCGCAGATAATTTTAGTGAACATTAAAGGCCGCATTATTTAATAGATACTAGATTCTGTAGATTATTACATGTACCTATAAAAAGTGATTTTGTATTTTTCAAGAATCCCTAATTCACAAGTCTAATTCACGCATCAAAAATGAACGCGTTAATTAGAATTTAACCATCCATGTGGTTCTAATCATCAGTTTGGTTTTTTTTTCTAGAAGATTTGTATATATAATAGTAATAGTACCTATAATATATAGCCACATCTTCATGGGGTCATTTTAAAACCTCATCAGGTAGCAAGCTGTATTTCTCAGCGCTAGAAAATTCTAGCCGAAGCGGTTTTGCTATATATTAGCACCATCAGGCATGAACAATATTTCGTACTTGGATATAACCCTGTGTCTGATAGAATAATAACAATGAAGCTGATCACCAATTTATGTCTTCTCAACATCGTGCAAGTTTACAACACAGTCCACGGAAGAGGATATCAACTAGAGGAAACTCAAGACGGCATACCAAGCCGGCAAATCGCAATGGTATTGGGAGACTGGAATGCTAAAACAGGAAGCTCAGAAATAGTCCATGAAATTCTAGACACCATTGGAAAATATGGTCTAGACTAGGAACGAACGAGGTCAGAGTCTTGCAGAGTTCTGTGTTTTGTGTCTGACCATTACTTTAACACTCTTTCACCATCACAAAAGATGACTCTACACTTGGAAGTCTCCTGGAACCTAGGTCGTTTTAGGAATCAGATAGAATACATACTGGTAGACAAGCGCTGGAAGTCATCTGTCAAAAATATGAAAACCTTCCCTTGAGCTGAATGCGGTTACTGGTTACCTCCTTCGCCATTCGTCTCAAAGCCGTTTACCGTAACGCGCGACCTAAACCCAGAACTTAGAATCCAATAGAGCGATTCCATTTCCAGAATCTGACGGAAGCGACGCTCATGAATTTAGATCCACCGCGGACAGGTGATGCTGAGTCCAGGTAATAAATTAATATTTTGAGGATATCGTATCTAAGAGAGGAAGGGACTGTGGAAGGTCCACATGGATCACTGAGGAAACGCGGAACCTAATTCAGCGCCGGAAAGAAATTAAAATTAATGCCCGTCAAGACTCCAAGGTGAAAAGGGAATACTCGAAACTTAAAGCAATTCAAAGGGAACGCCGCAGAGACAAGAACGAGCATATGCCAAGAAGTCGAGTCGCATCCACTTAAATTACAACCCCGGATCTGTTCAAGAAAGTTCGCCTGCTGAGACGAAAGTTCAAATCCAAGTTCTGGGTCATTGAAAATCACGATGAGCAACCGCTGCATGGGTTTGACAAAATTGCAGAACGCTTGCGTGGCTACAATTAGCAGCTGTACAAAAGACCCTGTACATCCACCGATACTCGGCTGCACTGGGGACTTCTGAACCTGAAGCCCAACATCTTCAAATCAGAGATAATAGCAGCAATCGATCGCCTTAAAATTAAAACAGCTCCAGGACCAGACGACATTCTATCTTCTGGTTCTGGAGTACTTTGATCGCATTGCCAGGAAAGACAGTGATAACCTGGAAAAACGACAATCACTGGAAAAGATGAAGGCAAGCGACCAAGAGGCAGGAGCACGACACGCTGGACAGACCAGATTCTCACAACCCTTGGCACTACAGTACACGATGCTCTACACACGGCTACTGACAGCAACAGATGGCGCCGCATCATCCGGGAATGACCACGACCCTCAGCAATGAGGCAACCGACGCAAGGAGAAGGAAGAGATAATATAGTAAGCGTAGCGAGGGCGGGTACATGTATAAATTATTTATTATAACTTATTATAATAATTCAATTTACATACGTAATTGCATACCTAACCTACCTAGTAACTAACGGCCGGTGTGCTTGTTTCTTGAGTACTTAGGTACTTTCATATTATTTAAAACATAGCTTATATCATATAACTGTCACCGTATCAGTCATATATTATTATACAAAACGTTTTTATTTTAATTTAAAAAAATATAACTGAATTTGTATAATTAACGCGTCGCTTTTCTAATTAACGCGTCATACAAAAAGTCAAAAATTCTAATTAACACGACGTTTTTCTAATTCACGCGTCATATAAATTTTAATTTGCTTATAAGTAATGAACCTTTAATAATTATAAAGTGCCCTATCCACATTTAAGTTTCAATGATCGATATGTTACTATATTTCAGATAAAAATGATTGAAAAGTAAGTAGAAAAAAAGCGACGCGTTAATTAGAATTAGAACACAAATCTGGAGAATGACCGTTATAAACTCCAATATGATATGGGTGGATTGTCAGGCAAATAGTAAATCATTTTGGACTAGATCATTTTAAAACTAGGTATTTAAGACAAAAATTGTAGTTTTTTTGGAAATGAACTCACATTTCACCAAGCGCACTCTTGTTTAGACTCCCGCTGAAGACGGATCCCTCATCACTGAGCTCCAACAAGCGCTTGTGTAGCTCCTCGGAGTAGTACTCCAGGAGTGAAGACAGGTGCTCATCTCGCTGGGGTCGGTCTAAGCATAAGTACAGGAGGTAGGCTAAATCCACGGCCGGGGAAGCGTAGCGAACTAGCTGGAAGTCTACCATGAACATCTGGAAAAGGGATGTATGTTGATACAAGCTACATGTTGAGCAAAAATAACCTATACTTGTATTGTATTCAAATCCTTCAATTGATAACTACCATGAAACTCAAACAGATTCCTCAAAAAGGTAATTTTATTGGTTCATACCGATTCCACGACAGCGCACGACCAATGTTACCACTTTAGTAGTATATTAGGTAGTAGTAGGTAAGTTAACTTATGAAAATAATTGTTAACGATGTCCCTGGGTTAATTATGTAACACACACACACACAAGACAAAGAAACTGTCTTTCATTGCGAGACGTGCTAAACAAAACTGAAACATGTGTAACATAATATATGTTATGTACCTCAGCGATATCACCATCTACATATCGGAAAAGGAAGTTGTTGGTCCAGCAGTCCCCGTGGCCGATGATCGCCAGGGGCTCCCGAGGGGTCACCTGATCCACCATCATTTGGAAGAAGGTATCTTCGCTGACGAATTCTCGGAACTTGGACAGGTATTTTTCCTGTTTGAGTTGGAGACAGAGGTATGACAATTAAAGAGTCTGAAGAAAGCCTTCATTTGTGCCAGAAGAATTTTAAAGTACCATCGACACAAGTAGCTGGCTAGCTGGTCATCATAAGACTCTCATTCAATGAGTGATATAACTTAAATTGAACATAACCACATTTTTTTTTAATTCTTAGCTATATTGGCTGAGATCTTGTCACGTGTTCCAATTAAAGCTGAATATTTTTGAAACTTAACTAACTTAACTTTATTTCCACCAACATACTCGTAGCTAAGAACCGTCTCGACGGACAAGTATTTCGAATAAAAAAAACAGCACTCAAATTAGTCCATCCCTTTGGGAGCTATGACACTGACAGTCAGACAGAAATACACAAACTTATAACACCCCTCTTTTTTTCGTCGAGGAGTCTATAAATACAATTTTAAGAGAGAGTGGAGTAAAGTATTAAAATGTACCTTGTCTTCGCAGTCAGCGAGCTCTTCTTCGACCATGGCCACAGCGTTGCGGGTTGCCTCGCGGTAGTAGGACTTGTAATAATCCTCGTTCTCACCTGCGAACAAAACTAAACACAGATCACGTTAATAAGTCCAATTCTTTTAAATCATTATAAGAAATGTATTTCCGATAATAACTGAACCAGTCGATACAAAAAACACCGAAATCGCCATACAAGTGCCTATAATATTAGTTGAGTTCCCGGGATTCCTCGTGGATCCCATAATGAGATCTTGACCAAAATCGTATGAGATAAAATTGGAGATGGTTATTCCCAAACAAACAACCGTGCCATGCAGAATTACGGAGTTCTGAGGTAACAAATAAACTTTTATTCAATTTGACACGGTTTACTACTTGGTGTTGTCGTGTTATCATCGTAGGTATTCCTTGTATCTGAGAAAGAATTTAAAAACCTTATCAAAACTGACTTATCAATTATATATGCGCTTCCGTACTTACCTTCAGAGATGCCGTCCTGTACGTTGAGGAGTTCATAAAATAATTCAGGGTTGTAGTGCTTTAGAGCCAGGGATAGGGCATGGAACTGAGACAGGTTCTTGAGGACGAAGTAGCACTGTCCAATGGTCAATCCTACAACAATAGAAGTCAATCACTTGAATAAGATCACGAATCTGGAAGAACCAATCTCTTCTAGAAGCACTTCGTCATTTTTTTGAACCCGCATAACTGGGGCTTGGATTATACCAGATGAACAAAAACTACACATTATGACTAAGATGTAGAATTTTTTTAAAATTAGGCCTTGTAGAGTTTGGCCGTGTAGAGTCAGAAGCTTGGCTCTACGTGAGATATGACATTTTTTTGACAGTGCGAGTCATGTGGTCTTGTCTTGGAATAATTTTACATGAAAATGTATTTGGTGGATTGCTTTTGCTTTGGTTCCACTTTCTGTTCTGAATCTCAAAGTAAAAATTCAATTCAAAATAACACGTCGTACGGAACACAAAGTGTCCACTGTCTTTAAACGGAGCTGGGATCCACATTCTTCTTTTTCAGAGCTTGGACACCGTCATTATAATAAATTAATAATATCGTGTATAACATAGAACTAATAAACAACCTACACATAATTTAAAAACTGCGTGACCTAGGTACGTTGTACACGATATAAGCATCGTCTGTATACTTTTAGATTACTATCCAGTCCGAATATTATTATCTGCTTCTCTTTACCTTGCCTCCTGTCGGGCATCACAAATCCTCGCTCCTTCAAATCCTGCAAGATCACCAGATCATTCTGCGCCAAGTAACACTTTGGTATCGCCTTAAACGGATTCTTGACGTTCCACTGTTTCTGAAATTCGCTCAGAGCCGGCCAGATCTTGTTGTAGAAAGCGACTTCGTTGCAGAATAGCTCATCGCTCTTGAAGGCTTCTCTTCGGAGGATGCTGTCGGGGAGGCATTTGTAGATGATGGAACCGGTCCAAGGCTGTTCGGTCTCGCAGGAAGCGTCCGGTTCGAGATGCTTCTGGGTGCCTTTCAGCTGGATGCGGTAGACCATTGAGGTGTAGTTGTCGCCGCGTTTTGTGCCGGGTGCGCCCTATGAATTACACGTAAAGGAAGAGTTATTATGCTATCAGCTAAGTATGTATGTTCGTATTTACGTAATGCCCCAGTTCTGGCAAATCATAATGTTAAGGATAGTTGTGGTTATTCTAGATTGTTTACTTCTTTTAAGTAGGTACATATACCTATACATATAAGACCCTATCATTGTTACGGAAAGTTTGGTTCCTAAAGTTGGTCAATTCCTCAATCAAATGCAATTTCCGCCTTCAGTTGTTATTAATTCTACAGTTTAATTTACCAGACTATCAAGAAACAATTGTTGGACTTTTAACTAAGGTGTTATTACCTCGAAATCCTGTATAGTGACATCAGGGTTGTCCTCTCTGAGCAGATCCTGCAGGAATTCCAGCGTAATGTGTCCCATGGCGGCTGTGCTGGTTTACTGAGCGCGGAGTGAAGGTTGCCACTGCAACCACGCTTGTGGTAACCATGATTCACGGCAGTAAGAATGTTCGCATATATTTTTTATAGATTATTGAAAAATATGAGAATTATTACTTAAACCTAAGGTAAAGTAAAGAGTTAGTACCTATATAAAGTAGGCTGCAAATTGACCTTAAACATAGCAGTTTGTTTTCCAACTCAAAATTTGCATTTGGGATTTCGTCTTTTTTATGGTAGGTTTTTTCTAACCTGGCTTAAAATGTCGAGTGTTTGCTAAAATATACCTATTGAAATAAAAAATTGTTTTATTACTAGTATTCTTAAAGACTGAAATCAGACTTCAAAAGCTTAAAGACCGAAATCAAGCTTCTTCAAACTTCAAATAGTCGCATGGCATGTCATTTGCCCTCAAAGTCTGATCATCTATACTTGTAGACTATGTGTGGCAATTCAATGTTAATGTGCGTTTTTTTTATGTAATAAGTGGCCGATAAGCGGATGAGTCGGGATTAGAGGTGAGGAATAGGAAGATGGCTATTCTAAGAATGTGCAACAATCTGTTGCATTACCTTTAAGTTGGTAAGTTCCCTGTTTCCTGTTTAGTGAGTAAAAAATTACTCACTTTTTTAAGTTCATGTCTGCTTTTTTGAATTGACACAGACTGTAGAAGGATCATCCCACAAAGTCCATGGTAAAATTGAGCGTGATGCTCATTTGTTTTTGTTCTGCCAAATATAAAAAAAGCCCAGAGGCAGGAGGTGTTTTGGGATGATATTACTAAGTAACTTTTTAGAAATAAAAAGGAAATAAAAATTAACTGTTGAGCTTGTTTTGTTTTTTTTTTGTCCTGCCATTTCCAGTCATCATATGACCCCTACGACGGGGACGCTTTATTAAATTGTACCGAGTGGGGTCCGGATTGGATAATGTCCCAATCGTCTCGTCTATCTGTTATGCACCGAGCTTCCGTGCGGCGGAGTTCCCAGTCCTAATCGGTTACGCGCATGCGTAACGGTAACGATAACTATGAGAAACCAAACATTCCTTAGCTCTTTGAGACACAAAATCGCAACTGTAAGTTTAAGTTGCGAAAATCGTGATATTTTACAGAAAGGTTCTTGAATCACGCATTCACGCACTCAGCGCATGATCAGTCGTTGTAGAAATCTCTGGGGGGACTGTCTGCCTAGATACCTAGCTACCCCGTTTTTCAATTTTTTTATATAATTTCAGAATTACACTGCATTCAAAATTATCCTACTGCACTTTACTAGCTGTAGAGGCGTTGACGATGACCGGCAGTAGACACACAATGATCCAAGATTGAAGTATGGAAGCCCATCGTGAAACAGCACACTGGTTCAAGTTCAGTTTTTGTTCTCTTTTTAAACTTTAATCGATAATAATATGTTTACATCCAAGATAGAGAGTTTTAATAATTTACAGGTAAACAAATAAAACCATTGTTCCTCTTAGGAAACGCTGCCTCAATCATGATAAATGTGTGCTCAGGTATTCATTCCTCTGTTGCATTTAGATCGAGGCCAAAACAAAACAAACCAGACTTCTTGTGTCTGGGTAACTCTAACAATTCCGTTTATCGACGTGTAGTAGTTTAGCACTTTATTGTCCAATTATGGAAAAAATGTGACCCCACGGATACATCACCGAGTAAGATTGCGATCAAACCTTTAATCAGTTCTCCCCTGGAATCTTCCTATATTATTTTGCCTGGCCCTAACTAGAAATACTTGTAAGTACTAACTATTTGTACAACGAACACTAATTATAATTACGTACCTACTTGTTTTATTATTTAAGCATGATAATAATAAATAGATATAAATATTATTATTAAGGGATAATCTTTCACAAATCTAATATTGTGTTCAAAGCATTAAAAAATAAAATAAGTAGTTGAATCTGCCGTATGTTGTTAAAGCTAAATTAGAAATATACATTAAATATAAATACCAAACCAAAAAATTCTCTATCAAGTATTATGTTTTTAAATCTTCATGATTAAAGTATTGCAATGCAAATTGGAACGCAAAACTCATGTCAAAGTCAGTTTGACACTTTATCCCTCCAGAAAATAGGTCGCTCAGAAACGTGTTATTTTTATTATAGAATAGCTTTATTCCTTTTACATTCGTTTGATTGTCAATTCAAAATTCATCTGCCCCGTTAAAAAAATATGTAATTACACATTGCAATCAAATCCATTCTTTTATTGTGAGATTTTAATAAACTGCGTTAACATTTTAATGATTTTATAAAATCTCATAATTATATACGCGCTTTGAAGTTCGAAGTCTTCGAACATTTTTCACTGACATTGACATTAATGACAGTTGCCGGTCGCACCGAAAAAGTTGAATGTGAAAGAACGAATTTAATCAACTCGGCTGAAAAATAGACTAGATTTTATTGTAACATTGTTACAATTAGCTAGAGAAGATAATTTTTAAGTGCATAAAGACTTAAAATGCCCGTTGACCAGATACAGTACTCGGAGAGATACAGTGATGACGTCTACGAGTATAGGTAAGGAATGGCTTCAATATTGTTAAATATCTTAACATTTCTCGTCTTAGCCCTTCTGTTGTTTGCAATCTTGATTTCCTAGGATTTGAGGTTGTTAATATTGGTTTAGAAAAGATCACAGTTATGAGTTGGACTACAAATTTGTGGTGACATATTATATTGTACACGTAATCTAGGTATGTGAAACGATTACTTTTACTTTGCGTAGGAATTACTGACGTGCAGCGTCATGCGCTATCTGTAGCCTGCTGTCTGTAATATCTTAGCACATTTTTTATAAATGCATAACTCATGATTATTTTAACAACAAGTCAGCTATCTATACAAGATGTTTCAAATAGTAAACATTAGAAATACCAATTAACATATGTGTTGAACTAAATAAGTGCAAAAGCATGAAACAAATTCCCAGAATATCTTGTGCTAAATAGAATTTCTTTTGAGCAATAATAACAAGAAATCACTGCAAATAGTTGACTCTATTACCTGCCTAATTAATAAATAAAAACTAATTGTATTTACATACCTATGAGTATTTATTTTTCTAATAACACTTAATCCAATGTAATTGTTTTTTTTTTTCTTGTATTAAAATTATTCAAGTAAATTAAATAATAAATAAATAACTTAATTTATTCCAGGCATGTCATCTTACCACCAGACATAGCAAGGTTAGTCCCTAAGTCTCATTTAATGACAGAGACAGAGTGGCGCAACCTCGGCGTGCAGCAGTCTCCGGGCTGGCTCCACTTCATGGTCCACAACCCCGAGCCCCACGTCCTGCTGTTCCGGAGGCCTCGGACGGACATTCAGGCACCAGTCAATGGCCTAGATAGTAATACAAGCTCCACTGTTAAAGTCTAAATATATTAGAGAAAGGTGAGTTATATTTTGTTTGGATTATTAGGAAACAGGTCAGTGAATGCCTTTTTTTATCTTGCAGAAATGTGGCTAGTAAGCCAGTTGTAAATGGGTAAAGTCGTGAAGCTGTTTGACCGCCGGTTCCAGTGTGTTATGAATTATTCATTATATTCGCAAGTTAAGATAATGAAATTTCTCTTCATAATTCGTCGTTACCCATACATCAGAATGCTGACGCGAAAATACGGCGTTACGACAGTATCGGGGTGAATCAACTTTTTTGTGTTGTTCACTCTGTCCCCGTTGTCTAAGTGACATCTTCATACTGTTTCATAGAAAAATGCTTAGGTTGTCCGAGGGTCAAATCTTGCGTAACCATAGCAACAAGGTGCACTTAAAAGTTGATTCACCCATCAATTTTAATTCGTAACACACTAGAACAGGCAGTCGAACCGCTCTGCAACTTTACTCTAATTAAAGGAATTAAGTGCCTTGAAAATGTGATCTCATTGAATCCAAATCTTAGCAACTTATTTTTATCAGGTGCTGTGCTTGCCAAAATCACTTGCTATATAGCAAGCTGCTAATTGTTTTGGCCACAAGTCGAGTAAGAACCAACAGCTAAGTGAGAAAAGGCAAGAATTGTACTTGTATCTACTAGTTTAAATGAAATATTACTTACTTTAATTTTATCAGCCTTGGAATTCTGTAATATCACTCTAAATGTGCTAATCATTGAGGTATTAAAACTCTGTGTTTAGACTGTGGTCTGCAATTATCCGATCCGAAGTTCAATATTTACTCTATGATGTGGATCAAAATTAATTATGATAATTATTCAATGATTTGTTGATTTTTGGATGACATTCCAGTTCCAAGGTTATTTGTTACTATGCATTTCCTAATACTTATTGTATTGAAATATTTAAATATGTTAAATGACTGAATAATATAACGGCATGTGAGTTTATGTGATACTTAGTTGATGATTGAGAATTCACAATTTTATTGAAATTATTTGGTCTTCATAGCATACATAATGATCTTATGAATATGGTATATATACTTAGCCATCATTGTCCATCATTCCTTCTAATGGGTCACATACAGATCTTTTCACCTATGAAGGAAAAACTCAGACTTATGACCATATTGGAGGTTTTCGGTGCACAAATGATTTTGACGCCTACTGTGGGCATAGTGTTAAATCATTCTTGCACCGAAAACCCCCGGGGTATGCTTTTGACTGAGGATTGTGTGAGGAATGCGAAGACCCTCCATACGATACAATTCTCTAGATGTCCTAAAAGAGTAGAGAATTTTGTGTTTATCAACACTCAATCACTTCTCCAACAGAGTGAATTGGATCTCTTAGTAGGCCTTTTCAACAGATTAAAATACTAAAGTGTTTTCTGAGTTTTTTAGTTAAAGAACAAGTTTGGAATTAGCATCTGTTTGTGACCTACATGGCATTGATATTGCTAGTGAGGTAGTGTCAAATGAAACATGCAGATAAGGTAATAAAAATATAGCAGCTATCTTGCATGACGAATGATAAAGATCCCAAAGTGCAATTAGTTCAGTTTAAATTCTTTTAAGAACACACTTTGAATCCAAACAAAGGGTGATCACATTTTTTCAGTGAATCCACTTTGTGATGCTTACTGTAGGTTACTTTTTAAGTTAAAAGGTGGAATATTTATGCAATGTGCCTTATGAATTGTTTTCGGGATTTAATATACTTGATGCGTGGGTGTTATTCTCGTGATGAGAAAGAGTAACTAATGAAAGTTATCAAAGATGTTCTTTAGTGGCTTATTAGATGTACTATGTACCTATTTTATTGTTAATAATTACGAATAAATTACTTAATTTAAATAATATCTTATTTTTATTCATCTCTGATGCTGTACAGTCAACCAAAAATGTGGTCTACCACTTTTCGACTCTATTTTACATGTAATAGAGTCCAAAAGTGGTAGACCACTTTCTTTGCTGACTGTACACTCAGCTGCAATAAGATATTTAAATGGGGAATGAGAGTATCGCATATATTTTTTTAAAACAGACTAGATGTGTAAAAACTTTTTGTTGAAAGTGAACTATCCGTAAAATTATCATGAGTTGGTTGCTTATGTAACAACAAGTTCCAATATTCCAGTGATTTTAATTTTAACTTAATCAAAATTTAATTAATGACAATGACACTTTGACTGCCTGAAATTTTATTACTCATTAATAATGTCAATTTTGCACTTGTATAATGGCCTAAGGGTATATAAGAAAAAAAGGGCAAGTGAAAAGAAACGACAAAAATATACTATGCCGAATGTTTATTTGGATTTATTTAACTTCTAAAACATTATAAACACAAATAAATGCGGAAGAAGAATATTTTATATAATTGCCAAAAGTTAAAATATAATTAGTTTCGAAACAAAATCTCCATACTAGATAAATCAAATACAATAAAATTATTAACAATATATTAGTGTAAATTTAATTACTTTCATTTCGTTAAAATAATATTTAATTGTGCTTTTTCTTAGATACTATATTAGCCAAATTATTTATAAATTTAAACGTAACGGTCACGCGAATTGGAATACCACAATGTTGCTAGCTTGAAAAAAGATGGCGCGCAAAACATGATGACACTGGGCATTCCAACTCCCGCCGAAAAATGAATAAACCGTGATATGGTTAAATCGGAAGTCCTTATTGTAAAAATTAGCATCAACAGATATACTTAACATTCGTATAAAAGTCATCTCTCCAATATATTCTTATCTAAAAAGGTAGGCAGCATCTTACTAGACACACGTTACAAATCCGAATATCGGAATGGGACATAAAAAACGGTCTCATTCAATACGCTAGGTAAAAACGTGTCCTACCGTTGAGGTTAGGTTATAGTGAAAAAGTTGGATACATATTTAGTAGTTATAGTCGCTAAGAAGAGCTATAGACAGTCCGAGTTACAGTTACTGTAAGGAAGTGAACCATCATACGACTAAATTGCGTGGAGTGACGCAATTAGTTATTCTCATCTAATAATATATCTTTCGATAACGCGTTAATATAACATACATGCATATAGTGGCAGTTCTATATGATTGCCCATGGTGGCTTTAACATAAGCTAAAGGACAAATTGCCAAGGATGTTAAGATTGGCAGCAGCAGAATTATATTGTGGGCTCTGTAGTAGCCACCACGGACGATCGTGCAGATACCATAATAATGCTGATATTGTTTGGCTACGACTACACCTACTTGCAAACTGTAACGAATCCATATAACTACGGCCAGCTGGCATATATTGTACGCTCAAGAACAGAGTTTTCTATCTAATATAACAATACATTTTCCACTAAAACGGCCCGGGCGGGCTAGTTGTTGACCAGGTTTGCATTATAAATCGTCTCAAAACAGGGTAGTTTTAAAGCTAAATTGTGATTCTATTAAAGCTTTCAGCCCCTTATACATTCCAAGCGGTACATCGCGCGCGACGGATCGCGACTGAACGATGGACTTAAGTTTTCGTGATTTTATACACGTGCCAGTTTTTTTATACACAGCAAATGATATGGAAATTTACAAGAAGTGATATGATAAATGGAGATTGTACTAACAAGATATGTACTTAAACAATTAATAAATGTATAAGATAAGTTTATCAAGTATCCACAAATTTGGTACAACGTTATAGTATAAATGCTCATTACTTGTCTTTTTCGTTACGATCGCTCTGGCAACACTGTTGGTATTGCCGCTTGAGAAAACAAAATAATAGTAGAAAATTAGTGTTGCTATATAAAAATAGTAGAAAATAGAATAGAATGACTCAACACGATTTGTACTGCAACAATGGCATGCCCTTATCCGTACAATAAGCGTTGCATACGATATCGTTTTGATCGAACTCCTAGCTACCATGAACTAAACTAGAGGTTTTGAACTTGCATTTTTTTCATGCATATTAGTGATGGTAACATTGTGCGTCCCTATCAAACTTGATATTTGAAAAAGGACAGTGACTGATATGTATTTATGCATTAAGGTGGTTGCAGAGGAAACAAAACTAGACATTCCACGCTAGATGGCGCTGGGAAGCAAGATTTGTAGTTTTTGTGTATTATTTCGTATGTTATTTGAGTTGGAAGTAAAATTTGTGTATTGGCGAGTCCGCGTATTTGTCTTTTATTCATGTAGTATTAGTAGCACGTCATACATTGTATTATTCTCCCGTGTATTAGCAATTTGTGAAAAATCAGCAAGTACTCACACTAATAGACACTAATTGTGAGTGTGTGCGGGTGATTCATTCATTAAAGGGTCGCGTATCATCTGTCAGTTTGATAGTAAGCGCAGAATAAATAAGCAGGCATGATATTTGATTTTGATTTTGATGATGAAGTAAAGATGCACCTCTAGCACAACTGTGACACGCAACTCTTTCTCGCGCGAGAAAAATTACCTATCTCTTTCTTTGCGGTACTGTAGGAGACTGACGGGCGTTGCTATGTCTCGCGACAAGAACCGTGAAGCCTAGTTGTATTAGACGGGCTGGATTGTCAAAATAAATAATACGAAGAAATTACAAATCTTTAGCAGTTCTATATTTTTAAAGTATGTGGTGAAATTAAATGAGTATTTTTGTTGGGTTTCTTTTCTGATATATTGTGATTCTGATTTGTGATGTTATTGAGTTTGTCCTAAGTGTTTCTGAATGATAGATTGGGGTATAGCAATAAGGGCCCAATTTTAGGGCACATATTTTGCTGAAAAATATTCTTCTCATTTTTGTTACTTTTTTGATTACAACTAAAGAGTAGGTACATTAAAATAAGTATCTATTATAAATTACAATTGTTTGATTAACTTGCCCGTTTAAGAACTAGAGTGGTCCTAAGCTACGTAGCCTGGGACTACTTGTACTATCATATATTCTGTGCTGGGACTTAGATATTTACGATGAAAAAAAATCACAAGTATACCTCTGTTTTTTATTTTAAGATCGGGCCCTTTTTGCTATACTCTGACCTGATATACAAAAACCCGACATCAAGAATAGTAGGTACTGATTAGGGTTGGGATTTTCGTGGTTCTAGATCGTGGTTCCATGGAGTTCAGTCTAAAAATATATAACTACTAGAACTACTACTAACTGAGAGCACCATATAAAAATATATAACAATGTATTTTATTATATATGGATTTTAGAACCACCAACCCCACTAAATAAAATAAAACAATTTTGTTACGTGTGAGTTTTATTATAATACTAATGATTGTGTGAGTTGTAGACGTCGCTATAATTCGAAATGGTGGATTATTTTTCTTTTTTACCCCCAGATCTTCGCCATTTTCAATTTTTTCGTTAAAACTAGGTCTATTACCTAGTTTTCTTTCTGTTTAGTGCTGTTTAGTGGATAGTACGGCTGCCTGAAAACGAAGGGTTATATTTACATATGTGGTTTGCAGGTATACGTTGTAATATTATTTTAGGCAACACGCATGGTTTGTAGAAAATTATAAGTTTCTGCAGCTTTTCTTGGATGAAGCCTTCATCTGTACGAACTTTAATTGTCATTATTGTTGTTGATAAATCAATGAAGGAAATCATCTTGCAGTAATCCCTTTTGATGAAGGTCTAAGCTGGCCTTGAATCTGTAAAGAAATTATTTATTACGTCACAAGAATGCCAGCAATGGAAACCGCTGTATGCAGTATTACCTATTATGTGATTATCTTATAGGGTGTTAGGGTAATTAGTGTTATTACAGTTAACCCTTAAGGAGGAAACTTAGTCACTGAACCGATAATTCCAAAACAATTTGGTTTCCCACACCTATTGAAAAACATGGGTATAATATAGGTCTTGGTATCAATTCAGTCAGAAAGAAGAAACTACCTATATGAACCTACTATGAACAGCTTTGTTTTTTTTTTCATCACCCAAAGCGAGCGATTGCGTTCAGTTTTTGTGGTTGGTTACACGGTTGCCATCACGCCATGCTTGTCTTCGCCTAAAAAGAAAATAGCACGAGACACCTCTTTCACGGCAGGACGCTTCGATTTGTAATATTTACAAACACAATACTTTCCCCGCAATTTCTGACCCATGATATCGCAATATCATTTAGGGATCACTATGTCCTGAGTACACATGTTTATTATATGCACGTTTCATTATTCACACTACATAAAGTAAAAACTCACGAAACGAAAAAAATGCAAACCAAACATGATTCATTTTTATACGAATTTCCACAATTGACAGTATAGTATTGACACAATTCATTAAATTTCATTCACAAGATTTAGTGCGTTCGAAATCTATTCCACTTTATTGTTATGAGCAAATAAACACAATAGGTAGGTATCTTTAAAACCAAATGTTTCCAATTATTTGTTACATGTTTAATGAAAGCTGTAATCATTAAAAAAATAAACTGTTATGCATTCATATCGAAACATCAATTAAAACGTATTATCCTAAATCATAAGTTAAGTAGTATTATATTTCAGAACGCACTGTTCATGAATAGCTTTACGTGCGCTTACGTTTGCATGTTGTGTAAAAGCAACGCACACATACATATATGGACAATATTTCAACGGGTTTTAAAGCTTTAATAACTTTGTAATTGTATGATTTATAGCAAAACTGATTTGATTGGCGAATATAAGATAGCTTAAAGATTTTTTTAAGAATGTTTAATAACCTAAAGCCATAACCGCCTAAGTGTGTAGTGATCAAACAATTTGTATGAAAGTGACATCTCTGCAACCACCTTAACCTTGCATGAAAACCTCTGATGTCAAGAGTTAGTCATATAGCTCATTTAGACATTCATTATAAAAACCTTATACCATAGTACAAGAAGCTACATTTATTCAAAATGTCCCGTTCGACCACTATTAGTAGATGACAATGGAATGTTAGACACTTTACATAAGTACAATATAACAGCATGTGCAGATAATTGTTAGTGATGAGTCGAAAATTAGTAAAGTAGGAGATTTGTTCCTGCCACCTTGAAATTACAATACTGGGTGTATCAGAGCGTGTCAATTTCACGTTCAAAATAGACATGCGTCATGACCTTACAGTAATACAAGCATTACCATTGCAGCAAGTAGTCTTTGGTGTAACCACAGCAGTGTTACCAGAGCGAAAAATCGGTGAACCTGGCCACCGGTAATATTTTTTAGTGCTGGCAACCCAGTGCCAGAGCACCGTTCGCGTTGCGCGTCTCGATGTGTTCGTTGCCGATATGTTTCTTATTCCCTTATTTTAGTTTTCTTTGGGGGGTTTCCCGTTGGAGTACTGCGGAGGCGCGGTGGTCTGCTCCGATTGTTCCTCCGCCATGACAGACACTAGTTCTTCGACGGCTCGCCCAAGGTCATCTGTTGAAAGTATATTCAATTTAATTATTTCCTTCCAAAAAAGTCAGTACCTAAATAAAAATTAAACAACGCTCTTTTTTACTCTAGATTGGACTTAGATACTAATTATGCTTGTCTGGGTTAGCTACCTACATTTGATAGTGTTTCTGTTTATTCTTATCTATTGAAACGTTGATTGTTTTGCTAATACTTTACCTCACGGTATGCGTCCTGTAGAGTTTGCGTGAACAGAGAAACGAGTTTGTTAATATAAAAAACGAAACACACGTGCGGAATCCATGCAACACTGAAGACAACGAAAACAACACAAAAAATATATCGTTGTGTTTTTACATGTCTGACAACTTCATGGAACATGTTTGAAACCAGAAAAAAAATCTTATACTATTTGACTGACATCACACTTAAGAATGATTAAAAGTGCAAAAACTAAGCGGTTTCATCAAAAACTAATTGTCTATTGACTATTTAGAATCGACAAATAAAAACAAACTTAACAATACCGAACGTGATCAAACATCAGCAATCGTGCAGACTACCCTAAAAAACTGAAAAAAAAAAACAAAACCATCGACAACGAATCACAACACACGGCTGACCTGCGCAGTGCATGAGCGAGTGCACGTTGTGCGGCGGCGGCGGCGGCCGCTCCAGCGCCTCGCGCTCCGCGCCCGCGCCCGCCCAGCGACCGTCTTCAACAACTTCATGTTAGTATGCTCAACGTAGAAAATAATTTTTAACAAAAAAAAGAACCGACTTCAGTAAAACTAAAAAAGTTCTAGTGGCCATCTGTGGTGTTCATCATCAGTTTCCTTACACCAAATCCTATTTACTGAATTTGACTTTATCAATAAATTACCGAAAGCGCCGTACATGTCCCTATAACATTTGAAGAGTTCCCTCGATTTCTCCAAGATTCCATCATCAGATCCCGACTTGGTGCCAACGGGACCAACTCGGAGTTATATCCTTTCGATAAAAAAAAAAATTGAAAATCGGTTCACGGTTCTCGGAGATATCGAGTAGGTAACAAACATACAAAAAAAAAAAAGTTCGAATTGAGAACCTCCTCCTTTTTTGAAGTCGGTTAATAAGTTAAATGCCCTAACGTTCACCACACATGATGCGTATTCCGCGTCTAGTCTACGCAGCAGCTCATAAGAGGTCGATACAACTCAAATCGTCAAGTATCAGAGCAGTATGTGCTCACTATCTGTCACTTTCTTTTCAATGCCTTGCGAGAAAGACAGGAGATGCTGAGACGCGTAAGCGAAGTCGCAGCAAAATATTATGCTAAGCTCTGCAGTTGTTCGAAGTGTTGTGTGCATGGTGGTGACTTCCTACATTACGTTTTTCGCAATAGTTCCCCTTTCGTTATTGATTTTTTATAAAGGTTCCCATAGCTTGTCTTTTGATCACAAGAGAGATAACTACATCACAGAGAGTGCCGTCATCTGCATGAAAGATTTGCCAATTTGTTATTTTGTTGAAATTGGAACTTAGACGTCAGTCAATCAGTAAACTGTGCGATCAGCAAAATTGAGGCTCATGAAATAGGTGTTCCGTTTACTCGTAACCAGAACGTTACACTAACTTATGAAATAGATAAGAAGAGATACTGACTGGTCTGCGAGTCGTGGTAGAGGCCGTTGTGCATCTTGGCGGGCGAGTCGGTGGCCAGCTGCGAGGCGGTCACCGAGCGCGTCTGCAGCGTGCCCGTGCGCGCCGGCGGCGAGCCCGACGACGGCTGCGACAGGGGACAATGTGTTGCAGTCTTAGAGCCAGCACACACTACGGCTTCTAGTGGCCGCGACAGTACATCTCTTTTTCTCACTTCGAGCGTGCAAATGAGACATAGGTATGTACTGTCGTGACCACAAGAAGCCGTAGTGTGCGGAGCCACTTAGGAGCATTAACGCAAGTTCGTTACACGTGGATATCCTTGGAGGACTTTATCCAGTAGACGTCATTCAGCCGATGGTAAAAGCAGGGGAGACAATGTGCTACAATCTTAAGAGCACTAATGCAAGTTCGTTGAATGTGGATATCCTTGGAAAACTATCCAGTAGTGGACGTCATTCAGCTGATGATAAGAACAGGGGAGACAATGTACTACAGTCTTAAGAGTCTTCGTTGAACTTGGATATCCTTGGAGGACTACGAGTATATCCAGTAGTGGACGTCATTCAGCTGACGTCAGCTGATGATAAGAGCAGGGGAGACAATGTGCTACAATCTTAAGAGCACTAATGCATGTTCATTGAAAGGGGATATCAGTGGAGGACTATCCAGTAGTGATAAGAGCAACAGTAGCGGATTCTGAGGCTCACACCCCCGGAAAGTATTCAAGTCCTGGGAGAGAGGAAGAGAATAACTGGGGGTTGCTGAGTAGTCAAGCCGCTGCGTGTCTTGTAGTCTGTGTGTCTGTCACATGAACATGTTCCCAGATTTCTCACCTCGTCCAGCAGGCGGCGCAGGCGTTGCAGCTGGGCCTCTAGCTGCCGGTTGTGCTCCTCCAGGATCTGCATGCGCGCCTCCAGACGACCCTTGTGCTGGCGCAGCAGGCGAGCCTCCGCCATCATGTCCTGAAAGGAGAACAACGTTGACATCAGTTGAAAGTTCACAGGCACATGGAAGTTCACAGGGTCCTGCCATGAATAGGTACGTATGGCACGAACGTCTCCGCTGGATATCTGCTGGTATTTTTTGAGTAAAAACAGCATTCAACTTCACGTTACCCTAAAAGGAAAAATATTCTATTTCCACCTAGAATGTTGATTATCTCGTCTTCTTCTGACATTGGTATGCACTGCATACTATGCAGACATGACGATATTCATAGTCTGAAAAAAAAAACAATTGACATAGGAGTTGTATTACCTGATCAACCGGAGCGTTCCTGTTGTCGTTGACCCCGTGCTGCTCCTCAGGAGTGGAGCCCGGCGTCTGCTTGGCCTTCAGGCGCTCATACTCTGCCTGGAGACTGGCGTTCTCTTCTTCGAGCTCCCTGGAATTATTCAGAACATCATTAATAAATATAACAAATAATTCGTTGTTACGCTAATCATTTGAAACTGAGGGTAGTGTACGCTTAACAAGAGCTTATACCGGACTTTGAATGCTTGTATTATAGTAGGTTCTTTATCAGACACTTAGACAAATGGTGTATTATAAGGTTGTGGAATTAAGAGATGCTATACATGTCAGAAGCCTTTCAATAGACACTTTGGCAGTGTCTATTCTACAATAGACACCCCTAACCCTAAGGTCAGGTGCCCCAGGGCCGAAAGTGTTATATAACTGGGCAACAGGTTGCTCGCTTAGCCAGTAGATTAATGACCAGCCAGGGGCAGCTGGATGGTTCAGGTCCCTGGGCTTTGGGGTGTTACAAGTATCATTAGCTACGGGCAGGAGTTAGTCTGTCCCTCAAGTTATCGACCAGTTTCTCCTAAAATACTATGGTGACTGTATGGTCCTCAGGCTCCTGGCTCACCTGATCATGGCCTCGAGCTCGTGGCGCTGCTCGCGGTGGATGATGGAGACGACCTGCACGGGCGAGCGCGGCGCGTCCTCCGCCTCGCCGCCGCCGTTCAGCGAGTGGCAGTACTGCGCGATCAGCTGATGTTCCTCGTCACTGTGGAATAACATGAGGTGTTAGTTTATCGAGCCAGACATTCGTTGGCTCATGTTGTTTTGGTTGTCAGAAGATTCTATTGTGCGTTGGTTTTTGGGTCACCCATTAAACTCGGTAAGTAGTCGTAAGAGCTCTGCTTCACCGGGACGCCATGGCGGCCTCGCCGGTAACGTATCCAAGTAATTCATATAGAAAAGTATCGGCTCTCACTCACTTCGCGACGTCGCTAATTTGGAAGCATAGCCACGATTTACGGCTTCCTACGTGGCGACTGGATGATCCGACAGCCTGACTACGTCGCCACTACGTATACGCATAAGCTGCACCTCACTCACTCAGACGCCAATCGGCCGTCATTTTGGACGTTCGCTCATATTATAGTAAGTTCAATCTCCTCTACGTCCATTCCTAACTAGGTCGCCGAACTGACTGAAGTAGCCATGGCAGAGTACTGTTTAGCGGCCTTTGGATGCCAGAGATGTGTTTGCGTTGCCGCCGATGTCGCCATGGCATCCCGGTGCGTGGTGTTACCTGTCCGGCGTGTCGGCGGGTCTGTTCCCGAGCTCGACCTGCGCGAGCCGGGTGGCGTACAGCTCGAGCCGCGAGTGCATGTCGTCGCCGGCGCCCCGCCCCGCGCCCGCGCCGTGCTGCGGGGACGTGTGGTGTTACCTGTCCGGCGTGTCGGCGGGTCTGTTCCCGAGCTCGACCTGCGCGAGCCGGGTGGCGTACAGCTCGAGCCGCGAGTGCATGTCGTCGCCGGCGCCCCGCCCCGCGCCCGCGCCGTGCTGCGGGGACGTGTGGTGTTACCTGTCCGGCGTGTCGGCGGGTCTGTTCCCGAGCTCGACCTGCGCGAGCCGGGTGGCGTACAGCTCGAGCCGCGAGTGCATGTCGTCGCCGGCGCCCCGCCCCGCGCCCGCGCCGTGCTGCGGGGACGTGTGGTGTTACCTGTCCGGCGTGTCGGCGGGTCTGTTCCCGAGCTCGACCTGCGCGAGCCGGGTGGCGTACAGCTCGAGCCGCGAGTGCATGTCGTCGCCGGCGCCCCGCCCCGCGCCCGCGTGTGCTGCGGGGACGTGTGGTGTTACCTGTCCGGCGTGTCGGCGGGTCTGTTCCCGAGCTCGACCTGCGCGAGCCGGGTGGCGTACAGCTCGAGCCGCGAGTGCATGTCGTCGCCGGCGCCCCGCCCCGCGCCCGCGTGTGCTGCGGGGACGTGTGGTGTTACCTGTCCGGCGTGTCGGCGGGTCTGTTCCCGAGCTCGACCTGCGCGAGCCGGGTGGCGTACAGCTCGAGCCGCGAGTGCATGTCGTCGCCGGCGCCCCGCCCCGCGCCCGCGTGTGCTGCGGGGACGTGTGGTGTTACCTGTCCGGCGTGTCGGCGGGTCTGTTCCCGAGCTCGACCTGCGCGAGCCGGGTGGCGTACAGCTCGAGCCGCGAGTGCATGTCGTCGCCGGCGCCCCGCCCCGCGCCCGCGCCGTGCTGCGGGGACGGCGCCGGGGACTCCAGCGCGTCGCCTGCGGATCACAAGCGGTCATTCATCAGTGGACAACTTGAAGAGACTCAGCTGTTCGAGGTGAAGTTACCAGCCCAAGTAGCAAGCAGGCTATACAAGAGCTTATACAGCCATTATAACTCTAATCTATGCTGTACAGAGCCTGTATAAGTGGTTATGCAGCCTGTGTGCTACTTGGCAGTATCGTGTAATTTTTTGAGACTGTTAGAGAGCAAGAAATGTACTTAACGTACATCCTGATGAATTAAGTACTTATGCCTAGTTCTGAGCACGCGAGAGGAGACACCAAAACGAGAGGATTTCACCAAGTCAATCATCAAACGACCTCCTAATGAGATGTCAATCTTGCGCACGTCACTATCGCTCCAATATCAGACTGTATAGTCATTTCAAACACTGCTACAAAAACGCTGCATCAAATCACCTGATAAAGATGTAAAGGCCTATGATGAGTCCTGAGCGTGAAATACCTACGATCTGAAAAAGTATAGGTTACCTTCGAGCACTGTCTGCACAGGCAGGTAGCCGACCCTCGGATGCTTCTTGAAGTAGCGCGCGGACTTGAACTTGTTGCGGAGCGCGCGGGTGAAGTCGCGCACGTCCTCGCCAGACGTCGTCTGTAATGGGAACATTCCCATCAGATCGATTAGTTACAAGCTAACAATAATAAAGCTGCAGCTGTTTTCTTGAATCATAGCCACGAGGCATCAGGTTAAGCGATTTCACTGAATATTTCATCAATTAATATTTTTCAACATTGATATGGACAGAACATTTTGTGAAACTCACAGCTGTACAGTACTCCTGCATGGGATGCGTGAGCTTGTGGTTCTTGGCCTTGCGGCCGCTGAAGAAGCACTTCTGGCACATGTCGAAGTTGAAGCATTTGAGGCAGCGATACCTGCGAAGATACAGAATATTCAAGGTTCAGAGCTGTCCACAAAAAAAAAGATGTGATCTCGTCGAATCAATGAAATTTTTTACAGTGTGTTACAGTCATAGGACCGGTTTACCCTTGAAATTTCGACAAACGTTTTTCATTTGATCGAATATTCATTACATCGAACAATTAAATGGTGTATTTTTATAACACCGATTTTTAATATATAGAAATATTATTTATTATATACTTTATTTCGCAGTTCTTTATTTCATATTTTATTATTCCATATTTTATTATTTTGTTTTAAATTTTACATTGTAGAAAATCGTTTCAGTATTTATCATTCTACAACTATGTCTGCGAGCCGTTTCGTTTTTGGGGTCATCAAAAAAAAAATAACCCTAACCTAACCTAACCAACCTATGTCTGCGAGCCGTTTCGTTTTTGGGGTCATCAAAAAAAAAATAACCCTAACCTAACCCAACCAACCTATGTATGCGAGCCGTTTCGTTTTTGGGGTCATAAAAAAAATAACCCTAACCTAACCTACCTATGTCTGCAAGCCGTTTCGTTTTTGGGGTCAGAAAAAAAAATAACCCTAACCTAACCTAACCAACCTATTATGTCTGCGAGCCGTTTCGTTTTTGGGGTCATCAAAAAAAAAATAACCCTAACCTAACCCAACCAACCTATGTATGCGAGCCGTTTCGTTTTTGGGGTCATAAAAAAAATAACCCTAACCTAACCTACCTATGTCTGCAAGCCGTTTCGTTTTTGGGGTCAGAAAAAAAAATAACCCTGACCTAACCTAACCAACCTATGTCTGCGAGCCGTTTCGTTTTTGAGGTCATCAAAAAAAATAACCCTAACCTAACCTAACCAACCTATGTCTGCGAGCCGTTTCGTTTTTGAGGTCGTCAAAAAAAAAATAACCCAACCTAACCTAGCCAACCTATGTCTGCGAGCTGTTTCGTTTTTGGGGTCATAAAAAAAAATAACCCGAACCTAACCTAACCTGCCTATGTCTGCGAGCCGTTTCGTTTTTGGGGTCATAAAAAAAAAATAACCCTAACCTAACCTAACCAAACTATGTCTGCGAGCCGTTTCGTTTTTGGGGTCATCAAAAAAAAAACCCTAACCTAACCTAACCAACCTATTATGTCTGCGAGCCGTTTCGTTTTTGGGGTCATCAAAAAAAAAATAACCCTAACCTAACCCAACCAACCTATGTCTGCGAGCCGTTTCGTTTTTGGGGTCATCAAAAAAAAATAACCCTAACCTAACCTAACCAACCTATGTCTGCGAGCCGTTTCGTTTTTGGGGTCATAAAAAAAAATAACCCTAACCTAACCTAGCCAACCTATGGCTGCGAGCCGTTTCGTTTTTGGGGTTATCAAAAAACATAACCCTAACCTAACCTAACCAACCTATGTCTGCGTGCCGCTTCGTTTTTGGGGTCATCAAAAAAAAATAACCCTAACCTAACCTAGCCAACCTATGGCTGCGAGCCGTTTCGTTTTTGGGGCCATAAAAAAACATAATCCTAACCTAACCTAATCAACCTATGTCTGCGAGCCGTTTCGTTTTAGGGGTCATGGAAATGAATGAGTTGTATAATAATACCTCGATGAAATAATATAAATTATTTGATGTTCTGTCTTGAAAATAATCTGTTAAATGTAATTTTAATCATTTAAAATTCCTTATAACATAGCTCTAATAATTGTTATAATATGTAATGAATAGTCGATGAAGCCATAATACTCCAAGAGATAATATTTATACTGAATATTCTGTGAATCGTTTTCGATGAAATGAAATTCGATGAAAAGTTTGTCGAGATTTCAAGGGGCACCCCATAGGACCAGGTAATGCAAGATTGTTGAACATGGATATCCTTGGAGGACTTTAGTGATGAAAAGCGCAGTAGTGCCTAAGAGGCTCATAACCCCCTCCCCCCGAGAAAGTATCTAGATCCAACTGGGGGTTTAAGTGACCAACTGGGGGGGTGCTGATTGATCTCGTGTCAATGCAAATTTTTATCTAGATCGAAGTGCCGCAGAAACAGGGCCGTGCTCTAGTTCTGTTTGAGGCGATAAGTATAATTTTTCTATACAGGCCACACCATGGACTGCGGTTCTTGTAGCCATTACAGGTTAAATACTGGACTAACCTCGAGCTCAAGCGAATATTTGTGCCTGGGTCATGGATGTTCTATGTATTTAAGTATTTATTTATCTATATAAGTATGTATATCGTCGCCTAGTACCCATAACACAAGCCTTCTTGAGCTTAATTTGGGACTAGGTTGATTTGTGTGAGGTTGTCTGATATTTATTTATTTATTTATTTATTATTAAGTATCGTGCAAATATACTTAGGCTGGTGTTCCATTTTGGCAGCTCGAGGAACCATACTGGCTTTAGTCTGTATGTACTATTCCTAGACATCAACAACGCTGGACTCACCGGAATCCGATGATGGGGTACTCCTTGCAGATGTTGCACTTGGCCTGGTGCTTGGCGGTCTCGGCGGCGGCCAGGCGGTGCAGCACCGGCAGCCACACCATCGACTGCGGCTCCTTCTGCAGCCACTGCAGGAAGTGGAACGCCTCGATGTACTGGAGCTGGCCGTCCGCGTCGCGTTCTAGGGTCTTCTCTTTCACGTCCTCCTTTTCTTTGTCTTTCTCTGTAACTTTAAAAGAAAGAGGGTTTAAATAATGCCACAACAACGCTGTATATGGTGTCCTGGTAGACTACTGATGTTGTTTATATTATCATTGTACCTACTTGGGAATATTGAAGTGTGTATGAGATCCTTACCTCCCTTCCGATCGAGAGTGCCACCCTTGCTGGGCTCCTTGGCGGCTGCCGAGGCTTGTTCGAAGCAGCTTCGCACGGAGGGCTCGATGTTGGATCCTCCGAACGCGGCCACCTCTCCTAGTTGCCGTGGAACCTGAACAAAATATACAATTTTCACAACATATCAAAGGATAGTTTGCTGTAGAGAATGAGAAAAGATTTAACACTTTCACGAACAGGTAGACAAATTAAAACTACCCCAGAAACCGACAGAGTCCGCCAGGTGGGCGCTTTTATACTACAATCTGCCGCGAGCTGGGCCGGCAGCCGACTAGAGGTTACGAGCGCCCACCAGGCGGGTTGTGAAAGTGTTAGCAAATAGGATATTAGTAAAGTGAGTTCTTACTCCAAGATTTGATCACAGGGAAGAGTGATAAGAATGTTTTTTTTGAGCTGAACAACTTGACGTACCTGTATACAGTCGTGTAGTAGTAATCCAAGCTTTCTTTGGTCTGCTCTACACGATGGGTCTGCTATCAGCCGGAAGAGATACCTGAAAATTAAAAAGCGTGTTTGCAATAATTATGCTTGTTCACATCACACAATCCGGTTAAAGGTCACTCTAAGAAAAATCATCCAGGGAGACTTCTCTAACGTGATTTAAGTACATCTTACCTATATTTCTCCTCGAGATGTCCTTTGCAGAGCAGCACTAGGCCGACCTTGAAGCTCAGGACCCTGATCTGTCCGGTCCGCTGGCTGTCGTACACGTTTAGCAACCAGTTGATCGACAGGTCCAGGCACAGCGGCACGTTCACCAAGCTCGGGTTTTCGGCTGCTATCACCTGGAAACCATTCATATGGTTTTTATAGGACATACGCAAATGGAACAAAAGGAAAACTAATACCGTCGGATCTGCGATGATTGCGTTTATCCCGTAGATAAATGATATTATCAAGCCGCAACGAAAATAAGATCGAAGGAACTTTCATTTCATATACAATGTGACGTCGGTGCGTATAATTGTGACTACCGTTAGTTTATAAACTAAGTACCTTGTGATGTGATATTGTTAACCGACGTGTAGGTTAGGCTAGGTAAGATTCTAATTTTACTAGATGAATTATAACCAACAGTGTTGACAATCTTACGGCGACAAATATTTGGAGTTAATTCCCTGATCGCAGTTTGATAATACCTAAACTAGTCGTCAGTCTCTTACTTCGTAAAGGGACGTGAGCACGGTGATCATGTCGGGAATGTCGATGAGGCGGTCGTTCTGCGCGCGCAGCCCGTGCGAGTCGAAGGCTTCCAGGGCAGCCGGCAGTTGGAGCATGTGCACTGGAAACGAGAACGTTCATTAGGCAACCGGACTAAAAGAAACTCTTTAGCCCATCAGTAAGATTGTTAAAATATAATACACACGTATTTTTTCTTTTGTTTATCAACCAAAGAAGGCAATGATCCAAAGCTTTTCAATGTGATATTTGGGCACGTGCTGGGGGTTTATGATAGTTGCGTTTATCGCGTCATAAATCAGTGACAAATCAGGCGTCACTCACACTCACGGTGTGACGGATGTTGTCACTTATTTATCGCCTGTCCATCGGCCCAGTGACCATCGGGCCTATGAAGTCTGAAGATGGAAAAATAGGATGATATACAATGGTACAAAATTCAGACTTACTGCATAAAGCCTTCTGCACCGTCCTCAGCTTGAGCGCGGTCCGGTACGCAGAGAAGCGTACTTCGTTCAGGTCTGCCAAGGAGTTCATGAGGTCGATCATCTTCGGGTGGTCCCAGTGGGTCGTCTCGAGTTCGTGGCTGTGGGACAATTGTTTGAAGTTAGAAATACTATATTTCTATTCAGTTTTGTAAGTACGTCAGAAACAAAGTTTATTTGGTGCCTATGATAATAAACAGAATAAAACACTTAAAATAATCTGGACAAGTCTTATAAGTACACTTGATCTGTTGATACAAAGATCAAAGCTCAAAATTTAAATGCGTAACCTGTTGGACGAGACAGGGGATCGAACCCGGTACCTCTGGATTGCCGGTCCAGCGCGTTAACCACTTCGCTACCCTTACGCCAAGAAACCTTTCGATTTTTTCCTTTTACTTCGTGTGTCGATCTCTGCATTGTTTTTTTTTTACACCAGGTTACGTATTTCAATTTTTCTTTGAGCTTTGATCTTTGGTTGGTTTAATATAAAAATCGTGGTGTATACCCACATTAAAAAAAATAGACATTACATGTTTCATAAATTTTCACTTGATCTGGTTCACGTACTGTAGGTACATAGGCCGGAATAATGCATCAGGTCATAAATATACAGCATTATATGTCATTATCTGACCAGGAAGGCATTTTGGAAACTACTGAAGATAGGACAAAAACAAACCAAACTTGATAGGCGCTAGCAAGTAGCAACGTCAGCTTTTTTAACTCGGTCAGTTTTTTCTTAACTATTAATAGAAGTCGTTACAGGGAGTTAAGACTACTCTGAGTAATAGAAGTTCTTATCGCGACTCACTTGATATAGTAAGGTACGTTGGCGGGTGTGACGGCGCGCTCCCAGGGCTGCTCGACGGAGCCGGCGAGGAAACCCTGCGCGGCGCCCGCGCCGCCGTCCCGGGCCACGCCGGCCAGCTGCCGCGCGCGCTCCTCGCCGCCCGCGCACAGTGCGCCGACCCTGGGGATATAATGGAGTTAGATTAGTAGGAAGCTAGAAAGACTATGTTATGTGTTGTATATTTTTAGTGAGAATAGTAGGTACCTCGACTTACTCGTTACCTACACCATATGTAAATCTTAAGACTACATGGTAGTTTTATTGAGGAAATCACCGGCAGCTAGACTACGAGGAGTAGTTGGTATCTGGGCCGATGCCGGCTCTAAAGACATGGACATTTCAAAAACCTGCTTTAGGTAGGTAGGTTAAAGATGACAGAAAATGCCTTCATTGCCTTTTAGATTCTGGACATAAAATTGCAAAATAAAAAAATATCAGCGCGCGAGAAAAAAGGTCGCTGGTCGAAATATCAGTGTTCAGTCCGTCTAGCACACATATGCTCCGCGATTCTTGTCGCCGGACATAGCGTCACCCATCACTTTTTACAGTTCTGCATAGAAAGAGATAGGTAATATGTTCCGCACGAGAAAGGGCCTCGTGTCACAGTTGTGCTAGAGATGCCGGTCTCCAAGTCTGAGCCTCGCCACTAGTTGTTATGGTATGTGTGGTGACCTATAGTTGATCGGAAGAAAAAACACTCAGTTTGAATGGGAGTTATCTGGGAAGATTTGTCGTGTCATGACACATGAGGAGACCCACCTGGTGTTCAAGTCGTCGAGCCTGGCCACCAGCTGCTCCGGTATCTGTATCTTGTCCCTCGCGAGCGCCTGCAACTGCGCCTGCAGCTCGTCAGCGAGCCTGCGCAGCGGGGGCAGCTGCGCGCGCGCACGCGACACCGCGTCGAGCTGCGCGCGCGCGTCGCGGGCGTCGCCGGGGCCGCGCCAGGAGGAGCGCGCCGTCTCCGCCGCCTGCACGCGCCCGGTCAGCTCGTCGAGCGAGGACGTGAAGGTGCGGACGCGCTGGAAAGAAAAAAAGTTGTGGTTGAGTAAGTTGAAGGGTGGAATGGTTGGCGATCGTAGGTTCAAACTTTAAAGGCAATGCTAATGACGTGTGCGAATTGGTTGAGGAGTTCGGTCAAATCAAATGCACGTTTACATTGGTTGGTATTGGTGTAAGCATCTATTTAAAATCGCCTTTTATTTCATATTTCTCAAAGATACCTTATAGATATACCTAGGTACTTACAACAATTTACTTTACGATTATGACTGATGATTACGTCACTACATTTTAGAACAATCCTTATTCCACCATTGATACAAAGATCAAAGCAAAAATAAAAATTGAAATGCATAACCTGGCGGAAGAGACCGGGAATCGAACCTGGTACCTCTGGATAACCGGTCCAGCGTATTAACCTCTCCACTATTAACGCTAAATAACCTTTCGATTTTTTCTTTATGCTTTGTGTGTCGATATTTGCATTGTTTATTTGAAAGGCTTTACAATTGCATTGCATTACATTTTTCTTAGTGCTTTAATTTTTGTATTTAATATGTAGATTGTGGCGCGTACCCACATTCAATGCTGAGACATTACCTACATGTTTCATAAATGTATAATCCTTATTCCACTTTGGTGGTATCCAACCTCACTAGTTTAAATTGCATTGAGTCCCTCGGCCAAGTTCACTAACTCGTTTGGTGACCTTGCGCGGGCGCGGCCTTCGCGCGGCGCTCGCGTTACATTTACATGCGCGCACGCAGCTCGCTGGAGACAGTTAGATGCACTGGGCTTGCATCGGGGATATGAGGAGGAAGAGGATTATAGGTGTTAGGCAATTTAAGATATTTAGAATTCTAATAAGAAATAATTGTATTTAAGAAAATAATATATGTACTGTGGTGTATCTGATTGAATTGAAAATCGGGTTTATTTGCTTTAACGGTGAGTACTATTATGCTACTATGTTTATTATCTGTGCAAGAAAGTAATGGCGAAGTTTCGAAATCCATGCTAAATCATGGAATAAAACTAATCTGATACGATTTAATTGAGCATTTCTCAAAAAAGAAAATTTAGACAATTAAGACGTCATTAATGATCAATTATATATTTTCCATTTTGTTAGCAATTATTTTAGTAATTTTATATCAATGATACGGCTAAGTTAGATAATTAAGGTTCTGTTATGCGCATAGTTTTTTAATTATACCTACATAATCTGAAATCAATGTATTGGAAATCACAAACAAAATTGGTAAAGAAATGGAAAAAATATAATTAAACATTAATTGTGTTTTTTTTTTGAGAAATGCTCAATTCTAGTTCCCAGTTTATCATGTGTGATCTCACAATATAGAAGGGTGATTCCACAAAAATTGGGTAACTCGATGTCATAGGGCCATAAAATTATGTTTTGTTATATTTTTTTATGTTTTTAATTTTATTTGAATACTACTAAAAGCCTTTTATTTGGTCACCCAATTTCAGCTATTAATTTTAAATACAAATTTGTAAAACTCGACTATATATCCTTAAAAGTCAGTACTTTGGCATGTCACAACCTCAAAAGTGGGCAATCAAATAGCTGTGTATTCAATATTACATCTAATGTAAGAAAACTAACTGTTTCAATACAATCTATGATGTATTTAATAATGTTTATCACTACTTTCATAATATAATATTCTCACTGTTGTTGTAAAAAAAATAAGAAACTTTGTGTTCAGATTTATTCGTCAGTCCGCTGTCTGTTGTTCGAATCGGAATTTTGCGCTAAATATCGGCGACTCAAATTCAAATCCGCGTTAAATTTCAAGCTTGATAGTAAAGTTAGCTGCAGGTCCAGCCATTTAACGGCCACTATTACTGAGCCAGTACCAGAGTTGTTGTTGTCGTGTGAACACGTGCCAATCCAGTCAAAAAGTCAGTCCTATGGTAAGTCGTTATTTCCTTGTAAATCTGTGTTATACTTGAATTTATACACAGTCAACTTTGTTTTGTTAAAATGTAGCTAGTTGATATTCAAAAATATCAAAATAAAAGTTGATTCTAAAGATAATCTCAAATTCATGTCTTTTTCATCAGTCCGTTGGCGTCAGTCCTTTGTGTGATATTGCGCCAAAGGACTGACGGGTCTCCAGGGTACTGACATTTTAGCCTGTTGAAGCTGTATTTTTTTACTTATTTCGGTTTAAACCATCGCGCCGCCTCTTAAAAAATTAGGAACAGGAGCAAAGACGTTTGTTAAGTAAATAAAACCTTGGGAGCAACGATTAGCTACAAAAAAAAGGAAAAACCCATGCACCCAACACGCAAAAAAAAAATCTGAATTATACTACTTATATCTTTGTTCGTCAGAACTACTGACGACGAAGCATTATCAATAGATGGTGAACAAATGACCTATTATAAACGTCGACCAAAGAGTAAATGAAGCGAAAGGCAAAAAAAGTCCCGAAATAGGCGATTAAAAAATATTGAACCAAGCAATGGGTTCAAAACTGAGAACTAGACTGAAAAATCATCGTCCAAAATATAGAAAGGTCAAAAGGCAGTCTAAGTAAGTTGTAAAATCTGTGGAAGAAACTCCATATACCAGAATTGGAAAAATGAGTGAAGATATTACTAAAAGGAAAGGAAGGAAACATTGAAGAAGGGCCTCTTCGGAGAAGTAATTTAAATTAAATTAAAATAAAACTACATAAAGAGTTAAAAAAAGTTTGAACAAGCTACAACAAATACAAATTATGGAGAATACCAAAAAAGTAGTGACTTATAAAATAACAGGATGCTTACTTAGAAAATGTATACTGTTAAACTACCTCAAAGTAGTAAAGCCAATTAAAAAGCTGTTTGAATGGTGGAGATAGATCTTACTTACAGTATTACGTGTTAAACAGTTTATTAAATTGTTTCTTCAGTGAATGAAGACTAAGAATAAGACTAAAAATAGTTTCTATCGTCTGCAAATCGAAGGTGAGTGAGGTACTCGCCGTTAATGTTGATGCCAAGTCCGTTCCAATCCAGTAGCTTGAAGGCATATTCCAGTATAACAGTAAACAGTTTTGGAGAAATTACGTCTCCCTGTCTTACTCTTCGCTGCAGTTAAATAGGTTCTGGTCTTGGATTGGGACTGACATGGTGGCATTTCTGTACAAACACTTCAGCACTTCGATGTATCGATAGTCGATACGGCACCGCTGGAGAGATTGAAGCACAGCCCATGTCTCGATCGAATCAAAGGCTTTTTCATAGTTCACAAACGCTAAGCATAGTGGCCGGTTGTACTCTTTGTCTTCTGTACAACCTGCCGCTGCGTATGAATTTGGTTTATGGTGCTAAAGCTTTTCGGAATCCGGATTGTTCGGGAGGTTGGAAATCGTCTGTGCGCGAGACGATTTGCAATGACTCTGGAGAACAGCTGATTAACATGGCTCAGCAGTGAGATAGACCTGTTGTTCTTCATTAAGGGCTATGCTCGAAGTTTCTGTGCGCGAAATAATCAGAAATGAGGATATCCGCAGAAGAACCAAGGTAACCGACATAGCTCACAGGATTGCACGGTTGAAGTGGCAATGGGCAGGCCATGTAGCCCGGTAAATGGACGGCTGTTGGAGCAGCAAAGTCCTAGAGTGGCGACCACGTATAGGAAAGCGCAGTGTGGAAAGGCCCCCGACTAGATGGACGGATGACCTCGTGAGGGTAGCGGGGAATCAATGAATGCGGTCTGCATGAGATCGCACTTTGAGGTGAGTCATGGGGAGGCCTATGTTCAGCAGTGAACGTCTTTAGCTAATAGATAGATAAGTACCTAAGAGATTTATTTTAAAATGTTAATAAATATCAAACATATGTTATGAAGTTGTGTATTTTGTCAGTACTTTGTCAGCCTCGTCAGTCCCCTGGCAGTCAAATTTAGAAAAACCGAAATTTCTCCGGTTCTACTTAAAAAAGTGACTGGCCCAATCTCGAGCAATATATTCATTACATTAGCTATCTTATATACCCGAATTTGTAGCATTTTGATTAAAAAACTATCATAAACAAAATGTCCCGAAAAGTTACCCAAGTTTTGTATATTCGCCCAGAAGTAGAGTGATACTAACATGTAGTGCTAACAATTTAGAAACATTAAAAACGGGGAGAGTAGAGTGGTATATAATATCGTGCATCAACATCGCCTGTAATATGTTGAAACTTAGGCTGGCCCAGCTCTAATTATTGAGCTTAAGAACCTGCAATTTTACATACCTACACATTTTCCTTTATTGTCACATTTCTATGATCTAAATAACCCACAATTTAACAAAAACGGCCGGTTTTATTCGCCAAACAAACATAACTTACACCTTCATACTCCTTATTGTTAATAAAAGAATATTATTAGGGCGGTATACAAATTCTCGGAGCCGCGGCAATAGCTGACAGCTGTGTGTTGTTATTAGATATGGAACTACCTATTGCCTGCCCTAGCGCATGTGTTACAGTCCTGAATAAAATAATAACACAAAATAACTGGTGGAAGAAAAGCCTACATGCTGTTTTATGCAATAGGTACTAGAAATTCAATTCAATTCAATTCAATAAAAGGTAGGCAACTTCTTCGTACGCTTGGTTAAAAATTTATAACTCTCTTTTGTTTATAGTTAACTTTTAGAAATCAAAGCGTCCACGTATAAAACAATTTTCTTTACCGCAGTCGGGTAAAAGTATATCTACTATAACTTATCCTGTATCTTTGGATTTCCAACTATCCCTATACTAAAATTGCTTAAAATCCGTCCAGCCGTTCCGGTGTGATGAATGAACATAGACATTTCTACCGACAGACAGCGCTGTGCAGCTGGCGTCACGTGCTCATAGAAATCCTGCATCACGCTGTTAATGTTTCTCCTATTAATGCTCCCTCTCCGTAGAATAGTACATTACTGCAGACGCAGGGAAAGAAGGGCTTGCCGGATACGAAGCCGGACTGACTTTGACTTTGACATGGCTAGGCATGTATAGTGCTTTTCTCAAACATATGCAATAAAAAAAAATACATCACTCGAAAAAAAATATGATTTAGCTGTTTAGCCTGTTCACGAAAAAAAAGGCCATGTTTAAAAAAATTACTTCCCGGGTTAGGCCTTCAATTTTGTATGAAATTCCTTTACAGTTCTCTCGAGATGTTCCGCCCGAAACGTAATACTTTGAAGCCTGTTATAACGCAGGTTATGACGAAATTTCATTGGATGTTTAACAAAAGCTACTTCCCAGCATTAGGCCTTAAATTTTGTATGTAATTCCTTTCCTTTTTTTCTCGAGTTGTTCCGCCCGAAACGTGATACTTCGAAGCCTGTTATAACGCAAGTTATGACGACATTTCATAGCATGTTTGAAAAAAAAAGTATTTTTAAGACGATATTAAAATTTTATAATATGGAGTATAGCATCAATATAAGTAGACAGCTTTGACTATCACAAGATATACGCCTTTCTTCTATCAAGTTTAAAGAGTCCGTAACCACTTCCCAAACATCCAAGTACATTACGTATGTATACACCAATTTTACGACACCTCCTTATCATAAAGTAATAGACGTTTTCGCAAAACAATTTTCCGGCCTACGCGCCAGTATCAGATTGTCGTTGCTCGGGTACATTACCGGCTCTCTGGGGAGGAGAGGAGGAAGGAGGAAGGAACAGGATTGGCATTGCCGAGAGTGGAGTTGTTTAGGAATGATGTGGAATTGACGACGCGGTTGGCTCAGTTTGCAAGCACCTGCCTACTGAGCAGCGGTCCCGGGTTCGAATCCCGGGGCCAGGGCCAATATTTGTGTGATGAACTCGAATATTTGTGCTTGGGTCATGGTTGTTCCTATGTATTTAAGTATATATTTATCTATATAAGTATGTATATCGTCGTCTAGTACCCATAACACAAGCCTTCTTGAGCTTCATTAGGGACTAGATCGATTTGTGTGAGGTTGTCTGATATTTATATTTATTATATAATTATATGAGTATGTCTGAGGAAGCGAGAATAATACGTTAACGTGCGTGATTATTAGATATCAGGCTTTTGGGAGTAAGTATCAGGTGATCTATCGATAAAAAATCCCTATCGGTCACTTTCAATATTCCGTTGCCAGGTGATCGAAATTAAAATGTGCATAAATTATTATACAACAGCACAGATCATATAACAGTAAACACTTTTGAAGGATTATAAGTACGAAAAAATTGAATTGAATTGTCGTAAGGTCAGTTGGTCATAAATCGACAATATCATGAGCATATAGGGTAGTGGATAATGGTATGCAAATGCCAATCCAATATAAGGCCCTAGTTATTACAATTAACAAGTGCTACGATTACAAATTCAGTTTGTGCACCAGAACTTTATATCCTAACTAGCTTTTGCCCGCGGCTTCGCACGCGTTAAAAAAAATACGTTCACTTGGCATAACTTGGCATTTGGCATTGGCTTGGCATAACACAAGCCCCCCATATTTTTTGTTTACTGTATCTTTGGAATATTTGAATGCTTTCACGGACATGATTCCTTGTTCATTTTAGATTCAATTTCTACTTTCTTGTTTTGTTTTCTCAATGCGAGGCCTCCGACATTTTTGTGCACTGTCTCAATTGGTTACTTAAATAAAGTCATGTTCTCTTCTTTCCGTTGTGGTATATTGTCTTGCTTACTGCCCCGCTTTTTTTGGTCATCATCTCCTTAGAATACTTAATCGTTTGTCCAGAATTGCTTTTCTGTTACCGTTTTTAGGTTTATGTATTCTCAATGTGAGCACTACTGCATTTTTGTTATCTATCTCGTCAGATAACTTGAAAGTTACACCAGTCTTGCTTTTTTCTTTCCGTTTGTTATATTGTTTTTTCTTCGCGCCTCCCGTCTGGTTTGGTCACCATCCCCATTTAGAATCCTTTAAAGTTTGATCAGACTTGCTTTCTTGAATCCGTTTTAAGGATTTGTGTTTTCTTAATGCGAGCACTATGCAATTTTAGTTCACTATCTTTTCAGGTTACTTAAAAGTTTGATCAGACTTGTTTTCTAGTTAGCATTTTAAGGTTTTGTCTTTTCTTTCTTTTCTTTCTTGATCACCATATCTACAGGTCATTTAGCCTTTCATCAGATTTACTTATAATTTTCAGTCTTGGTATATTGCATTTTTTAAGTGCGGGGGGCTCCGCCCCCCGAGCCCCCCGTCTTTTTCAATACCATCTCTTCGTGTTACTTAAAAGTTTCATCAGTCGTGCTTTGCTTTTTTCTTTTCGTTGTGCAATATTGTTTTTTCTTCGTGCCTCCCGTCTGGTTTGGTCACCACATCTTCTTCTTCTTCGAATTCTTTAAAGTTTGATCAGCCTTGCTTTGTTGATTCCGTTTTTAAGGATTTGTGTATTATAATGCGAGCACTAAGCCATTTTAGTTCAATATATTTTCAGGTTGCTTTTATGTTTGATCAGACTTGTTTTCTTGTCAGCGTTTTAAGGTTTTACGTTTTCTTCATCACCATATCTACAGGTCACTTAGCCTTTTATCAGATTTAATTGAATTTTTCAGTTTTAGCAAATGACATTTTCTGAGTGCTCTGCCCCCCGAGCCTCCTGTATTTTTAAATACCATCTCTTCGTGCTGCTTAAAAAGTTTTATCAGTCTTGCTTTTTAGGGTTCCGTACCTCAAAAGGAAAAAACGGAACCCTTATAGGATCACTTTGTTGTCCGTCTGTCCGTCCGTCCGTCCGTCTGTCAAGACCCTTTTTCTCAGGAACGCGTGGAGGTATGAAGCTGAAATTTATATCAATTACTCAGGTCTACTGTCCCTTGAAGCTGTGAAAAAATCAAACTTCTAAGCCAACGCAATCAAAAAATAAAGCCGTTTATGCCGCAAATTTTCGACACTTGCAAGGGAATCAAAACCTACAGGGTGCTTCCCGTGAACTCAGAATCTTGAAATTTGGTACGAAGCAACGTCTTATAGCATAGATAAAGGAATAATTACGAAAACCATAATTTTTTTTTTTAATACCTAACTTTGCACCTAATTTATATGGGGCGCTATACATACCAGGTGCAAACTTAACTTAACCACTTAGGGATGGAAAGTGTTTGTACGGAACCCTCGGTGCGCGAGTCCGACTCGCACTTGGCCGGTTTTTTCTTTCCGTGTTGCGGTATAATTAACTTAGTGCCTTCCGTCTCTGTTAGTCACCATCTCTTTAGAATACCTAAAAGTTTGGTCAAACCTGCTTTCTTGTTTCCGTTTCATTAATGCGAGTACTATGCCACTATCGTTCACTATCTTTTCGGGTTACTCAAAAGGTTGTGCAGACTTGCTTACTCGTTAGTGAAGGTTTTGTGTTTTCTTGATCACCATATCTACACGTAACTTCTTAGCCTATCATCAGATTGACTTTATTTTTCTGTTTTAGCATGTTATACATTTTTTTTTCAATAACATCTTTTCGTGTTATTTAAAAGTTTCATCAGGCGTGCTTTCTTCTTTCCGTTGTGCGATATTGTTTTTTCTTCGTGCTTCCCGTCTGGTTGGGTCGCCATCTCTTTAGAATCTTTTAAAGTTTGATCAGACTTGCGTTCTCGATTCCGTTTTAAGTTTTTGTGTTTTCTTAATGCGAGCACTATGCCATTTTAGTTCACTATCTTTTCAGGATACTTAAAAGTTTTATGAGACTTGCTTTCTTTTTAGCCTTTTAGGGTTTTGTTTTTTCTTGATCACCATATATCTACAGGTAACTTAGCCTTTCATCAAAGCTACTTGAATTTTTCAGTTTTAGCATGTAGTATTTTGTTAGAGCGGGGGGCTCCGCCCCCCGAGCCCCCCGTTTTTTTCGATACCATCTCTTCGTATTGCTTAAGTTTCATCAGCCTTGCTTTCTTTTTTCCGTTGTACGATTGTTTTTTTTCTTATTGCCTCCCGTCTCTGTTAGTCACCATCTCTTTAAAAATACTTAAAAGTTTAATCAAACGTTGTTTGAGATTGTTTATATTTTGTCTAAACACATACTGACGCTGAACGGCCCTCGAGCTGTCAACTTAAACTTTGCATCAGCTGTATTAAAATTAAAGAAATTAATTGTACATAGTAATAACATTTAAATGTATCACTCATTAACTTCAAATTTGTGTAAGAGGTCGTAGTAGACGTAGTCATATAGTGAACGTATGTTTTAACGCGAGCGCAGTGGGTAAAAGCTAGTAAAACAATACACAAATTACAGACCAATCCACTCACTTCGCCATTGCGAAAACTCTGCTGCGGACGGCACCTCAGGGAAAACTACTGTTTAAAGCTCACAGATGGCGCTACTGGTAGCACTTATGCGCGTATCATATTTCATTAACTTTCCGTAAATATTTATACGTCAAAGGATAAAATTGATTTTAAATAATTTTATTTTGATTATTGTCTCTCAAGAAAGTAAAAAACAACTTATTTATTCATTTCAAATTTTCTCCGCGTCTCAGTACGTTTATGAAAAGAGGGTCAATATTTATAAACTACTGAGTAAATACATGATTTTTATATGCAATAATAGCGTGGTAGTTCCCATTGTTGCATCGAGAAATTAATAATAACAAAATTGTGTTCAGTTTTGTTTCATAAAATTATCATTTCGTGTACCACTAACGCCATCTACTGCCCCAGTGTCCGTAACTCGGCGACTCGTCCAACCTCAGAGCTATTGTCTCCGGCGGGTAGCGCAGGCCGGCCCCCCGCGGGGTACGCTACGCGTGGTGCTAAATTCAAATTCACGACGCTAATGGATGACGCTATGAGATGCACACGACTTCATTCGCGTATTTTTTCTTTACCGTAGACGGAAAAAAAGTATCCTATAACCATCTTCGGATGTCCAGCTATCCCTGTACCAAAAATGGTTAAAATCCGTCCAGCCATTTCGGCGTGATTGGAGGACAAAGGATTTTATGAAAACAGATGGCGCCAGGTTGGCACGGCGACGCGTGTCCATACAAAACAACAATCAAGCTGCATCACGCTATCAATATTTTTCCTGAAGTAAGTTAGGCCAAACACAAACAATACAAAAATTTGCGCCTAATGTTCTAAATGTTGGTTGGTAAAACATATTTAAAAATGTATTTAATTAACTTAAATTCATTCGAAATACTTCTATTTCAATTACACTCGATAAAATGGCATTAAAAAATCTTTTTTATTCATTAACATTTATTATTGCGTCTCCGGGCTTTTTTATGGTCAATACTTACAAACTACAGAAGAATATAATTGCATATTCAATAAAAGAGCATTAATTAGTTCCTATGGTCGCAAATTGTGTTTTTAAAGAAATGCTTATTTTTTTTTCAGTTTTCGCTTCATTTGTAAACATTTAAAGAAATGTATGTTTTTTTTTGAGCATGAGCCAATTTATAACGAACATTGCACTCATATTTTCGTCTGTGTTGGTCGATAATTGGCGCCATCTTTTCTATCTAACTAAGACGGTTTCCGTAACTCAACGCCTCAAACAACCTTAACCTTATTGTTAATACCGGTGGGCCGCGCGGAGGTATTATGTCGAATTCATACTTTTTAGTTTTTGTACACGTAAGAGCCACGCGGGGGTCGCGTCGTTCTAAATTCAAAATCACAAACGCTGTCATTATAAGGTTTACACATTGTAAGGAAAATATTTCATGGAATTTATGTTTTCAAAGATAAATATTAATCATAATAAAAAGTATCCTATAACCATCTTTGGATGTTCAGCTATTCCTGTACCAAAATTAGTAGCTTTTTATCCAGCCGTTTCGGCGTGATGCGAGGACAATGGTTTTTTTTAAAACAGATGGCGCCAGGTTGGCACGGCGACGCGTGTCCATACAAAACAACTATCAGGCTGCATCACGCTATCGAGATTTTTCCTGAAATCATGACCTCCCTCCATAGAAAATTTATTTTCAATACATATTTAGGATTTTATAATAGTATAGATGTATTTTTGTTACCCGAAAAACGTAGGTAACAATTTAATCTTGAAACATTGATGCAATGATCAAATTACAAAGAAAACTGAAATGCGTAACCTGGCGAAAGAGATCGGGAATCGAACCCGGTACCTCTGGATCATCAGTCAAATGTGTTACCTCTCCACCTAACTCCAGAAAACCTTTCCAATTTTTCCTCATGATTTGTGTGTCGCTCTTTGCATTGCTTATTTGAAAGGCATCTTAGTTTTTATAAACAATGCAAAGATCGACACACAAAGCATAAGGAAAAATTCGAAGGGTTATCTAACGTTAGGGGTGGTGAAGAGGTAAAACGTTGGACCGGTAATCCAGAGGTACCGGGTTCGATACCCGGTCTCATCCACCAGGTTACGTCTTTGTATCAATGCTTCAATATAAAAATGTGGTGTACCCACATCACTATAACTACATAGTATAAAACAAAGTCGTTTCCTGCTGTCTATCCCTACGTATGCTTAGATCTTTAAAACTACGCAACGGACTTTGATGCGTTTTTTAATAAATAGAGTGATTCAATGACCAGTTAAAAATAATGAGACCTTACAAGTTTCACAAATTGATAATTTAATCTTGGAGCAATCACGGATTGCGGTCGAGTCTGTTTGGATTTTCGCCTGAAATCAGCAATGTTCCTTTGTGCACATTCTCGAAACCGTGGCTCGTGACGGATTGGGTTTCATCGCGCGGCGGATCGTATCGCACGCAAATTAGCTTTCGTGACGACGTGACGTTACCTTCAGATACGTGAGACGTGACGTTTCGGTCGGCCGTCACGACCGGGAACGTAACTATTCACATAGCGTCTTTGTGCAGCCGAAATAGCTCTCAGCTTGGAATTCTGAATTAATGATGTCTCAGGGATTATAGTATCTAAGTAACACATAGCTTGCTATCTTTTTAGACCATATTAGAAAAAAAACCGGCTAAGAGCATGTCGGGCCACGCTCAGTGTAGGGTTCCGTAGTTGCTCATCCTTCACAATAAACTGCTGTTTTAAGCCCGAGGTTTACGTGAAGAAAGATTTTAAGCTCTATAAAAAGGTCGTAAACGCCCTAGAAACTGTAATCACTTATTACCTTCTGGAAGTCAACTTACGACCTTTTAAAGAAAAAATATGAAATTTGGCGATAACTCAAAAACGGCTCGACCGATTTTATTCAATATAGTTTTCATTAAAAGTACTTATAAGGCTTCATTAACATGATTTTTTTCGATTTTTTTTGACCCGTGGTTGAAAAGTTAGAGGGGGGGGGGGGGACACTATTTTTTTGTTTTTGGAGCGAATATTTACAAAACTGCTGATTTTATCAAAAAATAATGTTAAAAGACCCCTATTATTTTTACAAGACCTATTCAACGATACCCCACACACCAGTGTTGAAAAGAAAAAAAAAAATCACCCCCACTTTAGGTGTTCGAGAGGTACCCGAAAAAAAAAATTTTTTTTAAATTTTATTTTACCGTTCTGTCGGCGTTATACATACACATACTCATACCAAATTTCAGCTTTCTAGTACTAATGATCACGGAGCTAAGCCGCGGACGGACGGACGGACGGACGGACAGACGGACATGGCGAAACTATAAGGGTTCCTAGTTGACTACGGAACCCTAAAAAACAGATACAACTTTAATGATATTCAAAATTTAGGTACTTGCTAATCATTGTTTTAAGAAAACTAACTAAATAAAAAAGTCACAGAGGCGAAATGGCAGTTACCTACTTCAATTAATTAACCTGAGAATATTCATATTGAAAGAATGAGAATGTAAACAAAAAAGTTCTACCATAGGTAGCTTACAGAGGCAAACTGTCCGACTACAATACAGACGACTGTAAAGTCTCCTCGAGGCCATGGACGTAAAATCACATCCGAAACGACGAGGTCATTAAATAAACTCCTTTTACTAACGCAATTAAGTCTCGTTTTGTTATACCTAATAATGTATACAAATCGGGTGAGTTTAATTGAATACTCGAAGTAAGCCTAAAGTTTAAAGTAGCAGAACACATACTACATCGCTGTATTAATATTCAGCTACTTTTAACATTGTATACATTCTTCCTATTTTTACCACGACCTAAAAATATCTTGTTACTATATTTACCCACCCCATTGACTCAAGTAAGCCAACAACTATTTCATTAACTGATTCAGTTAAACCATCTCAACGATAATTGCTATCAGCTGTTCATTGGTGTAATGGCGGATTGAATTGATACTGAGAGGGTTGTTAACACGGCTTGATTGTTTGTGTGTGGATTAAGCTATGACTCAGTTGATTCCGTAGCAAGGTGCGGCCACCAAGTCAAGTGAAACAATTGCATGAGTTAGAAAAAGAGGGGAAATACGTCAATCACGAAATAAGACTCTTTTTTTGCACGTATTCAACCCTATGTATCCGCCATTTTGCCATGTATCGAATTGACGAAAAACAGACGGTATAACTTTTGATCCTGCTCACGAAAATAATGGGAATAGGACCGATTGAGAAATGCGGCGAGGAAAGCCGGAAATCTGGACAACTGGAGATTCGGACATACGAAAGCATTTTTGTCCAACTTGAAAGAGACGTTTCGCTCGCTCGGTGAAAAAGAGCGAAGTTTATATCGGCTCGATGTCTGTACCTTGAACTGGGTTTTTTATTTAGTTTTTCATAAAGGGCTCTGGGACTCGATAGATAGAGACATCATTTTAATGACATACATTGCATACAGTTTGATCAGATGCGTTTCAAGGGAACCAGGAATGGGGGTTCTCTTGTTAATGGCAGGATGTTTATACTTGCTTTGCTAATGAGCTGTTTAAGTACTGCGTCTCCGTGTATGGGTTAAAATGTAATTTTTGTCAGCCATATTTTGTGATATTTTTAACCCGATATGAAAAAAAAACAGTGTTAAACGTTTGTACATCTGCTGTAATTTTGAATGTCGCATCTGGCTCCTAAATTAATTAGGTATCCGATTTATATGTACTTATTTTGTTTAACCCTTTGACCGCCAAAGACGGCAAATCACGTCATCGGGAATTCGTGCCACTGACGCCAACGACGTCTATTGACGTCAAAAATTTCAGTGGTCAAAAACATGCTAATTCAAACCACTATCTGTGTTTTTCAACCTCTGTTGATTTTGGAGAACTTTTTTTTTTTGGTTTGGCGTCAGTGGCACGGTGAATTGCTTTGCCGCTCGGCGCTCAAAGGGTTAAAAGGTGAAGAAATCAAGCTATAAATAAAAAAAAACTGAAGATGAACTATATAATTAGTATAACTCACAAAGGAAAGTAGTTGTATAAAATTATAATTTTCCCTTTGTAAAATCTTGGAAACGTATCCTATTTTTATATATGAAACACATTTCCCCTAGTATCTCAAAGTTATTTCGCCCATAGCGGTCAATATAAACCCCACAAAAGAACTATAAACCCAACAAACAAAAGAAGTCAGTGATATCCGGACGGGTCCTCGCAAGTTATTATACAGGCCCATAGCAGTAATGATATGTGGCCGCAGATCGGTCGGCCGATACCCGGGCGAAGCCATCTTGACCGGGTATTGTGCGTTCGCTGTGACGGTGACAGTTTATTTTGTGGGAATATTTTGTTACCTTGTAATGATAGTAAGTACATCACGTATACGGATGGGCAAGTTGCGGAAAGTTTATAAAAAGCTGAGAATGTTTCTGTAAATTAATGGAAACTTTCTCAAGAATTGAAAAGAATAATACAATTGGGCAATCTTCTATAGGAAGCACGAAAAACATGATGGAGAGAAAGAGTTTCGCAATTAAGGAGTTTTCGTCGGCACATCATTAATTTAAGGCGATGATTTGAAAAATACCTTGCGTATTTTCAATATTTGGACAAGGTCAATTTGTGTAAATTTGTCCCATAACATTTATTTATTTAATATATTTTCCCCTTTCCCTGACATTCCATTTCCATTGCATACAGAGAACAGATATAAACAGAAGTAAATAACAAAATGTAAATATTTGCATAGCGTCTTGTATATATTGAGTAAATCTGGAGAGTAGATCTGGTTTATTTTAGCTACAAGTGAAGTACAATAATATTTTCAAATGTCTATAAATAGGCAGCTGATATTAATCGAGTTCTATATTTATCTGGTTTTCGTCCAAAATGTGCAATGCGCCGTACTATAAACCGCACCACAATTTAGCAAGCATGTTTCAGTACATCCGCACCCGGATAACCGGCACTATTCGTGGCCCGGCGATCGCCCGGATAAGGCCCGCATATGGACTCCGCTCGTGTCATACAATATGTAATGTAATGTTACGTTCCGTTGGCTAAAGGATTTACTTGACAGCTTATGATCCTTTATTTTTGAACCATTTTTTAAACTTTCTTAACCCTGTGCGTAGAGGGAAATGGTGTGATTTACATCATTTCCGTACAGGTACAAATGCACAGTATAGAAAAAACAGTTTTTCTATTCCGTGTACAAATGCAATGAGTCTTTCTTTTCGATTGGTTGACTATAACTACTTGAAATATTATAATTTGCCTTTAATTTCGACTGCTTAGGCTGGGTTTTAAACTCTTATGTTGTTTCGAAATTACTATGAGAGAGTAAGCGTAATTTCTTGGAATAAAAGTTTGGTCGAATGCAGTCTTAGTTGACTGCTTATACTTGTAGAACATAAGTATAGTCTTTTCATAGACTGATTAGTCAAGAGCTGGCGAATGCATTGAGAATTTAGTGAACCCTGCATTATGGTTACCGAAGCTGAGGTATGGCGGAAATAAATAGGTCTGGTTTGAAAGCATTCGGAACATGCACTTTATCTGGGGGAGGCCTAAAGAAGCCTTCACTCTGTAGATGCAGCAATGTAAATGCATGTACCTACTCGAAGTTTATTTTTACTCTAGGAAATATCTGTATACTATCTTAACCTAACCTCGCCAATATTTCCCTACACAATTTGTCTGTTCCAATATTAAGTAAATCAAACTGGCAGCTCATTAAATCCTACGAACGATCGATCACCATTGTCAATACGGTCCAGTTGACGGTCCGGCGTGGCGGGCGTGTCGCAAGCGTGTCGTGCCGTGTCCTGATCTGATAACGCAATGCCACGTGCACCGAGGTAGGGTTGTTAACCACGGATTTACTATTGCATTGTAGGACATGATTAGATCAATCTAGCCTATCGAACTCTGAAAAGAACACTTAACCTAGGTACATCATTCCATTGTTTTAAATCACTGACCCTTACATGGAATATACTCTATTGCAAACTAAAATAATTTTAACGAGAAACAAAGATACGAATAAATAAAAAAATATCATAGGTTACAGGTGGAATTAGCTCTAAAGAGCGATTTTTACCAGATAACCTTTTAGTAGTAAAGTGACGAGTGGCTCTTATTATTTATCCGTACGCAACAAAAAGAACATATACTTTTTGGTGCAAGGGTTTGTAGCGTTACAAAGGTTTGTTACTCGAACATAGTTCGCCTTACAGTAATAGCGAATTTCACGGACACACATGGACAACAAAATGTTATATGCATTTTCCGGAGCGGTTGGCAGCCCTAGCCGTGACGAAACCGCTGGGTGCAGCGGCGCACGCGCCCGGAAGCTGGGCTTAATCACAGCTAACAAGTCTAGGAATAGGCCAGGTATAGGTTGAAAGATCTTTTAGTAACACAGCAGGGTGCTGATTCTGCAATTACGGGGAGGTAGTGTTTGAGCTGTTCAGTTTTAATTTAGTTTTGTAATCTACGCTGTATTTTAGGTCTTTGATGTACCGAAGATATATTTGAATACACCAAAAAAGAGGAAGACATGTATATATTAAAATAGATTAAGTGATAGGTAAATATTATGGCGATTATATCACACTAATACTCGTATTATAAAGGCGAATGTTTGTGAGTGTGTTTATGTGTATGTTTGTTACTTCTTCACGCTCAAACCGCTGAACCAATTTTGATAAATTTTGGTATAAAGGTAGCTGACACCTTTTTATCCCGAAAAATGTAGTGTTCCCGTGGGATGAGCGAGTAACACTGCGCGGCACAACTAATTGAACATTATGATTGTAAAATCTCAAACTGCAGGCACATACTGGAAAATGCAACTTCTTCATGATAGGGTGGGTAAATGATACATCAAATTATTTATTAAAACAAACGCGATGTGCTTGGGATGTTGTAGTTGCATACGATGCTGTTTCCGCGTGCGGTGTGACTTATCAGAGAGGTCAATGACCCGCCTACACCATACATAGTTAGGTACAACCTATTAGATGAATAAAATAGCACTTAATCGTCGAACAAGTCCTAGGAAGTAATTATTTAAAACTTCGACTGCAATGTAATTTAAAACTTTATCTCATAGCCGTAATCTTGTTAAGGTTTCCCTATAAACGTCCTTTTCCTGTTTACATTACATAGAAAGTTAAAAGTTAATTTCTCATTTATTTACGTAATTAGCTATGCTTCATACCTCTAATTTAATGAATGACCACACCGCTGCCAAAAAACGGCGCCAGTGCGTTAACGCAGTGAAATGTCAGAAAATTTAACTAACGCACAATATTATATAATGTTAATATAATTGACGAAGTCCGTATGATCTGAGGCGGCCTTTTACATTTCCTATCAAAATTATGTTGATTGTTTTTATCAATTGGCCAATACTGCGGACACATTAATGATAATGAGACAATCGCTGAAATAATCACCTAGTATGTCCGTATTAATGAATGTAGGTAATTCTTTGCATATTGTTGTTTGTTTAGAATAAGTTAAATAAGTTATACCTTGACAGGGTTCATGACGTACCTTGATTATATAATTGTAGCACTTATTCTACCATCGGTCGCTATAAATAAATGAAATGAAATAAAAAGTTTGCTTCACGTAATTTTCATAAATTTGACTGATTTTAAAGTACCATCACCGTTTTTTGAGCAGCGGTGTTGCCGATCCTCTATTTAGACTGCGCACCGTTAAATAAATTTGTTATTTAAAGTGTTAATGAAGCCGTTCCATCTATCAAGATTGTTGTAACTAGTTTTATTGTTCTTTCGCCCGCACTTAACAGAGTCATAAGGAACTCGGATAAGGCGTACCTATCGGGAAGTAATTACCGGTGCACATTGGACATTGCCGTTTACATTGCACACTTATAAAGACTGTGCTTTTTAATAATAATGGGATTAGTCTTTATCTGGACTTCCAGCTTGGATTAGCTGTTGATCTTAGACCTAATTAACACATTTATTATAATAAACATTATACATCGATAACTTAGAGCAAAATCATACTAATGTTTCGGAAAAAAGTCTTTGTAATTAGGACGCTAGTGTACAACTCGATGTGATTTAAATTTTATTGGCAAAATAATTGTATGTAATTAGTACGAGTGTGAACTAAGGTTTAAATTCTAAAGGCTAAAATTCAAAAGGCTAAAATTCAAAAGGCTAAAATTCTAGTTAAACAAGGGTTCACTAAATCATTGCAGAATTACTTTTATCGAATGTTCCATTTCATAGAAAGCATTTTACTCTGAAACCGTCAACTATTTATTTGGGATTGTTCTAAAACACGCCTAACCTAAGTTAATCAATAGAATGATATTTTGCAAGAATAATGAAAAATGTATGACTACAGAGGAATACAAATTCTGCGAAGTGAAAATTTGGCGAAATTAAGCATTCGACCAAAAATAATTATACGAAAAAGCGGTATGCCACTTTAAATATACATCTATTTTATTACTGTCTCTCTATTAATATTGGCTTACTTATAGTCTGCGAGATTAATGGAAAGATACATACAAAATTGCACAACAGGCAAGGCAAAATTTAAATGAGGACTAGCAAAACCTACTCCGCTCACGACACGCCTTTCCTTACGGTATTTTTCTCGTCTATTTAGCATACAACTGTAGCTTCCATAGCAGAAACGCAAAAACTGGTCCCTAGTCTTGCATAGTTCCTCCATGTTTGTGTAGGAAACGCGATCCTAGCTCAGGTTTTTGCATTCGCTCAGTCAAAGTTATACTATACGCAGCCATTTATCAGAAAGTACAGGTGATATTCAGCTTGGATAGCAAAAATCTATATGTGCGTTACATCGCTGTGTTAAAGGCGATAATTTGGACCTAGGCATAAATCATAAATCTGTATACATTAAATTATCTATTTTATTTTATTATTAAAACTAACTATGTAACTATGTTTGTTCGGGTGGAATCTTGTAACTCAATTACTTATAATTGGTGACAATACAATAATATGGTACCATGGGTTTAGTCTGATGATGGAACCGGAAGGTGGTGCTAGAAACTCTGTAATAGACAAAGTAATCCTATTGAGTTTGGGGTCTTTAGAATAGTCCTATTGAGCAATTGATGGATGTTCAAAGAAAAGTACAGTGGGCTATAAAAGCTTGTCACAAAAATTAAAATTTTGACAACAACTTATTTATATCTAAAGTTTCAAACAGTACAAGGAACTGATGAAATATGAATCATTTGAAACACTATAGTCGTTTTAAGTTACATTGCTGTGCAATATGTTTTAAAGAAGATTCAATTAATATCCCCTGCTTAGGTGTGAAGTATGTTAGGATTGCATGTGTATGTTTTTGTTATTCTTATAAGGCTCTGCGGCTCATAATAGCGGTCGGGTTGACTCACTAATTGGCGAGTGGCCAGTTTCGCTCCGCGCCTGTGCAGCGGGGAAGCAAGGAGCGGAGAACATCACTCTAATATTATCAAGTTAACGTGTTTGTATGTTTCTTCTTCACGCTCTAACGGCTGGGCCAATTTTGATACGCTTTGATATGAAGGTCGCTGACACTCTGGATTAACACATAGGCTACTTTCTATCCTGAATGTCTGTCATTAACTAGGAACTACACTAGTTAACATGGGTAATTTAGTGAACATCGCGATATGAGCCCATTCATGTCAGTAGTTTTCTATCATTTCTAATGGCCTCACCTAACACTAGTGGATCTTTCACGGTGTAGGTTCAGCCATAAAACAACTAATAATAATAATAATAATAATAATAATAATAATAATATCATTTATTTCAAGTCATAAAAAACTCATACAATACAACTAAGTCGTCTCTACGTTTTCCCTACTCCATGCCCGATCGGTTCGCGAGTTGCGTGGGAACCCGTGACATAATTATATCGATTTGTCCCGCGACTAGTTCGTTAACGGACTAGCCCCGTGTTCGACACGCACAGACAATATGGCAACACTGCGAATGTGCATCTCTTTTCATTTTAGTGGTTTGTTAACGGACCAGCTCCTCTAGCACAACTGTGACACGCGACTCTTTCTCGCGCGAAGTATACCTGTCCCTTATTTCTGTCCAGTGCTGTGAGGGAGCAACGGGTGACGCAAAGTCACGCGACAAAAGTCGCGAGGGCATATGCTAGACGGGCAGGTCTGTGTTTGACACACAGACAATATAATGATAACAAGATTGCATTTCTTCGAGATAAGAGTCTTCTTTCATTCTGATGGGACTACCGGACTACCCCCGCGAAATTTTAAAGCGTTAAAGGTTATCTTTAGTTTTTTGTATCTCAATATCTAGAGGCACATACACTGACGAGCAAAATAACTGCATCAATTTGCATTTGTTCATCCTCACCCTATAAATTTGTAAATTTTTACCGCATACTTACAATTGTGGTGCCAAAAAGAAAGCTTGTAAAGTATAGAAAGCCGCAAAGAGAAGAATGGACATAAAAGTTTTAAATACATCTTCACCTTCTTAACGTTCAGAGAACGTTTAGAAACAGTAAGGGTTAATTTAAGAAAAGTTACATACAACGATGACAATAAATAAGGGAAGGTGGGGTAAGACCGACGTAGTTTATTATCTAACGGAGTAAAACTAACAATTAATGAGTTATTGGACTGTGGCAGTCTTCCCCCGGTGATAAGACTATTCCACCTTACCCTACTTATGAAAGTTACGATGAATCCAAAAATCTCTCTACGAGTAGAAAGCCATCGCTGGAAAATATAAGGATGTGAAAAGTAAACAAGAGTGAAAATGAACGGAACAATATTTCACAAACACAATCCCTAAGATTGCGAGCCAATCGCGTCCTCGTTTAGAAGACCCGGCCCAGGCCGGCCGGATCCGGTAATATCCGGTTGTGCCGTGCTTGTGCCGGCTGTGACGTCATTCCATCGGCTTCGGTGCGCATGCACCTGATAATACACTGACTTGTAAAACTATCCGTACTTACAGAATTGATCATGATCATGGTATGAGAAAATAAGGTCTGACACTCCGGCTAGTGAGACTTTCTACGTCACTGATTATTTGCGGCTTTACGGTAACAAAAAGGAGGAAAAAAAATATATTATAAGGATTTTTTTTAACAATTAAGCATTTTAAGCATTACGGTTGTCATGTTCTTTGGGGAAGCTTTATTTTGTCGTAATAATTGATTTAAAACACTCATGATTGTATGAGATAGGGAATCGGAGCGTCTTATGATACACCACTGGCAATACAGAAAAGGATTGACAGAACCAACCAACCAATCATAGCGTGATGACGTCAAAAGTCTCGCCTGTCATTCCGGAGTAGCATACCTTATTTTCTTATACCATCATCATTTAAGAGCTAAGCTCTTGTCGGTGGAGTAATTTCCAGCTTATTATAAATTCCGCCGTCTCTTTTACTTTATTCAATGAAACATTTATTTTTTCTTTTATTTGCTCCATACATATGCATAGACATATGTCCTTCTCGGTCTTCCCCTCTTCCTTTTCCCTTCTATTTTTCCTCCTATTATAGTGTTCATGTAATTATCGTGACGCAAGAGATGACCTAACATTTTTCCTCTCCTGTTCTTATATCATGGAATTGATAAATTAACTTTTCTCAAACATGCAATGAAATATTGTCTTTACGTTCCTTATAATAGGCTCGGAAGTATCGCTTTTTGGGCGCAACAACTCGAGAGGACTGTAAAGGGATTTCATACTGCTTTTCAGGCCTAGGCCTGCAAAGTAACTTTTTTTTGGTTTTAACAACTAGGTCATTCACACAGCTGGCTGGTTTGACAAAAAGCAGGTTTTGTTTTTAAAGGTTGGTTGTTAGACTAAAATGTCCTATTTGTCAATTAATAAAATGTTGTACTTTGAAGTATATTTTTTTATTTCATTGTATGTTTGAGAAAAGCACTATACATGCCTCGTCGTGAAAACGGATTCTCGGCCTCGTATCTCGCACGCTCGCTTGGCCGTATATATATACCTACTTGGCCGGAAATCCGCATTTTCCCGGCCTCTGATGTACTATGTAATGTACTACTTATTTTAGTTACTCTTTAAGAATTTTGCAGTTTTTGAGACTATTTCGAAATCAGTGGCCTAGTTGATTCTCTTACATTGTCCTTTAAATTCTTCTTCTTCTTCTCATGTCGATGGTTTCATAACATCATACAGTGCGGGACCAGAAAGTGGCGACGTCCTTTAAATTGATCCGCAGCAACCGTCTTTGAGCACAAATAAATGAATCAACAAGTATCAAATATGTATGTGTAAGAAGAAAATGATCGGTGCAGACACAGAAGTGAAGAAGCAAATTATTGTAAATCCGGATTTGGCTTATTTTATATCTACTAGTAATACATACAAGTCAATGATTGCGCAATCTTTTTTTCCGACTATACCAAAATCATAATCTGTTTTTCAAATCGACAAAAAGCTCCATAAAAACCTCAAAAGACTATCTGTCTCAAGAAGGTCAAGATATTCACAAAAAAAGCGTAAATATGTAGCCCAAAGGACCCGACTGAGTCATCGATAACATATGGCAGCCATGAATGAACCTACTAAACATAACATACAACCACACACAACGGACGATATTGTGTCCTAAATCCGATATAAGAAGGTTTCAATTGGAAGAAAGGACTATCGGAATGTTATTGAAATTGGCGCAAGTGAGAAAGGACGCAACATATTGTTTGATCCAAGCAAAAGTGTTTGGTAAAAGTTTGGAGTAAAGTCTTAGCTTGAATGTGTTAATGTCTGTTGAAAGGCAGAGGTTGTAAACTATGGTCTGACTAAGAGATGTTTTTTGTTTCGTTGGGTCATTGTGCCAGTGAGTGTGGGATCGCAAATCTATGGTCACGGTTTTAAAGCAAGCGGTTTGGGAAAATGTTTACGATACGGATGCCATAGTAAACGGATAAATACGTGCTATGTTTAAGTTTACTTGAATTTAGTTTGTGTTTGTGTCTTGTATGACCCGCTCATTTGACCGGAACACTTTTTTTCGGGATTAAAAGTAGCCTATGTATTAATCCAGGCTGTCAGCTACCTTCAAAAAATATCCAATCCTCCAAAATTTATCGAAATTGGTCAAGTCGTTTGAGCGTGAAGAAGTAACAAACATACAAACGCACTCACAAACTTTCGCTTTTAGTGTAATAAGTATATACGTAACGGCTTTACCCACGTCGTAGAAGTCGAAAATCGCTCGACATGTTGCGAATCGGTACGCGATTCATTTTAAGGAGCTACGATCAGTCGCGGCGGTGACCAATAGATAGTATAGACACGCGTTTTGTATGTATTTTAACAAATAGGCATTAGATACCTACACGATAATTATAGAGCTGCACTGGGTAAGTGACATTGACAAGTATTCATTGAAAGGTTAAAAAGATCAGTTATTCACAACAAAATAAATGTCATTAGAAACGTGAAACCCTTGCATGCTATCAAACTATTATGATCTTGACATTTGCTTTGATTTAAAGAATGCACTTGCAACCTGGCCTTTTTTTGACATTTGTGTAAATGCCATTTTAAACAATGCACTGGGACGCATCATTGCCGAAGTGTCGTCACAGATGTCCCGGATTGATAAATTATTTATTCGCACTATTCAATGACAGTAAGGGCCACAACATTCACGATTAACGTTACAGTCTTGACGTGACGTCTAACGTGATGATGTGTCACATTGTGTTGTGATAATATCATAACGTGATAAATCGGTCGTGTGGCGTAAAAATCATAGTACCTACGATTTTTACGGATATTTGGTTTTTACAGGTTTGTTACCACGTCATGAACTCTATTTATGAACTAAATATTTTTCATACCCTACCTTGTATAACTTGTATGCACGCGTGTAACTTTAGTTTGTAGGTAATATCAAACATTATAGGGTTTTTTTTTTGGAAAGATCATACGTGTTTTAGGTACTTTTTGGTTGCTTAAAGTAGTAATCCTAACAAAACGGATAGTAGATTCAAGCTTCAGGAATAGCAATAACAAACCCACAGCCATGGAATATATAATATCCCAATACACTCAGCACCGTATATTTCTCAGACTTCCAATTTTACAGAGGCGCTGCATTCCCCACAATGTATCATTTAGAGCTCAATAAATTCCTATGCAAAGGAATTGCAATTTCGATATCACCCCACCCGCCTAACGCACCCATACCTTCTCATGCAGCAAATAAAGTTAAGTTTCTTTCAGCAACGTCCCGCGGATGTATCTACGTAGTTTCGCTTGGGGCTATTCGCGTCGTCGGAGAAGGTGTCTTGTGTCGTGGGGGTAAGGTAGTTCAGTCGGGATCGGTGGAGATATTATAGAGCTTATTATAATGTCCTATCTTGCTAGTCGATCGCGGGTACTGATTGCCGCCCCCGCAGGCGGGGCTGGTTGCACCGCAATAACCACATGACAGTTTTTTTTTATAAGTTTTCTCCGAGTTAATAAAGCGCGCGCAGATTTTATCGAGGAAGGGACTCTCAATGTCCTTGTGAGGCTTCGAAAACTGCTCCTAGAAATGGAACTACGCAGGACCGTTTTGAAATGTTGTTATCATTTTGGAACTGGGTGTGTGATTTTTTTACGTTTTCAAACTCGTAATTTTACCATTTTGAAAAGTAAAAAAAAAATATCAAAAAAAAATCTATGTAGTTATTGAACCTATTTACAAAATTTCATGAAGATTGGTGGTGAAATGTGACACAGGTCACATTTCACAACCAATCGGGAAAAAAGGAGGACATTCAAACATCACGAGATATGAAAGAATTTTTGGCCAAGCTGAAACGGAATCGCTTTACTCGCTCGGTCAGCTAGAGGTTCTAGTGTGAGTTTGTTTAATAACGCGCGTATTAATATGCGTATTGGACGCGTTTGTCCATCATTTTTATCGACGAGTGTTGCTTAACGACGCAGTTTGCGCATCGACGGTCTTGGGTTCGAATTCCGGCAAGGACAAATATTTGTGTGACGAACCCGAATATTGTTCTGGGTCATGGATATTATATATTTCGTCGTCTAGTACAAGCATTGTTTAGTTTGGGTCTAGGTAATTTTTTGTAAGATTGTCCTTATTTATTTATTTGTTGCGATGCAAAATTACCTTGAACGCTCAGTTAGACTATTAACCGTCGTTTAACTTTAACCACCGGGCGGTACCACCAGCCCAGGATGCGTACAGTAATGGGTACAATCTGGAAACCTGTAGGATAGGTTGTAATCTCAGCTATCTTGTCCCGGCCCGGCCCGAGTGGGCGCGGGTTCGATGCTTGGACGGGGACCATTTTGATTACAAATCGGTTTTGCATTTGCTAAATCCTAGACGTATTTGCGAATTCAAATACGAATATCATTCAGCCATTCTATAGTTAATTCTATGATTTTTTATTTAAAGTTATTTTTACGTAGTTATGTTAAAGTTTATCCTACTTATCCGATATAAGTAGTTATTTTTGTTAAATCAAAAGATATTGAACGTGATTTGGAATAGCAAATATAGAAGTGTGTTTTTTAGTAAACAGCAGCGCCTGGTAATGAAAATAAAATTAATGAACGCGCTTATTAAAAGCGGATATTGAAAAATTATATTTTTTGCGAGACTCGAATCTCCAACGATATAATTTTTGATAAAGTAATGATTAAGTTTCATAATAAATATTACCGGCACTCGCTTGAAACGATTTTAAGATTATTATTTATACACGTTATTAAACTTGAACGATGGCTGTATTTATTTCAAGACAGCTTAAGACTAAATTAGTGTGATAAATTTGTATTTCGACCTTACTAGTTTTCGTTTCAAATACCCATGCGAAGCTCTCAGGAATATACAGGAATCTCAGGAGCTTACCTGTAACGAAAAAAAAACACGTCAGCATTACATATTTTGAGGCAGTATATGTTATATGGTTTACCCTAGTTTTACAGACAAACGTTTCATCGAATTTTCATTTCATAGAAATCTCATTTCATCGAAAGCATTCCCTTTCTGAAACCATAAAATAATTTGGAACGTTATAACACAAACTTAGGTTAGGTTTGTTTTAGGTTAGGCTAACCTAACCTAATCTATCGGTAGCCATTTTCAAGATTTCTGAAAAATGTATGACTTCCGAGGTTTTTTTTTCTATGAAATGAAAATTCTATGAAATAAATCATTCGGTGAAGTTTTTTTCTATAAATCAAGAGGATCCCAGTTTATATATCTAGTGTGTGTTTCTTGAAGACCTTTAAGGTACCGATTCTCTTACGTAGCCGGGTTAGGATGTACTCAAGAAAAAAGATAGCTAAACCATAGTAGTGCGAATCGGGAAGGATATCGGAATACCTTTAAGTGTATTATAAAAAATATTGACAAGAAAATAAAGCTTGAAGTTATGAATGAAAACAATAGAATTTAAATAACATACTTAACTTATTGCCCCAAATTAAAACGGTACAGAATGTATTGTCAAAAAACAACCAAAGTAAGCGTGGAAACTAGAATATTTCCTCTCTCTTTAGGTCGGAAATAAGCTCTAAGATTATTAATAAACGGTTTTAAATAGGTATCTTCTGTTTCCTAACTAAATTTAAAAAAACAGAGATTTAATACAACCCGATAGTGTTCTATATTTTCAGAGGCCAACTATGTCTTTCGGAGATGTGAAATGTTCATCTCCATTCTCTATTCTTTCATAATCAACACATCCAATTCATCACGGATCATTAGCGTCACTGTCGTGACACTCGTGGCACTTTGACACCACGTGTCATCGTTCCTTTTTCAAAACTAACGGCCACAAACATGGCGGCCTGCGCACGCGACGATCTGTCAACGTCACCATGACTGGACATTCCGCTTGGCACCGTTTTTTGTTTTTTTTTTAGCTAAGCTGTTAAATATGAAGATTGAGTAATATGGAGAAATGGAGATTTAAGTGTTGATAGATTTGGAATGGGTTTTAAGTAAGGATTATATTGGACTAACGCTGGCAAGACCACCTACTATGCAGTTCCTCCAACGTCTATAGAATCACCATGGATCTGATGGATGTGTGGATTCTAAGATTAATGTTGACTTTATTATATTTGGGTTAAGACCAAAAAGTTTACCACCTTAACTTACCTACCTAATTAATATTTGTATCAAAGTCTCCGTTGTGCGACGACAGTTAACTTTCCAATAACGTACCTTAAGGTTCTTTTTTAATATTCCTTATTGTATCGTTATTTTTTGTCGCACAACAGAACTTATTCCAATCTCTTTTATTTTCTCGCTAACTACGCCTTAATATAATCCATCCTTTTGGTCCTAACCCATTTACATATTATACCCATAGCTATGAAATAAAACGAGGTAAAAACAACTCATAACAGTAAACCCCTTTTAAAACCACCTTTTTGCGTAAAAAACGTAATTTGCGCCGAAACAGTACTTGTTTCGCAATAACTGTATTTTAGGGTATATTTAAAATGTGCGCAGTAAAAATATTCGAAACAGTATAGTAACTTTTGTGAAAAACGCTACACACAAACACTGTTGACTCTCGCTGGTCAGTCAAATCTATTTAACTAGTACTTTTAAGTTCAATACAAGTTTAAAATTATATTTTATTTACAAATAACATCTAGTTAACGGGTGTGAATAAACTTTACGTAATATGGACATTAAAATTAACATTGCCTTTAAAATAAAACAATTTAAACGGATTATATCGCGTATATTAATTATTTGAGCCTCCCTAACGTTTAGGCACCAATTACCGAAGGTTGACTAAGAAAAACTCATTTTTTCTCTGTCAAAATGTTTGTCTGTGTATGTTAACTTAATATACGCGATATAATCCGTTTAAATTGTTTTAATTAAAAGTGTGACAGTCGCGTGAACCTAAGAAAATATTAGTGTGACACCTGACGAGATAAAATGGCAGTTTTCGTTCAATTATTCATTGATTGATTAAAGATTATAATTCAACTATGTAACTAACTTCTAACCGTTTGCATGTTCAGTCAGAAGCTAAAATACTGGCGGTCGGTAGTATTGGCACTCTGGCATAAAGGTAAATAAAAATAAGTGTGGGACGAAATTTAAAGTGGCGCTCTCACGCAATTTACGTAATGTGAAATAAATGACACAGAACATTTGGTTTCCGGTGCAAATTGAAATTAAAACCAGTTCATGTTTTAATTTTTATGCAAAATTTTGCAGATCTCTGATACCGGCCCCGTCTAGCATAGCTATGCTTTTCGACTCTTGTCGCGCGACATAGTATCACCTGTCACTCTCTTACAGTGCTGTACAGAAAGAGATAGGTAGTATATCTCGCGTCGAGAAAGAGTCGAGTGTCACAGTTGTGCTAGACCTGCAGGAAGGCTGCCCCCATGTAAAAAGTTTCGATAAATAAGTATTATATTAAATATCCAATTTTCCTTTCAACGAATAAATCCTGCAATCTAATAGGATAGAAACATACTTGTATAAAATGTTATATGTTTTGTGATTATATCGACTATGTATAGGGCACTTAAAATGGTCCATCTAAGTACATCGATTGTCCATAGATATTAAGTAATTCAATACGCATGTAGTGTCTAATGAAGTGTTACTTTACCTATATGTTAATGTAATATTATGTTAGCAGCATTATACTATGTTGTTAACTAAATTCTAAATCGAAAACACCCGACCCATAATACGGTGAATAGAGACTTAAGTACTATGTGTGACCTTACAAACGGTCCGGTAGTTTTGAATTTTTGATATGTTGTCTAGGATGGTTAGTCAGTGTTTAAAATGCAAAATGCACAATTCCCCCCCCTCCGCGCCCGCCGCCATATTGAAAACACCGGCACTTTCTTCATATTTTTGCTCATATCTTTCTTTAGGAGCGTTTTGGCTAGATGAAAGCTTCAACAATGTTATAGAGAGTTAAATTTACTACATTCTCCGTTTTATATTTTTTTTCTAGGACAGATAGTTACGGAGATATCCACATTTAAAAAAACTTAAAAAATCGCATTTTCCTACTGAAAAACAAACTTTTGGATTATATCTTCGTTTAGGAGCATTTTAGCTACAACAAAGCTTGGGCAATGTTGTAGAGAATTAAATTTACTATAATTTACACTTCAAATTGTGTTTTAAGGACGGTTAGTTACGGAGATATGCACATTTAAGAAACAGGAAAAGTCGAATTTTCCGAAAATTTCTCAAAATTCTTGGTTTAGAACGCTGTCATTCAGTGACGGACTAGTCTAGGACAAATTAAAACATGTAGGAAATATAATTGCTTATAAAACTCATGTCCATTTTTACATACATTTTCGGAAAATGTGACTTTATTTTTTACATATCTCCGTAATTATCTGTCCTAGAAACAAAATTTGAAATGTAAATTATAGTAAATTTAATTCTCTACAAAATTGCTCAAGCACTGTTCTAGCTAAAATGCTCCTAAACGAAGATATAATCCAGAAGTTTGTTTTTGAGTTGGAAATTGCAATTTCTTAAGTTTATTTAAATGTGCATATCTCCGTAACTATCTGTCCTAGAAACAAAATGTAAAATGTAAAATGTAGTAAATTTAACTCTCTATAACATTGTCGAAGCTTTCTTCTAGCTAAAATGCTCCTAAAGGAAGATATGAGCAAAAATATGAAGAATGTGCCGGTTTTTTCAATATGGCGGCGGGCGCGGAGGGGGGGGAATTGTGCATTTTGCATTTTAAACACTGACTAACCATCCTAGACAACATATCAAAAATTCAAAACTACCGGACCGTTTGTAAGGTCAAAATCCTTTATTCACTTAATTACCAACCGAATAACTAAGAACTATCTCGACAAGGTTTTCGATTATAAAACCGCATTCAAATCGGGCCATCCGTTTGGGAGCTAGGATGCCACACAGACCTACAGATTCACAGACACTCGGATAACAAGAACTCCGACATGCGATTATTTTATTTATAAAAAAATTACAAGTTTACAGTGGATAAACAAAACACTTACACTATAGGACATACAAATAATATTAATATTCTTTATCAAAATTACAATTAAGTATAAATTATTAAACAAACTTAAAATGAATAACATAATATTATTAGACGAGAACGATGACATATTTTATATCTACGTAGGCACTACAATCCCTATTCACCAGTTACAAGAGGATCAGACGTCAAATTTGAAATTCGAACAGGCACACAACCAGACACAAAAGGAAGGGTGTCAATAGGATATTGTTGGCTGTTACGTCCTTCTTGCATAGAATTCAGTTAAGAACAATGCGTGCGTCATATGGGATTGAATGTTTGGACAACGTGTGGAGCAACATTCGAAAACTAGACTAATTGCACACACTGTAGGAATAAAAGGGACACCGTCTACTTATATCAAATAAAAGTGAAAAAACAGGAAAATAACGGTAAAAGTAACACTTACCTACTCATCATTATATACTTACGTGTAACAAACAAAATACAAGCAGTGATGCTGACTTCGATCTGTGCCGAATAAAATGAAGATACTTATAAAGTGCAAGTTTTTGGCACGCGCAAGTGGCCTAATTTTAAGTAAAATACTTTATTTTTGCACATGAAACTAGAAAGCCACAATATATCTACATGGAAATAACCTGTAGTGTTTGTAGATTTGTATAAAACGGTACTCCCCTACTTGACCTAATAACGCAAGTGCTAATATTATTACACCTATCAACGTTAGCTCTAATTTTCATTAGCCCTAATGTCATTTCACCTAATTTTTATACCCTAATTAGTTGTTAGACCTAATAATCCAATACTCTAATAATGATTTGTACTAATTGTCAACAATACTAATATGAAATAACCTAATAATTACCACACCTAATGATTATTAGACCTAATCATTACTGACACTAAATGTCAAGAGTACTAAAGATTATTAAACCTATTTGTACGTTAAAACAGAAAATACGGATTTGGACAAACATCGAATTGGCTGAACCCCGAAAACTGTAGGTTAGGTTAGGTTTCTATTGTGACAATGTATAGCGGAGCGAGCGAAGCGAGCGGAGCGTCAAAAGATTCCCATGTACATCCTGAGTATAGGGCAATTCCGACTCCACGTGGTCTTGCCTGTCCTACCCTAGTGTTATTTCAAAACCGGAGGCGCGGAGGGAGAGCAGCCCTCGCCTTAGGTTTATAGATAAATAGGTTTAATACAATTTAGGTTTTAGCATTATTAGGTATTATAATATTAGTAGTCTAAAAAAATCAGCTAAGTGTAAATTAGGGCTAGTGAGAATTCGGTATGAAGTAATTATAATTAGGTATTATGAAAATTCGGAATCCTGAAATTAGGGCTATTCATTAATTAGGATGAACGAAAATTCGGGTTAGTGATTTTAGGGTTACCAAAATTAGGGCTAATGAAATTAGGATGAAAGTTTTTCGCGCTAACGGAGGGGAATGTGTCGTCAGTTGCCTCGTACAAAGGAAAGAACGGAAAACGGCGAGAAAACGTGCTAAAGAATGATAAAGATAATATATGACTAACTTTCCTGCAATTGTTTGGCGTTTTGGAATACAGTTTTAAAGTTGCACTTATCAATCGCGTGGCGTGACATCAAAGAACTCCCCGGGCGAGGCGGAACAGATTTTTTTTGACTTACTTATTCTCTAAGAGCAATAGAGATATTGCGAAAATTCTCTAAAATGGGCAAGGCCAAGGATTCGGGTTGTATGGACGCCATGCCATTTGTTTATTTAAACTTTATTGTACGAAACAAAAGTCGGTACAAATGGCGAACTTAATGCCAAATGCCATTCTTTACAAGTCAACCATAGGGTCAAACAGAGATGATTCAAGTGGGTGCAGAGTAGAAAATAATTCGTTCCGAGAGCGACTAAGATACAAGTGAAAACAAGTATATTAATAAACATAACATACTTAACTACCATACCATAAAACATACATACATATACTTACATACTATATGCAATAGGATGTATATTATATATAATAAATACGATCAATGTCTACTCCATACTCTCCATAGGCACTCATGTATGTTGTTTTAATGTCATATGAGGCATTTTGCCATTGAAAGGGAAATGCCGAGGTATTTGTGACTCGTTCATCTTTGTGGGGGATTTCGGTAAGGTTTGTGCGCGTGAGTCATTACATTACACACTTCGGTCGTCCATTGTTGTCTCATTTTTGTTGACTTTGGGAAGGTATAAACTATCTGTGTATTGACACAGTAATAATTTCTGTGTTGTAATTTTATTATTATACTTAATATAAATTATTATATTAAATTTGAGACGTCATATTTTGCCAGATTATAACATTTCAAATTCGGTCATCTTAGGCACTATTTAGAATTTTAGTGAGGTCGTAAACGTAACTAAAGGCTATCTTTGACTGTAGACGATGAAATGAGCACATGCACACTTAAAGACGATATACAAAAATAATTGGCACAAAACAATATGCTGAACTAAGCTAAGTATATATGCTAAACTTAAGATGAAATAGCTTAGCTTCATTATGATGGAAAAAGACCCATTTATTAAAATGTCCAGTATGTCCCAAGATTACGAAATCAAAATGAAGTTTCCTTTCAATAAAATTGTCTATCTACAATATTTACGATACGTTCTCCTCTATAGGGCATAGTCTTGAGGCGTCCTGTATATATTATTTTACCAATTTCTAGGAAATGTTTAGACTCCTTGTATTATTATATGAAGCGCGCTGCAAGAGCTCGCGCACATAATATCGTAGATGCATTTCAGAAAATTATATTAAATTGCTCTCACTCGGCTATTGAGAGCGTGGTGCAATTTATAAGAGAAACTAGGTGCCCGCGAACTTCGTCCGCATTTTTTTTCTTTGCAGACGGATAAAAAGTATCATATAACCATCTTTGGATGTCCAGCTATCCCTGTACCAAATTTGGTTACAATTTGTCCAGCCGTTACGGCGTGATGCGAGGACAAAGGAAATTATGAAAACAGATGATTCCAGGTTCGCACGGCGCCGCGCTCCCCTACAAAACAAATGACGACCCCGCATCACACTGTTAAGATTTTTCCGATAATCATGACCCCTTTTCACAGAAAAGTAATTTTCAATACAAAATCTAGAATTTTATAATAGTATAAAAATGTGGGCCTGCTGCCGGCCTTGTTAACTTGACGGTCCGTTTACGAATACCTTCTTATAGATATTTGATGCAGAACTTTTTCATTCTACCCATATAATATAAGATTGCCTGTTGAATCGGACTGGAGAAAGTCGAGAGTGAATAGGCATCTTCTAGCCAAGCATACTCCATCTTAGGCCTTATTGTCACTTAACATCAGGTGCAATCGAGGTTAAATGCATGGCTATTTTGTATTAAAAAAAAAAATCGGACCATCTTGTGAAGCCCAAAAGTTAAATCTGAGGAATTGCGATTCGTTTAGCGGACAGGCAGCCTTAATACGTGATTGAAAGAAAATACGTACCTAAGAAACTATATTGGCAATCAAACATTCGTAACTGCTTACCAATTATTTACGTACTTAATTATTGAATTGAGTTACCCACTCGAAGGATAGGAGATTAATAAATAATGAGTAACATGAGTAAACACGAAAATAACCGATTACAAATCTACTTTCTATCTATTGTTAAAGTAGTAGTCACATAAAATAAAAGTCACACAAATCACTAGGCGAGTTCCCAATTCCGCTATGTGTACAATTTAACACCTAATGCGGCATTGCCATGGCATTGTTTTATAAAAATTAATGGCGCAAAAATACACACCTCTGTCCGTCTAGGCTTTGCGACTTTTGTCGCGCGACATGTCATCGCCTGTCACTCTCTCACAGTACTGCGAAAAAAGGGACAGGTAATATTTCTCGCGCGAGAAAGAGTCGCGTGTCACATCTGTGCTAGAAGTGCCAATGGTAATACATATCGTTTCATACTTGCACCAAGCCCAGTGCACTCATTGCAGGATAAAATTAAAAGAAAAAATGACATAAAAAACGTAATTACGTCCAGCATCGCGTGAGCGGGCCCGAGTTTAGACTGCGCGCATAAATCACTCGATTTACGAGCCAACTCAGCGACCCCCAATTTATGAGTTTTACGAACATTTCAATTGAAAACTGCGCTTTAACGATGTCTACAATGATAATCGAGAATCTGAGCAAGTAAGTGTAAAATCCGTGTGGTAACGTAACTCTTAAATAAATGATCCGATTTAAGTTTTTACCTTTTAGGTAAGAGTCAAGAAAATCGGTTCAGCCGTTTGAAACACATCCGCTTATATCTAGAAGTGTCAGCCATTTTGATCGCATACAAAGCCGAACTTAAAGTTCAAGGCTTTAAGCTCGTATACAAGCTTAAAAACCCCCTTTGCTGACACTTCCGCGGACTTTAGTTTTTATATCGAAGCTTCCAGAGTGTTTCGGCGCGTTCCCACGAGATGTGATGAGGGTTTTTTTTTTCGTCCATTTTATTGAGATTAAGGAACCAGTTTGCGTGTAGAATTAAATGACGTACAAAAAGTGTTATGGAATGGAGCATTGATTGGATTTATGTTTCCTTGTAAATATAATAATGCATTTTTCTTAAACATGCAATGAAATGTTGTTATAACGTGCGTTATATCAAGCTTCAAATTATCACGTTTCGGGCGGCTCGATCGCGATACCTAACTATAATGGAATTTCAATTTTGAGAAAAGCACTATACTTACATACTTTGTATCACTATCCTATAGCTACCTACCTACTCACCCGCCAACTCCTTCTTTCCCGGTGCGGCGTCTGCAGTAATGTACATTGTGTTACTGCAATTGCGTTTGCAAGTAATTTCTTAGTCGCATACTAATTCACTTATTACACCGACATAATTGCAAACACAAGCGAAATACTTCTTCAACTGACCTACAAGCCATTATCTTAACTGAAATCTCAATTAGACAACCGATGGGCCACGCTGAGACACATTCCGTGACTGGAATAGCTCCGCCGGCTCCCGGTAGGTGGCGCTCCTTTGAAGTCCCACAAAGGTAAACATTACTGTAGCCTTAATTGTACTGGTCTACTAAAAAGGGCAGGGGTTCATGCTTTGAAAATATTTGGAAGCGTTTTTTATTACAAAAGGACAGACAAAATATATTAACGCAACGTTTTTTGTGATAGTGGTTAGTGTTTTCGGTAACTGGTCTGTTTTACTTATCTAATAAGGCATTATTCAAATTATGTTCTATTTAAATGCCAAGCAAAACACGAAATATATTACAGTATAAAAAAGAAAACATAACTATCTTCAATCTTTTTTTTAAGAATAGTCCTCTATTGCAACGCTTTTGTGGCTGCTTTTGAAGCTGAATTTTATTAACAGCTCTTTTAAGTCTAAAGTTATTTAAACACGAGGTCGCAAATACGCAATTTATCCAAGTGATCGTCATCAGCTTCATTCAGCTTCCAAAGATACGTTTCTTAAGATTTTTGTTGGATGAAAGTCGAGGGAAAATTTCTGTAAATAAACACTCCTCAAGGAAACTTTATGAACACGAGCCGCTTCCTAGCTTCCAAAACTTATCTCCGTTTACAAAAACAATAATCGGAACAACAGAAGTCGGGCAAACGAGAACTTGGCGAAATATGCGCCAAGTTTAGGAGATGCGGACGAATAAACAGTTAGACTTAATGTATGCAAAGCCTCGAAAAGTCAGCGACCTCGAGACACTTGCCAAAGGTTTTGGGCCAGTTTCTTATCATAATATTCGGGGCAAAATGAAATGTTAAAAATTATCTTTCGAGGCGCGGTGCCGCGGCCAAAATGGTAATTGCTTTTTTCCGTGTACGTGGTATTATGAATTTTTAATATATTGGAACTCCAAGGAACGTTCCTAACCGGAGAAGGTACTTATTAAATCGTAATACGAGTATGTATATGAGATTGAATGATTGAATGTTTTAGTATCTACCTATCAAGTAAAAGGCTTGGGGCACCCGAAAAAATATAAAAGCTATATACAATTTGAAATTCGCATGGTACGTAAAAACACACGAAAATTGGTTTTCGAAAAAAAATGTAGCAGTATTATTAGGTACTTTATATATAAATATAAATGTGTGTATCCAATTAATTAATTTTGATAGGAAAAATCTGTGAACTCTGCGTTCTCAACAGTCTTCCTACCACGCGCATTCAATACAACGAAATGTGCTATGATTTTATTTTATCAATTTTATATGTAGGTATTAAACAACTACGTTTTATTTATTATCTAGACACTGTGATAGAGGCATTAGTCAAGTTCGATTTACAGCATGCTCATCGTATCCTGCTCTCGGGTAGCAGTTTGCGGCCTACCACCGACCGCCCATTGCGGCTACGGGCCTTACGTAACCTTACACCGATGAACCTGCCTTATGAGATTCCTTAAAGCAACTAGGCTGCCTGAATCGATTATTGCATACAAAAATATGCGAAATGTATTTTATTGTTATGCTGACGCTACAGTTTGACCTGTCACTGAAGTAGTGTCAGTAATCATGTAAAAAATTATAAAATTCTAGATCTGTATTGAAAATAATTTTACTATGGAAAAGGGTCTAAGGACAAAAACTTAATAGCGTGATGCAGGATCGTCATTTGTTTTGTATGGGCGCGCGTCTTCGTGCCAACCTAACGCCATCTGTTTCCATAATTTCCTTTATCTTCGCATCACGCCGAAACGGCTGGACAAATTTTAACCAATTCTGGTACAGGGATAGCCGGACATCCAAAGATGGTTATAGGATACTTTTTATCCGTCTACGTTAAAGACAAAGATACGCGGACGAACTTCGTGGGCATCTCCAAGTAATATGATACAATTTTGAAATGTCATAGCATAAAAGAAAAAAAAAAGATAGAATAACCAAGCAACATACACAAATTAATCAAATTTGCAGGTTGACTTATTAAATTACCTTAAATCACCAATATATTTATCGAATTGGTACCTTTTACAAGACTTAATTATATATCATGATGTATGATCGAACGTAAGTCAGAAGTCAAATGCAGAAAAATGACATGAATCTTGAACTGAACAAGAAAAAGACGAGTTAAAAGAATAAGGAATTCCAGTCTGCCGACTCTGTCGCCAAAAGAAACACATGTATGTGACTCAATGATCCATTTATAAGTACTCTGATGACTCGAGCAAGGCGGACTTATCGCTTGTTGACATAAAACTGTCAACCATGCATGTAGGTTAATGATCACGCATTACCATTCCGTCAATTCGTCTCGTTTTTTGATGATAACGAGAAATAAAAAACGTGATTGATTGGTAATTAAATTCTGACGTATGATTAAGCAATGTTAGATTGATATTATTTTCTTTACTTTACGAGTTTAAGTATGATGCACTCAACTGGGGTAAATTTGGCCCATTTATACACAATGCACATAGCGATTTTTGTAATGACAAATTTAACAGATCTCGATATCGCCTCTCGTTATAATAGTTACGATAAAAACATTAAATCTTACTTAAATTCGTCATCTCACAACCAATATGCTTCCAGCAACCAAAACGTTAAACCTACATGTGCAATATTTATGCATACATTATTCATACAAGTAAGTTGTATTCTATGATATGTATACTCGTAAATTAGACTAGCAACGATTCCTAAAACTTTTCTCAGAATTTTCATCAGTCATCATTATTTTTTTTTTCTTAGATACGGTAAATTTCTCAGAATTGTTAACTATAAACCTATCTTATCCTACTGGGTTCTATTGGATAAACTTTTCAAAAATCCTGTAACGCCAATGATTATACAATTATGACGATTTTATGTCAAACATAACATTATGACTGTCAGTATACCTATGGCTAACAATGGATTCATTGTTTTGTTTTGAGAAATACCTCGGAAATTTGTCTATTCTAATTCAACAATTTTACCATTTCCTCCTCCTCCAGAGCCCGTATCAGCTCGTAGTACAGCATCTCCGCCTCCTCGGATATCTGCACCTTCTCCTCGCACTTGTACGTTATGTCACACGCCATCTCTGTCGGCAGATGCATCTTCATCTTCATGTTCACGCGCTTGATCACAGACTATCCCATCACTACTCTTTGGCACTGTTTCGAAGACTTCACTTTGTGGTTAACACAAGTTCTGATACATTTCACTAATTTAAGAGTTCTCTTTGGCACTTTTTGGAAGACTTCACAGGTTTTTTATAAATGTTAGTTGTAGAGATCTTAAACGAAACCACAAAAAAAAGATAAAATACCGACTAAAATCTAATACAGGTATTTTTTTGTGCTAACCTAGAAGTAAGTTAAGTGATATTCTAGTTGCATTTGGCCCTGGTTGAGGATACTTTCTTCCTGCCTGCGTGTAAATTTTACTTTGTGGATTGACATACATTTTTTTAGGAAAACTAAACTTGAAGTTGCAGTTCAAGATCGAAGATCAAAAGATACTGCAGCATTGCTACTGGATGCAAATTGTAAATGTTGACTTACATTTTATAAAAAAATAAGTTACGCTTAGTTGAGCTTAATTTGGGACTAGATCGATTTGTGTGAGGTTCTCCGATATTTATTTTATTTATTTTATTTAATGGTGACGAAGCTGTCTGTATCTCCAGCGACTCTTTGTCGCGTACATATGTATGTATACTACCCGTCACTTTTCTTTCAATACCGTGCGAGTCAGACAGGTGATACTGGTCTGCAATATTTGCAGGAATTTAAGCAAATTTTGACGCGCCTTGTGATAAATTATGAAAATAGCCACCTATACAGGGTGAGTATAGTCGCCGGGGAGACTGAAACATTGTCGCCACAGTCCGTGCATTGAATCGTTAATGGGCGCGTTGATGGGTTGAATTAAATTAAGCCGACAACTAATTAATTCCGTGCAGTGCAGTAAATGTCCGCAACGTACATTTTTAAACGAATTCCGTTAATTTGTAGTGCAACTTGACGGTTGTCAAAATTAATGGGATCACTGAACAAAAATATGGTAATGTAATGAGTCTCGATTCCTATACTGCTAGTTTCTTTATCCTTGCATTTTCAAACTAATACCAAACTAACCATACTGTGTCTATTAAAGTCATAGAGAAGTCAGTGATTTATTAAAGGGGTCAATGAATAAAAAATCATAACCCTCCGTCTAACGTAGTTGGATAATTACCCTCGTATTGTGTAACTATTATTGCTTCTAAAGAGTTAAAAATTGCAGAGTCGTAAAACTGATTTGTGATCACGACTCAAATGTCACCCTGCATGTACAGTCAACGACATAAGTAGCTATCATTAGATTTGTGTTTACTGAGTGAACATTGCGAAAGGGTTGAAATTAAAATACAGCAACGAGTATTCCGAAACATGTGTTCATTTTATAAAGTTGTAAGTCGGATCGTTTTAATTGATCCTTAAATTGACTCAAGATTACTATTGCGTTAAAATAAAACGGTTTTTTTATCTTTGCCATTTATCACAAAATAACTTGTTCTGGTCACGCGATATCATCGAAATCTCAAAATAACTGTATGCATATAAAAACTGCTATTAATAACTTTAGATACGGCATCCGTGCATCTCTTTTTAGCTTGTAGGTATAAAAAGAGATGAGACGTTAAATGAACAGACTGATAATGACCCTGCCACAAGTAATGATTAGTCTTGAAGGGGACGAATGAACTGAACTTGATGTTTGATGACCAACAATCAAGGTTTGTTTAAAAGACACAGATATTTCGACTGATGAATTGCGACTTGGTACGAACTTGCAGCCAGTTTATTAGCGTAATGACATTGACAGTTACTATGGACAGAAATAATACGAAAACTTAGATACACCAAGACTGGCCCACTGCGTGCCCTTAACTGCACTAATAGGTTACACATCTACATCTAAGTGCTAACATCCGCCGTCCGGTTTTATTTAGTCAATGTCGGCAAGTGGTCGAAGCCTCTCACAGCGTTAGCATCAGTCGCTTAGCCACGCCATACGGCCAATCGCTTCGTATTTTACACAAACCACCAATAAAATATAATTGTCACTGATCTCAGGCCACTTTTGCAAAAATCAAACGATAGGCGACTTTATTCAGTGAATGTAATGAATCATAAAAACAAACAAATGAAGTTAAACCATTTAGAACTGACTTAGTAAAAACATGTACTTCGATTTTATCAGTTATTTTTTGCTGGTATATGTGACGACACATAAAACCGGTATTATTAAATATAAGTTGTATGGACCAAGAAGTAGTATACTTATACCATAACGCAACCGCAGACATGCACCCATATAAGTAGGTTAGTCCGCGCAATTAACTCAGACTTTGACACTTACACTCAAAACTTTATCAGTCGTTAAAAATTAGTGTGACCAACTTTTCTGTAAACTGAAGGGTGACGCCACAATCTTCGCACACGGAAAACTCGAACGCAGGGACATTCTGACAATCATATGAAATTTCAGCTTGAGAGTCGTAGTTCCTAATTTCGCCGTTTCACGGATAAGTTGATCGCACTATAAGTGATTGGAGAGGAAAACATGTCAAATACTCTTACACATCGGCAGACGTTATCTCTTCAATACGTATTATTCGACAGACGTTATCTCTTCAATAAATACGTATTTCGTTACGTATCATTTGTGTGACAGCCAGCTTTTACTCGATTACGCTGAAGCAAACGAATAATTTTAATGCACTATGGATGTAGGTACGTATACAGGGTGGAACAGATCGAAGGACTTTTAAGCGAACAGGGAATTGTTCAGGCTAAGTACTTCATTTTTCACCAATCAACTATGTACATATTTCTATCCATTTTTGAGATACAGTTTGTTAAACATTAGTATTAATCTGCACATATCAACCCAAGCATCTTTTGAACATCGCTTAAGTTAAAGACAGGTGTCAATTTAAAATGTAAATAAAACCTTTGGATTAGTAGGGTTGTCGCTGATATTAAAATATTTTATTTTGTAGTATTTATTTTATTTTTAAATCCAGCTTTACAATTATAATAGGTCGATTGTTGATACCTCAGATGACACTATCCTGTCAGCTCAGTTTTACAAATGTTCCACCCTGTATATGTAGATTTGTCTAATATTTTGTCAAACTAACTGGAAATATCCAGTTACTTACTTTTGGACGAAATAAATGCAGACTACATTTTCAAGTTTCTCGTATCGCATATCAATTAAAGAAATGTATCATCTGTCATGGACTCGCATTATTTTAATGAGCTTGCATAATTGACGCGCTCATTTTAGAAAATACTATGCTTATTTATGCAATAAAAAGATCATTGGAAATTTCGCGGACGACTTTTGACCTCTTGACTTTTAAAAGTGAAGTTCTTTTAGAAAGTATGATGAGGTTAAAATTGAGAGACAGTTTAAGGATTGCCGTGCAGCGTTGAAAGATATCTCAAAAAATACCTAACGCAACTTCGGTGACAATACACCCAACAACCTGTAATAAAATAACATTTTCCTTTCCTGTAATAAAATCATTTTTCACGTGATAAATAAATGACAAAGCGTCCGTCACGTTTTGAAAAAATGTGAGTGTGAGTGACAGATGCTTTGTCACTTATTTATCCTCGAAACCATCATAGACCACCTAGATGACACTATTAGAAAGTTTGAAATGTTATCAATTAGACTTAATAAGGGAAGAAGATTTTCGATTGTGAATACCACTTCTCATGCCTAATACGAACCCACCTACTCGTTACATGCCTAATAATATAGTAGGTACCCAGACAGTATACAAACGAGGCGCAAACTTCAAGGGATTGAGTAATAAAGTCAGACATACACGTATCTAAACGCTTTACGGTTAACAAGATGTACAGGAGCCTATAATTATCCCGACACTGGCGGTCCTTTTGGTGCGCCTGCGCGCGACCGATATAGCCAGGAATTCCGAAGCACTGAATTTCACGCGTAAACAGAATTGGCGACTTTAACCTGTTCGCCGCCAGTCATGATGGAATGACAGTGCTCGAAGTGCCCACAAGTCAACCGCGAAAAAGACATAAATCTTGAAATAATTCATTTTCAGTGCCTTTAAGTGTGTTGGAAGTCTAGTGGATTATGGTCATGGATAGTATTTTGACAGGGTTGAAAGCATAACGCAACGTAGTATGTACCTAGGGCGGCAAATTAGTGATCGTCCCAGAATGCAGGCGTTTGTGGCCCGAACCGAAGGTGAGTGTCGTAAATCAGCGATCTGGGGCTTTACGAATTACCGCGCGTGCCCAGGGTGACATAAATAATTGAAATAAAATGAAATTAAATAATTTATTCAGTAAGTAGGCCACAAAGGTACTTTTACAGGTTAGATTGTAAATCTACCAGCATTTCTCAAGAGAAGACTGTTTTTCAGAAGAAAGCCGAAAGAAACTTAACTAGTTTGACAGAAAGCTTCTATTACATTACTTCCACTTCTCCCGCATTTCTTTATCATCGAGCGTTCAATGCCGCTTTCTCATTAAACAATAATGAATACTTTAACAAAAGCACCAATGTATGCAATAATTTCAACAATATCCTAATTAACACAATGTAACTTGTTAACATTGAATAGTCTGGTTCAGTTGAAAAGACCTTATGTGCTTTAATATTACACATAGACATAGGCCGTTATTGTAATAAAGTGTAGTAGTAAAGGCTTTAAAGTAAATTGAGTTATTTTCGTATTTCTCATTAAGGTCAATGTTGACAATTAACTATGAAGGTATAGTTGCCCATATTAGTACAGTCAAATCAAAATGCCAGTTTCTGTCCAGGCTGACTGTACAGAAAATAAATTGTTGTAATTAACTCATTTCAAAATACCAGGTTAAACATGTGTTTACGAACTCGGATTCTTGTTTTAAAGACCTGTAATTTTAATTGATCAATGACTTAAATTACTATGTTACTCCATTTAAATGCCTGTATTTATTTGTAAAATAATTCTTCTTCGTTCATATTTGGTTAGGCTTAGCAGAACGAAAAGAGTATTTATGTGGTTGCAATATCGTTAATTAAAAACAATATTAAGTGAAGAAAGTGATTCGAATTCAGTTTCCTTATAAACTTTCTTGATATTAACATCATTAAATCGAGTGAATTGTTACATTATGCAAAAGCAAATACAATCTGTCTAAAAGCAAAACGTAGATTCCCTGAGGATGCCATGATTGCTTAAAAGGGCATATGTTCATTGTAAACTCGCGTCACTTACGCTATTCCACCAATGAGCCGCATCAGTTCACTGCACTGCCATAAAAAGGCTTGTGATCTTAAGGAACTGGCGTCGCTTAAGGCGTTTTGTATACTGATTTGCAGCTCAGGTGCTATTTCAGGTTTGAAAACAAATCCCGCCGACAACGTCTCACTCGCGGCTCCCTAAATAGTTGGCTGTTTAGGAGTCGGTTGAGGAAGTGGAGTCGGCGCGGGCGCATGAATATGTCAAATTAATGGCGGGTTTTGCATGCTGTGAGTACAGGCGGTCCAGAATCATAAGGGTACATTTCCACGGGAGTTGAGCTTGGAAATGACATGAATGAATTTGTGCTCGTTCAGACTTGTATTAACAGCGAGATGTTTTCATGTCATATCTAGAGAGTGAGAGAGTTTTCTCTAAACAAAGTCTGTGAATAAATCTTATTAAACTGTTTTCCCTTTGCAAAATCTATCTATAATCAACAATTACTTATCAATGTTTGAGGATTTGAGTCTTCTTAAAATCAGCATCACGACTAGTTGCGGCAAAATGGCATGTGGTAACCGCTTTCAGCTGTAATTTTTTAACGCATTGGTTAAATGCACTTTTTTCAATTTTTCCAAACTTTTTTGTGTAATTGTAATGTTGATCTTTGTTATACTGTGAGGACCCAGTGTAATACTCGTAAACACAACACAAAAAACCTCACCCACTACAATGTCTGTTCAATACAAAATACCACCACTATTCAACATCCTGTTTACACCCCTAAACTTCAAAAGGTCGTTGCACTCGCAAAAAAACATATGCCACCGTCTACAGCGTGCCGCATAATTAAGGGTTCTTTCGTATTCTTGCTCCACTCAAAAAGAGAATATACATCGAATATTCAGTATGGAGATATGCTCTTTTTGTGCAACACTGTGGTGCATTACACACACACAAAAGTAAAATGCGTTAAGTACGCAATAAGTGTCGTAGGTTCAATCTTAAAACGACCCGCATTGAGTTGAGAATGTCAGCAAACACGGCTTGCTAGGTGAATTTGTATTTTTCGGAACCATTATTCGATGGGTGTTGCCCCGTACAAATTATGACGGATGGGATTTTAAAACGGTTAATGGGTAAATAGTTGCGGTAGGAATAATGAATATTGTGGTAATTGAGTTCCAAATGAGGGGTTTAGATTGAACAAAAAATTATTTATGTTTTTTTTATTTATTAAAGGATGCGATTGTTCATCATCGTTTGAGCTGAAAAGTGTTCCTACGTAACTTTGATGACAATACAAGACTATGGTACGATAAAGCTGGTGTGATGATGGAACCGGAAGGTGGTTCTAGGAACTCTTTGATTTAATAACGAAAGCTTACCACGTTTGGCCTCTCTATAATGATTTTGGTGAGGTAGTTGTGGGTTATTCATTTCAGTACGGAATATTATTTTGTGATAACCTGATAACCCTAGAGATGACAATTTAACACTAAATGTATTATACATGTGAAATTTCATATTAGTCATTGCATTACAATGTGTAATTATAATAGATCCTACATGCAACCCACACGCCTGTGACATGCAGATCGTGACCCTTGCCTGTCGTGGTGTTCGAAGTTTTACGACTAATGATAATGAACAACTACTTCTTTATTTTATTAACATTGAAAATGTATGTTTTCCTGATCGAGTATAGTGCCCGGATTTATGAAATGGGGGCTTTTGCTTGTAGTTTCGCAGATATGAGAGATACGCCGATGGGCAATATGTCAAAATATGCGTTTATGGAAGAGCTTTAAAGTGCAATTTGAATTTCCAAAATCAGTCGGTAACTTTTCGAGATTTTCTAAAATTTCTCAAAATTTTGAATTTTTTTCGCTGACTTGGATTAATTATTGAGCTCGCTATTCCAGAAACAGAAAAAAAACTCAATTAAAATTATTAAGCTATACAGTTTTAGCCATCTTAGGAGGCGGTAGCGGATCCCTTACGCAGGAGGTCAGAAAACAAAATCAAATTTTATCATGTATTGTGTTTTATTTTTAAATTACATTTTCAATGCCTTTCATAGGTAGTTGCGCGTGAGATCTGTAGCTTTATGATCATATTCTTTTTCCATGTTCATTAAAAAACCTATTGCCAGTGTCCGCAACGATTCTTGACAAAGACATAATACGAGTAAACGGTATTACAGGTGACTGCATAATTCTAAACTGTCAAAAGCTTAATTCCTTTTCGGAAACAGACCTCATTGAGTCTAGCTTAGAGTCGATAGTTCCACGACTTTGAGTTAAACGTTTTAAAATACTAGCACCGATTTCGTCTATTGTTGTCGGATTTTCGGGAAATTAGAGCAAAATGCATTTTACGGTGTTGGGTTTCTACCGATTTGGGAAATGGCCGTGCTTCCGCTGTTTCGTTTAAACATATTTTTAGAAAATAATTATACATGTAAGTTGTTGTAATTTTTAATAACGAATGAAAATTTAACGATGACCATGATAAATACAGGGTGTTTTGTTTCGCTAGATAGTTATGTCAAGTGGAATCCTAAAGACAGCAGCGTTTTTTTTACTTTACGATTATGTCAATCGACAAGTGGACGTGCGGCTAGTTATGCTAGTCTTGCTGTAGCGAATTCTTGTAGGGCTCTCGTAACTTATAGATAACTAGCTGCACCGCCCGGTCATCCCCTGGAACACCACATTTTTCGGGATAAAAAGTAGCCTACGTGTTAATCCAGGGTCTCAGCTACCTTCATACCAAAATTTATCAACATTGGTACAGCCGTTTGAGCGTGAAGAAGTAACAAACATTCACAAAACACACTCACTAACTTTCGCCTTTATAATTTTAGTGTGACTGTGAAATGTATTTAGCCATAACCGCTAAATATAATTAAGCCAGCATTTCCCCAACGTAGTCAACTTTCCTCCCAAACTGGATCATTCAATCGCGGAACCGTGAAATGGGGCAGAAAGTGAATTTCTCGAAAAGAGTAAGAACAAATCGTTTGACATCGGCCGCGCTCGGCATACGGGATCGAGGCATTTGTATGCGGCGGCCGGCGCGCCGCGTCAGCGGGGCACGACGATGAATATATACGGGGTTTTAATGAAATTTGTGTGTCGTTGATTTTGACGTTGGCAAAGTCAGTGTTTGAACACCATTAAATCGTGTAAACGCGTAATTGTTGGTTGGTTGCGTATTTTTTGTTGATTTGTTCAAGTAATACGTAACAACAAAGCAGTGAATATAACTGGCATACAGACAACATGGGGGAGATACTCGTAGCGGAAGAACAAGTTTTATGTACTTCAAAAATCACTAACTTACTGGTTTATAAAAATATCGTAAAGAAGCGACCATACCGCACCTCAAAATACGTTGACGCTCCGTTAAATGACATGACAAAGAAGTGACACAAATTTCGCGTTCGTGTTCCAGTGTGGTCAATCCTTAATTTGATTAATTATTATTTCCATGGTTGTCAAGCGTCACTTAAACAATTATTATGTATAATTTCAAATAGTACATACTTGTTACAAGCAAACTATTTCCATCATAATGCACCGACTGAAAGCACGCGTTGCAAATTAGTAAATCAGACTATCCAAAGTTTATTAGATGTACTAATTAATTATTGAAATGTCGGCTTTAGTCCACTGAAGCGTGTAATTCCTAATTCGGTTTAGCGTTTACAAATATATGCATGTGTGTAAAGTCAAGAAACCGAGTGATGATTTTATTTAACTTGCAATGTAGATATATGGAACTACGTATCTAATTTTGACAAAAAGCTATTATAAATACCTATGCAATAAGATGTGATTGTTTTTCAGCAACTAGGTTACGGATTGTTTACATACAGATAAAATAATGTTTCCTATTATCATGTTTATGGTTCTCGACGTATTGATAAACCACTCTTCGTAGGAAAAGGCCGGCAGAGAAGAAACTTCTTTTTAGGGTTCCGTACCCAAAGGGTAAAAACGGCACCCTATTATTAAAACTCCACAGGCTGTATCTCATAAACCGTGATAGCTAGACAGTTCAAATTTTCACAGATGATGTATTTCTCGTGGTGCCCTCGGTGCGCGAGTCCGACTCGCACTTGGCCGGTTTATTTTGTAAACGTCCGCCATGTTAATTTACCCTCATTATTATTGCCCACTAAGGCTTCATCATCATCCCATGTCATGCCACATACCTACGCAGCGTGCGGGTCGTCGAACCACTTTGTTTTTGACTGCCCACCGTGACCCGACTCGATAATATATTCACTGTATTAGTGATATGTATGCGTAAGCCTCAGATGACGACAATCGCCATTTTTGAATACCGTTTGAACCATCGACACTTTGTTTCAACGTTTTTTTTTTCAACTGTCAGTCGATCGCCAATAATTGGCGGGAAAAGTCTGCGCAATATAATTACGAGAAATGAGAACTTTACTGAAACGCAATCTTATTGTAAAACATACAAAACAAAGAGCTAAGCCGGTCTTAAAATAATGTTAGCTTGATTTATTACATTATATAGCGTGAGCTTTTTACTGTAAAGGGATTTTCTTAGAGTGACTATAACGATTTTTTGACAACATAAGATTCGGTATATTAGCGTTAAACATATGTATTATTTTTCCAATTTTTTTGGACGTTTTATTATTATTTTTGTTTACACGCCTTGACATTTTTCTTTCTACTTTGACTGTATATTTTTCTGTAATTAATTTGTTTTTATTTGTTTGTGTAATTATTTTCCATGATGTGAATTTCTATATTATTAATGATTATTTTAGTTCAATTAAAGGCTGCATATATATAAAATCTTGTACTAAAGCAAAAAAAAAGTTTGACTTTGATTTGATTTTGATTTTGGTAGTTTTGACTAACAATGTTATTCAAGATCATAAGCATAACAATATTAATAATTCCAAAAAAACACAGGTACGTTAGATACCCTGTTTCTAATCCGTTGCACACATAAAGGCACCTACTTCACCATATCGATCCAACGCATTTGCTCGGCAAACCGTTTAGTCTTAGAGGATAAACATTCCTCACGAACTAAGCCTATCGTATCTGTGGGGCGAATAGAGACGTAGGCACAACAACGCATCTATATCAGCAAGCCACCCCGTCCCCGGCCGTGCGCCTGCATAATTCCGCCATTGTTGTGTGGCCACTAGCTGCTACTAACGCCTGTATGCAAAGGATACAGGGTGAATCCTACGTCGGGACGGATAATGATTTATTTATTTTCTTATGCACATAGATTGGTGATTCTTTTTTTAGTATGAGAAAGATATATCTGAGTGTGCGTAGCTTGCAATCTATGTTTTTTTTCGCACTGACATATTATGTATGAAAACAGATTTCAAGATATGAAGGGGTGACCGAAAGACAATGTGAGTGACACCCGTAATACTTTTACTGAATTACTTAGAAGTGTTTGGACGAATGTGAATATATGAAGGGTTACATTAGAAATTCGGCCGTCATAATAGTACCGTCACACTCACCCAAGTATACACTATAAAGTGGTCAAACTTGACAGGAGCTCGAGAGGGGCGGCACTGTATGACGATCAAATTTCGAACAACGGAGTAGCCCTTCTGGTATATCTTAGTAAGTATGACATAGGTTGATGGATTGAACTGGGACTTGTCAAGTCACACGCAGGCGCCTTTAAAAATATATTTTCTCCACGACTTGCGTTACACCCTGTATGCGAGTTAGTAGGTGCTGGTACTAGGAAGTGCAACATTGTGATTGTGACACAGGTTGATGGATTTAACTAGGGCCTGTAAAGCGCAGTTGTGCTGTTATTGTTATACTTTAGTTCGGTTAGCCAACGGTTAACTTGAAAAGTTATTGGAACTGGCTTTACTTCCTGTTAAATAGTGGAAGTAATTGTTAAAGGATCGACCAAACCGCTGCTCGCAGTGACGTGTGTATGCATCAGGTTTAATGCATATTGTCCAAGGGAGGTCGCAACACTATAAATGTCATGGTCTAGTATTAATAAAGTAGGCTAAAAGTCACGGAACGTGTAATGGAAAGGGCTATGCTCCAAGTTTCTTTGCGCGATATAATCAGAAATGAGGATATCCGCAGAAGAACCAAAGGTAACCGACATAGCTCACAGGATTGTACGGTTGAAGTGGCAATGGGCAGGCCATGTACCCCGAAGAATGGACGGCCGTTGGGGCATCAGGGTCCTAGAGTGATGACCACGTATAGGAAAGCGCAGCGTGGACCGGCCCCCGACTAGATGGACGGGTGACCTCGTGAGGGTAGTGGGGAATCAATGAATGCGGTCTGCACGGGATCGCACTTTGTGGCGAGTCATGGGAGAGGCCTATGTTCAGCAGTAGAAATCTGTAGCTGATAGATAAATGATGGATAGATAGTGTTGATAAGGTAAAAGATTCGGATTAGCGGTTCTAGTTGGCAGCACCTTCTTTGCGCACGATCCCTTGCAGAAACTATAGATGACAGCACTATAAATGTCAATGTCAGTAGTGGTAAAGTATAAGATACGAATTAAACGTAAAGTATAACACACTTTCGTTGTGTATGTTCCCTATTCTTGCCACTAAAATCAATTACATGGTTCCTAAGAACAGATCTTTGTATGTCTTATACTTTCAGACTTGCACATACTGACCGATCTAAAAGTCCCACCCTGTATATCATCTCAAAATTAGCGAATATTATATTATCTTTCTAGAATCTGTAATATTGTCCGACTGCCCACCGCAACATGCTCCGAGCACCGACCGCGATCCGCGCGAGCACGTAGGGACATGATGTTATGTCAAACACGCTTATCGGCATCTTTACGACATAATGTTATCAATGAGCGTGCCTTTCACACTCCGCCTGCATTTTAAACTGCACGTTTTAATACGCGACTAGGTACTGCCTGTATAATTAAAGCAATTTAATGCGAAAGCATTTTAAAATAATATCACTTTAACACATTAAAAACGAGTTCCCAAAACTGGAAAGATCATATCGAAGAAACCTTATTTGTTCCACTTTATTAAGGTACCTACAAATAAAAAATTGGGCAAGTGCGAGTCTGACTCGCGCATGAAGGGCTCCGTACCATAAAACAAGTTTTTTGTATGGGAGCCCACCTTAAATATTTATTTTATTTTATTTTTAGTATTTGTTGTTATAGCGGCAATAGAAATACATCATCTGTGAAAATTTCAACTGTCTAGCTATCACCGTTCTTGAGATACAGCCTGGTGACAGACAGACGGACGGACAGCGAAGTCTAAGTAATAGGGTCCCATTCTTACCCTTTGGGTATGGAACCCTAAAAATGGGCTTACACAAAATAAAAATGTATTTGGGATTGCTTTAATGCTTATGCATGTTGAGATTCATTCATTCGTGAAACGTAGATACGATCTATCTCATTCAAAATGAATAAGTGCAACGATCAATCATAGTTATAATTAAACAAAAACATGTCATCGTACATTAATTAAAGTTCAATTAATGTCATAATTAAAACTCGCTCACACTCGCCATTCGATAAATGAGATAACAAATAAACACTTCCTCTATTTTAGTTGAGACTAATGTTGAAACTAATTCATTATAAATTATATTTTTCACAGATGCAGCGGTATAATAATATTTTGTGTAAGAAGTTTAGCTTTTTCTAAAATGACTACCCCAGTCAACGAAGATTATTACTAATAGATGTATCCCCTCATTTACCCCTTTTTAATTTAATATTAAACTGTTGGACACAAAGATTTTTAAATTAGGTAAATAAAAAATATCTAAATGATTATTTTATCGACTCTACTCTACAGGAAAAGGAACCGGATTCAACAAGCAAATTGCACGAAAGTAACTTTCAATGATAATGTTGCGACTCCCACACACAGGATCCGAACGAAAGGGACTTTGCATAAAAACTTTCCATTTTAAAATATCTATCTGTTACTTAAATATGCTAACAAAGACGAGCTGGTAAAAGCAAGCATAAATATTTAAACCAAAAAATTCTTGAAACCGGATTATGATATATAATAATCAATAAAGTACATTCCAAGAGCAACGTAATTACTATTTTTCATTACAATGTAACTAGAACCACCGCTACAAACTTTAAACAAATTGTACAATTAATAACTAATACCTGAGATAACTATGCGCAGTAACATGAGTCAATCATAACAGGACAGTGTAAACAAACACATCGACACATGAAACGTATCGGCAATCGCCGCGCTACACCCAAAAGGTATCAGTTTATTAAAACATCAATGGCACTTACGATCTTCTTGCTATTATGGATGTAGTAACATGATAAGCCTTAGACGGACAGACATTAATCCGTATAAGTTGCACGGCCTTATTTATAAATTGTTAATATTAGTAGCTCACTCTCGAATGTTAGGTCAGTTACTAGCTATCGATCGATTACAGATATTTAATATAATTTGGACGCGGTTCATGTTAATGATATCAATGTATTATGAGCTGCAGAATTGCATGCCCAATTTCTGAATGAAATCATTCTGCAGTGCAGCTCATAGTACATAATGTCCATTCACTGCACCGCAACTGCACGCGGTACAAAATATGATCGCTATTAATGTTTTGAAGGATATTCAACCCCAGATTATTGGGGTAAGAAGGTGTAAAATTTTCACATCATCGAACTTTGCATACTTATAAAATACTATTTTTCTCACTCTAAATCTGCTCAGATTTCCACGATTCAAAAATAGAACTAAGTTTAAGGGTAGGGAAACGTAGGTGGTAGTTTTTTGTAAGTCTCGAACGTCAATTTAAGTAGGTAATAAGAATCATAAAAATACGTCAGATTTGTTAAGTCATAAACTTGAAAGGAATGCCTTTGCGATAACACTAACTTTGCGTTTCTATCTTTTTTTCTAAGTCATAATCTACATTTTTTTTGATATTAAATAAGTATTATGATGACTGGTCTAGTTTTTTAGTTAGATTAAGTGTCACTTTAAAAATTAACTAAAATAAAACGTCTTAAATAAATTCCTTACTCTACAAAAAAGTGTTTAAATAAAGACATTTAAAATAAGATCGATAAACCACGCTAACGATCTCTTATTGCATTGAGTTCGAAAAAACTCATTACGAAGTGAAGAATTAAAAAGTGGAACAGAACTGCATCACAAAAATACACCGCACTAAACCACACCTTAAGAATTAAAACGACAATCTTTCAACTCATAAATTCACATTAAAAAAATATTATTAATGCTCTAGTCTCGCGAGCATTAAAAAAAAATAAACGTCGATCTTTTTTTAAACCGCGCGACGAGGCGCGTGCGCCTGGCAGACGGACGCCATTACACTAGCGCCTGCGCGGACGGAGCATGTTATGGTTATATGGTTATGGTTATGGGCTCCGTTTTCCGCACTTAGCCCGTGTATATTCGGGCCGTTGTGCGTGCATGTTTGCCAGCTAATAGTCTAGCCAGCCTAACTCCGTCCAGAAGCGCAGGATTCTCCTGGTGTCTCCACAGGCTTCACGAAGTGACCTCGGTGCTTTGAGGATTTCAGCCCGTTGCTTAGCTACGGCGGCGCATTCCAGGATCACGTGGGTAGCTGTTTCTTCGGCCGACAGGCATCCCCTACATAGGGGGCTATCAGTCATTCCTAGAACATATAAGTGCTTGTTAAGTGTGCAGTGTCCAGTGATAGTGCCTACTACTACTCGCAGGGCGGGCCTGCTTAGCGATAATAAGCGCTTTGTCAGGCGTGTGTCCGGGTATGGGACTGTTTCCCGGGACTGCCTGCATGTACTGGTTTCTGCCCATTGATCGGCGTGTTGTGATCGTGTTCTGTGACGAAGCCATGTACGCAGCTGATTAAACGCCAAGGGGAGCAAAGGATCTGGGCCAATTGCCGATTGATCGGACCCTCTCCTTGCCAGCTGGTCGGCTGCGTCGTTACCTAGAGACCCACTATGCCCTTTAATCCATTGCAACGTGATCCGATTATTCGAACCGATCGTTTGCAACGCTGAGTGACACTCTAGTATGAGCCCGGATTTGATTGTTTTATTCTCCAGAGCTCGTAAGACTGCAGCGCTGTCGGAAACAATACGTATCTTTTGGTCTTTGATACCTCGCGCAGCAACTGCCTTAGCAGCCTGTGTGATGGCAAGGCATTCACATTGGAAGATGGAACTGTATTTGCCTAAGGCTATTGATATGTTTACGTTTATTTCAGGTGAGTATATTCCAGCTCCTGTCCCTGTTTGTGTCTTTGACCCGTCCGTATATATGCGTATTTCGTGTATATCGGATTGATCGTTAGGTTCTTCAATCAACTCGATTTCGTATCTCTTATTGAAGTAATGCTGTTTGGGTATCTTGTCGTTGGGAGCAGCTATCATTGGCTCGTGTTTAATAGCCTCCTCAAGTATTTCGGCATGACCCCCGTGTGCTACACCCCAGAGGTTAAGCGTCTTCAGTCTGATAGCTGCTGATGCCGCCTCTTGCTGAATGAACAGTTCAAGGGGTGGCAGTCCTAGCAGTACCTCCATTGCCGCTGTGGGTGTTGTTCTCATACAGCCCGTCGTTGCTACACAAGCAAGTCTTTGAAATTGCTGCAGTTTATGTTTGGCTGTTGTCAGTTTGGTTCTGGGCCACCAAACCACAGCGCCGTAGGTGATAATAGGTCTTATCACCGCAGTGTAAAGCCACATTGTGATCCTGGGGTGTAAGCCCCAGGTTCTACCAACTAGTCTTTTACACTGCCAAAATACGACGCAGGCTTTGTTCAGTTTGTTTTCTAAGTGTTTGTTCCATAGTAGTTTGTCATCCAGGATGACGCCCAGATACTTGACCTCTTTGCTGAGAGTCAGAGTTGTGTTTTGGAGTTTTGGCAAGCGACTGATATTTATGGTTCGCTTCCTGGTGAACAAGACTAGTTCTGTTTTAGCTGGGTTGACTGACAGGCCATGGTCAGAACACCATTGTTCGACGATTTTGAGTGCCTCTTGCATAAGGTCGCAGAGGGTTGCCTCAAACTTTCCTCTTACGAGGATCGCTACATCGTCTGCATAGCCTACAGTGTAGATGCCTGCCTCGTTAAGCTTCCGGATTAATCCGTCCACTACGAGGTTCCACAGGAGTGGTGATATAACTCCACCCTGTGGGCAGCCTCTTGACACGATAGCTCGAGTTGTGCCATTCACTGTTACCTGTACAGCCCTTTGTCTCAGCATGTTGTCGATCCAACCTGCTACGGTTTGATCGGCTCCATGTCTGAGCAGGGCTTGGCTAATGCTGTTGAATTGCGTCTTGTCGAAGGCTCCTTCGATATCGATGAAAGCCACAAGCGCTGAGGATTGTGTTGATAATGCGTGTTCTATAGGTGAAACAACGCTGTGTAGTGCTGATTCGGTTGATTTGCCTGAACTGTAGGCGTGTTGTTGGGGGTGAAGAGGATATTGCGCCAAGGTCCCATCTCTGAGATCGCGGTCACAGAGGCGTTCCAGAGTTTTTAATAGGAACGACGTCAGACTTATCGGCCTGTATGACTTGGGCTGCGTATAGTCACTCTTACCTGGTTTGGGTATAAATACCACCTTAACTTCTCTCCATTTCTTGGGAATATATCGATGTCTTAGGCAGGCCTGATATATTTGGACTAAGTGTGGCGCAATGGTGTCCTTGCACCACTGCATAAGCCCTGGGAATATACCATCTAAGCCTGCCGCTTTGAACGCAGAGAAGCTGTTTATTGCCCATAACACCCTTTCCAGTGTTACAATTCTTTGGGCAGTGTGTGTGGCTTCAACAGGTGATTGATCAAATTCCTGTTGATCTGCCTGGTCCCATGCACAGTTCTCCGTAATGGAGCAGCCTGGGAAGTGTGTATTAAGCAACAATTCACACATCTCACTATCAGTGTTAGTATAAGTGTTGTCTGGTTTTTTCAGAGAGCCTAGGTTACGGTTTGGTTCGCTGGATAGGATGTTTTTAACCCTGGCTGCCTGACTGTTTGATTCTATGTTAGTGCAGAAGGCTCTCCAGCAATCGCGTTTCCTCTCACGGATTCGCTTTTTGTACAGAGATTGGGTTTGCTTGTAGGCATCCCAATCCGAGCCCTTCCTTGTGTTGCTCGCTCTATTAAACAGCTTGCGTAGTTTGCGCCGCATTTTCTCCAGATCCGGCCCCCACCAGCTATTGCGGTTGGAGACCTTTGTGGGGGGCGTTATTTCTGGACAGGTTCTTGTAAATGAGTTGATTAGTGTCTGTGTCAGTTCATTAACGTGTCTCTCTATGTCAACAGGTCCGTCATACTTAAATGTCACTTGTGGAGCTAGATTAGCGGACATTAATTGACTGAATCTGGCGCGGTCTGTCCGTCGAGGGTTGCGCCATAGTTCCTGTTTTTTGGAGTCCACGTTTAGTTTGTATCTTACCCATCTATGGTCAGAGCACGACAGGTCCTTTGACACGTGCCAGTCGGAGATTAGCTCCGATACCCGTTCCGTAGTGAGTGTGATATCTATAATAGTTTGAAACCTGGAGGTAACAAAGGTTGGCTCTGACCCCCTGTTTATAAGCTTAAGATTGGTTGAGAATAGAAAGGTTACAAAATCCTCACCTCGTTTGTTAGTGGATTCGCTGCCCCACAGTGTGTGGTGCGCGTTGGCATCCGCCGAGATGATCAGCTCTAGCCTTTTTCCCTCGCAGTGTCTGATGAGTTTTGCCAGCTCAACCGTCGGTACGTCTGCGTCGCCCGGCAGGTAGGCCGACGCAATAATGACCTCTGGGATGCTAGGGCAGTTGTTTTGGAGTCTGACCGTGGTCAGGTCTCTGGAACAGAACTCATTCATCAAAATTGCATTGATAGATGTTGGTACATAAATGCAGGTGCGTGGGTTGGTTACAGTGGTGTCGAGTAATATCTTACCTCCGATGTTGTTAAGACCGCAAATCCTGTCCTTCCTTATCCACGGCTCCTGGATAAGGGCGACGGTCTTGTTGTTGACCTCCAACACTCTTCGCAAGGTAGCCGCCGCGGCTTGTTTGTGCTGGAGGTTGGTTTGAATGATGTTAATGAGGTGAGGAGGAGCGAAGAGGACTGCTCACTTCCTCATCCGTTTCTAACGGAATGTCCTGGTCCATCAGCTGCGCGACATCCTCCGCTAGGTCATCGGAACCGACATCCACTGCGGAGTTAGTCAGCGAGCAAGCTGAGGTGCCATCCTGCCTCTGCATTTCGGCAGAGTAGTGTTGGCTAACCATTAGCCCGCCGGTGTGACTCTGTCTTGCAACAGAGCCAGCGTGGCTAGCTGTGGACATAGCTGCGTCTGCTCCCTGGTCGTGTCCAGCGCTAACACTCTGCTTCTCAGCAGAGGAGTCACTGGTGACCGTGGGTGCTGTCGCAGCCTCAGCAGGGTCTGGCGGCACATCTTGCAGCTTCCCCGTGCTGCCGAAGAAACGGATATAGGCGTTCCCTAGCTTATAGCATAGGCGTCGCCCCCTCGCTAGGATCCCTGGGATCTGGTCGGCCGGAATACCCAGCACCAAGAAGGTACCCGGGGGATTTCCTTCATGGCGCTCGATATGGTAAAGCGACCAGTTGCTGACCTGATACAGCTTGTTCTGCCCTATCAAGATGCGATGTATCATCTTGACATCATCCGAACAGTTCGGTAACAGGACAGCGGACTTTACCCGTTTAGGAATGTCCGTCTGGCGCTTCACCACCAACACAGTGTCGGGAATTGGTGACACAAGAGTGGCTACGGTGTCTTTGAGCCATTCCACGTCCTTGACATCCTCGCATTGGAGCTTGAGTACTCCCTCGCTGAAAAACGGTTTTCCGCGGAAGGAGGGCCAGTACGGGACGGCGTTGTGACAACCTGGATCATCCGCAATGCCTTCAATGCAGGTTTCCAAGGTTTTCTTGATGCTCTCCACTTGGTCAGCAGTCAAGTTAGTGAAAGGCTCCGCCATCACTGCGACAAAGAGGTCGTTCAACACGACTGTGTTGGCGTATGTGACGGCAGTGCTCACTAAACTTGTGGAGGCCTTTGCTCTTTTGTTGGCGCCGATAATGGGCGATTGTGTATCGTCGGGCCGAGGGCGTTTGGATGTTGGGGCGTTACCCTGGCCTTCTGGTTTTTTAGGCGCAGGATTCGCCTTCCTGCCTCTGCCTCCGCGTTTCTTTTTGTGGGGCGCGTCGGATTTCTCCTTCGCACCCGCCTGGCTGGGCTGGGTTACCGTTTCAGCGCGCTGCTTAGGGCCACCTTGGCTTTCGCTGGGGCGGCTCTTGGGCTTCGCGCTTATTCCGGTATCGGGGACTGTTGCCAGTCCTTCGGCTGCCTCCTGCCTTGCGGCCGGTGGCTGCCTCCTTCCCAATCTAGCCTGGGCACGTTGAGCTGCACGCTTGGCTGTGCGTTTTTTGTTACGCAGGTCTGAGGACGTGCGCTTGCGTTGGACCACCTCCCACTGCTGCTCGCCCGGCACTGACGGGCCGGGGGCGCTGACGGTCGGTGTTGTGGTGTTGTGACTGGGCGCTCCATTGGGAGCTGCGGCCTGTCGTTTGTCAATGTTTTGTTGTTTTTTACCTTTACTCATGTTGTCCATTGTTATGCATGGTTTGGTTTTCATTCTCCATGGCGTCCCACCCTCCTGGGAGCCCGCAGATGGGGATGCTCATTCGAGCACCAGGACCTACCACGGAGAGTATAGGGCCCAGGATCCGCGATGCAGCGAGCCTAAACGATGCGAAGAGTACTACGGTTGTCGGGCCGAGATTTTGACCCGTACTCACCGTAGCATCCGCGCTCCGCCGGCTGCGCACCTCATGATCCTGTAACCCTCGCCAGCTGCCTTTAAGAGGTGCCTTTGCCGGTTACCTCAGGGTGGCTAGTCCCTGAGGCTGTCGTTTCGGCTGGAAATCCGGACCAAAGAGGGCGTGTTGCCCCCACAGGTAACAACAACCCGACCTGTGGTAAGCTCAACCCCCCAGGACTCCATCATCCCCCCTACGACGCTCGACTACGCACGGCACAAAGCGTAGGTGGGCTTTGCACTCTCCACTTGGGAGAGGCCGGTCTGACACGCCCACAGGTCATGACCTACCAGTCCTTTTTGCTGCAACTGCTGCAAGGTCGCTGGTGAAGCCTCTTCGGATAAAACTCCGGTGGTTGTTGGTGGCTCTTCGCCAACAGCCAGTGAGACCCCTTGCGGGGAGTTACTGACTGTTGCCCAGGGTATACCGGCGATTCAGGGATTAGCGTTCCGTTTGGACGGATCCTCGCGGACTGCTCATCCCACTCGCACTCGGGGAGGTGACCTACGCATACCCCGGACGGAGCATGTTTCTGCATATCCCCATAATTATAGTAGGTCCTGCTAAAAGGGCTTCAGCTGGTTTGCACTGTCCTGCTCCTAATTAAGCCATGTCTTGATTAGGAAGCAGGAAGGCGAGCTTCGGGTTTTTTATACAATACGCTTTGCCGATCGATCATAATGATGTACGTTCATTAGTTTAAGAAAAAAATAATGAAACAAGGAGATATAAGCTATAGTAACTATTTCGAATCAGTTTTTTTTTCTTTATTTTATCGATCAAGACGGCAACAAAAAATATACCCAATAATGAAAAAGACATCTATGGCGTGTCTATGGAGATCCTGCACCTCGCCGCAGCTCCGTTGTCACCGGTACTGACGGATTTGTACAATCAATGTATCTCCGAAGGAGAATACCCCCCTCCTCTGAAAGTCAGCAGAATTTCACCACTGTTTAAAGGTAAGGGCAAAAGGGAAGACATTGATGGTTACAGACCCGTGTCCATCATACCGGCACTAGCGAAGGTGTTGGAGAATGGTCTCAGTTCACGCCTTACCGACTTTTTGTCCGCCACCGGAGTCCTGTCTGAGCGCCAATATGCGTATCGAGCGGGCCGCTCGACGACCACAATGACGCGCGAGCTGGTGCGCCGCGTGGTAGACGCCCGCGAGCGGAGGCAGCAGGTTGCGGTGTTGTGCTGCGATCTGTCGAAGGCCTTTGATGTCGCCGATCACAGCGTGCTCGCAATAAAACTACGACATTATGGTATCGACGGGAAAGCACACAAACTAATTACAGATAGTCTGCACGGAAGATCACAGGTGGTGGTGAGTGACGGAGGGAGAGTGAGGTCGGATCCACTGTCTACTGTAATGGGAGTTGCGCAAGGATCGTCGTTATCCAATATTTTATTCTCGTTGCTTCTCAATGACCTCCCTGAGGCAGTACCAGCAGCAGATATATTTATGTATGCCGATGACGTTGCCGCAGTGGTGTGCGCACGAGACACCATCGAGCTTGAGCAACGTCTCAACGATGTATCAGAGCAAGTCTCACACTACTTTCAGGTCAACGGTCTAGTACTGAACCTCAAAAAAACTCATTTCCTCCATTTTCATCTCGGGGGAAGTGCCCCAAAAAGTCTTGCGGTCTTTGTAGGCGGCACTAAATTAGAGCAACTGCAGAGTACCACATTTTTGGGCATCGAGCTAGACAGGGGTCTCCAATGGGGATCCCATGTAACTAAATTATGCAATAAGCTTGGGGGCGCCTGCTTCGCGTTGCAACGTCTTGGCAGAGTTATGCCCAGAAATGTGGTGCGCTCATGCTATTTTGCCACCGTGCACTCGCTTATTCAGCATGGCGCAGAGCTGTGGGGGCGTGCCGCAGACTGGGAGCGCGTTTTCCGCATGCAAAAGAGAGCTGTCCGAGCGATTGCACAGGTGAGTCAAAGTGTCTCTGCAAAACCACATTTTAAAGCCCTTCGGATACTCACACTACCTGCCGTGGTGATACTCCAAGTGGCAACGTACGTGCGATGTCACCTAGATGAGTATGTGAGAGGGTCAGACGTGCACGGACGTAACCTGCGAAATGCCCGCAGACTCGTGGGAGTCAGCCACCGACTGGTGAAGTCTAGCAAACTCACCCACGTGATGGGGCCTACGGTTTACAACCGCCTGCCTGCCCACATCACGGATGCGCCGTCGCTGAGCAGCTTTAAGTCGCGCCTTAAAATCTGGCTTATCGAACACACTTTCTATAGCTTTAACGAATTTTACTTACTGAGTACCAAATAGGTAATAAAACTATTATCATTATGTTATATTATTATAATTTACGGAGTACCAAATAGGTACTTTACATTATTAATTGTATTATATTAACTTGCAACACGATCGTTGTTCGTTGTATAAATATTGCTCATTTTAATTTTAAATTTTCATTGTTTAAATGTAATTTAATCTTTTATTTTAGGTATATAAAATTTAATGAGATAAATGGTAACTGATGAAATAATTGTGATAGCATAATGACATGTAATATAATGATTATGAATAAATAAATATGAAATATGAAATATGAAATGTAAATATTATCATTTTTCTACAATTTACCCCGTCTTATGTATTATTTATAATCCAATTTGGATAATGTAGAATCTCCTGCAAAGTCTACGACCGTTCTATGGATGTACTGATATGGCCGACCCCTGATTTGTTCAAGATCTGTATCCCAAGTATTATTATTTTCTAACTTAATCACTGTCACTTTCTTCAAGTGTCATAATAAAAAGTGAAAAGTGGGATTAACTTTTGTGCATCTAAGCATCACATACAATTCGTATAGCAATAAAAAAACTAACTAACCTTTCTTCGACCCGTTTAAATAAAACTTAACAGCATAAAAAGTTATAATAAGGTGTGCTTAACTATTATAACTTCTCAGAGGATTATGCGTGAAAAATAATGTTTGCCTTAGTCCAAAGTTGAACTTTTACTTAGACGAGGCGGATTAAACTTAAACCGGATTATGTACAGGCACGTGCAGGGTTGACAGATACAGATACGTTTTCTTGAAAAAAAGAAGGATAAAAAGGTAATAATATAAACTTTTAGTATCTATTTAACTTATTTTGTATCGTAGTTGGTTAAAAATACAATCCTTATAGTAAGTTCAGATAGATCCTTGTAGCAAAATACTTAAAATCTCATACAATAAATGATATTACAAAAAAATACAATAACACAAACGTATAATAGCAAGTTTTATCAAGTCAAAATAACACTTATCAGTAGACGGATACTTTGCGAATGGCATTAATTATGAGTTTTAAACTAAGTATATTAGACAAACATATAAATATAATAAAGATTAACGAAAAAGTGTTCGCATCTTTATATGATGAGTTCCATAATCCAAATAAAATGTATATGTTGATAAGTGGCAACCCTGCGATTTAACCCGATTATAGGCCAGGGGCTCGCTGCGCAACGTGGGATTACATCGAGACAAATGAAAACTTTAAAATAAAACACGACTCAGCACTAGATTGAATTGAAAGTGGGGATTATTGTCCACTATGTTGATTAAAAAGTTAAAACGCATTGAAGTATGAGAGAGACCACGTAGGTACAACATTTCTAACTAGAACTATGAAATACAAATTTCAAATATAAAATTATACTCATTATGCACATTATAGATGCGAACAGCATAACATAATCACGCAATTACAGATCATCAGAACGACACGATGTCTTAAATATAGGAGTTTGAAAATACGGGTAAAACTAAGTACCTAAAACTAAAACCTGTCTTCAGTGGCTGAAAATAGATTGCTAGCATATAGGTACGACAGATAGGTAGGCAACAGCACTAATGTTAAATAATCATCATCATTGGCCTTTTCCATCTATAACAGATGGGTTAATCAGCGTCCAATAAAGTGCGGCATTTACGGAGATGGCTGGATAGTCCGATAAGAGATTGACAGCCACGGGACTGACTGGGACTGACTGAGATATCAGCGCGCAGTTCTTGAAGGGGGAAGAGCTGCATGCTGGTGTCTCAGGTTGCGCTTGTGGGAAAGAGAAGCAAACCATGCTTCATCATGTAAACAATACGATACTATAAAATGTGCTAAATAATACGAATTTGCTATTTATCAAAAAAAAAAAAACAAATTAACCTTATCAACCGCAGTATATACCGCGCCGGCGCCAGGCCGCCAGAATTAATCACAGGTGAAAACCGCATCACAACCGATGTAGCATTTCAGATCGCATTTGCATACAGCGTGCTCGGTCGGTGACCCGGGCGTGTACAGGATGTTGCTAAATAGCACAATGCGTCTCTAGGGCCCGGGTTCGGTTCCCGGCGTGATGCTAATGCAGCTCAATGGAGCGTTGTGATCTGATTGAGATATTAATGAGCGTTTACCGTTTTAATTTTGTCCGTTTGGAGAATGGAAAGTGAGTTGAGAAATAAGCATTAGTTCGGTACTAATAAGGGATCTACATAGGTAAACGATTACTCTGTAATCCAGGGGCACCTTAGTCGAAACAAATTCAGAAATCTATATTTACAATGTTATTCTTATAAATCGACCTATGAATAAAAATGGGAAGAGAATCGGTCGTTATACATAACTTTATATATCAAATGTCTTTTATACTAATTGAAATAATACTCAATGAAATCATCCTTATTGTTATTTTTTTTATTTACCAATAAAAACATTTACATACAAATTTAAGTAATTTCTTTGCTAAACTGTGACGTTTATTGGCGAGACGCGCTCAATTTAACAAAACAACTTGGCGTATCTTATCAACAGAATAAGCAATGAAGAGGTATTTCCTTCTCGACAACAACTTCCACCGGTGTCCGATTGTTATATCAAATGAAACATTATATCGAATGTTGTTATATCTAGTGAAATGATATGAAACGTTGTTATATCTATCATTCATTACACACCCATAAAAATTACCTCTGTTCCGAGAGGAAGTCATGAAGCAGGAACTCGGTAAGATTCTCATAAATAAACAAATTCAATTATTCTCAGCAATATTGTTCATTTAAATTACTTTCCAACCGATCTCTAAAAGCGCTTGATATTGTTTATATAACAATAAAACATATCAGACATTACCCTTTTAAACAGCAGTCCACTTCAATAACTGCCCAGTGGTGCATTGCGCGCGCTGTCCAGTCAAAAAAAAACTGCATTTTTACAAACATTCGCAAATTCGATATGAAACCCTAAATAAACCGACGCAATACCGACCGCCAACCGTCCTCTGCTACTCCATTATTGGAGTTTTAATATTTTTTTTACTGATTCGCGGACGAATTTGGGATGGTTTCAAAACTTCACACTCGCGTATGGTTTATTTTAAAATATGAACTGTGTTGCCCATGAGCTAACGTTGCTTTTGCAATTCGACACCCAAAAGGTATACGATTCTGGGATAGTGAGCAGATGAATTTGTTTTCGGTGCGGCAACATTGATGAATGGTTTATGCTTCAATTACAGTTTTACATAGGTTTTTGTCAAAGGATTTCACGTGAAAAAGCTAAGCGGTTTTGGTAAAAACGGGTTTTTATTGCATTCATACTGTAGTTTAGTAGGGCACGCGGTTGTTTTTGATATTCATTAACTGCTTCACTATCATACGATATGAAGAGTCATGTTACGTTCCTTTTGCATAATTATAAAATAAGCATAAATATAAAATTCTAGATTTGAATTGAAAATCTGTTTTCTACGAAGAGAAGTCATCATTTCATTTCAAGAAAAAATCTTAATAATGTGATACAGGATCGTCTCTTGTTTTGTATGGCCATTTGGCGCCATCTGTTGGTCATAATTTCCTTTGTCCTCTCATCACGACAAATTTTAATCATTTTTGGTCATCTGAAGATGGTTATAGGCTACTATTTAACCGTCTACAATGATGAAAAAAATACGCGGACGAAGTCTTCCTAGTTTGCACATATAAATCACTCCTTTGAGTTCTTTTAACGCGTCTTTTTACTCGAAATACGGGAAATAAGCGGTTCGGGAAGCCAATTTCTTGGGCCCATAAAGTTCTTAGACAAAGCCCGGTCGGCTGGCGCCGTGCCACTGCAACGTATGAAAATCATAACCATGAATTAAAACATGCACTCCTTTGTCCCGTGGACAATATATTATCATGTTGTATGGTTACGTGTATTGAGGTAAAAGCGAAAAGTTGAGTAGGATTATAATTTGTAGAAATATTATGCAGCGCCCGCAGAACCGACGACCGCTGCCTGGCTACCACAAGAAGATGCAGCGTGTTACGTAAATAACGTGTTTAGATAAAGTATAGATTAAAACGTGGTTCAGGTTGATGAAAAACCGCGTACACTAATCTGATAAGATTTATTTTATAATCAGATACTTTTTACAATCAGAAGAGTTCATCATAAATAATTTCTTCGTTCCGTCCCAAACTTTAACCAACGTTTTCTCAGTTGTCACGTTTACACTTTTGAAAATTCAAAGATTAAAAAAAAAATAACTATAGCACCTAGAGACATAATTCTTTCACCAAAAGATTAAGGAACTACTCATAACTCCATATCGACAAAGTGGGACCTTTTCCCTAAAACAGTTACAATTATCTAGTAATATAAAGAATCTCCTTTATATCGTGCTAAAACACAACGGTCGTGCAAAAAAATCTGCGCACATTGAGATTAAGTACGGGTTTTTATTAAACTAACAAACTAAAAGCTGGCTCCTGGCTTAATTAACACTTAGTTAGACGCAAATTGCTATGAAAACTTTTACATAGAAAAAAATGACTTAAAACTTCCTTAAAAGAAAGTAATGAGTAAGCGGTAATATAAAAGTATGGCGTCGGTAAAACTATCTAACAAATTAACTATGTATAGTTGCAACGATCCGAGTGTTGTCTTAACTTAAATAGCTGTTCAACTTTCAGATCCCACTCTAACTTAACTGCCTTATAACTTAATTAAGTAGCAGCTTCCTTAGTTTCCGAAGTGTTCATTAAAATAGATATTGTTACGGGATTTCAACTTGGGGAAATTTAAAGTGCTTGGTAAGTAAATAAGTTTATAAAACCGGCCAAGTTCGAGACAGACGAAGTCGCAAGTGGTGCTCGAAATGTTCTGTGCAAGCGTATCCAAAAAGACGTGGCGGATCCCGTCATTTTTTTTCCTTTCTTTTTTCATCATGTTTTCTAACATGCTATCGGTTTGTATGTTTTATGGCGTATGAGGTAGGCCCACCCTAAATGGAATATCTTAAAAATGCGTAAAAGAATTACTTATTTATTCAATATTTGTTGTTTAATTTAAGTGCTTTTTAATAATTTTTTTAAGTGTTTTGTTTTGTGACATTTGTAATTAGACACATGAGGCCATTCTTAAATATGTAATTTTTTGTATAACATTTTTGTTCATCGCTCTGCTGTTATATGTGTATATTTGTAAACTGTACTATGCGTAGTGAAATTGACATAATTGATGGTACTTATTTATTTTGTTTTAGGCTAAGATCTGTATCGCTTTGGCCATTATCTGTAAGTTATAGAACTTGTTTTGTTTGTTTTTGTAACTTTTGATGTGTGAATATTTGCAGTATCTATGTAGGTATTAAGTTACAAGCGTAGTGTGACTGACAGACATGCTAGGTTTGTTTCGGCATCCTCTAGATACGGAACCCTAAAAATAAAAACCAATGTGCACGTAACCCGTTGAGTTAATTAGCACTTTTAAATGTTCTTGTGAGCTTTGCGTAAGCTTGCATGCTGTGCGTTTGGTGTGAAAGTTGCTTTTTTAAGTGTTATGTCTTCACAAAATGTACGTGCTTGTTTTGTTACTTCATAAATCAATACACATGATTGCTTTATTATCTCTTTTAAACGCTTACATGCAATTTTGCAAATTGCAGTTAAGAAAATGCTAAAAGCTACGAGTTATGTTAGTACAAAATGAAAAAACAAATAAAGAAGCAGTAAAGAACACGTTAGCATTAGTACAGCGTGAAAGAAAGAGTGTTAGATTCCCACAACGCTCAGAAATATCCACAATTACAGGCAATTGTCTTTAAAAAAAGAAGCGTCAGTCTCAAGTGAGCAAATAAAAATAACTTTTTTAATAAAAGAGAGGCAAGCAGGAGCATCATCGCGGGCTGAATGGCTGAATTAAATAAAATTTGAGGCATAACGAGCCAAGCCGTAGTTTGCTATTTAATTATGAATTTATGAACAGCGAGTTAAATGCAAACCTAGCCGGTGTGGCGATGGGAGCTTAGAGATAAGTGATAGCGATAATATTATTGTTTATTTACGAGGTAAATATAACTTGTTAGCAATATGTATAGCAATGAAAAAAAAATAACTATCAGGCGGAGCGTCGATCAAAGCTAGTGACACCACGAGACCGTAAGTACGTGTCCCTGATGAAGAGATCCAAACGAGTTCGAAACATAATTAGGCGGTTCCTGACAATTTCACGTAAGCTTAAACAGCTTAATACTCGTAGGACAATTAGGAAAAAGAAATGGTGTTAATTTACCCAAATAATAAATATGATCGATCTACTTAAACAGCCGTGACTACAAGGGATCTATCATTATTTTCCTAAATAAAAGGCACGCCAAGTGTAAGGACTAGAAGCCCAGTAAAACAATTAGTATAGAAACACAACTTAAAAAGATTAAAGTAGGAGATACCCAGTTCCGACTAACAGATAATACACTGAAGTGGAATGCTGAATACCTACGGCGAATATAACGGGCCTTTTTTTCCTAAACGACTTGCAATGAACTGAGAGCTTTAATCGTAAAGCATATCGTTCAAGTAGACGTAAGGTATCTCACTTGAAACGAGGAATAATTTAAAACGTACGAATGAAAATATCGCTAACGCTGCCGCTCGTGATCGCTCCCGCTGCCTCTCAGTACCATGCCCGCAGCTCGGCCACTGCAGATCCTTGGTTCTGGTTAATTAAGACACTGTTTTGAGTGGCACTTACGCCGTACTAAATACATAGTGGCCCGCGTTATGGGTTTTACACTTTTACGCTCAAATGCTGACGGTAAAAACGAAAATAATATTTGGAAATCTTAAAAAAATACTACTTCTATAGTATTAAGTTTGCCCGACGTACATACTAGGTAACTACTTCGTTCAAAAAATAAACCTAGTAAAGAACATAAAATTTCAGCGTACACGAGCGAAAGTACAACAAGTATTTGTTTTTCTTTACGGTATAATTTAATGTACTTTATTATTTTCAGATGTTACATTATGTAGGTATAGTAAAGTTCTAATTTTCATTTTGATGCAGTTTTATTTTTGCCTGTTAAGGAACCGTATCTATTTCAACAGAAAATACAATTAATTAGTACAAAATATTAAAATAAATAAATATAATAGGACAATCTTACACAAATCGAACTAGTCCCAAACTAAGCAAAGCTTGTACTATAGGTACTAGACGACGACATACATAATATATAAATACAAATATAGATAATATCCAAGACCCAGGAACAAATATTCGCGTTCATCATATGTACAAATATTTGCCCTGGCCGGATTCGAACCCAGGACCGCCGGCTCAGTAGGTAGATGCACTACAAAATGCGCCAACCGCGTCATCAAAGGTCAAATTATCTAAAGCGCTTTAGATTTGGTTGAATGAATATGAAACATTTTTATGACTCCATTGTATTCTTTGCCACTGCTTCATATAACGTCCTATCCTTTTACGTATGAAATTTAAACGTTATTCAGTCGTTAAGTTAATTTTATAACGCCATAAATAATATTGCGACTTGATAGCCACTGGAGCGGTACTAAGGAAGTTAATAATTTATTATTGCTCACACTTAATGGCTCATTGAGATGAAAATGCATTCATATTAATAATTAAATCTTTGCGTCTGATACTGATAATTCTATTGAAATATTTTAACTTAAAAAATATGGATTTATCATTGTAATGTAATTTAATTAATAGACTTGCTTCACATAATTATATGTCAGATAAAACACTTTTTTTTTGTAAAGATTACAATTTCAGGTTTGATTAAACCTTGTGCGTAGGTATAGATCAACACTACAGAAACTGACAAAAGTTATTTAACACATTAGAAAATCCACATTTCTCACTTTATAATCGTCAATAAATATGGAAATACGTACAATTTGAATGCTATGGAATAAAATACCGGAATCAAAATTGTACTTTCCATGCAGAAAGGGACGTGTGTTTTTTACTAAACGTCCTTTTGAGAAAGTAGAAATCGGGTCAGCTAGCTTTCTGTCGTTCGCATCCGCAGCCGTTTCAGACAATCGACAAAACCAAACTGCATCGAACGCCCAAACAAACCACTAACTGTCGCCGATCATATATCACGTGAGAAAAAGTGCAATTTCCATTTTGGCCAGTCGCCAGCCGATCGTACCACTGTGCTAGTTAACATATTGATGCGAGGCGATATTATGACTGATAGTGACGGATAAGGAGCACTGTGTGGATTCGCGAATTGGATAATGTTGGCTTAAAAAATGCAGACAGTAAAGCTATGATATGAGACCCAAAAAAGAAATAATAAAGTTATAATAAAAGTAATACTCAAACTCTATTACTGATTACTTAAGTATCAGTTTCGTAAGTCATCACTGGCACGCACTGTTCGTAGAAATTTTGTGGAAGAGCAAAGTCCTAGACTAGAGTGGTTCGACTAGATGGACAGGTAGCGGAGAGTCAATGGAAGCCGTCTGCACGGGATCGCACTCTGTGGCGAGCTATGGGGGAGGCCAATGTTCAGCAGTATTTACTTAAATTAAAAACTATTTTATTTTTATCCCTCTGAACATAAGGTTTTATCTACGAACCTATCTACAACATTTAACATGATTAATCATTGATAAAACATGTTAACTTAATAATTATCAAATTAAAAAGCAAATAATAAATGGAGCGTCGTAGATTTTCTTTTGTTATCTGTTTCTTGATAATTGTTAAGGAATTTTTCACTAGGACTCAAGCCTTTTAATGTATTATTTATACCTACCCACACATCGACGTGTTACCCCAATCAATAACGCCAATAATACACATTTTAATATTAACCGGCACGTCGCTGGCGAGGCAATTAATCCAGTAATTACCGCGCTCGTGCTGTATGCATTAGCGCTTCAATGTATGCGCATTGGTAAATTTCGATACCGGTAACAAGCGGGTACCCCGGCTAGTGTTTAAACCGAGATTTGCGAAATTACGGTACCTAAGGTTATTGGGCTAAGGTTGGGTACTGATTCTGGTCATTCATTACCGATTGATTACTATGGTTGACCGGTAGAGAATGCCTTATGGCATCAAGTCCGCCATTTGTACTTTTACTTTTATATTTTGTGCAATGAAGTTTAAATAAAGAAATAAGTTTATTGACTAATTTTAACTTGATAATGGTAAATTATCAAATAAGTAATTTAAATGTATATAATAAGCTACTGCAAACAGTTATGATGCATTCAGCTGCATATAATAGTGGCAGAAATGTTCTATATGTACATAATATCCCTCTTGACCCGTATGTATATAACATTTGGTTTATTTAACACATATGTAGGTATACAAAATATAAACGTATTCAAATATATAATACTTTTTATGTGGTAGAGCGACTCGCTGTGTTTAATGTGAATTCGCAACTTCTCGACTCGTGCAATTGATCCTTCGTTATTTTATAGATAATTAACGCGAATAATCGTATTTACCCCTTGTATGCAATGTCAAAAATGTTCCGATCAAATTGAAATCAACTGATATTTTAACGTAAGGTTCAAATGTCCCGCACAGATCTGTGTGCCTACAAAAGGATACAAGGAGTTAAAAGCGTGGCAAAAAATATTTACAACTATTAATAAAATAATACTCTTTACTCGTATTGCGCATCACAATATATAGACTTCTTAAATTATAAAGCGTAAACAGTATGATTAATTGATTATTAACATTATTTATATAAATTTAGACTCTTTACATTGCCTTAATGTAATATTTTATTATCTTTCTAAGTTATAAAGAAAGAAAGAAAGAAAAACATTTATTCGGGGACAAAACATAATTGCGTAGAAAAGTGACAAACAAAGAAAAAAAGAAAAATTATAAATAAGTACTTAAGCTAATTATGAGTGCCTCGAAACGGTCCCACCTCAGCATAATGCTAGCTCCCGAGAGAGCCAGCGCTGATCTTCCGTTATGACATACAAGAGTGTTTTTAAGATACTTAACAGCGAAAATGGTTGTCAAGTTATTTAATTAATTAATTAATTTGCATGTTGACTTCATGTTGACTGAATGCTGATTCTATTATGATGTAATAAGACCAAATATCATTGTAACGCGTTCTTGCAAATAAATATTTCTATTTCTATTTCTATTTCTATTTCTATTTCTATTTCTATTTCTATTTCTATTTCTATTTCTATTTCTATTTCTATTTCTATTTCTATTTCTATTTCTATTTCTATTTCTATTTCTATTTCTATTTCTATTTCTATTTCTATTTCTATTTCTATTTCTATTTCTATTTCTATTTCTATTTCTATTTCTATTTCTATTTCTATTTCTATTTCTATTTCTATTTCTATTTCTATTTCTAAAGAAATAAAATCAGAGAAATAACAAAATAAATTAATGTTGATGGCAACAGGCAGGGTAATTAGCACATCTAGCGTTACTGTGTCACGCGACTCTTTGTCGCGCGGCTAACACTACCCGTCACTTTCTTTTCTATACCATGCGAGCAAGACAGGTGACGATGAGTCGCGCGACAAGTGAAGTCGCGTCAAGGTATGCGCGCCACGCCGGATTGAAAATAATGTGAAGCTAAACATTTTAAAATGCATAACACCCGGATTAACACACCTTACAATTATCACGTAATACGCCCGTAATGGTATCGGTGTAGTTATCGTGTAATGTGTTATAATTCCGGTGTTTTTGCGGAAGAAATCGATAGTTTCAGTATAAAAAGGAAACAACTTTAATAGTTGGTACTTACCCCACTATCTGTGTTGATGTTACTGCCGATAATTTAATAAATCTTACCTGAAATAGAAAAAATAATGGTTAAAACGGTGCAATACAAAGGTACTACATGTTTTATTGTAAAGAATGCTCCATCAAGCACATGTTGCGCAAGCATTTTCGGTCAATCTCTCTTCCTAACTTTCTTAGACAAAATGCTCACTGCTATTTAAAGAGCAATCTCTTCCAGCCAACTTTTGGATAGCGGAGATAACGGGAAACAAACAGAACCACCCGAGCGAACCCAAATGTTAGTGAATGACTAAGTTCCATACAGCCAGTGGACAGGCCCCATAACTCGCGTGTAGTGGACAGGCGCCGCACAATACCAGCAAATTGACCTTCTAGCGGGTACATTGTCAAATGCGGCGCGATTCGTTTGCTGCTTTGAGGAAAGTGGCGCGGGTATTGTGGCGAGCGGGGCGATTAGCGTTTGAAATACGTTAGGGTATCTAATGTGATACTTAGACATAGCGTCTTGTCACGTTCCCACAGTACTGCACAGAAAGAGATAGGTAATATTACCTTGCACGGGAAAGAGTCGCGTATTACGGTTGTGCTGCTGTTGGAGGTTTAAACGTGTCGCGAATGTTTCGTACCTGTAGTGATCACATGACCACCCATAGGAGAACCGCACTCATTGGCTCGGTATGGCACCAGCAGGTCAGACGTCCGTCACAACCGGTGGCTCTCCCGTGACTGTCTTCCCACCCGTACTCTCGAGACAACGTCATAACTACCCACATAATAGGTTTTATACAGATCTACAAACACTACATCCCTTCCTTATTTTAATATGTTTTTCTAATCGAATAAATGGGTTTAGTTTAAGACTCTATTTCCAGAGAGATTCAATTAATTTATCGTCACTTGCAAAGTCTTTTTATCGTAATTTTTTAGTTTACTTTGACTGACTATATTATGAAGAGATAATCATTTCGTACAGCTATAAGGTCAATTTGTTACGCTTCAAATTGCTGCACATCTTTATCCATTTCCTCTCTTCCTTTCTCTTTCAAAATTGAGTCTCAGTCGTATCGAAGGTAGTCTTTTTTTTTTTTTTTGTACTACCAGTTTTTTTTTCATTTGATTTAATCGACATTTTGACAGCAATAAATGTAATTCCCAGCTAGCTCTGTTTTACAAATTACCATTCAGTGACTAATTCTACATCTGTATTATATAATGATCGAGAGACCCAGGATCGCACAACTGAATATTATTAGATCACCGTTATTTTTATCAGACGTGTAATTCAAGGGTTGTTGTCACACGGTTTATTCAAAAAGTTCGTCTGTAAAGCTCAGAATTCAGTATGATATTATTTATCTGCCCTAGAATCCAACTACGTGATACTAATTCAATATGATTTGGTATGTTTTTAACCTGTTCTCACATTGACGTTACGGCACACATTGCTCTTACAGGATTAATATTATATATTACACAAGAAAGAGGGCAAAGTAGAACGAATCGTTTAGAACAATAAACTATAATCAAGGTAATAACTTTTTACCAAAAACAATTACTGGACAACATTCAATAGCTCGTCGTCATGACATGACCAAGCAAACAAGCCCAAACATGATGGAGTCGAATATTTATATTACAGAATTCCCACTACCATTCTCCGGCTCCATCATTCCATATTCACACATGGTTTACAATTTCATGTACGCCCATACAGCCGTTACACATTCACGCATGGTTTACAATTTCATGTAGGCCCATACAGCCGTTACACCTTCACGCATGGTTTACAATTTCATGTAGGCCCATACAGCCGTTACACCTTCACGCATGGTTTACAATTTCATGTAGGCCCATACAGCCGTTACACCTTCACGCATGGTTTACAATTTCATGTAGGCCCATACAGCCGTTACACCTTCACGCATGGTTTACAATTTCATGTAGGCCCATACAGCCGTTACACCTTCACGCATGGTTTACAATTTCATGTAGGCCCATACAGCCGTTACACCTTCACGCATGGTTTACAATTTCATGTAGGCCCATACAGCCGTTACACCTTCACGCATGGTTTACAATTTCATGTAGGCCCATACAGCCGTTACACCTTCACGCATGGTTTACAATTTCATGTAGGCCCATACAGCCGTTACACCTTCACGCATGGTTTACAATTTCCTGTAGGCCCATACAGCCGTTACATATTCACGCATGGTTTTACAATTTCATGTATGCCCATACAGCCGTAAGAGCCTTATCACACTTGCGATTTGCGAGCGAATTTTGTATGGCGGCGATCACGCAGCGAGTTCGCCGCGACGCTTATTTGTATAGAAAACTCGCTCGCAAATCGCAAGTGTGATAAGGCCCTAAGACGTTAATCTATAACAAGCTAAAGTTAGAGATCAAATAATCAAATAAAATCGTACAATGAACTGTGAATGACTGTTTTATTTTTCAATTTTAGCAGTCATACTTGCAAGCGTTGCTGCGTGCATGAAATAAGAACTTCATTACAGAATGCTGCAGTCCGTCAGACTATGGCATTAGTCAAAGATAGTTGCCTATCGTTTATTCAGTTTAATTTAGGAAATATCAATTAATGATAAAAGAAGGGGGGCAGAGATATAAAATGACTTACACTATGAGACCAAAACGCCCCATGTTTAGTGATTTATTTGTCACATCCAAATTTATACTTTATATTTAAATTCGTATAAGTAGGTACTGCAACAAGAAGTAGCTGCCCATGAAATGCAGTCAGCCCTTTTACTTCTACATATGTCATAATAAAATTCCAAAATTAAAACGTCTGTACACCGAAGATACTCTTCACAGAAACAAGTGAAATAGGCCACTCAGAGATCACTGAATCGGAACATCTACGTTTTAGATAATTGTGTACCCATATGTCTTTGCGCGCTAATCGCGCCCCCACGACCAGTCCGATTTTAACCACCTCCAGCACACATGCAGCCGGACATCCACACACGGTTACCGGCCACCACGGAGAAGAAAAGTCACAACCCATTTCCTCCTCTTGTGCGAACGAAGCCCGCGGTCATGCTCTATTTAGGATGAATATTAGAATGGACAAATAAATAACGAAATCATCATCATCATCATTATCAGCCAAAAGATGTCCACTGCTGGACATATACCTCCCCCAGAGAACGCCACCATGACCGGTCCTGTGCCTCCCGCATCTAGCGGACTCCAGCGACCTTCACCAGGTCATCAGTCCACCTTGTGGGGGGGGCCTACCCCCGCTAAACAATAACGAAATACCCTACACAAATCGAACCAACCCCACAGCAAGCCGCGGCAGGTCCGTACCATGGGCACTAGACGAAGATATAGATAAATCATATTTATAATCTTCCGCAGTAATAACTACCGATGTCAAATATAGCATTTTTCAATCGGACATATCGATACTAGCAGCGCCGCGCGGCGTCACCCGCCCTTCCCACGGGAACACCACACATTCTCGGGACAAAAAGCAGCCCATGTGTCAATCCAGGGTGCCGCCCCGCACCATAATCCATAAAAACTGGTCCAGCCGTTCGAGCGCGAGGAAGCAACTAACACACACACACAAACACACTTACAACGCTCGCCACAAAACAAAAATAACCAAAAATGTTAGACTCAATGCCTCAAGGCATTCTCCACCAGTCAACCAATGGGTCGAACTGAAACATAAATGTAGGAAGTTAAAAGACCACACAGATTATACTCATTTACATCATCATCATCATATATTCAAGAGCTAGGGTCTTTTCTGTGCAGTAACTTTCAACTTAATCTACATTCTCACTTTTGTTTCTTTATAATAAAATAATAAAGCATTAGCTTATTGTATTTGCTTCATATATTTTCCTTCTTTTTTGTCCTGGTTTTCCCCTTTCCTTTTTTCTACTCGAAAGAATGCTCGTAGATCCACAACTATCAACCGTCGCCATCTCAATCTTTTATCTAACTGCATTTGAGAGATAAAATTATGTATTTCTTGTTATGTAATCGTCATTTAACAAGTTGACATTATAGAATTATGTTTTTTTCTATAAGTACTGGTTATGCTTATTATTGAAGTAGACATAAGAAAAGTAGAAATGTAATAAATATTGCTAAGTATCGCCTGCGCATTGCGCTCTAAAAGGATTAACGTACGCGCACGCACGTATGTATATTGTATAATCTACGACATTGTAATGTCCCCATAGGAAAGCGAAGTAAACAACTGATGTAATACTCGTACTGATGTATAATCTTACACGGAAACTGTAAATTATTTTAATAAGTGTAATATTATTATTACGCTTGTCCGATTGTGTAGCGGCATTAAGAAATAGGTACGCTGAAAAGTGGCTGGATAACTTACACAAAAATATTAAGAAAACATTGCCACAGTTTTTTTCAACAATAATATACGCGACATTTGTGGCAGCTGTACATTGGCTTAAATATAGCCATAAGCGAACTGTATCAACCGGAACAACTAAATATTATACAGCGTTGCAACAATCATTCGTAAAGGAAACAGTGGCCATTGATGATGGTGTTCCATTATTTTGTCATTCCGAGAAATTAAATGGAAACTATCGACACCAATAATTATTTATTAATCGCTCTCAGGATATAACCCTATCTCATGATCTTCCGTATACCTGATTTATGTATCACATTAAATGTGTGTTATTTGTAATATTGCAGCGTGCGAAATAAGTAAATAGGAATACCTACTACCTCTAACTATTACACAGTCGCAATCTCTCAAGGATGGTATATTGTAGAAAGAAAATGAACATAGCATAAATAGAAATAAGAATGACTGAAGCTGGGTTGACATAATATTTTATATATTAGATCTGTTGCAATTATGCTTATAATTTTTAGTCAATTGCACGATACACGTCTTAACTTGTTAAGCACACATTTTAAGACAAAAGTCGACATTTAAGTAAATAATATACGTGTATATCAGAAGACACAAACCGTAAATAAATTCAGAAGAACTAATAACCTGACTGCATGTTGTTTACCTCTGCCCGCTGATCCAATATATCTCATGCTGTGTCACTTCCACAATGATGATTGAGGTGTGCCATAAAGAGTATTTGTATTTGTAAACTTTGAGAAAACCTTTGCTAACAAGACCACGCTGATTCCCGTCACTATTCTTCCACAATTCATTTCGTATATTATAACACTGTTATTGCTAAGTTAACAAAAATATTTTACTCGCATTTTTAGTAACACGTAAAAGGAAGTAACTAACAATACTACTTTATGATGGTATACCGTAATCACAAGTATGTATTATCAATCGCAACTACCCGCGCTACAAAACATAATGTTGCCTCAATTGTATGAGTTTAGTCGTCATGTAACATTACGTCGCTAGATGGCGTTGTCCAACGATTCTCTAATTGTATAGCGTTCTTTTTCTTTATATTGTCAAATAGCTAAAGTTAACAGATTTTTTACGAATGCCTAAAATATTGTACTTACTAATTATTTTCATTCGATTATCTGTGTGCATGTTGATATTGTTGTTGCATATAATGCCAAACAAGTATCTCAATTTGCGACTTTCACTGTCTTAAAACATCAGACTAATCTACACAATTACTAATAGATTGACTATTTTTCTTTCAATAAGGAAAGAAACACCGGTAACTATTGAACTGATTAGTTATTATGTCACTATCGTAATTTACCCGATATCCCTTTCTCTTTTTCTTATTATTTTACTCACGATGTTTTGTCCTCGTCGCCATTATGTAGTGATCCCATGACCACCCATAGGAGAACCGCACTCATTGGCTCGGTATGGCACCAGCAGGTCAGACGTCCGTCACAGCCGGTGGCTCTCCCGTGACTGTCTTCCCACCCGTACTCTCGAGACAACGTCATAACTACCCACATAATAGGTTTTATACAGATCTACAAACACTACATCACCGCTCACAATATTGCAATGTTATGCATGCCAATGTGATCTACACTACCTACATCTATTACTGTCCTCTAGCAGCTAGTCTGAAACCTCGCTTTAGCCAGTGTCGCAGTAAACTTTTGTTTGAGGTTCTCAACGTGCCTTGTCGCCTTGAAATGAAATGAAATAATTTATCTAAATACATGTGGGAAATCGGGCAACATTTGCAGTCACTGTTGTTTAATACATAGAATCACCCTACCTTTTTAGGCGAGAAAAAAAACGTACGTTTTGAGTAGTACAAACTTAGATGTTTTAATTTTTTCATTCCCCGCTCCTCCTATCACCGAGTCCCCGCCCTGGCCGCGCATATTCGCGCAAGTGACAGATATACGACGGCGCCGGCGCCGGCGCGTGCGCGGCGCAACTGCAGCTAGTTCGAAAGCCCGCTTTAGTACCTTGTCGCGGTAAACTTATTGCCGCTATTTAGAATGTGCTGAATGAGGATTTTGTGGAGAGAAAGCCATCTGGTGCTAGGGTGCTACTGTGGCGTGGGGTTTATATGTTGTGGTGAGTCGTAATCACTGCATAGGCTGTTGATACCTCTTGCCAAGACCTTTTTTTGACGACGGGGTTGGCGCAGTGGCTAAGCAACTGCCTACTGAGCCGACGGTCCTGGGTTCGAATCCCGGCAAGGGCAAATATTTGTGTGATGAACTCGAAGATTTGTGCTTGGGTCATGGATGTTATTTGTATTTATGTATGTATTTATAAGTCCGTTTATAATAACACACGCCTACTAGAGCTGTGGGACTAGATTAATTTCTGGTAGGTTTTCCGATATTTATAAAAAAAAAACCGAAGTTGGGCTAATATGATAGTGTGGCGAGGCATTTCGAGCCTGCAGAAACCCATACTTCGGCCAATTTCGCGAAGTTGACGAGTAGTGTGGACCCGCAATTAACGTAGTCAGATACAATGTAATATAAGTTATAGTACCTAGTAATATGGTGTGACTGAAATCTCTTTAGATCCTACACACCGTAGTTCATACAAACTTGCCCCCAACGTCCAGGGGGTAGGATAATCACACAGGGGTTGTATCAATTGGAATACACCGCGCGATAATTGGATCCGTTATGCGCGCTCCACATGCCCGCGCCAAACCGGGATTACCATATCAATGGGGAGACTGTTGAGGAATATATGTCCAGAGCGGTCAGGCTTTTGCGGAACTTATTGACAGGAGGGAATAGAATAGAATATTCTTTTCTCAAACATGCAATGAAATGTCTTCGTTACGTGCGTTATAACAGGCTTCGAAGTACGTTTCGGGCGGAACAACTCGAGAGAACTGTAAAGGAATTTCATACAAAATTTAAGTGTAAAACAGAGCGGGTTGTTACTATAAATATCAGCTAAGAACCAGTGAGTTGAAGGATCACACTGCACTTCTAATAAAGACATTAAAGGGCCAAACTTTCTTTCGATGCCTATTAAAACGCCCCTTGTATTGTTTAACGCATAATTTCTTACTCGTGGTTTACCTATTCGAGCCGTGGACTAATAAAACAAGAAATAAAAATATTTGGTAACGCAGTGGACATTTACTTTCAAAAAGATCTGGAGACTGGTAACACGTTGTTAATTAGAGTGCAAAATGGGACTTTTTTTTAAATAACCGATGAAGTGAGAACATTTATTATATACAGGTTGAGAACTAACGTATCACTGCTAGGAAATATATCTGTGACATCTGTGACGTCCAAATTTGTATTGTTCATTCATTTTCATCCCTATTTTAGGCACTAAAAAGAATTTACGCCCTAAATAAGGGTATCTCTCTTAGCAAACACTTAAATACGATAGATCATGCGATGATCTCATCACATTCATTTCCGAACCCTCCACTCCTCCATTCTGATTAATCCTCACTATAAGCATGTAATACAAATCATTTCCTTTCATTGAGCCTCAGTTATGCGTGCGACGCACACGCCGCTTCGCCTTATCCCACTTCTGAAGCCAAAACAAATCAAACGCCGACCGTATTCGTTCCAATTTGACTATTATAATCATTGGCATAAGGTCCGAATTTAATGGTACACGGTGCTGAATATTGGACGTTTTGCTTCTAAAGTGAGCTATGCGTACGCGCATTGAGATGTGCGATTAAGAGGACAAAGGGGATAGGTGTTGACAGGAAGGGATTGCGAAACGACACATAACTATACACGCCATACGTTCCGATGCGACTGATAAAGAGTTGACACACAGCGCCCGATATTAACCGTGGAAGGGAGAGTCGGAGCTAATGAAAAATTTACTCGAAAGTACATAAATTATAATTAAAGGTAATATTCATTGTATTACTTTGTTATTCTTTGTGACATTTTTGTAGATTGATTGGTGAGTATATCTAGTCTACGAATTTTATTTTACATTTTGGCCTTTATTAATGTCTGTATATACCGATTGCCGAGCAGGTTTTAAACGGGAGGTTTTGACTTGATTGATTTTTAAACATAAAAAAATTATTTTAAACTTATAAATGAGAGTCAGATCTGGTACGTTTTGCAATTAATACTACTGTAGGTATAGGTGTAGGAGGCGTCTTGGCTCTAATCTCCAGTTGCATATGCACGGTCTTTGCGTACGTCAATCCGACATTATGCGTATATACGTGTACGGGCGTCACGACGCCGCCGCACAAAGCCGGCTTGGTCACACGTCAATTACGACAGACGCCGAATTAGCTACATTGATATTCAACCCCGAGAGCGCTACCCTTTGCATTGAATTCTACTCGTTGACGCAGTTCGAGCATAAATAAATAGCGTTCGAGCGTAAAGCATAGCATTAATAGATTATGGGGCTAATGTTACTTTTTTACTGCAACTAAATTCGATAACTTGTCAGTATGTTTTTATTAAAGTAGTAACAAAACGTTTCTTGAAGTAAAACGATTAGATTGGAGCTACTATTCCAACATATTGCATGCAAGAGGTGAAGTAACTGGTAAAAAATTAAATGTCTCTCGCATCGGTTCAGTGGTCTAATAGGAGCCCGTGTTGGCTCGGAAAGCCGTTGAAACGCGGGTTCGAAGCCTACTTGAACCATTACACTTTTAAATTTTTCGCTTCTAATGACATTGCGGCACACTCTCACACTACTCTCGAAGTTAGGCGAGGTTGTGATAGTGTGGTGAGGCACTTCGATGCTGAAACCCATACTTGGGGTAACTTCGGTCAACTTCGCGAGTAGGGTGGAGCTAGGGTAAACATTTACCTATGTAAGTGCTACAGTAGGTAAGTGGCGCGCAACGAAAAAATAGACCAATACCGATGCAACGTAAACTCATCGGTACAATTATTCTTCCTCGCTGCGTAGCTAGCTCGAGTGAAAAGCAATCTTAACCCTTTCAAAGGACTGTACATGAGATATAAAAACTTTAACCACGTGATTGCGCGTCTTTAAATGACTTGTTACAATGACACTTACTGTGGCTATTATCACGGTCAAACATATAGCCGATACATCGCTCAAATAGCTATACAGCAATGTCAAACGAATCAGACCACCGTTTGGCTTTACAACAGCTTATTTCTACAAAATATCGAGCAGTAGAGCGTGTTGTGGTCGTGGCAAAACCAATCGAGTATCGACCTATTTCACCGATCAGCTGAAACCCGGTAAAAACCGAAACGGATTGCGACCCGCCTAACGAGCGTCGATCTAACCACTGCGAATATTTAGTAGGGGTGTGAATTTATAATCAATCGATGTATCGATAAAACTAAGTTAACATATTTGAAGCTAATGAGGGAACACCTAAATAGTAAATACGTAGTGATTGTACGTTGAAGGGGATGTGATTACTCCATTGCGTGCTGGTAGTAATAGTGAAATCAGTCAACATTAAGGCAACTTGAGGCCAGCTGTTGTGAAGCGGTAATTCCATGTGCCTGAGTGATCCTGGTGCGACATACAAAGTGCGATTGAAATATAATCTGGATACGTATTTTGATTATAAGCCTGGAACACGAATACACTCTTACACGAACGTTCGTTGAGGAGCATTTAGAGGAAGTAAACGAATATCTAACTAAAACACGATATTTTATTTAATGTAAGGTAAGCGTTTGGCTTCACCTGTTGACAAGTGAATTTGGAACATGTTTACCTAAATAATGCTTATTCACTCCTGTCTTAAACAGATTTCAATTGTATTATTCGGGGGAAAAGTTCGCTGGACAAGAGTTCCACTCTTTAGTTTTTTTTTTGTAAAACTTAATGTTCCCGATTTTATTGTACAGAGTTGGTGCAACCCTAGCGCACTCGTCGCGAGTGGTCGCATAACGAGCAAGATAACGAACTCCGCGCATTGTTATCGAGGGCGCACCCATCGGCAGCTGACGAATTTGACGCTGACTGTACCAACCTACCTTACACAAACACGTATCTCTGCAGGAGAGCAAGGACAGTTACGACTTACTACCTCTTGTAAGTGAAGGCGCGAGGTGAAATTATCGAAAAGGTGTATGTCGGTATAGGTAAGAGGTGTCGGTTACAACCTTCTGTTAGAGGAGGTGTATCGGAGAATAGGGACAATGCAATGAGTATTTTAATGAAATGGCGCTTAGTAATGAATAAACAGGATCTGAATGCTTCGACGTTTCGGGTGCGCGTCTCGTACACAAAAATTTAGATGTGTCTGAGACTCACTTCATTTAAGAATTGCTTCAAACTTGTTGAATACTGCTAAAGATACATTGTTGACTACCAATTTTCATATTCTATACATTTTGTCTTTTTCTTAGCATGATGTAAATTTATTTTGGTGAGCAGAAATACGAGTAGGTACAAGCAAAATGTAATCTCACTTTTTGAACCCAAGCTAGGTTAATAATAACTTTTTGGCCAACGACAACAAAACAAAGGTACCTGTTAAGGTAAATGTTATATGCATTTTGAAAGGGTTTTCGGTGCATGAATGATTTGACCTTAGCCCGACAGTAGGCGTCAAATCATATCTGCACTGAAAACCACGGGACATGGTTATATGACAATGGGACCAATTAGAAAGTATGCTCTTCGAAAACAAAAAACCCAAATCGGTTCTACCGTTTTTGAATTAAAAAAAACAGACACCCGAAGAACATGCTCCTTTATTGACATCAGTTGCAAATCGATGCAGTAATTACTCACAATTTAAAATTTAATACATTCACTTCATTCGGGTGAAACAATCTTTTGGAAACCCGCTTACCTAATAACAATCCAGCATCGAGCACCCGCAAGAATGTCAACCCATTTCATCTGCGGTAACGTTGCGCAAGTTGCGCCGGACGCGACGTCTAGTAATTAAAATAGTTCGCTGATTCACCCCCTCCCCCACCGCTACCACCGAGTCAATCTAGGTACTGGCGTGTCAGGCTGGTGTTGCGTACAGGGTGGACATTGGAATTTGTATGAGTAGTACGTTATAGCGGACAAAACAGGACTTTAATAACGTAAAATAAGATTTACATAACTGTTTCATCCTTGCTATTGATAGGATAAATAAGAGGAAAGAGGGATAACGGCGGGACCAAAGAAGGTAAAGGGGACGAAGCGCTCGGCTGATCTCGGAGAGAAACCGAGCATATCCCTCTTTAGTGATCTCTAGGAGACTTGGAGTCTTCTTATAAAGGCAATCGTGAGCGACTACGTTTCAGTGCCGTAACTTATCAATGGTAACTTTACTCTTCACGGCGAAGTCAGTACCCTTACCGTAAGTTTACAGTGACCGTACTTGCTAGTGACAGCGTAAATGACTTGTATGGAAAATTGTAGTTCTAGAAAGTAACCGCTAGGACGCTGTTTTATTCTCCATACAAACCGTTTACGCTGTCGCTAGGAAATACGGTCTTGTTTACTCATGGTAAGGGGCATGGTCAAGGGGCTTCAGTAAAAGTCGGATGGAGAGTCCAGTTCCTATCTAATTTACACCTATTCCTGTTTCCAATAGGTAAGGCTGCGTGTCTGTCTGTCATTACGGAACTACTTTAAATGCATAGATCAGCACAACACAATTACGCTGAACCTTTACGATAAGGCACAGCAAAAAGCGAAAAACGCGACGCCATATTAATAGAGCAAACGAGAAGAGAGCGTGAGTTTGCATACATTAGCCTCACTCGCACAGAACGGCGTAAACGCCGAGATTTTGGGAAGGATATAGGACCTTTTGGGACAGGATAGCATTATCCTGCTATATGCGCATATGCGACACTGTATGAATTAAGGTGGAGTTTGTCCTGAGTTACTGTTTGAATATAAAGCTTGTTGCTGTGGATCTGATTTCTGCCAGGCGCTTATGGAATAAAGAGATAATGTTTTGTAGCTTTGATGTGAATGATCATGCATTAAATGAAAATCATGGCGCGTGGTCCGTTCTGATGAATAAATACTTAATCATCATTCATGCGGTAAAAAATAACTGCGTTGACGACGGCCTCATATGAAGGCTCAAAGTTAATGGAGCTATTAGCTCCTCGGAGTTTCCTTGCGTGATCATGGGTTGTCAGAATTAAGACTTAGATTGCACATTGGTTGTTGGATCACAAGGACAAGTTCTTGAGTGGCGGGGGTCCCACCAATCTGACAGAATATTTGGTCAGTCAAGGTCTGTTTGAATAAGGGCAGCGGTCATTGTGGAAAATCTTAGGGGAGGCCCTTGATGCAACCATAAAGTTGCACAGAGCTCTCAGTATCCGACGACCGAGAGTTACAAACAACGTTGTCTTAATATCACAGTACATTGCTGTCGTTGTTTATTTTAATTACCGTATTAATGGCGTACACGCGTAAATGGGTGCGCAAATAGTGCGGCATCCCGTGCATATAAACATAAAAAAAAAACTACAGATATACACAATGGCGCTACTTCAGTGAATTTTAGTCCATTCCCACAGGAAAGATAGCTTTACATATAAATATACAAGGGTGAATTTCAAGTGCTGTTACAATGTAAAAGTGTAAATATTTATGCAGAGCGGTAATTATAACAAATAGTTTTGTGGTCGTGACCGTGTATTCAAAAGTCAACCTGTATAATTTTGCACTTATTAGGGGGAATAAAGGGGGATACAATTAATAATCTCTTTAAAGTTGCATGTATAACAAGTAATATGCATTATTATAACATACTTATTATGGGAGTCCTAGCGAAACTTATTAAAGTAAGTAGTTGGACTGCTTATAATTACTGCTTATAACATTTTATAGGACTTCCAACGGCATCCTTAAACTATGTGCCGTTGCCATTGCAAAACAAAGAAGCAGTTGTTCCTGTCCTTCCTTCGAAATCCTTCAAGTTCGGGAATGAAGCTATAAAAGCTTTGTGGCGCCATCTCTGCACTGACCGCGTTAACACATTGAACATGAACGCTCCCCGTGCAACTCACATATCGACTATACCGTGTTCGTTCCGTTCAATGCGTAGAGATGGCGCTTTTATTAAGATACACTAAAGCTATGCTTCGTTCAGGCGATTTTGTTTCATGAATACGAGTGTATAAAAGTATAATAGTCATTTAATGATTGCAATATAAAATACTAACCATCGAAAATGCCTATTCGCAATTACTTACTGCGGTCGCGATTTAAATTTGATATTAAAAAAATATACTTATTAGGCATGTATGCGAGTAATTTAAATGATAATTTCTGGTTCACCGCGCAACTGATACTGAGTTCCTCCCAACGACTGGTTTTCTGTTTGGATATTTTTAAGAAAGATTTCATTTATGCTTATTTTCCGTCAGTAAGATAAGATATGGAACAAAATGCGATAAATCATGCAAATTTAAAAAGCTGCGGCCTACCTGTACAGCGTCGTCGAGACAGCGGCCCCACGCGTCGCTGCGGTCGACCAGCGAGTTCCACTTGCTCTCCAACTTGGCGACTTCTCGCCGGATGGAGCGAGCGAGGTCGCGAGCTTGCTCTTCAGCTGAACGGTAGTTGCGCGAATCGCCTTCGCTGTCGCGACTCGCTGTTGAAAAAAGAAAAGAAACTGTTGAAAATATCATCGATATTTCTATCCGAATAAAGCCTCTGTTAAACATAAATGGGTGTCAGGTGGATCTTCAGACAGAAGGGGAAAGATACGCTACTTTTAAGGAGCAGCAACCAGATAGTCAAATGTATGTATTGGGATAGCTTTTACGATTTTTGATCATATTGTCATTTTACCAAACGAGCAAACAGATCGCCTAATGGCAAGCAATTACCTTCGCCCATAGAGACGTGCCTGCAACACCCGAGGAGTCACAAATGCGTCGCCGGCCTTTCAGGTGGGAGTAGGCGTTTTTTTTAAAGGTTCGAAAATGGTATTCGGTCCTGTGTGACATATATGGCCCATTGAGGTGCTATAACTTACCTATCCAGTTTTTCTATAAGGTGAAAACTAAGATTGATTGATTTCACCATTTATTCTTGCGATGAAATGACTTAAATAGTAGTGTATTATAATATTAAAGTGGTTGCAATCGTGAAATGTAGATTACATTTTTGCGCATCCTACCAATTAACTAATAATATATCCTGTCTCTGGCCGCAAATTAGTTGGGGCTTGAAGCGGCGGCCGTAACGAAGTTAGCGCCTTGAGGATAGCTCGCCGCCGGACAATTACGGGCGCGTGTGATTACGTCCGGGATTTACATGTGCCGAGTTATACGGGGAGACATATGACATGGGGGTAGAAATTACGTTTGCGAACTTGTTATTTGATAGCGGCTTCTAATATATAGCCAAATTTTGGTACAGGGTTTCTTAACTCGTATCCCATCCCAGTGATATATTTTGGATCACTAGGGTGGTACATCGATATCTTCATCGACGATATATCAGATGATGCAGTATCAAGGAATCAACTGATTTAAAAATGGATCACTATGATGATACGGACTAGCGTTAATACATCGATTGATTTCGCCGGTTAACTTTTTTCAGACAGTTATCAATATTGCCCATGACATTACTGTCATTTTGGTTTAATTTGAACCTGTAATAAGTAAATGAATTAAAGAAATAAATCTGATATTGTCCAGCGGACATTCTGGAATTATTATTATTAACACATCACTAAGCCGTGCAGCTAATAAGACACCTTTACCTTCAGACACATCAATTTCAGGTATCGCAAAGCGTAAATAAAGCCATCCCTGTTTAGCATTCGAACAAAAAAGCCTATTTTAAAGTGATTTAGCGTCAGTTAAGTCTTTTTTGCACGAGCTATGATCCCCCAGCGAGGCACGCGGCATTCCCGACGCTAGGAATTTAATAATTACGACGCAGCGAACTGGGGCTTCCATTGCTTCCAGTGGCTAATTTACTAGCCTGTGCTTTCAACTCTGTCCAATATAACCAAATGTACCTATAGCGACGAATGTATTGCCATAAACTGCAGGAGAATGGACTGTGACAGTACCTAATGGCCACGTAAAACGGTGGACTATAAAGGAAATTTAGAACTACAACTTTAAAAAAGGTGTTTCCATCTCGTAGAAGGATGATGATTGGGTATCAAGTATCTGAAGACGATGTTGAAGACAGGGCGAGGTCGATTAGAACATTAAGGATAGCTTGGCCACTCCATCATATGGAATAATGCCTTGGAAGAGAGATTATAGTGACAGTGATGAACCATTGCACGAGGGTGACGCACGATAGGTCACTGTTGAGATATTTGGAGGAGGCCTATGTTCAATGTTCATCAATATTTTGGCTAACATGTTGATGATCGAACGCAATAATTGTCTGGCCTATGTCATAAATTTAATCCCAATCTGAAGTATTTTCTGTTGGCTTTGAAGGCCATGTCTTTGACAATCCCCAATTAATATTCTAAATACAAAACTTTGTTTGTTATTTCTTCACAGCTTAGCTAACTCTACTTATTATAAATTAGCATACAATCGTGAAAGTCATGTTACGATTTATGATACTTCAATAAAAAAATATTGATGGATTATTGTAGAGTAATATAGGTAGAAAAGAAGTAATCACTCAAATTAATAAAAACTCCGACATAGAAAAAAACTGATGCTCTTTAAATGGTTCAATCGTTTTTTTTTATATATTTAGGGACTCTAAGTCGCCTTTCTCAACTTTTCTTACGCAATTTTAAATTATGGCGGTTCAAGAAGATATTCAAAATAATTATTTTAAAATGTAATATAAGTTAAATGTCCGGTTACAAAGAAAATGGTGATCGTAACTATATACTGATTCGGTGGAGGTACAATTAAAGAGACCTTGACTGATAACTCAATAAAAATAAATAACAACCTTCTATAAAAACAGTAAAACTATAGTGTTAAGCTTTCATTTCCGATAAAACAAACCAGTTGCAACACTAAATCTACAGTAAAATTCCATCAGCAAATCTCAGTAAACTTTCAAATAATCAACACAAGCGCAAAGAAAACAACAACAATCCACAATATCACTAACAAAATACTCAACCTATCCGCTATCCGTGCCATTACGACAAATTGCATTGTTACCAGCCTCAACGGCCCTCGAGCGAGTAACTCGAGCCGAGCCACTGGCCACCGACTCGACTCGCCCGCCACTGGGCGAGTAACTCGCGCGTGCAAAGGCACTACAGCGTTGTCGTTCCCTTTTTGCATTCGGATTATACTTTCATAGTTAATTTTACGCCGCGCGGAGAATAATTAAGTGTTATATTGAATTAAATAGAGGATTTATTCTGCATTCCATGGACTGAATTTAAACGTATAATGATTAATCCTTATTAAACTCAGTGATTCGCCTTTCGAGATTACACTTAATTTACTTGTAGTAGCACGCATATGTGCTGCCATCGTACACAATTTTAAAGCAACTCCTAAAAAAAAGAATAAAAGGAATTTATATTTTTTGTGAGGGTATCCCAATATCTCATACACGTGCACGAGTTTTTCCGTGTTAAGTGTTTTTAGTTCATTAATATACCGTTATTCACACTCGTCACAATGGGTAAACGTAAGTATAGTGACGACGAAGATTATATAACACGGAAAATCAGAAAAATGCAAAAACTTGTAACATTACTGGCTCTGACCACTGCTCACCGCGTGCAGACCTTGTCCTTGATTCGAGTATCTAATATACAACAAATTCATAATGACAAATTTGTGATTAAAATATCCGACCCGATCAAAACTTCAGCCTTAGAAAAGATCACAACCCTTATTGATTCTTCCATACTTTGATGAAAAACCCTCTATTTGTCCGGCTCGTACTCTAGAGCAATACCTTCGAGTAACGTCTACAAAGAGGCCGACAAATTGTGAGTTTTTATTCATAAGCCTAAAAAAGCCTTATAAAAATGTGGGTTCACAATCTTTGAGCCGCTGGATCAAGGCCACCCTGCATGAGAGCGGGATCGACACAACAGTATTCAGTGGGCACAGTACAAGACATGCATCTACATCTGCGGCAAAAAAGCTTGGTGTAAAGGGGCTTCTAAACGGGCCACGTTTTGATGCAATTTGTGGCCGGCAACTATGGCCGTCCTGCTCTGTCACCCTACGCTAGGGCAAGATGCAAATAATGGCCGGGCTACAAATTGCAGCAAAATGCATGCAAAGTTTTGCATGGCCCGTTTAGAAGCCCCTTTAGCTTGGATATTATAAAAAAAACCGCAGGATGGACAGGTAACTCGGCATCCTTTGCGAGGTTTTATAACAGAGAAGTAGTAGCAGATGTTTCTGTGTCGTTCGCCCGTTCGCTTTGCAGTTTGGCCTCGATATAATGCTCAGAATAATATTATATGTATTTAGCATACCTAGTATTAATGCATACTCATAATCAATCTGCTGATTACTGAAAATATATGTAGTTATGTTGAATATTATTCACTGTTCTATTTTGGTTTGTAATCAGAAATATACGCATACTCTAAGAGGATATACCGTATTTATTTCTTAAATGATTCTATGTCGTGAATCTCTGAACATCTACAAGTAAATTAAGTGTAATCTCGAAAGGCGAATCACTGAGTTTAATAGGAAATCAAACGAACTTACCTGTAAGTGACGTTCGATGATTATTAAACGAGGTGATTCGCCTGAGAGATTACACACCCACCCTTGCCCTACACAGAAACGTTTTCAGCTTCTGTATTTGCCCGTCTTTTCACGAAATAGCTGACGATGGGCTAGGGTGCTGAACGTGTATGAGATATTGGGATACCCTCACAAAAAATATAAATTCCTTTTATTCTTTTTTTTTTTAGGAGTTGCTTTAAAATTGTGTACGATGGCAGCACATATGCGTGCTACTACAAGTAAATTAAGTGTAATCTCTCAGACGAATCACCTCGTTTAATAATCATCGAACGTCACTTACAGGTAAGTTCGTTTGATTTCCTATTAATATTACGAGTGTTCATTAAACTGGTATTAGGTAGTTACACTAGCTGCGCCGCGCGGTGTTACCCTCATCTCACGGGAACACTAAATTTTTTCGGGATGAAAAGTAGCCATGTGTTAATCAGCATACATAATAAGATGTCAGCTACCTTCATACCAAAATTTATCAAAATAGGCCCAGCCGTTTGAGCGTGAAGAAGTAACAAACATACGCATAAACACACTCACACTTTCACCTTTATAAATTTATAATATTAGTGTAATAACTTAATAAGTAACACGCACATGTGTGTCGTTGGGTGTACATCTTGCATTTCTACATCTATCTAGCTAGGAGGATTGACTTGAAAGTTGGTATGCAGATGTAAATGCGATAACTATACAAGTTAAGTAACACCGGGAAAAGTAAAAATTTAAACAAAAGCTAAATCAGGAGTGTGTAATGATTATGTAAAAGTACCTATTAGAAAATAAAAGTACTTCAAAATAAGTTGTACATGTATATTAAAAAAAAAAAATGCATTTATTTCGGACAACAGAATCCATATTTTGTTATCCATATATTAAATCGTAGATAAATATTACAAGAAATGAATCATCTTAAGAAGTGGTGGTAAAAGAAGAGGGAACTAACATAATTGTGACACGAGACTCTCTGTCGCGCGACAAATACTGCTGTCACTTTCTTTTCAATACCGTGCGAGCAAGACAGGTGAGGCTCAGTGATGCTCAGTCGCGCGACAAGCGAAGACTCGTCAAGATAATGGTAAGCCCTTGTGATAATTAAAAATACGGTCCATAAAATTATGTTTAAGAGCCGTAAACAGAATAACAAAACAAAACTTAACTGCTTAATTAGAAATTTGGGCTAAAAAAGCGAAACCTCAGAATTGCGTTTAATTAGCTCACATGCGGGCCTTTGTGCGTTAAAGTAGCAGAGCCAGTTCCCTTTGCCATTAGTTAACGTGACCGTACTCGCTAGCGAAAGACTAAAAGACTTGTATGGAGAATAGTACAGCACCTAATGGTTACTTTGTACAACTACAGTTCTCCGTTTACCTACGCAGTCACTAGCGAGTACAGTCACTGAAAACTCATGATAAGCGTACTTACAGGGCGCTAATTTGAATGTATGTCCTTTGAGATATCGCCAAATAAGTGCCTCAATTAGTTTCTTAATTTATTCCTATGTGAATATATGATATTGACAAGTGCACAAATCTTTTAGTGATGTGAACAGCAATTTTAATTATAACCTTATCCAGATAAAATACATGAATCTCGATAAAAGATACAAAGTCTTATTAAAACTTTCGTGAGACATATTTAACAAATGTGTTTAGCGGTTTACAACCACGTGAAATTGTACGGAAAACATGAAAATGTCATGACAATGTCAAGTGAGTGTAAACCGTATAATACATTTGTTAGATATAAAGTAGTTTATTCGGAAAGGACCAAAGTGAATATAAATAAATATTCCTACACATATACAATAGAATCCAATGACTAAGAATCGGGTAACATTTTTTGTCATCTTCAACTTCGCTCATGTGCACAACAGCAGGACAAAACTACGAAAATACAATTAAATTTCATCATAATTGTAATTCATGCTGTTAGGTTAGGTTTATAGATTTTCATCTACTTACACGAGAGCGTTGATGTGAGCCCACATACAAAATCAATTGAAAAATGTCACGCGTGTTTGTCATTTTCCTAACAAACTCGCAAATTTCATACATGTGCCTCCATCTTTATCAACTAAATCATAAATAACAAGAACGCAAACTCGCCATCCCGTTCGCTTTATCGACAAAAATGGCGGGCCTAACGAACTCGCCTTCGTTTTTCAAACACCGCCATTGGTCCCCCGAAGTCGTTCCATTTTCAAATTTATGGACCGGCCGGCGTAACGGACGCATTTACGCGAGTTTTGGGAGAGTCGTTTATGACGCGGTTTTGGTGGAGAAATACTTGTTTTTTTTTAAATGTTTGGATAAAAAAAAGTTGCCGGCGTAAAAGTGTAATTTGGGCGCTAGGGCTTGTTGTGTCGGGTTTTTGAACGGGAAAAGTTGGTTTACGTGACCTGCAGTATTATTAATTTTACAGTGGAAGATTGTTAGTTTCACAAAGAATGACTGGTTTTATTTACAAGAAAGGAAAGTGCGACGAAGCGCTTCGAATAACGCTTCGCTTGGCCATTGGCGTAACTAAGATTATTTTCCAGACGGGGCCTGGGGTGGGCCTGGCCGGGGCCTGGCCATGGCTTTTGAGATGAAGCCATGAATATCTATGGGTAACCCAAAATCCTGGGGTGGGCACTAGACCATACTGGGGTGGGCACGGCCCACCCGGCCACCCCCCTATATACGCCAATGCGCTTGACTCGTCTTGACCTGGGCACTAACGTGCACCAGATTTCACGCAATTATTACTATATCCCGGGGTTTTGGGTGCACTAATGATCGAACACTAGGCCGACTGTAAGCGTCAAATCATTCGTGCCCCGAAACCCACGGGGTATGATATCCACCTTGCGTTTTCCGGTACGCGAGTTTCTCCCGCCGGATCTAACTCCTAGGACTACACCCTGAAACTTTGGAGTTTACCGCGAATTTTGAAGTAGTTTTCAATGTTTGACTACATTACTGGTCGCTAAAAGTCACTCAGAAAGCAATGGAGAGGGCTATGCTCGGTGTTTCTTTGCGAGATCGAATCAGAAATGAAGAGATCCATAGAAGAACCAGGGTAACCAACATAGCCCGAAGGATAGCAAAACTTAAGTGGCAATAGGCAGGGCACATCGCTCGTAGAACCGACGGCCGCTGGGGCTGTCGAGTTCTTGAGTGGCGCCAACGCACCGGACGACGCAGCGTGGGTAGGCCTCCCACAAGGTGGACTGATAACCTGGTGAAGGTTGCTGGAGACCGGTCATGGTGGCGTTCTTTGGGGGAGGCCTATATCCAGCAGTGGACGTTTTTTGGCTGATGATGATGATGATGACTATGTTTAGTACAGATGTTACATTTTACGTCGTGTTTCGGTAATGGCCTACAAAGCTGGCGGACTATACATGCGTACATATCCCAGTTCGTTAGCCGATTATGCAAAACAAAATAGTCACTGTTTAGTTTCCATCTCTGGTTCGGAATAAACCCGCCCTGTTTTACTGCCTTGCCAACAATAGCACTGAGATTTGAAATTTAAATACGGTTTGATTTTATTCGCGGGTTTAGTTTTTCAAATATTGACGGGTACTGAAATAATTGACAAGATAAAACGCTGAATAAAGTGAAAGTTCTATTCCTAGATCGTGCGATAAATGTTTAATGTTTAAACTGATAAAAATATAACCATAACCATACTTTAAAAAAAACTCGTGATTTTAAAAGGCTAATATAAGATATGATTACGGTGTAGTTTATTTAACCTTCTATGCAAGTATTTATAGGTATCAGTGTGTTTGTTTGTGACAGATATGTTCATGCTTTTTTTCAATAAGTACTAAAGGGTACGGGGCATCAAAGCTAGGTACAAAAGCAATAGTACACCGACAACGTTTCGCAAATGGCCCGAGAGCGGTGCAGAAGGAATATATTAGTAGCTTGAGGCTCGTGTGGTATGGGAATATAGCTTAAGGATTGGTAAAGCAAAACCTGTGTAAGTAGGCGTAGTACTTTCCGAAAAGGATAATTATCATTTCACCTTAGATAAATAAGACTATGGACATCATAATGAAGATCGGACGAACGAACGACGACGATAAGACTCGTCTTATCGTCATCGTCATGTTAGCATCCTATACTAACGGGTTCTTATGTTTGAGTATTCGTGATGAAAGAAACAAATGAACGGAAAGGTGGTCACAAATCGCTGCGTTCATCAATCATCGCAAAGCGCTCGCCAGGGGAATGCTACAGACAGAGTTAAGCTGGCTAGATTCCTAGTCAACGCAATACCCACGCAGAGCGACCCGGCTTTTCACAAGCTAAGTGCGGAAAACGAGGCCCACAACTATCACCAAGAGTTTTCCATGTGTTATAGCTTGCAAGCTGACTCTTTTTCCTTATGAACACGTGTATTTGAGGACTCAAATCAATGCACGCGAATACAGCAGTTCATCCAGGGGAGCCACGATCTTTAATCCCCGATCATGAGAGACATGATACAGATGGTCAAGATACAGGCTCAGCCTAGTTTGGTCACTGATGGATGGTCTTGAAATGTAGAAAACTGTATGATTTTGAATTTGACCCTCTAGGCACAACTATCACGTCTTCTGGCGGCCATCACCACAAACCAACCGTCTGTTTGATACGCTTAAAGTTAATTTTACTCACGTTCAGTGTCGCTGGTGTCAGAGAGAGGCGGCTCGTTGGCGATGTACTGCCTCCCGCTCAGCAGGTTGCTCTCCACCACGGGTCGCTTGTCTTCCAGCTGTCTCCTGAACGCGCGGTGGTCATCCTGGAACAGAACCAGCGTTACAGTATCTAAGGGTTCTGTATAATCAAGTTTAGTATGCATGTAATTATTAAATAGTTATGGTATTTAGAGTTTAAAAATAAGTAGCAGATAGGCTGCAAAAGTGCTTAATACTGTCCTTATACGACTTGAATTAGCTGTACAATACTTGAGTAAGGCTGAAATGTCCTTTTAAATACCAAATTATCGCGGTATAGTTATAGGTATAGATTTAGGAAATAATAGAGAATATGAATGTATTTAATAACAGCACTATTAATTAGACAACTAAATACGAGAAGAATCATTACTATATTGACAATCGTATTCATGCCTACTTAGTTTTGTTGTTGTTTTTGATGTCAGATTATTGATGTTGAAACGTAATACCCATTTTAATCTTCCCGATTCCTAAAGCCTACTAGGCAAGTAGTATAAGAAATATTAACCTATCTAAGTGTATATAAGTAAGGCTGTAAAACTCAAGAACTAAGATAAATCCTTTAAAACTTGAACATTCGTAAGTGAAGATGATAAAACATGATACACTATCGCGTTGGGGCGCCATTATTTTTGATTCGCGCGGATTTATGGCGAGCGGCGGACGTGAAATATCGCGCGTTACGGAATCGGACCCCGCGTCTATAGCCGTTGTAAAGTATCTCGTCTGTTATGAGAATAGTCGAGGAGGTAGTCTAAGATATAGATATCGGTTACTTTTCATACTCTTTCTTGTGACTTAGTGCTAGCCCCGTACCGTACCTAGGTACACTATGACGGGCTAGACACTAAATTATATCCCTCTATCCAGACTCTTGAGCGTTTTTCTAGCTAGCTCAGTTTGGGACGCAATGAATGGTGCTTATTAATGAAACTAGAATGTTGGTTAATATACAGGGCGTCCCAAGACTATGGGACATCAAGGGAAAGTACCTTAAATATCGTAGATAGGATATTTTGCTGAAAGAAGACTTTATGTTATTTTTAAAAGCTAGTAATTCTGCATTTGAAGATTTTTTAAGAATTACTTGTTTCGTCTGGGAATCGAACCGACTTAAATGTGAAAAAAAATCTCACCCCTATTTTTATGATGCCAATCGAAAGAATGGACAAAAAATAATAATTCTTCCTAAGTAACATAGTATCTTAAGAGAAAGGACCAACGTAAAATGTTTGAGTCAAATTTCAAGACAATTATTTATTGCCGACGACGAATAATTAAGCAATTAATTCTTAGAATTTTTTTAAATGCCCCATTGTCTTGGGACACCCGGTATACTATCTGAGGGCTTTATGTCTGTTTATTTGTAGTTGCGCCTTAACCGAATCATATATCCTAGATTCCAATGTAGCTGGCAATAATCTAAAAATATCACTAGTATGTTTTTTTTTATAGTTTTAGTTAGAGTAGATTTTAGCTTAGTCAATTATTTCGAGATGGCCGAAATTTCTACTCTCTGGCCAACCTGAACCGGAGACGATTCGTTCGCTTCGCTCGTTCGGTCAATTACTAACTAAAGGAAATTTTCTACATTCACCATTTCCTGCATGGAAATTTTCTGCGGCGACCTGGCGACGCCGTTTATAGTGGGAAAACTAATCACGTTGCGAACGAGCGAAGCGTTTCAGCTTAATCAAAATTGTTTTCACATGTTCGAATGTTCGAATGTCCAGTTGCCCGCTGTTCTCGGTTAGATGTCGCATTTCTGATTCGATTCTCGTGAAGTTTTGTGATTAATATCAATAATTATAAAGATTTTTTTTGTCAATACTGTTTTACGACATTTTCCAAAATGGCGGTTTTTTTTGACTGAATATTTGAATTTACAAATTCAAATTTCAAAACAAAATCGCGAGCTACTAGTTAAGTGGAGACAAAGGATATCTTTTGAAATTATGTCCTTATTTTTTACACTAGCTCCCAACCTAGATGTGATAAAGTATCGTTCGAGTGCACGTTACGTATCGGTAATAAAGTTTATGACCGCCGAAACGGGTTTTATACTCGTTATGTGGCCCAATTGTTTTTGATGGCTGCAAAAAATCCAAGAGGTCTATTGTTTCTTTTAAGGGCCTTGTCTATTCAAGCAAATTAACTTTTTATTTTTGCCGTTTATGTCATTTAATTATGTTTCATTCATACTTTATGACTGGTGGCTGACATATGTATTAAATTTGAATACAAACTTGCATGATTATGTTTGTAATTATCTATTGTAATCATTCATGCTTACGGAAAAAGTTTGCTATGTTATTTTATCCACGTTGACTTTGTCCAGTGAGTCCTAACTACAAAAATAATATATTAAAGCACATTTATTTCAAAGTAAGCTCAAAAAATGACAACACCAACGAACCCATCTCTTTTTCAGTGAAATACGAATAGAAACTCATCGTAAATGAGTGAAACCACCGGAAAAAGCGCAATGTAACAAACTGCAAAGCTAAATAGAGCTAATCCGGGCTGTCAACACGCTTAATCAGCCCCGAATCAGACGCCATTTTGCACCTCCATTTTGGTTTAGATCGCACCGCGAAATGGCTGACGCGTGTTGGCAAATTGCTGCCTAGGGTTGCCAAATCTAGTAGTATCATTTGAGTTCAATTGTTTACTAATATTACGCCAGAAGTGAATACATTAATTTAAAATTGGTCTTGTCGAAAAATAATAATTTATTAACATATAACCGCCGCCTTATACTTTGTCAGCTTTTGTGAACTGTGTAACATAATAACGTGCTTGTTGTGTTACTAAAGACCAAAGGCTTATGTAGGAACATACAAACATCGAAATTTTAGGAATGGAAGGTAGGTGTTGTTAGTATATCGATATACAATCGATAGATATCACTTATCGATGCGTGTTCCCTATACTAATGATTGCTCTCAGCTTCATTTGTAAGTATGTCTGTGTTTTTTTTTTTGGAAACGATGATGTGGTAGCCAGTTACACTAATAATCTCCAAGTTATTATATTATTAGGTACTATTGCACCATAAAAGACCTTACGCCCGAAAAAAAAAATCTGATCGTTTATTTCAACATTATAGTAATAAATGGGAAAATAAGAAATACTCGAAATCAATAAAACGTATTGTACTTATACATCATTAGATATATAATTTCCAAACAAAAAAGACGTACCTAACTATGATGTAATAATAAGTATTACAGTAAGTAAGCCTTAATGTATCCAAGAAAAACAAAAAAATATTCGCACAAATAATGTGTCGTGCTAAAAATTTAATTCTCTTTTAGATAATTTTGTGATAGGCATCAGTAACATATGCCTCGTATTAAAAAAGTATTTAAAAACATTTTCAATCCAAGTGACAACCCTAGAATAATAACAAAATACTAGAAACGTTTACAGATTTCAATTAATTCTGTTCGGACATTAATTACGCGGTGCAGTTATTATAATTCGAGAATTATCGGATTAGCGCGACCGCAATTTACGAATTCATAACCGGAATCACCACTATTGGATCTGATGGTACTTATTATAGTAATATAACAATATCAAACTAACAATTCCAAATTAAACAGTTTAACAATATTATATTTACACGAAGTTTTAAAGGTGCACTTCCATTTCGTAGAACCGTTTTATTTCCCGAACCACGTTCTTCTCTGAAACCGAATACTTTTCCGGGTATTTTTTTTCTGGATCTCCGTGTTTAAGTTAAGTTCTGTTTATTAGGTTTCAGAGAAAAATAACTGGAAAATGAAGTAGTTTAGGAAACTGGCTTATATGATCATTTTCTGTGAAATGCGACTAGGTACATGATAAGATGGGAGAACGCGAGTAGCGACATTGATCACGGATCACGGAGTCGGTTACCTTACCAGTAGGTGATACTGGTCATTTTATAGACCAAAATAAATGTATAGTCATTCTCAACGTTACGAACTTTTAAAACTGTTTACAGACCCGTGGTCACAGGGGCACTCATAATAGGAAGGTAGGTAGTCTATGGGTGGATGAACTATTTTCTTGTTGTAATTCTCTCCCGTGCCCCAGGGGACGATAGGTATTAAACTTCATACAAAAGTGTTAATAATTTATATTAGGTACTGGTATCGTTAGGAGATAGTCTATATAATTATATATTTAGCCCGTATGGTAATATTGAGCTTACTTGGTAACACAGTTGGAAAAGTTAGGTATTCAAATTAGTTAATGTACTTACAAAATTTTATAATTTTTCTACACACCATGAAGTACCGCGTGCTTGTTTTAGAGATCCCCAAAAATTAATGGGGCAATAAATCTGTTTTGGGTGGAAGTATTAATATTACTTAGTTAATCTTAAATTTCGTGTAAACTGGGAACTTACATTAAGCTGGTTGTAATGGGCTTTCTTTGAAAAGGTGCGTTTTATGAGGATCTTAATTGTCCGACGGTAACCGATTCTGGTTAAAATGACTCTGGTCATATAAAGGTAAAATATAAAGTGCTAATAGTCAAATTCTGACAATTTTGAAAACAGGTGTGAAGGAACAGATAAAGTCAGTTATCATAATTATGTCTGGCAATAAGTTTTAAGAGGTCTTATTCCTTCTAAAATTGAAATATTTTTCATAATATGACAAATATATTCATAATTTTATCCCACTTTTTGAAGTGAATAATACTTTTCCTTGATTTATAGATAGTAATATAGCTATTTCATGCTTTCATTGCGTGCAGTCGAAAATAATTAAAAGAAAGACAGTTTTATGCGCTGAATTTTGTCTATTTCGAATTTCAAGTAGTTTATTAAACAAAAAATATTGAAAGGTTTTAAATAATGTACCCATTAATCGCAATAGCCATGTTCTAAGTAGTAACATTGGAGGGAGGAGGAGGAGACAGACGAGAATCTGCATTTCCTTAGAACCTGCCATACCTGTTGCTTGAGCACCTGCGCGAGGTCCCCACGCGGCGGCGCCAGCGCTCCGAGCTCGGTCTCCTTCCGGATCACCCACTCGGTGAGCTCACGGAGAGACAGCAGCAGCGCTGACCAGTGCTCTGCGTTGCTCTCCAGGCGGTTCCTGTTGGCAAATCAGAATAAGGTTGAGTTGGATGAAGCAGAAAAATCTAAATTTACGAAACATGTCATGACTCATTATTTTTAATGCGGGTGGGTACACCACATTTGTTTTATATTGTACCAAAGGTTATTTGGCGTTGGGGTTGTGGAAAGGTTAACGCGTTGGACTGGTAATCCAGAGGTATCGGGTTCGATTCTCGAGCTCATCCGGCAGGTTGCGCATTTCAATTATTCTTTTTGCTTTGATCTTTGTATTAAGGGCAGAAGAAAAATCTTCTTAAAAATTTTTAGTTGGTCTATTTTTGATGGACAAATCCCTGAGTTTGAGAGATGTGATCTAAGTAGTTTCACGACAAACGTTACCTCTGGACCACTGTATTATCAAAGTTTACTTCGGTCTGTGCATAAAATGGACACTAATACTAATAAAGAAAGAAAGAGAAAGAAAGAAATACATTTTTCGTGACTTGGCATAAAACATAATTACATAAAAGGTGACAGAAATTATAAGAATATAAAATAAAACAATAAGCAACTATTTTTATGGCTGTGCCACAAAAAGGTCCCACCTCAGCAAGATGCTAGCTCGAGAGCTAGCGCTGATCTTCCGGTGGGACCATAGGTGGCGCCACGGATATGGAATATGACCATAAAATTGTTTGACCGCGACCCTGATTAGAAGTTCAATGCTCAAAGTTTATACATGTTACTAAACAAGCCTTTATAATAATATTTAACAGAGCAATATACTAAAATATTGTTGATTATGAACAAAAACATGTTCGAGAACCAAAATCCAACTTTAACATTACAAAATGTAACCGAATTGTATTCAGCGGAGTGAATAATCACAAGGAATTCCTCTAACTCGCTAAACTCTAAGCATAACAATAGGGGACGCAATATTAACAACTTCCACTGCTCCGGCGAAGTTGCAGGGGCAGCTGCTAGTCCGAAAGGCAAACTAACAAATTCAAAATTCTATTCCTCAGTGCATATCCATTGTAATGCCTCCATAACTCTATATAAAAGGTAAATAATTGAAGAATCGCTAAAAAAATTGAAAGAAGTTTTATAATCACAAATAACGGCGATTCTGCTTTGAATATGATTTATTTAACTTGTGTGTGTAATTCATGATGTTTCGTGTATTTTTGATATGTGAATATTATATAAATATTAAGAAGAACCATAAATCTATCATAACTATATATTTTTTAGTGGAGGTAGTACAAAGCTCTCTCTGTTTTGAGTTAGGGCCCGCACGTATAAAAATACACTTCTATGAAATTTATCAGATACCTATTACGAGAACAGAATGACCTAATAGATATTAAAGGGTTACTCAATTCAAGATTTGTATTCCCCAACGTTGTCTTTTCCTGCAAAGAGTGGCAGAACTTCACCAGCAAATGGGTTCAAGAGGAGAAATGAAGATGAGGTCGAAGAATATGCGGAACATGGACATTCATGCTCCGGGATTCGGCGTTTTCGCTGCGGCTGAGATTATAATGATAGTTACAAAAATATATTATTTAACTGAAGATTGGTACACCAATGCTAAAAGCAAACTACACAAAACACCTATAACTCGATTTTATACGATACCCGCTCAAACCAACTACCAAACATTTTCAATTCAATACAGAAGTGACCACGTACAGCGTGAACTAAGTTACTCAAAACTGAAGTTCACATGTTTCAGAGCAGAGAATTTCATGAGCGGTATGGAGCGAATAGCTCCAGGTCTGTGCTTGATAGGAACTCAATCGGAATGAAGAACCGCACATTGGATATTTGATGTTCTGCACCTAGAGACCATTAATATTTTAAATTCATAAGGAGGAAAAATAATGAAAAAAAATGAAAAAAATGAAAATATTTTATTTCAGTAACTTAACATGGTAACAGATAGTAAGGTTGGGGCTTCCTTCTAAGTATGTATTACCTGTATCAGGAAACCCCGCTCTTCCTTAATGACAATTGGTTTCTTAAACATGCAATGAAATATCGTCATAACGTGCGTTAAAATCGGCTTCAAAGTGTCACGTTTCGGGCGGAACAATTCGAGAGAACTGTAAAGGAATTTGATACAAAATTGAAGGCCTAGGCCGGGAAGAATTTTTTTTAAACATGGCGTCCGTGTTCATGGGCGGGCTAAACAGCTGAATTATGTTTTTTTGACTGGTGTATTTTTTTATTTCATTGCATATGTTTGACAAAAGAACTACATGCCTTAGCCGTGAAAAGAGTCGGCCGTCTATACCTACTCAGCCGGCAAACCCTTATTTCCCGGCGTCTGCAGTAATGTGCTATTATGGACTTTTCATCTCATAAGAAAATTACTTTACTTCAGTTCAGTCTATAAGTGAGAGTGATTATTATAAGTAGGTAGAAAGTGTTATCTACCCAAAATCGAGTCTTTCCTTCCTCCAGCTGAGTAAGGACTTCCCCGCCGGAATTTAGTTATTCGTCTAAGCTGTGATTTTGGCTCGTAGAGATGGGACATTGTGAAACTGACTTCTTAGTTGGCATTCTTATTTGGAGTCAGCAAACTACATACAAGGTCTATGTAACGCTTCATTTGTACATTACACGTTTTAAATTAACAAAAATATTGAAATGCATTGCATTGCATGTGGTGTTTGATATTTGTTTGAATGGATATCAAACACTAAAATTTTAAATTACCAAGCACAATATCGAAACATTTACGTTCAATTGTTTCGTTTAAATTATTAATTAGTAAGCGGTAGTATTTTCATACATCGGCTGGCAGTTACTAAGTTACATAAATGAATCAGGGTGGTGGTATGTTAATTAATTACTTGTAAACAGTTTTATTGTGATGGTAATCGCGTTGAGTTAGTGGCTGTAATCGAATGTATGGGCGGTCGGGCGTGAAACGTGGTTGCGTGGAAAAGTGCTTTAAATTGATTTATTTCCGATAGTATAAAATGGCTTCTTTCATAATTACTGGCTAATGGCACTCTGATAGATAATGCTGCGCTACAATATTTATTTGAAAATAACTGTTTAGCACCTTAAAGAGAATTGGTACTACCAATATCAATACTATCATAATAAAACAAATAGTCCTTGGGCAATATTGTCTCTCAGACAGACTCATTTTATTATCTAAAGTAACTAGCAAAAGGATTATTTTCCTGAAACAGATCCACTATCAACTGAAGTACGGGATCTTCAATGACGTTTTTTCTACCGGTAACTTATAATTTTACGTTGTTTCCATTATAGTTAGTTTTTTGTTCATAAACTGACTAGGGATTGACCTCAGTAACTCCTGATGGTAAGTGACAGCCTATTCATTCTTGCCTTGAAGAGAAACAAGTTATAATTTTCAGGAAAGACACATAATGGGAGCGAGTTTCATTCCTTAGTGATGATTATAATTTCGTAATATTTGTTCTAATGGTACATACGATACAAAACGGATTGGGTTCTGGTGACATAACAAAGTCCTAAGATATAGAAGAGCCCCAACCCTACGTCTCATATCTCAAATGCTACATTTGAAGGCAATTGCACAGACTTTTACACTCGCCTCCTCCGGCTTAATTCAGTCCTCACTTGGAGCCTCAATTTTATATGCGCAAAGTCTCATTTCGAATGATTACTTCAAACTTGGGATCTCAACCACAATCCCTATTGCAGTTCTTAAAGTTCTTACTATTACCGTCATAAGGAAGATTTTCCAATGGTTTTCCTGCAACAAACACGGGTAGGTCTAGATGGGTCCCGTAGGTTAAAGTAATGAAGATGAAATGTCGTTTCGGTATAAATTAAGCCAAGTTGAAATTGCGGTGAAATTCAAGTTTGAGATAAAAATTAAAGTCCGCTCATGAATTAAATTAAAATGCGGGTAGATGATAATTTGTTTTACGACGGATTACGCTCGGATTATTCAAAAGTCTGTCGTAACCGTCCGATGACGAGTTCTGTTTAATCGTAGGGCGTTATGAGTCGTTTTCAAAAAAACATGTATTTAGTTAAAGGTTAAATATTCTAGGGCCCGCAAAGACAGACGATGGGAGTTTGAGAGTCCGGAAGAACGCGAAAATTGCCCAATGTAATTGATGATTTCGCTGGGTTGGTCATGTCGAAGGAATGGAAGAGGATCATGCGGCCAAGAGAGTGTACCTTGGACGTCCTAATGGACGAGACCGGTCGGGCGACCGAGGTATCGCTGGATCGACTAAGCCCAGAGCTTCAGGGAGCAGATTTTGATTGGCGACAAGCTGCCCAAGATTTAGTAGGATGGCTTAGCTTGGTGTCGGAGGTCAAGATCCACTTCGGGTCGCTGAATCAGCGTAGTAAGTTAAAGGCTATAATTAAAACAAAACAGATACCTTTGTTTAAAGAAAGTTACCCATATCTTTTGTATGACTAACTTTCGTTACATAAAGGATGCGGTCACAATTTTGTTTTTAACTCTGTACATATTTTTTGATAACGACTCTTATCGGCGCTACCTATAAATCCGCCTAAACTAGTTAGTAAACAGGCTTAATTAATTTTAACGCCTTTTAAACTCTATAGTGAGTGTACAGTCCTCACACTCAACAAAAGGATGACGTATTTGTGATTGTGACTGTACACAAATAGCTACAATACAGCACACCCGTAGCAGCGAATGCCTGTGTCAGCTAACCTAATATAACCAGGACCGCAGCTAACTCGACGCAACGCGGCGCTCTCGTCATTTTACTCCGGGGATTCATATTTCCATACAAAATGCACTGTCAAGAGTCACTGTCTGTTATATAGCTGCTGATTAATGCAAGCGGAGCTAATCTACTGATTGACTGCAACTCGTTAAGTTGTTAAGAACTTTGGTTGCCAACAAATACCTACAACTCAAAAAGTATATCTTGTTTAAAAGAGATAAGCACGCCTTTGTACAAGCTTCTAAAGTTACAGAAATGCAGTTTGGTACTTTTGGTATCGACAGTAAAGTTTTAACAAATCTATACTACACCTAGTTGTTCGTTAGTCACATTGGTGAGATTCTTGGTGCTTTCTCTCACCAGGCGTCCCTTCCAAAACCCTGATAGAATCAGTTATGGAATAAAGCCCTTGGGAAACTACGTATCCGACTGCGCCAGACGGTTTTGCTAACAGGGAGAAATGACGGGAGATCGTATTCAAAAATAGCAGTGATATATTATTATCCTCTGTAATTATGCTCTTATCAGTTATTAATTATCCCTCTTCATTCTATGAATCTTTTGCTGTCCGAAACAAATCAATTTTTTCTTTTTCATTTTTGGAGCGGAGCGAGCGAAGCGAGCGATGCTCCCATGGATCGACTCGAATGGACTTTGTGACAATGCGCAGATCTCAGCGAGTTCTCAACCGATTTTAGAAATTTTTGTTTTAATATGCAAAAATTAAATTTCGCTAGGTCGTGACGAAGAGAAAATTTCGAAAAAAAAAAAAACTCCGCTCCAATTTATGGTGCAAGCTTAGCCGGTGGCTGACTCTGCATCGACCTAGTTTTATGTAATATTTTGAGAAAACCATGTCCGCCATTTTGATCAAACTCCTGCCCATCTGTTTGCCAACATTACAAGACAAAACCGCACGCCGTGCAGGGTCGAGCTTGTTCGGAACTCAGGTGGTCGCGGTCGCCCTCACTTGAGGGTCAGGCCCTGTGTTGTGTCCCCTGCGGCTTGGGATTACATAAAATTGTTCAGCGCTCTAATTAGGACTGAGGTATTTCACAAAAGGTGTTTTCTTCAAATAATAAGGTGAAGGCATTACGTTCAGTAGTTACAGAAGGGAGAAGCGGTGGTAGCCTAGTGGTTAGGGCATGCGACTTTCAATCCGGAGGTCGCGGGTTCGAACCCGGCCCGTACCAATGAGTTTTTCGGAACTTATGTACGGAATGTCATTTGATATTTACCGCGCGCTTTTCGGTGAAGGAAAACATCGTGAGGAAACCACCTAAGCCCAATAAGGCCTAGTTTCCCCTCTGGGTTGGAAGGTCAGATGGCAGTCGCTTGCGTAAAAACTAGTGCCTACGCCACATCTTGGGATTTAGGTAGCCGACCCCGATTGAGAATTCATTCTCAAAAAAAAATGGGACAAAGGCTAGGAGGATGAGTTACAGAAGGGTCATTATGAGCTAAAGCAGTATGGAAACTACGAACAAACGGTCGAAACAGCGCACACACACAGACGCAAGCGTTTACGAGGCGTCTCATCGGACTTCACGGTGCTGTCAGTCGCGCGTGGCGCATCGAGACGACCGGTCATTGTTTGTGTTTATCGCGCGGCGTGCGCTGTCCGCGATTTTTTAAAGATGCCACGAGTCTTGCGTTGTATACGGCTGCCTGAATTCTGCTTCTTTAAAACCGGAGCTTTCTTTTTTCACGCTTCCTGCTGATATTGAAAGGTAAGAATGCTTTATTATCACTACATAGTATAAAACAAAGTCGCTTCCTGTCTGCCTGTTCCTACATACTTATGCATAGATCTTTAAAACTACGCAACGGGTTTGGGATTTTTAATAGATAGATTGATTCAAGATACTGGTTTATATGTATAATACATGCATAATTTATCAGCATTGCACCTGCGCGGAGCCTAACGGGTTGCTAGTTAATAAATAAAACGCATTTCGTTTTAAATAAATCGTTTGGTTGTTTATGTTATGTGATATTTGGTGTAAATTTTTAGGGTTCCTCACCCATAAGGTAAAAACGGGACCCTATTACTTAATAAACCTCCGCTGTTCGTCTGTAACCAGGTTGTAAGTATCTCATGAACCGTGATAGCTAAACAGTTGACTATTTTGCAGATGATGTATTTTCGTTGCCGCTATAACAACAAATACTAAAAACAGAATTACAATAATATTTAAACTTGTATCAATATATTGTATTTAGGTTAGTTCATGGGTTAGCGTCCAGGAAAACAACGGTTGGTGGTGGTGGCAAACACTATAATTCTTACAAAAGTCACAGCACAGTTTTATGGGGAAATAAGAATAACACAAGATACAGGCAGACTATGAGAAAAGCTAGACAGGCGAGCGATTCGTACGAGTAGTGTGCGCGAACGTTGTAGAATCGAATGTTCGGGAGTCGGGACCGACCGACGCGACGGTGCTGCGTGCCGGCGCCGCCGCATGTGCCGCCCGCTCTCCTCCTAACCCCTCGGCTGTCCGTGGATTACGTGCGTAAACACGTCGAATACTGCGTGTGCTATTGTATATATGTATAAGTATTAATATTGTAAAGGATGACATTTAAACCATTGAAACCAATATAAAAATTGATAACAATATAATACCTAATATAAAAATTGTGGTGTGTATCCACATTAAAAAAAAGTCAAGTGCAAGTGAGACTCGCGCACCGAGGGTTCCGTACAAAAACTTCCCATCTTAACTGCCCTACAATAAATGTAAATAAAAAGTAAAATACAATAAAGTCATTACAAAATCTAAGTACATTATAAAAATTCTAACCTAGGGTGCCGCCGGCAGCGGGTGACAACCCTAGCGCGTAGGTATTTATCTTCAAAGAAGGCCTTAGTTTCCATACTGCTTTAGCCTATATATATACTGTGGTTCGGTGGCCAAAAGTTAAGAGCTTGTACGAATCTAGGTTATGTTGCTATTACATCGGATTATAGAAGAGGGAACGTTCTTTATTTTCACAGGCATTTAATCAGAAAATAAGGCCCTGGAATCCTTAATTTCGCAAATGTCCACCGGAAAGACGCGCACCTAAAGCTGACAAGGACCCAGAACGTAATTTTAAACACTAGCTCAAATTTAGATATATGCATGCTCGAAATTTCTTTAGCCTACAATAATATCATTTTAGCATATTAAGTATCATAATTATGTGGAATGAGCTCCCTGCCGAGGTTTTCCCCGGAGGCTACAGTATGCGGTTCTTCAAGAGAGGAATAAATAGGTTCTTAAAGGGACGGCAATGCACGTGCAATGCTCCTGGCATCGCAATAATTGTCAATAGGGTATGGTAACTGCTTAACATCAGGCGGGTCGCATGCTTGTTTGCCACAGCTACAACTAAACCAATTGCAGCATTTCACATAATGAATGAAACTTCATTAGTAAATTCAATTGTCTCACAATAAACTATGTTTTAAACTGTTCTAAAGACTATGCTACGGCCCGTCTCCGCCCGTAAAACGAGGGCTATAAAGCGATCCGAGGCTTGTTTTATTCGCGATGGAATCACTAAGACTTTTACTGGGCCACGTATGCAGATCGCGTTTTATTGTTGTGACGGCCAAGTGGCAGCGGACAATGGTCTATTTATTTTAGTGTTTTTAAAACTTGGCTAGAAACAGCACAAGCCATGACCATGATCTGTGGCGGGCACTCGTATAGTACTCCAATAATTGGAGGCCATGACTCACTTCGCGTCGCTGCACCAGAAGGAGTAAGTAAGGCAGTCGTAAGATAACTTTAATAATTTTGAAAATTACAAGTTCATTCACGATTATATGTCAGAAACCTTCATCTAGTACAAGTTTTTTCTTTTAGTTGACAAATTGTAACCTCAGTAGTAAACACACTGTATAAAATGTATAATGCTAACATTTCAAATAAAGCGGTTTTAAATGGTCTTTGTTTGTGTGATACAAGAGAAGACTTGCTACTTATATTTCCAAGGTATCTCAGCATGTATCTTAGTTTCAGGCGACCTAATCTGCTAAATGATAGGTGCATAAATATACTTTATTAAATACTTATTAAGAAATTCGGAAAGCATAGATTTTGACGGCACACAAGAATGGAAGACAACATTCCGCTAACACTGGGACCCGACCCAAACAACTCTATCTTCAATCGGAACGGAATAAAACCGTCTTTATGGCCACAGCCTTATCACCCGCAAACACATCTGCACTACACTCCTCAAACTTTTATCGCCGCTATCACTTGTAAAGTAGGCGATAAAATGCCTTTATGCGACTGACTGTACTGGAGGCTTGCGTTTATGTGTACTTAAAGGACGTTAAATGTCTAAAGAGGTTCTTGCCGTTGAAGATCTCTATTGAAACACAATACAAATGTATTGGAATGAGCCTATATTTGAGTAGCATAATGACAAGAAAGAGACTCAAACCCACAATGTAATCGTGATTGAAGTTCCATTTTTATTGCCCACTGACAAAATAAAGGCCGTTTCCGATTAAGGGAAGCAAAAATGCCCTTTAATATTATGACTTAGTTTTTTTTTTACCAGTCAGTTACGTCTAGTAGAGTAACTGTGTTAAGTTTGGTTAAAAAATTATTTGCGGTACCGCAGAAAAAAAATAAAAACGGAAATAATGAAATATGGTTTTTCTCCAAAACTATTTAACTTTAATGAACTATTATTTTTTCTTTCTGTAAAGCTTAGTCAAGTTCATGTTTTAAGTGAAAATGGTATCTCTATATCTAACGATTATGTAAAAAATAGGTAAGTCAAAATTTTAATATATATATTTTTTTACTTTTGTGAGAGATACCACTCTAATTGACATTTCTAAATAAGCCGTAGTTAACGTCCTGTAACACATATTAATTTGATGGATAAAATCGGAAAGCAACTGTGTCAATATGAAATAAATAACTGGGTTGGATTTTATTACATTTTATTAGTAAGCTATTCTAACACTTCCAAATAACCAAAGCATACATCCTCTTTACAAATAAACAAGATTTGACAGTTAGTGACGTTTGCCTTTTATTGACATTGAAAATGTCATTATTTTTCTAAGGCATGTATTTAAATCGATATCTGTATATTCCCTTTTTTCGATCAAAATATTTGAAAGTTTCACCAAAAATACTGACTTGCACACTAATTATGCACACTAAATAATGCGAATTCAATATATACTATTTAAAGGTATTTGCAAAACTGTATTACTGGATATTAAAAAAAAAACTAACCTAACCTAACCCAGCCGAGTCGGATCTTAGTGTGCAGTGCGAGGATAATTAGTGCGCAAGTCAGTATTTTTGGTGAAACTTTCAAATATATCTGATGTACAAACCATATTTTTGGTGTGAATTCGGTTAAAAAGGTCATCTCGTTTTGTATGATGTTTAAGTTTTTTTTGTAGGACATGTTCAGTTAATCAATTGTTTTTTTGCACAGCATAAGTTTTTCTGGTATGCATTCAGTTAATTAGTGGAGTTACCTAGTGTACTGAAAAATTATACAGATGTGCATTTAAATATATCCCTTTTTCTAATAACATAAAAACTATGCATATATTAATAATTTTTGCTATTTGGTATATAAGCTTTACTTAACATTATACCAAATTATCAATTTATAGGTTTTAATCGGACACTAACTGTAAAATGGAAATTAAAAGACATTTCGGGTATGACTTCATTATCTTGAAATTGTAATTACAAACTATTCTTTTTTCGCCACGCATTAATCCTCTTTCTACCGAAATTAAAATAAATACATATTATGACAGTAATAAAGATGAATTGTTTTTTTTAAATGTAACATGACATTTCAGGGACTCTAGAATGATAACTCGTCTTTACAAAATGAATTCTAAAGCGATTGCAATCAAAAAAATATTTAGAAAGAAACCTACATCATTATATCACCTCGCAATGATATATGTATAAAAAATAAAAAAAAAATAAAAAAAAAAATGTGAAGGAATATTCTAATATACTGAAACTGAAAGTCCAATCTCGCCATATTTCAAAAAAGATTTACAGATGCTTTATCGAATATGTCCCAAACAGCATTGGTGTTGGATCCATAAGGCGGCATTATTGTGAATGTGCCAATGGAATGCGAACAGTAGGGTGTTGTTCACACATTGCTGCTATTGTTTATTATTTATCGCACGCAAGATATTTGTCCAAAATCGTTCGGCCTGCTGAAACTATAAGCGGACTTTTTTTGACTCACGGAATTCACGTTACTGTCAATGAAGATAGCGATGAGGATTAGAATAAGTGTATTTTTTTTTCATTACGTAACTAAAAAGGTGTCATTTTCTAGCAAATGTCACTGTAACTGTCAAATCTTGTTTATTTCTAAAGAGGATAATTATGTTTTAGTTATTTAGCTATGTTAGAGATGAATTCCAGCCCAGTTATTTATTTCATTTTGACACAGTTGCTTTCCGATTTTATCCATCAAATTAATATGTGTTACAGGACGTTAACTAAGGCTTATTTAGAAATGTCAATTAGAGTGGTATCTCTCACAAAAGTAAAAAAAAATATATATTAAAATTTTGACTTACCTATTTTTTTACATAATCGTTAGATATAGAGATACCATTTTCACTTAAAACATAAACTTGACTAAGCTCTACAGAATGAAAAAATAATAGTACATTAAAGTTAAATAGTTTTGGAGAAAAACCATATTTCATTATTTCCGTTTTTATTTTATTTCTGCGGAACCGCAAAGAATTTTTCAACCAAACTTGACACAGTTACTCTACTAGACGTAACTGACTGTAGAAAAAAAAATCTGTCCATTATCACGAAAGGGCATTTTTGCTTCCCTTAATCGGAAACGGCCTTTTACTTCTACATTTAAATATAAGAAATAGTATATCTAGTAAACATAAGAAATAGTATATTGTAATGAGCACGTGATTATGTAATAATATTTATAATTATTTTATAATATTAAATCTAGATTCAAGGCCGACACGAGAAGACGATTACTTACCAATCATTAAAATTGGTATAGGAATGTGAAATGAGTATAAGTTTTTGGATACGTTTCTGTTAAGTCTTATTTCGCGTACGCAAACATTAACCGTGATATTCTAGGTGCATTATTTGTTTATTATACTGCATCAGTTTTCTTATCAACTGATGTAGATTAATTTCCTAACAGTATATCAACAGCTGAAATTGCGTAGATCGAGTACTCGAAAATGCTCTGCATATTATTAAAAGGAAAAATCTGGTACAGATATCTAATTGTGAGATTATTACTCTACCTCTACTAATACTCGTATAAGCATACAATGATACGGTAGTAATATTTTCTTAGATCAAATACCTGAAGGACCATAAAGTAACTTATGTTTTTTTTTCTATCCCTCTTGTCTAAAAGCAAGGTTCGTGAAGACGTACGCAAAAAAATGTGTCCCCTGCTGCCGCGAAAATATAGATAAAGCTTTCATAACCAACTTAGCAAATATGCCTTCACAATACACGTCAACTAATATGGCACGAGAAAAATGCGAAAAACTTCACCGGGGCAGGTAAAGACTAGTTGGAAGCATCGGGTAAAAGGGGCAGAGTAGGTAAGTTTGAGGGAAGTATGCGGCGTGAAGCATGTCGGTATGTCCGGCTCGCGCTCAAAGGCATTGCGGACAGGAATCACGAAATGTTTGATTCGGGGTGGCCATCGGGAAATGTATGACTTTACGATTCATATTTTGTATGTATTGGAGAAGGTATTTGACAAAGATTTTAGTTATCGAAGTACATTGCTTCATTAAGCAGTTAATATAACTCAGTCCAAATTCGACTAGGCCTATAATATTGCCTATTATATATTATGTATATTGAGTAATTTCTGAGACTGCACGGCCATATATTATAACGTTCCTTTCGATTCCTTCGCACCATTCTGGTTTCGTGTCTAATTCTTTCGCCGTTCAGGTAAGTCGTCTTTGGAATACACTCCCTCTCTCTATTAGACAAGCCACAAGCAAGGTAGTTTTCAAGCGGATGCCACGTAAGCTCGAACAAGTGCTCGAATAGTGTCCAACATCCTATGAAGTAGACATTTGATCGTATTTATAATATATAATATATACATTTTATAGTATGTAAATGATAGTTATGTTATATTCATGTATTCACTTGTATTGTAGACGCCCTCCGATCGATTAATTATCTACTCTGCACCCACTTGAAGCATCTCTGTTTGGCCTAGTTCGCCATTTGTACTGACTTTTGTTTTGTGCAATAAAGTTTAAATAAATAATGGACATTATGACCAAAATACAGCTCCAAGTGACGTCATTGTAAAGTTGAGTGTCGCTCAACGAACGAACATAAATTTTAACATAGTAGGTAATGAAACGCTTCGCCAGTTAAAAGAATAACGTAATAGACAATGTATGATAAATTATCGACTAACATTATTGTTTCCTTTCCTTAAAAATGCTTTCTTTTTTAGGCAATAACCAAAAACCTATCAATTGTTTCTCAATAAGCCAATAACAAATAACAAACTTGTTTACTGCCAAACAAATAAACAAAAAAATGGCAGATTAATTGCTCGAAAAATAAGGGTGACTTGACGGATCGATCTGCGCCGGAGAGAGGACCCTGTGAAGCGGTATTACGATTCAATTTAGAGTGGATTAGAGCGAATGATTTATGATATATCGTTAAGTTGGAGTGATTAATTCACTTTTCCGCACGATCCAAGCGGATGAACTGAAGCGATTCCATCTTATTGCATAATATATTTAGATTTAGGGCTTTAAAACCACAGTTTCTTCTCGTTTTAATTTTGTAGAATCTATTGTTTTGTATCTTTGAATCAAAATATTCAATTTATCACTTTAATATTATAAAGGCGAAAGTCTCTGAGTGTGGTCATGTGCATGTTTGTTATTTCTTCACGCTCAAACGGCTGGACCACTCTTGATAAATTATGGTATGAAGGTAGCTGACACCCTGGATTAACACATAGGCTACTTTTAATCCCGAATAATGCAGTGTTCCCGTGGGATGAGCGGGTAATACCGCGCGGCGCAGCTAGTTCCGAATAAGGGGAACACCTGAGTGCTCCGCTTTTCGCCTTTATTCGGGCTAATTCTTACGGCCACTCTTAGAGACAAACACGCGTCAGTTTGTCGTATCACCCCCACGACCAATTGCGTTGCATTCCATACAGACAAACAACTTCGTTCTCAGGTCGTTCTGCCAAGATCAAAAAAATAATCTTCAAGTTTACCCGCTTTCTGGTTGATTTTTTGGTTGACTGGTAGAGATAACCTCATGCCATTAAGTCCATTATGGGTATTTTTTGTAATGCGCTATAGAGTTTAAATATATAAATAATAAAAAGAAATAAATATCAGACAACCTCACACAAATCGATCTAGTCCCAAATTAAGCTCAAGCAGGCTTGTGTTATGGGTAACTAGACGACGATATACATACTTATATAAATAAATATACACATACTTAAATACATAGAACAACCATGACCCAAGCACAAATATTCCAGTTCATCACACAAATATTTGCCCTGGTCGGGATTCGAACCCGGGACCGCCGGCTCAGTAGGCAGTTCTACAGGCGGCTCTACAAACCGAGCTAACCGCGTCGTCAATAACTAAATAAGTACTCGTATTGTATAGACTTCTGCAACCGTGGAAAATCGGCCGGTTTCCGCGGTCCTCTCGCCCTCCAGGCCGCTCCAGCAACGGTCGCAACATCAAGACCGTCGGTGGCCGAAAATTAAATTTCGCCGATTATTTATTGAGCCGTCAATCGGCAACAGCTGTCATAGTGTTATATGGGTTGTTAATTATATATTTGTATATGCTGTTTATGTTTTATAGCCGGGTGTTTATCAAAGTGAGCTTGTTTTTCAATTTAAATATCTCTGCAATATCACCCTGGCTGGAGTTTGAAAAAATACTCACACACTCAAAAACTTTTGCTAAAATTGGTTCAAAATATAATTTATGCGTATTTTTATTTATAAACGCAACCCATGATTGGACAAAAGTTTGTAAGTATTTCCATTTATTCTTTCTCAACTCTTGTTTTGCGATGATAAGACCGAGCTATAAATATCACGACGTAAGTATATCGGAAATATATTAACTTTTGCTATGCAAACTACGAAGAGTAGGTAATACTGACACAAGTTAAAGGAGTAGTACCACTCACGTCATTAGTACCTACTTTAGCGATATGACTATAAACATACCTATTAATTTACCCATATCAAAAAAATAGTAAATGTATATCCAGCTAAATGAGAAAGGCACTGTCATTTCGGAAATAGAGTATATTGCTAACGTGGAAGTATAGCGGAGAGATCTCGAGTAGAAATCAGAATCAACGTCCAAATTAAATAAAATCATTCTAAATACACCACATGTAAATATAGCAAAAGTATATATTATATAGATAGGTACACGTTGGTGACATCGTAAATTGATAACTGATAAGGCATATTATATGTCGCAGATTTGTAAGTCGTAAAAGAGAAATTAGGATTTTATAGCCGTTTAACGACTTTGTGACTTTTATGTCGGAACTTTTATATGTGTTCGGTATTGTATAAATACTTATGGTTTTATTAGTTATTATATTGTGTACTTCTGGATTTATTTTGAATTGAGGCTATAAAATATATGTCTAGTTTGGTGAAATGCCTTACTTTTTATCCTTACGTTACTTATCAATTTCTTGCTGGTTTTCTGCGATCCTAACCAGATTGTCGGTCTACATTAGTGGGAATATTTTCCACGTTGGTTCCTCTGGCACGCAGTCGCCACACTAGTACCTTCCAGCCTTAACGGCCATCGGTTTTATGAGCAATGTGCCCCGCCCACCGTCACTTACATGCCAAGTCTAATTATCGTCTCGCCTTAACCATGATTAGCTAAATCCAATTTTGCATAATGTAGCCATATATCACACTGTGTCAATAGGTATAGCGATAGGCATAATTAAACGGTGTCCGAGCAATCAGCGTGGCAATCAAGACGCCATCACGCGTGATTCCCCCGCCCGTGTAGGGATGGTTTGGTTTCGGCCACATCGTCTTGGTTTAGTTTCGGCGATACCGTTATGGTTCAAAACTCATGAAAGACAGAACGCCACATATTATGCTAAGAAGACTACAATCTACATAATATTCTAAATACTAAAACTAAAACTTAACATTCCTAAAAAAAAAAAATATATATAACCTAATAAAAAAAGACTACAAAAATCACCGGACGTCTATAATTGAAAAATATCTTCTTTCCACGGGAAGCACAAAGCAAGCTTTCAAAGAGCTTAATACAGTTAAAACATGGATACCAAAGTTAAAGTCACAGCATCAATATACGAATAATAGAGACGAAATATTGGAAGTTGCAACGAAATTCTACGAAGTTCTCTACAGGGAAACCAAAAATCGTAATCACAACTCATCAGAACTCAGTTTATTACCGCACCAATCAAAAAATCAAGAAGTAGAGATACAAACATTCCATGAATCCGAGATCAAGAAGGCTCTGGACACCTTGAAACTTAGGAAAAGCCCTGGAAGCGACGGTATCACGAACGACCATCTAAAAGTAGCAGGACCTGAACTTCTTGCCCACCTCTCACACCTTTTCAACCTGGTTTTGGCAGAAAAAGTGGTTCCTCAACAGTGGACGAAATCAGAAATCACCATACTCTACAAAAAAGGCGATCCGGCTGACATCTCTAATTATCGCCCAATTAGTCTCATGTCCAGCATGTACAAACTATTTGCATCCTGCATACAAAAAAGGCTCGCTCCTATTGTTGAAACCCACCAACCAATCGAACAGGCAGGCTTCCGAAAGGGATTTTGCACAGTAGATCATATCCAAGTTATTGACCAGCTAATAGAAAAGCACATAGAGTTTAATTGCACCATATACATAGCTTTCATAGATTTCAAAAAAGCGTTTGACACAATATCTCATAATGCTATATGGAAAGCTCTGGCCGAATATGATCTACACCAAACATACATAGATATCCTGAAAAACATATATGATTGCTCTACAAGTAAAATAAGACTAGAAAATACTGGCAGGGTGATAAAGATCGAGAGAGGAGTAAGACAGGGCGATCCCTTGTCACCAACGCTGTTCATTATTGTTTTACACAGCATCATGAAGTCGCTCAACTGGGAAAACAAAGGCGTTAAAATAAATGGCAAACGCCTAACGCACCTCTGCTTCGCAGACGATATTGCTTTATTCTCTAACAAATCTGAAGAGCTGCAAGAGATGCTACAATCCTTACAAAGTAACAGTAATCAAATTGGGCTTGAAATTAATCTTAGTAAAACAAAAATACTTTGTAACGGACGAAGAGAAAAAATATATATCAACGCAGAAGAAATAGAGTATGTAGAAAATTATATATATCTTGGCAAAGAGATTTCTTTCGAGAAAAACAGGGGAGCTATCGAACTTAATAGAAGAATCGCAAAGACATGGAGCAAATTTTGGAGCTTGAAGGAAGTGCTAAAAAGCCAGCTACCAATCACACTAAAAAAGAAAGTGCTGGATACATGCTTACTACCTTGCTTGACTTACGGGTGCCAAACTTGGACATACACAAAGGAGATCAAACAAAAAATTCGAACTTGTCAAAGGGCTCAAGAAAGAAGCATACTAAAAATAAAACGACTAGATAGAGTTAGAAACACCACTATAAGAGAGAGAACTAAAGTTATTGATGCATTAGAACACTGTCTGAAAATGAAATGGCAGTGGGCAGGGCATATAGCAAGGATGAGCGATCAAAAATGGACTAAGCGCGTTACCTTCTGGAAAGGGCCGGTCGGAAAGAGAAAGCGAGGCCGGCCACAAACGAGATGGGCTGACGAGATTTCCCGCACGGCTACAAATAAATGGCAAGACGCGGCGACTGACAGGACGAAGTGGCGAAAACTGGGGGAGGCCTTTACTCGGAAAGAGGTCCACCCATAAATATAAATAAATAATAATATTAATAACAAAAAAAAAATGTATATACATAGTAGTTATTGCTATTACTTTTTTCTTTTTTTATCTTTTTATATTTGTAACATAGTTTGGTGTGGAATTAAAAGGCTTTTTATTTTTTTTATTTTTTTATTTTATTTATAACCTAATAACAAAAAAGAGAGCTAGGCTAAAAGCCGTCCCGCGTTCCTCCTGAAGCAAAGGTGCCCATCACGCTCACCGCGTTACCACGTTGAATAGCGATAGACAACCTTTGCATCAAGAAGGACCCGGAACGGGGATCGAGACCTGCTTGTGCCAAGCGCCGCCCCAGCTCTACTAAAAAGGTTTTACCCTCCGCACAACAAACTCCGGACGTCTCCACCGCAATAAGGGTTCCGTACCATAATCTATAACAAGTTTGTTGTATGGGACCCCCTTTAAATATTTATTTTATTTTATTTTTAGTATTTGTTATAGCGGCAATAGAAATACAATATCATCTGTGAAAATTTCAACTGTCTAGCTATCACCGTTCTTGAGATACAGCCTTGTGACGGACGGACGGAAGGACGGACAGCGAAGTCTCAGTAATAGGGTCCCGTTTTTACCCTTTGGGTATGGAACCCTAAAAAGCAGTAAAGAAAATCTTAGGAGACCGGCGCGCGGCAAAAGGGATGCGTCCAGCACTAGAGGCTACTGGTGGCATGATAGTTGCGCATGTTAACGAGATGCTATCGTGAGATCGAATCTCGTGTGGTACTAGACACACAGCCCTTTTAAAGTATAGCGAAGGACGATTGTCGGTGACCTAGTACATCTTGAGGTAGATTTAAGTATAAGCAAGACTCTCTTGCTTGCTCGTTCACTGCAGTAAAGAAGTGCGGTAACTGCGGTAAGATGTAAATTACATATTCACATAGAGGTCGCTAAGGTGTTAAGCCTGTCAAATAAACAATGTAAAGATCGACACAAAAAGCATAAGGGAAAATTCGAAAGGTTATCTAGCGTTAGGGTGGTGGAGACCTTAATTCGCTGGACCGGTAATCCAGACTTCCAGAGGTACCGGGTTCGACTCCCGGTCTCTTTCACCAGGATACGCATTTGGGTTTTTCTTTTTGCTTTTGTCTTTGTATTAATTGAATAAGTATAACCAGTTATACTAAGTCTGATTGTATATCTGTAATGTAATAATACAGAAAAAGTCATTTGTTTTTTTTCGTACTACTCGATTATAGCCAAAAAGGATTTGGACATGTTGAACAACAAGGACCAAAAGGAGGACCAGTAGCCTGACTTCATGCTCAAGGAATAAAGGGACCGCCGAAAGGAATGCACTATCATCGAATTCATCAAGGGAAATCATATCAACGGCTGTATGTATGTATGTAGCCTGACTTCAAGTTCAAGGATCTCCAATTCTCCACTAAGGTCGGTCGCTAACTTCATTCTACAGTATCCAGTAATATTGACCAGTCCGGTCTAGGTGACTATATACCTGGTTTTCTTAAAAAACGCATGTTTTAAACCAACCCTTAGCTGTGAAAGCTTAAATATTTCAAAGCTTTTATCATAGTATTTAAGGTAGCATCCATTAAACTGCACAAAAGGCGCGGAGGCGGGAAGCGCGCATTCTGCACAGATTCCCAGCCAAGTCTTTTACACTTTGTGTTTATCTTCAAGATACTACCGGATAGCTGTATTTATTAAGAAATTTGATATTCTGCAAGCGGCGTAGAAACCGGTTAAAATGCTCTCAAAAAAGATAAGTAGTCGGCCCTTATGTTGGAAAATATAGTTACAGGAAGCTAAAGCTAAAGCTAAGTAACTTTCGAGAAACAAGTGATCATCAATGTAGGTAGCACATAGACTAACTTACACGATTTTTGCACAGTATCACAACAAAGAGGATACGTTAAACCATTGATACAAAGATCAAAGCTAAAGCTAAGTAACTTTCGAGAAACAAGTGATCATCAATGTAGGTAGCACATAGACTAACTTACACGATTTTTGCACAGTATCACAACAAAGAGGATACGTTAAACCATTGATACAAAGATCAAAGCTCAAGACCGCGCTGGACCGGCAATCCAGAGGTACCGGGTTCGATTCCCGGTCTCTTCAACCAGGTAACTCATTTCAATTATGAGCTTGGATCTTTGTATCAATGGTTTAATATATAAAATGGTGGTGTGTACTGACATTAAGAAAAGAGACATTACATGTTTCATAAATTTATAAAGAGGATATGACTGGGTATAAAGACTATGAGTAATTATAGTCTCGGTTCCACTGGACATTCGGGTATCAAAACCTTCTAACCGTTCGAGTTTAACTGCCCGCACTTGGTCTATATTATTGGTTTGCAAGAGACAGAGGTATCGCATAAATTTGGTACACGACCGTTTCGCGACGAATTTTGTTACAAATTCTATTAAACGCTAAGCAAATCTTACCACCTGAAATTCCAGCGAAATTGTCATAACCCCATTAGGGTGTAATTTAAGATGAAATTACTTTCAGATGACCGAGAACGCACATCAAAGCATTGGTTGTAATTGGTAGCCGAGGGCTAGGCGAAATTGTCTCCTGATCGGAACAGGGAGGCTAGGGAAACTTAGGGTCCTCAGTCAATTTGCCTGTAACCGGGATGATTATTAATTTTGTCGGGTAATTTTGTTTCGGTGGCGCTAGTTGAGAAAGTCGGTTGAAATTGTGGATAAGATGACGATGGAAGGAGCTCACTTTGTATCTAAATTATAATAATTTAGTAGAGAGTATTAACCAAAGGCAGTACGCGCTATTAATTATTATCAATGATCTAAAATTCTTTTGACGTATTTTTTTTGTTGTTTTAAAAATATCTACTCGTATGAACGTGTGCTCAAAGTTTTGGAAGCACCAATTCATGGAATTTAATAGGTATAATTAGGATTATTCATATTCGCTTATATAATTACTAGCATTAACCCGCGGCTTCGACCGCGTTCCTATACATTATACATTATCCTACGGGAACGATGCTCTTTTTTTCAGGTTAAAAATTAGGCTATTTGTTATAATTAGGGTATTATCTGCTTATCCCTCATGCATATCCGTCTAGCCGTTTTATTGTTGAAAAGCTTGAATGCATTTATTACGGCTGCAGGAAGTTTCCCGATGACTACTCCTCCAGTCCCGCCGCGCCGCGCGCACTGGCCTTGACGACAATCGAGATGGCACCAAATACAAATTTAAACATCTATTACTATTAGGTTTAAGTTTAGGTCGTAACTCTCATATTCTTGCTATTCTTTATAGTAAACTTTTTCATCCTGCAACTCCCCGCTATCTCAAAGAGCGTTTGACTTATCTCACTTGTGCTCGATCTGCCCAAAATTTGCTCCTTGCCGTACCTTCTGCGCGAGTTGGAAAAGAGGAAGATAGATGCTCTGGAAATGTGGTGCTGGAGAAAGATGCTCGGAATATCGTGGACGGAGTTCCGCACCAACGTTTCCATACTCCAAGAACTCGGCATCACGCAGCGTCTATCGGCTGTAGTACAGTCGCGCATACTGCAGTACTTTGGCCATGTCTCTAGGCGGGATAACAACTCTATAGAGCGGCTGGTTGTGCAGGGAAAAGTAGATGGAACCAGATCGCGTGGCAGGTCACCTATGCGTTGGACTGACCAAATAAAATCAGCAGTAGGAAACTGCGTATCTGACTGCGCCAGACAGTCTGCCAACAGGGAGAGATGGCGGGAGATCGTGCGGAGAGCTGTGTCCGCCTCTAGCACCGATGTGGACGCCTCAACGTGACCACGACCGCTCTGCCAAGAGCGAAACGACAGAGAAGAAGTACCTTCCGTCTCAAAATTTTATAATTATTCGTTTACTTTTAAAGCTGTCTGTTTATGGATCTCCTTGCCTGTTAGCTAAAGGCGCGCTTAATCTCTTGTTTCTTTCAAAGCTCAACTGAAAGAACACTATCTATCCCTTTCATAATTCGTATTTTATTCAAATGGTCCTATTATCTGTTGGCTGAATGTATGTATGTATTTATTTTTAGGGTTCCGTACCCAAAGGGTAAAAACGGGACCCTATTACTGAGACTTCGCTGTCCGTCCGTCCGTCTGTCACCAGGCTGTATCTCAACAACGGTGATAGCTAGACATGCAGTTGAAATTTCACAGATGATGTATTTCTTATGCCGCTATAACAACAAATACTAAAAATAAAATAAAATAAATATTTAAGGGGGGCTCCCATACAACAAACTTGTTATAGATTATATATATGTATAGGTACGGAACCCTTCATGCGCGAGTCGGGCTCGCACTTGCCCAATTTTTTATTATATTTATGTATTTATTTGTTTTTTTATGTATATATTATTATTATTACTATCCGATTTTTGCACCGCCTAATAACAAAATCTTATTTTTTCAAGTTCTCCACTACCCAAAGGTTGTCTGGAAGGGATCGCTCTTTAGCGATAAGACCACCTGTTGTTTACCTCTAATTGTAATGTCTTGCATTGTATTTCTCCTGTATATTTTATGAGGTGTGCAATAAAGAGTACTTGTAGGTTTAATCATTTATTGTTAGAAATACTCCTGTGAAGTTTCGAATATAAATAGTATAATCTTGTTTTCCCATACAAACTTTGGATCTCTCTATTTCACCCCTTTAGAAAAATCGTTTATTAGTGCGCCCCTAGACCTTATAAGGAACCTACGTTCCAAATTTGGACTCTTTAGAATCAGCGGTTTTGGGCTGTGCGTTTAAAAACGACACCCATATTTTTAGACATTATTTAGACATTTCTACCCCATCGCGCCCTAACATGAGAGATGGTATTACACGTCCGCCACGTTGAATTTTAAAATTATTCTTTTTTTAGTAATCAGCGACCCGATAATCCATAGAAACCAACTATTCCCTCTTCCCTCCTCCCTCCTCCCCCTCCCTCCTCCCTCTTCCCTCTTCCCTCTTCCTTCCGGGATACAGCGACCCGATAAACCATAATAACAATACCCATGTTGATTTTCAGACTTTGTCACCACATTTCTCCCTTTTAGGAGTTGAATTCTCAAAAAACCGGAAACACGTGTTTTTTCACTTATTGTAAGAAATACTCCTGTGAAGTTTCGAATAAAATAGTCTAACTAATCTTGTTTCCCCATACAAACTTTGTACCCACATTTCTCCCCTTTAAGGGGTGAACTTTGAAAAATTCTCTCTTAGTGCACCCCTACACCTTATAAGGAACCTACGTGCCAAATTTGGACTCTCTAGAACCAGCGGTTTAGTATTTCGACATTTCAACCCCATTTCACCCCAATAGGGAAGATGGTAATTCACGTCCGCCACGTTGGATTTTAAAATCGTTGCGGTTTTCGTAATCAGCGACCCGATAAACCATAAAAACAATACCAATGTCGATTTTCAGACTTTGTCACCACATTTCTCCCTTTTAGGGGTTGAATTCTCAAAAAAACCTGAAACACGTGTTTATATACTCATTTATCGTTAGAAATACTCCTGTGAAGTTTCGAATAAAATAGTCTTAACTAATCTTGTTTCCCCATACAAACTTTGGACCCCCATTTTACCCCTTTAGGGGGTTAATTTTGAAAAATCCTTTCTTAATGCAACCTTACACCTTATAAGGAACCTACGTGCCAAATTTGGACTCTCTAGAACCAGCGGTTTAGTATTTAGACATTTCAACTCCATTTCACCCCTACAGGGGAGATGATAATTCACGTCCGCCACGTTGGATTTTAAAATCGTGGCGGTTTTCGTAATCAGCGACCCGATAAACCATAAAAACAATACCCATGTTGATTTTCAGACTTTTTGTCACCACATTTCTCCCTTTTAGGGGTTGAATTTTCAAAAAACCTGAAACATGTGTTTACTCATTTATCGTTAGAAATACTCCTGTGAAGTTTCAAATAAAATAGTCTAACTAATCTTGTTTCCCGATACAAACTTTGGACCCCCATTTCACCCCTTTAGGGGGTGAATTTTGAAAAATCCTTTCTTAGTGCACCCCTACACCTTATAAGGAACCTACGTGCCAAATTTGGACTCTCTAGAACCAGCGGTTTGGGCTGTGCGTTGATATGTCAGTCAGTCAGTCAGTTTCTTCTTTTATATATTTAGATGTCAATCGATTGTGATCAAATGTCTGTGTATAAAAAAATCTACAATTAAAGTACTGAGTGAGAACTTGAAGCTAGAAAAGCATTTTTTACTGAAATAATCGATCAACAGAAATTAAAAATTGTTGGATGGAATAATGTTCCGCCGCTTGGTGTTAAACCTTTTCGGAATTTCCAATATCGTGCACAGCGTTCCCCATATTTTGAGCGCTTCCTTCAGCCACGTAAAAGTTGCCAGTAAATATTTCGCGTAATTGCATCGCGGGAAGTGTTGCCAGTCGTAAATAAAAAATAATGGCTGTTCTCAGTCAGCCTTGCTCCCGATCTTGTCGGCGTATTGGGCAAGAAAATTAAATCTTCATAGGACATTTGGTAGAAAAAACTAATAGGAGCGTGAAGCGAAATCAAAGATACAAGGAGAAATATGTTGTATAATGTTCTCACAAATGATCGAAAAATACTTCCACTAAAGCACCGCGGAGGGAGTACATTTGTGTGTAGTAGAGTAAACATCAATCACTTAACTAAATAAAAAAAACATTGTCAAATATAAAACTGTAAAAAGTTTTTCTATAGGTATGTAACAATTTAAAATTGTCCCTCATGTGTCGAAAAACTAGTGTAACAAGGCTTTGCGTGTCGGAAATAACGGACAGCATCACATTCGTTGAATGGAAAAGCGCAATTTTGTCCATAACAAACTAGCGATCAAGTGTCCTGTCAGCTGTCACCAGCGAGTGACGTTTTGAAAGAATGGCACTACGTTTGGATTTTCTAATATTCAAAGGGAATATTTTGAGCAAGTTTCTTTCGACCTTGTGGCTTGCTTTGCCTGCGTGGCTTATCTTAAATTATCTTGCTCAACTTTTTCGGCCTATGCCTGCTTGTAATACCTATCATATGGGTAAACGCTCATTTACGGCCCTCTCTAATGGGAGCCAAAGCACAGATTAATATAATAGTTCTTCGGCCAAAGCCAAGCCAAACCGCGAGAAGCGAGGAAGAAGTAGGGGAGGCCTTTATTCAGAAGTGGACGTCCTTGGGTTGATTATAATGATGACACTCAGAAAACTAAATAGGCATTCAACAGGGTGACCACAAACGCAAGTGTGGGCAGTCCGGATATCACACTCGGCGCCGTTGACCGGGCGTTCCTGGGTAAGGGTGGAGCGGGGTAAGTCGATTACAGTGAGCCACTGGCTACGACTAATTGCCAGTTATGACAGTAATGGACTGACAAGTCGGCGTGCGGCGTGTCTGCGGTGTTTAACAAATGTCTGACGTTTTACACGTCACGCGTCATAAGTGTTTGATTATTGATATGCGTTCTCAATTTTAAATAAAAAAAAAGCAAGGCGTTTTTTGAAATAACACCCTATTCAATTTGGATTGATTCCTGGCAGAAAGAAATGTATGTAACTCTCGGGTCCAATATCAAAATCTGCCAAGTACCGACAGTTTAAATGGACTGTAAAATTAACCGCGTATCGGATGACGTAGCGTGGGAACGGCCCCGGTAAAGATCTGATCAACATCGCAGAAAGTCTTTAGATGAGTATTATTGAGAAGATTTTTGGGAAACCTTTGTCAAATTGTAGATTTCTTTCACCTGGTGTGATAATGATTACCTAACAACTGGAAGTGATTCTGTTCCCAAATAATTCACGAAACGTTATTTAAGTTTTCTATGGGAATATCATCGGGATCGTTTTCGCTCCAAACACAAAGTGAACGTTCTAGATAATGGCACAACTCTATGATGACTACATGAACTCAAAACGTTGATTTAAGTTACTTGAGAGTAAAATTCTACTCGCAGCATTCTCTATAAAGTCCATAGAGCACCTAGTTTACTGTTATCAATAAAGGCACCGCTTCGCCCACCAAGCTGGACTTTGGTAATGATAAAGTGCCAATTAGGAAGGAATTCACTGCATAAATAACAGATTAGGATCCTCGCCGCAAACCTTATTAGCTTGGACAACGGGCCCCGGCGATTTACAATTGGTTATTGGGAAATTTCCAGAGGAGCAGCGGAGCTACAGAACTGTGGACTGTGTGTCTTTGGAGATATTAGTTATGCTACAAATGAAATACCTAATGAACCACTGATACAAAGATCAAAGCACAACGAATAATTGAAAGACGTAATCTGGCCGAAGAGACCGGGAATCGAATCCGGTACCTCTGGATTACCAACCAACCAACTTGATAACCTTTCCACCACCCGAAGCCAGACAAATTTTCGAATTGCTTTGTGTGTCGATATTTGCTTTGTATATTCTTTTTCTTCTTCTCGTGCCGATGGTTTTATATCATACAGTGCTGGACCAGAAAGTGGCGACGTTCAGCACCTCGAGCAAAGAATATAATATATACTAACGTAAAAAGGAACGACAGCGACACTTGTGTGCAGTAACAAAACTCGCGGCTATATGTGCGTGTCGAGGGATGAGCGCGGGCGAGCGCGGGCCGCACGGGGTGGTGAAGGGCATTCACGTGAATGCCTTGTCGAAGGATTCGGCATTACAAGGTCACCGACGCCCGAGTTACATCGATAGACCGCAGTCGCGCCTGTGCCTTCAACACAATTATTGCCTGCCTTTTACTGTATTGTGTATTTGAAAGCCAAATTTATGAAATATAATGTCATGTATATTTTTATATGGTCGAGTTTTATTTATTTACATGGGCCGTAACATTAACAAGCAGGCCAAAATTGGAAGGATAGGTGGAGTAAAAATGGCTACTCTAGGAATAAATTGTAAGGAGAATCAACAAAGCAGCGAAATTGACCTTGCGTGTCCTCTCTAACGGGGCACTTTAAACCAGGGTTTGGAGTACTGACCTGATAGCCATGCTCTTGGCTTTGAGGTGGTGCCACCGCTGGTTCATCTCGTCCAGCCGCCGCTGCAGCATGACCGCGTCCTCCTGCGAGGACAGCGAGCCCAGCAGCCGGCGGCCCGTGCCCGTGAGCGACGCGTACACATCGCGGTGGGTCTCGATCTCCGACTGCAGGTCCTGGGGACAAGGAGATGATGGTTCGTCAATTCATTGATGGGAAATAGTCCAATGTGTAAGTGGTGTTGCGTTTTGAGCACTTCCCTTATCATGAGTTTACAGTGAGCCTAGTGCTAGTAAATGCGTAAAGGATTTTTATCGAGAATTGTAGTTCTCGAAAGTGACCGCTACGAGTGCTGTACTGTCCATACAAATAGTGTACGCTGTCGCTAGTGAGTATGGTCACGTTAACTCATCGTAACGTACACAACTGTACCATGTTTGGTTTTCTGATCAATAGGTTAATAATGTCTCTCGACGGTATCATTTCTCCAATTAAACAGATATATGAAACACTTTTATGAACTTTTATAAACTAAACCCAACTTAACCTAACCGGGTAGGTATAATATGTTAATTAAGATTTAGAACAAACTCCGAACCGTTTTGCTTTCAGGGAAAAGTTAGAGTCGGGAAATTGTCATCCTCCTAGCCTTTTTGTCCCATATCTATGTAGAGAGTGAATTCTCAATCGGGGTCGGCTACCTGAATCCCAAGATGTGGCGTAGACACTAGTTTTTACGCAAGCGACTGCCATCAGACCTTCCAACCCAGAGGGGAAACTAGGCCTTAATTGGGCTTAGGTGGTTTCCTCACGATGTTTTCCTTCACCGAAAAGCGAGTGGTAAATATCAAATGACATTCCGTACATAAGTTCCGAAAAACTCATTGGTACGGGCCGGGTTCGAACCCGCGACCTCCGGATTGAAAGTCGCATGCCCTAACCACTAGGCTACCACCGCTTAACATGGGAAATTGTATTGGGGAGAAAATTATGTGGAAAGCATGCAGACTGTGCATCTTGTATTTTATTTGTGGCGTCTTTATCTTGATATTAATCAATAATACACACAGTAACCAAGCGAGATAGTATTAAGTAAGGAGTTGCTTGGGTCTCCTAGCAAACCTATAACTTTGGAGAAGAATAGGATTTAAATCGCGTTTGTTTTTCCTTATTTTCAGGGGTTGAGACTGTGAGGGTATGAAAACCCCAAAGCAAAGAATGTTGAATCCGCTTTACTAGTAAAGCACAAACTCTCAAGCAAAGAACGCGCATAAAAGCGACACTTTTCTGCCTCCGTAACATCACAGAGGTAAATTGTGACATTTCTATTCATGAAAACAAATTTCAATTCGTCTCCTCACAAAGCGTTTACATAAAAAGCCGCATTACTCAGATCACAATAATAGTTGTCGGCATTTTGTTTGCGCCATAAGTGCGCTATTCGTTTCACCCGTCAGCCGCGACGCGACACGCAATGGGACGAAAAGCGCGCGTTTATTAAACGAGCGTTTAGTTAACCGCGGTCATATATTTATTTATTTTTTATTTCACGAAAGAAATCTTATCGTACAAAAGGCGGAATTAATGCAATGAGGCATTCTCTACCAGTCAACCTTAGGGTGAACTTACTATCGAAGATTTAATGCCTAGTTCGTAACCCCCAATCGTAAGATTTAGTCGTAATTTAAAATAATACGTTTTCATTATGTTTATAAAAGGAACAGCCCCATATACTTACTCACTTTTTGAAAAACCATAAGTAAATAAAAATCAAGACTATTAAACTTACCAATTAGTAGCAAAGTACCTTTGCTACGAAATAATTATTCATATCGATCCAACAGGAGAAAAATAACCATGTTGTGCGATCGGTATAGGGCAGTCACGTCACACCACGTGGCCAGAAGGCTAGATTTCGATGTTAGTTTTATCAATAAAAACGCTACGAAAAAACAGGCGTTAAACTATCGCAGGCAGCTCGTTCTGTAGTGACATAACAAGTAATATAAATCACTAGCCCGGACAAAGGGAAGGTTTAAAACGGCAAATATTTGGGCCCCGCCCCCGGCACTGACAACCCTTTTGTGATTGTGTTCAAGAACACTCGCAATTTGTATGTGGAACTTTATCGTTTGTTTAAACGGTACAAGATTAACAAAATGGTACAAGGAAAGGTTATATTAAAATGATTAAACTTGTGAAACATGTAATTATTTTTAATGTGGATACATCACATCTTTTATATAATATTGAACTATTGATACAAAGATAAAGAAAGGCACAAAGAAAAAAAAGGTGTAAAGCCTGTCAAATGTACTTTGTTGATTGTACAATGCAAAGACCAACACACAAAGTAATCCAGAGGTACCGCGTTCGGTTCCCGGCCTCTTTCGCCAGGTTACGCATTTCTTTCTGCTTTGATCTTTGTAAAATTAGTTTTGATTCCCTTGAGAGAGTAGCGAAGAGAAAGGTTTTGCGGAAGATCTTGGGGCCTATCAAAAGTGATGACGGCACTTGGAGGATTCAGAAGAACGCTGAGATCGAGGAGTTAGTGGCCGAACCAAATATCATCGGCGAGATTAAATCCCACAGACTTCGCTGGTTTGGTCACGTTCTGAGGATGGATGAGGATCGGGCGGTCAAGAGGGCATATTTGGGACGACCGACTGGTCGTCGTCCAGTGGGCCGACCCAGATATCGCTGGGGTGACAGTGTGGAGGCGGATCTGTGTCAGCTTCAAGCCGATGACTGGCAAGAAGTAGTACAGGATCGGGACCGGTGGCGTTCTCTTGTTTCGGAGGCCAAGGTCCTCTTTGGGTCACTGCACCACAATAGTTAGTTAGTTAGTTGAGAGTGTCGAAATATAAGTTTTTTGTGGATAAACGGCTAACTGAGAAGTTTGATTTTTTCACAGCTTCAAGGGACTGTAGACCTGAGTATATGGTTTAAATTTCAACTCGATACGCGTTCCCGAGATAAAGGGCTTGACAGACGGATGGACGGCCGGACAACAAAGTAATCTTATAAGGGTTCCCTTATTTCCTTTCGAAGTACAGAACCCCATAAAGTGTTTGACGTTTGACTCGGTTTGTAGACACCTACCTGCCTACCGAGCCGGCGGTCCCGGGTTCGAATCCTGGCCAGGACAAATATTTGTGTGATGAACTCGAATATTTGTGCTTGGGTTATGGTAGTTCTATGTATTTAAGTATATATTTATCTATACAAGTACGTATATTATCGTCATCTAGTACACCCATAACACAAGCTTTCTTGAGCTTAATTTGGGACTAAATCGATTTGTGTGAGGTTGTCCGATATATATATTTTTTTAATCATCATCATGTAAGCTGGTACTCCCTAACCGATTACAGTCACGGACCATAATCTTTGATAACATAAATATAGAAAAACCCAACAATGATAGCTTTAAAATTAACAATTGAATATACTGAATAAAAATCGCAACAAACGCTACAATACATCTTATCGACAGCCGATCCGTTTGATATATCCATCCCATGGACTCGCATGCTTGGATATATACCCCGGTATCCATCTTCGTTATACAGCCGTGGGTGAAATATGCCGCCATTCGTTACGGAAGGGTTAAGGCATTTTTTCAGCCAAAATGTTTGATACATTTACACGTTCGTTGCGATGGAGGGCTTATGGAAGGCTTAATGACGATTATGTTAGTTTAGGTTTAACAAGGGTGGCATTCGCATTGATTGGTATAAGGAGTCTCTCAGCAAGATCACTAAGATGTGTCATTTTGACTTGTATGTGGCGACATACCTAGTAGATCGCCACTTTGCCAACCCGGTCGTGCTAAGTTTGAGCCTCCTTTGTATGCGGCTTAACTGCTCGTGCTATGTTTGATATGGCAGCACTTGATTCCACCATCCCCATTATTTATTTATCGGTCACGATGAATTTACAAACCTACTAAAATCGTCTAACTTGAACTATAAGTAAATAACAGGAAAATGTACGCATTAGTTACCTTTGTGATCGACTTAGTACTTTCACTGGTATATTACACACAATTAGAATTTTTGGGTGTTTTAAATCGTAGATGCAGATAAAAAACAACTCACACAAACCATCCGGTTAGAAGGACCATGTTTTACGCCTCGAAAGGGACGCCCTCTATCGCCAGTGAAAGAAAACACTGTTTGGTTGCTACAAGTTATACTTTATCTTACAACTCAGTTGCCATTTACTACCTGACATGGCCAAATAAAATTCAGGTATTTTTTAAGCCCTTTTCATTACTAACTTAACTCAGTCCACTTCACCCATTAGCAACTCCATAACAACGGCAGGGTTATTTCGAATCTTAACATTCGAAGCTCGTATGTTTGTCGCTTACTCTTATATAGGATAATAACAGGAAAGCAAATCAGATCGAACTTGAAGTTTCGAGTTTTGATATACCTCGGTCCTCTGTAAACTGGAATGGCAAAATGGGCACGTTGGCGGACAGCCTGAGCATACAAGATACAGGGTTGACGTAATTGATATTAGGGGCGAGGGTTCGATTTATTTGTAACGTGTTTATGAGTTTCGATGAACCAGGACGCAGAATAGACAGTTCAATTAGGGTTGAAATGGCTTAAAGGTGGAGATGCTAATAATTTTTGTTGTGCTCGTAAGCCTCATTGTAGCTATATAAAGATCAGTGCCAAATACATTACAAAAAAATTGAATGTTTATATAGAAGCGAGAAATTGAAAAAAAAAAATGCTTTAAAGAGCGGGATTTGAACCCACGTCCCCACGGCTTTCCGGGCCAGACGGGTGCATTACCAATTATGCTATCGAAGCCACTAGCCAAAGATGTTCGAAGATTGTATCTTTATGTTAAAATT